>CM068371.1:190833064-192033064 GCA_034769895.1 Magicicada septendecula | reverse complement strand
TTAATTCTAATTCTTCATCACTTTATGTCATAGTCTTCTATTCTTCTTTATTTTTACCATAATTCATTTTTAACATTGTTTATACACTAGTTTGTAACACTTCGGTTATTTAGTTTCCTTGGATTACCTGGGGTTTTCACACTTTCACCATTCTATTGGGTTAGTTATGGGTCAATTACATTTTGTTTAAGTCATTTTATTTATCTCTGCATGGAGCATTGTATACTTTGATATTGTTAGATATTATGTAATATTACATATTTGATAGTCCTCATCATTCCTAATTGGTTTAATATCCTTTAATTAGGTTCACATAATTCTGGATGGTTTTTATTTTCTTCTTATTTTGGTTGCTTCTCTCGGTTATCTTTAATATCTGTCCTTTTTCTTCAGTGGTTAATGGTTCCTTGGCTTAACCATGGTTGATTATCCTTGTCGCTCTGTCACCTCAGAGTATATTGGTGTCCAGATTGATCTCTGTACTGGTGAAGTATCTACTTATCATACGGCCTTTCCATTTGGTTGCTACTAAATCTTCTTTGACTTCACGTTCTTCTATCCTGGGTTGAATTACTTTCATTGTTGTTAATTCTTTTTTCACTTTTCGATATGCCACTTCTTCTGTTATCCATGGTCGGTGGTTCTCCTTCATTCTTCTATTGATTTCATCCACTCTTTAGCAGAATTGTTTCCCTCGTATTATGTTGTCCTTTATTGACTCATCCATGGTTTTCTTTACGGGTTCCTCTATCTTGTCTCTTAATCGTTGGAATTGTTCCCTCATGATCTTCATTAGTGTCCCGTGCTCTTCGGTGAGTTTTGTTTTTTTCGCCTCTACCGCTTCTTCCGGGGGGGGGGTCACTTGCTGTTCGCTTAGCATTTTGAAATTGGTTTACTTCTCTTGGTTCAATGATTGGTACATTGTGCACTTCAACTAATCCTCCTGTGATCATCTCCCATTCTTCTCGTGTGTTGAATGTTTTCTTGCGACATAGTTCTTCTATTTTCTTTATTTTACAAATTACTCGGTTTTTTACACCTCTAGCGTTGCTTTCTATGTGTTCATTCTGGTCATTGTTTTGGTCATGTTTATTTTCAAATAGCAATGCTTTGGGGTCTTCTTTATTCTCTGTCTGTTTACCATTACCTTCAGATGATAGACTTACTTCTTCCTTGTTTTTATCGTCGTCTACTATGATTGTTTCTATCGATGGTTTACTCTTATTTTCTGTTTCCTTATTTACCTGTTCCACATTTGGTGTTTCTTTTATCACTGGTTTGCCTTCATTTTTTATTTCTTCCCTCCACTTCCTGTTATCTTCGTTCAATGACTCTATATATTTATTTAATTTCTCATAACTTTTGTTTATTTTTTCTTCTATCATCTCCAGAAGTTTGTGTCCCCTGTTTGTGTGATTCTCTCAGGTTGTTTGGGTTGCTCGGGTTCTGCAGGAGGTATTATATCTTGTTGGTTTTCTTGGGTATTATTTGTTGTAACTTCCATTTCAGTTGTTGGTGGTACTTCCTGTACCTCCATTGTACAACAATGTTGGTATTTGTAATGTGGGAATTATATTAATGGAAGGTTGGCTAATCTGTTTTATAATCTAATTCTGCTTGCTACTGCAGACATGACGTACACATTGCTCTGAGCGGTCAAGTACAACAGACGTTGGTTACGCTTGTTGCGTTTCGCCTGTCGGTTAACTATTTTCATGTCGCGACATATTATGTAGGCCTTAGGCCTAAATTATTTCATGTTCTCTTCAAGTGTTGCATAATTGCGTTTCATTTCTAAAATGTAAATTTTCTTTTGTAATGTGATTTTTCTCAGACGTCATGATGCCTGAAGGCTTAGCTAACCTTCTTGAAATCTAAATTCATTTGTACCATTTACGTACAATAAACGTATCAAATTACAGTCCGCTTATCTACAATTATTTCACCATCCTGGCCAATTTAACTCCACGACATTATTAAAATGATTAACCAAGGATTCTACACGTCAAAATTTTTAGTTCAACATTTATATTAATCAATCACAATTCTTAACATTTTTTGGTCACTCTGGCCTGGATTTATCATTCAACCTTCTTTTACAACCTTATACCTTGCGAAGCGGCTTCTCACTTAATCATTTTTTACTCCAATTTCTGGCCATCACAGGCGATTCAGTATGTTCACTAATCCGGCCGTGTCGGTACTTATTTCAACACTTATTTCGTCACTGAGATTGGACTTCATAGACAGCACCATAGTACATAAAAAATCCACGTGTTAGTGCCTACACGACAGGTTTTGAGCAGTTTCAAGTTGAGAGTACTCATCCATCCAGTTCGTGCGTGTCTACCATCTTCTGCACGGCCTCAACGCTGCAAGACATCTTACTGAACACACGACATCAACATCATCATAAAAGGTGCGTAAAAAATGGCGGAAGAAAGTTTGAGAGTGTTAGTTAAAAAGAGAGGCGGCTTAAAGTCTGCCATAGTGAGAATTAACTCCGCAGTAGTTAACTTTGATAAAAATAGCAATACCAAGCATTTTCTAAGTGTAAGACTTGAAAGTTTAAAGAGTTTGTCAATAAAATACGATGAGGTCTAGTCTGAGATCGAACTAATTTCTAGAGACAAATACTGCCCAAGAGGACAGAGTCGAGGTTGAAGAGCTTTTGTATTCAACCGAGGCTAAGATTTTACAACTATTACACACTTTCAACATCCAGACTGAATCTCAGACATTAAATAGCAATATTCAATTAAAACCTATAAAGCTGCTTGCTTCACAGGTAACATTCTCGAATGGCAGCACTTCTATTCGATATTTTTAGACTTGGTAGATGCTAGATCAGACTTAACCTCAGTGCAAAAATTACACTACTTATATTCATCTCTCAAAAATGAACCACTAGATTTAATCAAGGCTTTGCCTATTTGTCACGAAAATTATTCAATAGCGTTAAGTTTGCTGTCCGCTAGATATGACAATAAATTCATATTAGCCAAATACTATATTCAAAATTTATTAGAAGTAAAATCTACAACTAAGGACTCTGTACAGAGCTTAGCAGAATTTACAAATACCGTAACGTCTTCTGTCAATTCTCTGACAGCCATGCAATTGTCAGTGGATTCATTTGAACTTATTGTCATACAGTTATTGTCAACAAAACTTGATCATTCCACCTTTAAACTATGGAAAGAATCTATAGATTCTGAAAATGTTCCCAATTTCCAGAATTTTGTACAATTTCTAAATGCCAGTAGGCAACTATTAGAAAACACGTTACCGCTAGAAGCTGGACAGCAGCTTAACAAACCGATTCTAAAATTTAACCATAAGTATGAAAAATCTAAGTTACAAAACTCTGCTGGCAGCACTGTATCATTCTACTTCAAATAATTATTCATGCCTATACTGCAAGGCAAGTCACCCAATTTATGTGTGACAAATTTCGCAATTTGAGCGTATCAGAACGAGGGCAATTTATACTAAAGCACAAATGCTGCACTAATTTTTTGAGACCAGATCATTTTTCTCCTAATTGTAAGCTCTGTTCCAGACGGCACCATACATTACTTCATATGAATAAGGAGTTAAATTACAGTCCTGCCAGCAGTAGTAATTACTGCTCATTCAAACTGCAATCAGCGAACAATGTTATCTTATCTACAGCTGTCGTATTTGTTATCGACCGCGCTGGTAACAAGCAACTTGCGCGAATCCTGCTAGATGCAGGATCGCAAGTTAATTTTTGTACTGCATCATTTGCAAAAAAATTGCAACTTAACTTAACCAAATCTAATATACCAATCTCAGGTACAGTAGAAGCCCGATATAGCGCGGTTGTTGGGTGATATACTTTCCCCCGCATTATAGGCGTAACCGCGGTATATCAGAAGGTGACCTGTACAGTGACAAATGATGGGGAGGGAGGACCAGGAAAAAGGCTACAGTATAATGCACTACTATATACTGTACGTAAATTATGTCACCAAATGTAGAAATAAAAAATAAGAAAACTGTATTTTAATCCAATATTTTAATCCAATGGAATATAAAATACACTATTTATACATTGCTCACTCAACCTACTGTAGGCCTAATTGTTGGTCTTAAAAAAGTCTGTAATTGTTGTTTGACGGGATAATGCACAGCGTTTCTTTTCCGCGTATTGTTTTATAAACGCGAGGTGCAGCAGATGAACATTATTAGATTCACTTTGCCTCTCCATCCACGAAATTACTTTGTTTATGTGTATTATCACTTTATTAACATTTGGAATAACTTATTTCACTTCCATCCCATTTTCATTTCCATCATCGTCATCGTCTTCTTTTTCTTCGCAATTTGCATTTCGGACTGCATCGATGATATCTTTATCTCCTATACATTCTGTAACAGGCTCACCGTTGTCAACTTCTGCCCAGTCATTCAAGTCATCTAGAGTGAAGTTGCAATGCAGAGCACTACTCGCAGACTGTACATCACTATTAGTGAATCCGGCAACAGAGCAATTTCCATCGGCGATGTTTTGTTCAAAGGAACATTTCTTCCAGCAATTCTGAATCGTAGCCGTACTAATACTTTCCCATGCAAGACCTATTGAATACGCAACTGTTTTCAGGTTTACTGACTTAAGGTAAATTTCCATTTCCTCATCAGAATTCACTATAGCACTCAGAAGTTCACGGCGGTAATGCGCTTTAAATGCTTTTATGATGCCTTGATCTAATGGCTGGATCAGTGCTGTAGTGTTTTTCGCCAAGAACATGACTCCGATTTTCCCATCTCTTGACTGTAGCATATCAGCAGGTGGATGTGCTGGACAGTGTTCAAGGGTCAGTACAGCTTTTTCTTCGAGGTTGAGTGACCGCAGGTGGCTTCTCACAGATGGAACAAATTCTTCATGGAACCATTTACCGAAAATATCACTTGTCATCCAAGCATTTTTTGTATTACGATATGTGATGGGTAATGACGTCATGTTAACATGTTGAAAGCATCTAGGATTTCGGCTTTTCCCTATACAGAGAGGTTTAACTTTGTGGCTGCCTGATTTATTTGTGGCAAACAGGAGGGTAACTCTATCCTTATTTATTTTTAATCCAGATTTATTTATTGAATTATTCACATCCAGAGTTCTGGTAGGAAGCATTCGAAAATACAGAGCAGTTTCATCACAGTTATACACTTGATGGTCATTTAAATCGTTATCGATCATTACTTTGTTTAATGCCTGAGGAAAAAGTGCTGCAGCTTCACTGTCACATGATCGTGCTTCCCCTTCAATGCTTATCTGGCTTATACCATGACGAGATTTCCATCACGAAAACCACCCATCAGATGCATTAAAGTCACTGTTGCCATGTAAATCTCTATGGAATTTCACAGCTTGAGCTCTAATAACTGGTCCTGACAGTGGCACACCTTCACTTCGTTTTATTAAAAACCACCTGTACAGACACTCATCTAGTTCACTAGCCTTACCTACTTTAGTCTTTTTTCTTTGCAATCCCACTTCACTTTCAACTGTGTTCACAAAACTTTTAAGTTTATCTTCTTCCTTCATCCACCCTCTAATTGTTCCTTCTGGGATGCCACACTCACGTGATAAACTTGCCTTTGACTCTCCGTTCTTCACACGATCAATTATTTTGAGTTTATCACTCACAGAATATGCTTTTCTTTTCTGCGACGTCACAAAACTCTACACTATGCGAATTTATGACAAAGACTATACACTTTGATAAGATAATATCAGAGTATGATCTTATACTGTAATATAAGAGTACACTATGAGGGAGAGAAGGGATTTAGTTGGCTGTTTGCCTTGGCATGAATTCTTAGAAACGTAGAGACTGTAAATGTGGGGCAATTGTTTATGTCTACAGGTACACTTGAACTGGCAATTCTGGCTGTTGTTTACAACGCCGTTTCCAACAACAAGCCTTTGTTTACAATAAACGCAACGCATTCCAATGTGGCTACGGAAGTCACGATAAACAATTCATAATTTACTCACTCTCTACAAGTAAGAATTTTCGCTAATAACGGGCGACATACTCTTCACCGCGTTATGTCCGAATCCGTGGTATATCGGACCGCGCTATATCGGGCTTCTACTGTATTAATAATTCAACATGTTGCGCTAATAATTTGGTATCAGTTTGTATTGTTTCCCGTTATCAAAATTTTACTTTTAATGCTCAATGTGCAGTGTTATCTACTTTGACCCATAAACTTCCAACACAATCTTTTGACGTAAAACATTTTAATATCCCAGATAATATTTTCCTTGCTGACCCAAATTTTAATGTATCAGCTGACATAGACATATTGTTGGGAGCGCAGTTTTATTTAGACTTGATTCAAGCTAACAAATATGTTCTTGGTCCTAACTTTCCTGTCATACAAGAAACTAAGTTAGGCTATATTCTAGCAGGCAATTTGCCTAAGCATTGTCATTTAAAGGGTCCTGCTGTTTTGTTTTTGGCAAGAAACGACGATGATCAAATTCTGCCGTCTCTTGAGAAGTTTTGGCAGACTGAAACTGTTCTTGATAATGCACCCATTGTTAACGACTCAGTTTGCGAAAAACATTTTGTTAAATCTACTAATCGTAATAATGAAGGCAGATTTGTCGTTTCACTGCCATTTGTTTCTGATAATGCCCAGCTGGGTGATTCATATGCTACCGCTGAAGCGAGATTCTTAAGTTTAGAACGCAGGTTCAAGCATGATGCTGAGCTTGCACGTGAATATGCAAATTTCATACAGGAATATAAGGATCTTGGCCACATGACGCTGGTTGAAGATTGTTCTGTTGATTCCAAGGTTTCAAATACCTACTATTTACCTCATCATGCCGTTTTTAAACATTCTAGTTCCACGACGAAGCTTCGCGTCGTTTTTGATGGTTCTGCTAAAACTAGCAATGGTCTATCTCTCAATGATATTTTGTTAGTGGCCCAAATGTCCAGCAAGATCTTTTCTCCATTCTTTTGCGATTTCGTACACACAATTATGTTCTAATCACTGACATCGAGAAGATGTATCGGCAGATTCTAGTTTCTGATAACGATTGTCATTACCAACGTATTCTATGGCGTGATTCTTCGCTTGAACAATTTAAACATTTCGTGCTGCGAACTGTAACATTCATTCTTGGCAACTCGCTGCCTCATTCAGATTGGTAAGGATAGTGAAGCTTCATTTCCTGACGCTGCTTCAGCTATAATTAATGATTTTTATGTCGATGATTTGTTGACCGGTGCAGACACCATTTCTAATTTGATCAAATTAAAATCTGACTTAAGTACGTTGTTGAGTCAATATGGCTTTACTCTACATAAATGGGCCTCAAATGAGCCAAATGTAGTCACTGATCATAGTAATTTATCACTTCCGCTAAACAAACAAGGCAATGTGCGTACGTTGGGCATTCTTTGGAACAACTCTGCAGATTCATTCATGTTTGACATCAAGTCATTTCCAGTTAATTCAAGTCTTTCTAAGAGAAGAATCCTGTCAATTATAGGGGGTATCTATGACCCATTGGGACTTATTGGTCCAATTGTTTTCCTTTACAAACAGTTTATGCAGCAACTGTGGTTGTGCAGTCTTGGTTGGGATGAGCCAATTTCTGAGCAATTATATTCGTATTGGCGTTCATTATGCGACAAGTTGTATTTAATTGGTGAAATTATTGTTCCACGCTCCATACGCAGCAAGTCTGAGCCCAAGTAATTGAATTACATGGATTCGCAGATGCCTCTGAAAAGGGTTATGGATGTTGCATTTAATTAGAGTTATTTATCAAGATTTAATGGCCTCTTGTCACCTTTTGTGTTCTAAATCTCGTGTGGCTCCACTTTGACAGGTTTCACTACCCCCGCAATGAGCTCTGTGCTTGTTTGTTGTTATCGCGACTTCTATTCAAGGTCACCTCTGCTCTCCATTCCTTTGTCAATAGCGTACACCTCTACTCCGATTCCATGGTATTGCTTTATTGGATTCATGCTCAGTCTTCTAGGTGGAAGACCTACGTCGCTAATCGTGTTGCTGAGATTCAGCGTCTCACTGAAACCCACACATGGCATCATATTGATTCGCAACATAATCCTGCTGACATTATTTCTAGAGGATGTCACCCTGGCGTTTTGCTCGATTGTTCGCTTTGGTGGCATGGTCCTACTTGTCTGTCTCAATCTTCTGAGCCCAATGTTTTTTCACCTTCTAATGTGCCAATTCCTGAATGTTCCGTTGAGGAGAAACAAACCTCCAAGCTTTCTCTAATTTCTACCTTACCTATTGATCTCTCTAAGGACTTTTCCTCATTGCACCGACTGACCCGCGTGTACACTTACTGTTTTCGATTTATCAAAAATGCTAGATCCTCAAAGGCAAAGAAAATTTCGGGAGTTCTCACCCCTACTGAAATTCATTCTACACTTAACTTTTTCATAAAGCAATCCTAGTCGATCCATTTCGCTACTGAGCTGAATTGCCTTCGAAATGGAGCTTCTGTCTCTATTAGGAGTAAAGTGTCTTGACCCATTTCTTGATGAGTTCGGCATCATGCGTGTCGGCGGACGTCTACAGCAGTCGCAGCTACCCTATGATAATAAGCATCCTACTGTTTTGCATCCTTCGGCTCACATCACTCGCCTCATAGTTGAGAGTGAGCATATTCGACTTCTCCATGCTGGTGCTCAACTTGTCCATCATTCACTTCGTCAACGCTGGTGGATTATTAACGCCAAGATAGTGATTCGTTCCATCATTCGTAGATGCATCAAATGTCTCAGATTTAATATTAAATATCACGCTCAAAGGCTTGGTGTCTTGCCTTCTCCTAGGGTTACTCCTTCCAGGCCATTTTTATTTTGTCCAGTGGATTATGGTGGTCCTTTCATGATCCGTCATGGCGGGCAGAGATCTAGGACTCTGTCCAAGTCATATGTGTCTCTATTCATTTGCTTAGCCACTAGGGCCATTCATTTGGAATTGGTTTCCGACCTCACACCCAATGCTTTTATAGCCGCCTTACGTCGCTTCATGGCCCGTAGGGGCATACCTAGCCAATTGTATTCTGACAATGGCACGAACTTTAGGAAGGCCCGCAACGTTTTGCGTGACCTTTACAATCTCTGGCATAACAAGGATGCCACTTTAACAATTCAATCATTTGCTACTTCTCATGGTATTAAGTGGTCATTCATTCCTCCGTCGTCACCTCATTTTGGTGGGCTTTGGGAGAGCGGTATAAAGAGCTTGAAATATCATTTGCGCCGCGTTGTCGGCAAGTCTATACTCACATTTGAGGAGTTTACTACAGTTTTATCACAGGTAAAGGCCTGTCTAAATTCACGTCCATTATTTGCCGTTTCATCGGATGTAAACGATCCAGTGCCACTTACCCCTGGCCACTTTTTAATCTGTACACCATTAACGGCAATACCTGATCCTGATTTGTTACACGTTCCTATCTCTCGTCTCGGCCGTTGGCAACTTCTCCAGAAGTTTGTCCAAGCTATCTGGAAATCATGGTCGCGCGACTACCTACACCAATTGCAACAGCGTCACAAATGGAAGTTCGCTAAAGAAAACATCTCCATTGGTGACCTGGTCCTTCTAATCGAGGATAACTTGCCTCCATTAGCATGGAAATTTGGGGTAATTACAGCCACATTTCCCGGACCAGACAATTTAATTAGGGTAGTTGACGTTCGTACGCCTGCTGGCACCTTTTGCAGACCAATTCACAAGTTATGTTTGTTGCCAGCGTGGGACGAAACGTAGACACGATATTAATGTAACTCAGTCAAATATATTGGACTTACCGTCTGCGGCTTCTGAAACAGCGTCTTTATAAAATTTACATGTTTCGGGACGCTTGTCCCATCATCAGAATTAAAAATAATTGTGTATCATTTAAAGTTGATACACTTGTCAACACTTAAAACATTAAAATCCAATATAAAAAACATATAACTTAAAATAACATGATAATATAATATTTACAACGAGTGCGAAGGTTTACCGATATACATCGTATGAAGACCGATCGCGTACTAATTTACGTCTCGCTCCCACCACGACAATAGCGCAAGGCAGTGTTGTACAATACATTTGACTTGAAAACTAATTTATCATTTAGAACATGCGGCTTGGTATCAGTATTATTGTGTGCTTTATAAATTTCGTACTCTTCAAGAGCGTTCAAATATCGCCCTTTCTTACATATGTGAAGGAGTTTCAAATTAGTTTTAAAATTAGCGTAGCTATGATTTTCGGAAATAAGGTGTTCTGCAAATTTTGATTTGATATTGTCCAAACTGTGAAAATGTGCAGGCGGCCTATGTTCTGTAAATCTTTTTAAAAAACCACGTCCTGTCTGGCCCACATAAAAGGCGTCACAATCGTCACATGTCAATTTGTAAACACCAGTTTTGTGTTCAAGGCTGGTAGTTCTGCGGACACGAAGATTATTCATAATACTATTAGTGGTCTTATAGGTGACCTTGATATTACTGGTTTTACCAAAAATTGACCCAAAAATCTGAGGCATAAGGTATGTGTACGGTGTTGCATTGTGTATTGTGTATACGGTGTGTTGTGTATGGGTCATTGATAAAGTTTTAAGAGGTGCCACTTTAGTTTTAGACGGCACCAACGAAACCACCGGAGGACCAGAGTAAGTATAAATGGACAGATAGAGGACGGCCACGTAACCCAACTGGGAAGCGTCACAGAAACCATGCAATATTACCCTTTCAATATGCCCACCTTTAGGGAAGAATGGCCGGGAAATAGTAATTACCGGAAGATGATTCAAAGAGGACAGGAATTGACTCCAATAATCGTTTAAGTCATCACTTAGAGGAGCATCCCAGTCCAAGCCCTCATCCCAGAGTTTTTGGAAAAAAGCCTTGGCCCTGAAAATCACTGGCGAAAGCCAACCACATGGGTCAAATAATTGTGCCATCTGAGATAACACGACACGTTTGGTAAATTGAACCTGAGCATTGCTGCAACAGGCCAAAGGAGGAAATGAGAAGCAATCGGTTGAATGGTCCCAACTTAAACCCAGAATATCCTTATCCTTAGCAACGACGGAATCACTCGGAGCGGCTGATTCAGGTAGGCAGTCGGGTTGATTAGTACACCATTTTTTCAAATTGAACCCTCCTGAAGACAACAACAGAATTAATTCCCGTTGTAATTTGCAAAGCTCTGATTTTGAATCAGCGCCAGCAGCAATATCATCCACAAAAATATTACGGCTAAGTACCGCCGCTCCCGCAGGAAAATTAACTGCCTCATCCTGAGCCAGCCGCTGCAAGGTTCGCAACGCCTGAAAAGGGGCGCAAGCCAGCCCGTAAGTAACGGTACGCAAAGCGAAAACCCTTAGTGGGGCGGTAACCTCCTCACGCCATAAAATGCACAGGTACGCCGAGTCATCAGGATGCATAGCAATTTGGCGATTCATCTGTTCGATGTCGCACGTGAACACATGGCTAAACCGCCGAAACAAAGTCAAAACGTCGGACAGTAAGGTCTGCAACTTAGGGCCGACACAAAACACGTCATTTAAGGAAATCCCAGAGGATGTCTTCATACTGGCATCAAACACCACCCTTATTTTTGAAGTATCACCTCTAACTTTAAAGATACCATGATGAGGAATGAAATATTTTGGAAAACTGGGGTCAGACACCAACGACATATGCCCCTGAGCAACATAATCCGTTATAAATTGTACATACTGGCTCTTAAACTGACTGTTCGCCGCAAATTTCCTTTCTAACGCAAAAAACCGAGACATGGCGCCCTTAAGGGACTTTCCCAAAATGTGAGAAGAGTTTTTGAAGAACGGCAAGCGCACCTGGTAACGACCCGACGGCAACCGACTTGTTGACTCCATGTAAAACCTTTCAGCAAAGTGATCCTCTTCAGATAATTGGTGGGGTACAGCTGGAGGCTCTTCGACCTCCAAAAAACGATGAACTTGCTCAAGTAGGTTTGTTGTATCCGTTGATAATGTTGTGACGGAAGGATAAAAGTGGTGGAAATGACAGTGAAGCTGATGTGCAGATACTAGATCCAAAGGAAGGCCAGTGAGACTGCTAGCACAAGTCAATGCACAATTAAGTGAAATTGGGGCTCTACCCATAATCACAAACCCAAAACGTGTCCCAACTGCAACAGGCAAACCTGCACCCAAAGGAATAGTCTCTCCCATAAGAATAGCCGCTACAATATCGGCTCCAAACAACGCATCAATTGGGGCTGCTACATCGAAGGTAGGGTCAGCTAACAAAAGATCTTTTGTAGCCTGCTTAACTTCAGGCAACACCTGGAACCTAGGTGAGTCCGACGAGATCTTAGAAAGAATTATAAAGGCATGGTTAGATGCTACAACCTCGCGTTTTAAAGTTTCCAAGGACAGATGGCACACCTTTTTCGCTTTGGTGGCAATATCACCTACCCCATTGACACTTAGTGAAGCGTCAAAACAAGCACACTTTAAGCGAGATGCACATGCTTCAGTTATGAAAGAAGCATGGGACGCGCTATCCAGGATGGCCCTAACTACAATATAAACACCATTCGGAGACGACAAGACTGCTAGACAGGTGGCTAACAGAACCCCTGCAGGATGGGGCAGAGACATGGTCAGAGTAGTGCTAGACAGATCGACTTGGTCTACAAGCGATGACCCCGAAGCCTTGAGTTCAGCTGTGTCAGAAATCTGTGAACGAGACGGAGACGGACGGGCACTTTTGAAATGAAGTAAAGTGTGGTGGTACTTAGAGCCACACGTTTTGCACCAGCCCGAATATTTATGTTGGAGGCACGAAAGACAACATTTTTTATTTTTAAGACTCTGAAATCGCGCCCTAGGGTCCTTACTCAGCCACGCCGGACACTTGAGAAGCACATGGGTCCGGGAATCGCAATGAAGGCAACGTGAACTAGATGCATCCCGTTGCGTAACCTCCACAGATAATGTAGACACAGCAAGAGGAGTAGCCTTAGAAAAAGAAACCTTCTGGGTTTTCTGGTGGCTAGTGCTGGGAAGAGCAGGTAAAGCCGATTCCAAAGATGCCTGTTCTTTCTGTTCCGCCATAGCGGTTAAAAATGTCATAATTTCTGTTAGGGCAGGGAGATTCTCTTTGTCCGTAACAGACGCCTCAAAGCGTTCACGCAATGATAGATCCAGCCTAGACAATACAAAAGACGCATATATTGCTTGATATATATCAGCAATGTTTAGAGCTGACAACGCTGAAAAGTTAGCATTGAAGCTGTCCACCAACTTTCTAATCGACGCAGCTGATCGCATAGAAGCAGCTGGTAACTGAAGCAGATTGGTACAATAAACCCGAGTGGCCAAACGAGGATTGTGATAACGACTTTTAAGAGTTGACAGTGCAAGTGAATAACTATCATCAACTATGGGAAGCGCGGCAACCTTCTCATAAGCCTCACCCTTAAGATGAGTCAGTAAATATAACAATTTTTGCTTTGGGGTGAGGGCAGGACTTTCGTCCACCAATGTGGTGAACTTTGACCAAAACTCGGACCAACATTTGGCCTGGCCATCAAAACAAGGTAACGAAAGCTTCGGCAACTCATGAACGAGAACACCTGGGTGCCCGCCACTTGCCGATGAAAATCGACCGGAACCAACCGGTATCTCTGGTTTTGTTAGTTTGGACGCTAAAATGCTACCCCGGACATAAATATCCTTAATTTGAGCTACCACCGCAAAAATGTGGTCCTCGTCCAATCCCTGGGGCAATGACTCGGCCGATAGGTAAGGATCGACCTTACCTAGAAGGTCCTGATATTCTTCGGACAACCTGGAGGCCAAAATACCGGCTTCATGTTGATCCACAGCTCTCAATTACGGCAACCCTTCCAACTTATTTATTAAATGCTGCAACGCAAGTATTCCCACCGAAGTGGTCCGGTCAAAAGCTGCCAACGACAATTTAGCAGGCGTATTGAATTAAAAAAATATCGCGCAACCGACAACCACCCTTAATAAGAGAATTAGAAACTGAACAATAATCACGCCCCGACTTAGCCTAACAGTGCTCGAGATAACTAGGCGTCTGACACAACTACTTTTCATAAACAATACCGAGCAAGATAAATACAAAAGTAAATTAGTGCAAGGCAAAATACAACTTACACAATCCAACAGGCAAATAATACCAAACACAATAAATTAAACACGCAACAAATTGATTTACACAGCGCAAAAGCACGACAACAAAAACACAAGTTACACAAGATTACAGCACATACGGTGCAAAATAATGGTACACAAAAGTGCACCCAAAAACAAACATGTATAATACCAAATAGAATAAATACACACAAAACACAGCAAAGTACAATGTACAACAATTCACCAGTTACCGAACCAGACACAATAACGGGGACACATTAAATGCCAAAATTGATGGTCAACGCGGCGTGTATGGACAGGATATCACATGTGCAAAATATAAACCGCACCTAAAGGTAATAGTCATGCCAAAAAAATTAAATACAAAGGCAGGCTATTCCGAAATCCGGATAACCTAAAACCATTCCCTTTACGCCTGACAGTCGCAAACACGTAGCGCACAATTTCACGTGGGACGCAAACCATAACAGGACGGAAACAAACTTCACCAGACTTGACCCAGTAATTAAACGACTATCCCAACAAACAAGGTGCAAAATTTTTACACAAAATTTGCCCACCTGGTCATGCACACACGACGACACTGCTGACACCAAGCAACAGCATTGAAACGCAAACTCGTAGTCACATGCGTACGTATTATACCAACGTGCTTCCGTGCAATAGCGTGCAAATGACGAACATTCATGAACTTGGAAAAATTAACGGCATGCAAAACAACCACGAGCAGGCACAAAAAACGAAACGGCACGGCACGTTGGTAATTAAAATAAAAATCACGCAGCCAAAACTGACTTATAACCCAATTACTGAAACTCGACCCACCACCAGCAACATGCACAAAATTACGAAACACGTGCTCCCAGTCGTGACGGCAGGCAATTTAATTGAAACGCTAGCAACCTCATGAATCCTCTGGTAGTAAATAGATGTACGATAATCTTTTAAAAGATGGAAAGTAACGGCTTTCTTACTTGATAATTTAATAGCCTCTGGTGAGCTCTAAAGCAGCAGCATGCAGAATTGCTAATCAGACATAAATAATATAAAAATGACTTACCGTATCTCACGACTGGGTTGATCCTGACACTCAAGGCAGGATAGACTGGTTGGGAAAAGCATGGGTGAAATGCACGGATTTCTACCTGCCGAGGAGGCCCGACTCGTGGATGATGACACTAAGATGGTTGACGTACGACAAAAGCTAAAAGTTCATATGCATGCATAGACCCTGCAAAACCCATAGTGCCAACTTCGGAAAATGAAAATAATGACCGGTTCGATCCGAAATATCGAACATTCTTAATGATTCGATTCTTCTTTACTCTTCTACTGTTGGTTTTTATGTGCTTAATTTTCTTGGTGTCATGGTTATCTGTATGTTCAGAAAACAATATACTTGTTTCTTCTACAATTTCCATCTCCTTCTGTGTTGTTTTCTGTTTCCCCGGTTCTCTGTTCTCATTCAATGTTTCCTTGATACCTTCAGAAGTGCTGTCTAGTGTTTCATTCCATGGTTTGAAATCAGTAACTACTGTTTCATTAAGTCGATCTACTGGGTAACTTGTTTCTTCCCATCTCTTGTTCATCCCTGTTTTTGTCCGTTTGACTTCTTCACGAAACTCTACTAGCATGAATCTTAATTCTTCTCTGTTCTTCTCACCATCTTCCTTCATTTGTCGTAGGAGTTTAACATTATTATTTTCCATCTTTTTATTTACTATTTCCAGATCCTTCTTAATCTGTTTCTTCAGCTCTTCGCTCTTCTTTTCCAATGCCTCCTGACTTCCATGTATCACCTTCATTTGCTTCTTCAGTTCTTCACTGTTTTGGTCCAGTTTTTTATTCCAAAATTCCCTGTCTTCTTTCCTTCCCTCTTGTAATGATTCTAATTTTTTATTCAATTCTTCCTTGTCTGACTCTAATTTTTTATTCAAATCTTCCTTGTCCTGTCTTCTATCTTCCTTGTCTGACTCTAATTTTTTATTTATTTGTCCGAATTGTTCCATCATGAACTTCATCATGCTATCGAGTTTCGTTTCTTCTGTTGGTTTGACTGGTTGGTTATGGTTTACCATTACTCCTGCTTCTATTTCTAGTTCAGGTGGGTTTGGCTTTTCTATTTGGTCCTCCTGTGGGTTCTCTTCCAGCAATTCTCCAATCGTTTCCTCGACTTCTATTTCCTCAACTTCTTCCATTTCTTCTTGGTTTCCTTCTTGGTTTAATGCTTCCTTACCTTTGAGCCTCGTAACCATACCGTGTCTATTCATAACCGCCGCTAGTTATTCTTTCTAGCCTCACGTTGCTGGTCGCCAATATGTAACTAGATAGTTTGGTCGTACCTGTTAAAATGTGTTTACACTTGTTTATTATGTTTGTTAGTGTTAATGTGGTGTGTTTGCCTCACACCGGTCGTTACATTAATCGTAGTCACTACTGGAGTCTGTAGCGTTGTCAAAATTACCAGTACAACCTACCTGTTAATTCATAGGGGTTGCGAATCCCGGGTGGCGCCAAATTGTTTATATCAAAAAAATTAAAATTATTAAATTACAAGTTGATAAGTGTTATTAGCGTTGACAGCTGGAGCATTCAAATGGTTCCCCCCGCTATACAGGTTGCCGTATTGTCCACTCGTGACGAGCGCTAGTTGGTTACTGAATAAAAATTGCTAACACACATATATTCTACAACGTCCTATGAAATAAAACGATAGTAATACTCTGTACTGTAATTTTAATACAAATTCAGTCATTAATTAATATGACAAAAGGATTATAAATGGTTTGATAACAAATTGCTCCGGCTTAGAACATGAGACGCCAATATTTCAAGGTTGGCAAATCTGTTTTAAAACAAATTATTTCGATGCCGTGATGGCTACTGTTTACATACAAAATATTAATCTGTTCAAAATCTGGGGTCCTTTGGATTATAAAATAAGACATAAACGTTGGTTACATTAAAAAAAGTACACTACCATACCTTCGATTACTCCCTCTGTCAACATGTCCTGTACTAACCGAGACATCTCCTCTTGTTTAGATAATGGAGGCCTTCGAGGAGGTTGGCGTATTGGTGTTGTGTCCCCGGTATTGATGCGATGTTGCACAAGAGAGGTTCTTCCCAGTGACTGTCCCCGAACTGTAAAACAATCTTTGAATTCGTGTAAAAACTGTCAGAGTTCTTTTACCTCACCACTTGAGAGGTCGTTAGAAGATCTGTTCAATAATTCTTGCAGTTCCTCTGGTAATTTAGAAGTATCCGAAGAACTGGGTCTTCATTGCGTTATTCCGGCTACCCAGGCCACCGGAGTCAATTTGCCTAGGAGCGTATTGCTTTGTAAAGTGATAGCTTGATCCAAAATATTCGCCACTCTAATGGGTACATTTCCGGTTTCGTCAGGTTTTACTAAACTTCTGGCAATTAGTATGCCCGGTGTGCTGACTACCTGGGGTTCGAATATAGAGCACTGATTGCCCCTAGTATCTACCGCAGTTCTAACCATGATAATCTTTTCGGAGTTTGGCAGAACAGTTACGGCCACTTGGTTTATGACGTCCATCGATTTTCTGCTGTCGTCATTGTTGATAGCATTACCTCTTCGCCTCCGATTCTCAAGACATTGTTTTTGAAATCGACTATAAATCCGTATGCGTTCATAACGTCCACACGAAGAATTGCTTCATCCACAATGTCTGCAACAAGTACTTGATGATTAAACTCAAGCCTACCGATGCGTAGGTGTATCTCCACTTTTCCATACACTTTTACAGGCCATCCAGTAGCTGTTCGCAAGCTGCAAGAGCACCAGATTGGCTTGAGATCTTTTACCACGTCGGGGCGCACAATAGAAACTGTTGTGCCTGTGTCAACTGTAATCGAGGTCAGCCTTTCTTGAACAAATCCGGTAACTACCAAGCTCCCGCTGGTTTTCTGAAGTGTAGAAATTGCGTATTCTCTAGGGGCTTCGTTCCTCCAGTTAGTCAGCACACGCCCCGTTGTACCGACTATTGCTCGTTTCCCTGCTGCTGAATTCTAACCCGACAATCTCGTTGTAGATGTCCAGGTTTCCCACATCGATAACACTTCGGTCTTCCATCCTTTCTTATCTTATTCTGTGGCGCCGACCGTCGAGTCTCTGTTCCTTGTTCTTCTTCCTCATCGTCTGTGCCGTCGAGATCTTTTAACGCGCGCACTTTATGACTTGTCCAACCAGACGCTGATTTGGCAGCCTCAAATTGCAAAGCATGTACCAGGGCGTCCGCACTGTTCTGGTGTCTTGCCATTCGTAACACTTGCTGTAGTTCGTTATCTCAGACACCGGCAGTAAATGTCTGCATCGCAAAACGCGTTCGAAAATCTTCTGGCGCTTCAGGATAGGCCAGTCTAATTAGTCTGTCGATACTTGCTTCAAACTCTTGAAGACTCTCCCCAGAATGCTGTCGCCTTGCTCTCAACTGGGTGCAGTACACATCTCGCAAATGTTTATCACCATACCGTAATTCCAGAGCTTTTATCAACTCGGCATAGGTGTTCTGGCTGTCAGGTGGCACTTTCTGTAGTAGTTCTGCCACGGGTCCTTTTAATGAGAGAACGAGTGAAACAGCCTTGTCTTTCAATTTGTTCTCTTATGTTTGCCATTGAGTTTTCTACTGCAGATATTTTATTTGACACAGATTCTTCTATAACAGATATTTTTGTAGACATCGATTCTTCAACAATCAAGACAGATTTTTCTACTTCAGCTATTTTTAATGTCATTGATTCTTGTACCTCCGATATTTTAGTAACTTGTTTATTAAGCTCACCTCGTAGGATACCCAATTCTGCGGTACTGTGTTCTTGCAACTGTTTCTGCATAACTTCAAAGAGAGCTTCCGTTTTATCTGCTTCTTGCTTACGTTTTTCATCCTGTCGTTTTTCTGCTTCTTCCGCCTCCTGTCGTCGTCGTTCTTCTGTCTGCAACAACAGCGCCTGGAAATTTTCCATCATCTGACTGGCATCCATTGTTTTTCGATTAATTACGAATTACACTCGTCTTGTACAAAGTATCCACTGTTTCCACTGTTAACCATTCTATCCCACTTCTGACACCACTGTTACAACGATCTACCCGATCGTCGTAGGTACAGTGGAAACAAAATAAGTACAAGACACCAATTAAGTCACTAATCACACCTTTAATCGTTACAGTAAAACAGTTCGTAATTAACAACACAGTCTCTACAACAAATGAAATGAAAATTGTACACACGCAATAAAACGTCCACAAATATTAAAACTCAATTGTATTACAATTATACCGTCTGATTATAAAACGCAACACTTCAATAATAACTACTCGAACTTACACACTAATACTCTCGAACCGCACTATCCAATATCTCGCATGGAACTGAAAACTGAGGCTGCTACCCGATGTATTTATAGTCACGCTCACACACCAGAAGCTTCCAAACTGCGTCTTTTCTCTCGTGAACTACGTAATTACTATGGCCTTGTCACAGTCCGAGCGCCCGAGCGAAGCCCGGCACAGTCGAGAAAATTCTCGCAAAATGCGTCTAGTAGCACGTACACCACACGCTTACATCAAGATCCTTCTGGCATATTCGATAAACGCGTAGATTGTTCTGTGCTGTCGTAGCAATATACTTGTAACTATTCAACAATGTATCATCTATTCTCGCATGTCAATGTATTTGTGCATTCTTGCAATTGTTTGGTATAGCATGCGCTATTTAATTATTATGCTACAGCGTTATGCTTAATCTATGTTTCTACATGCATGTAACGTTTTGTAATAATCTTTGTCTATTCATTTTATATAATATGCAATATTATTATGTATAAATCAGCTGGCTTTGACTGGCTTAAATTATTCATCATGACTTGCATAAATATTTGCAATTAAAATCTGGCCCATCAAGGGTATTCATTATCAAGCTTTCATGTTTTGCATTGTATGCATGTCTGCTGATTCATGCACGTTTATAATCATGTATGAGTCAGTTTGCAAGCCAACTTTGGCCTGTCTAACTTTATCATCATCAACCAGTCCAAGGTTTTATCTCTGGGCAACTTAATGTCATAATCTTTGTTATCTAACATTCCAATGTTGATAATTAAGACATCAAATTACTAATGGTTAATCTCTATTAGTTAGAACATACATTTTTGTGTTTTCTTTATAATATAAATTGTTAACAATGTATTACAAAAAAAATCGCTAGATTTTTGCGGGCAGTTATGTACAATAATGTTGGTATTTGTAATGTGGGAATTATATTAATGGAAGGTTGGCTAATCTGTTTTATAATCTAATTCTGCTTGCTACTGCAGACATGACGTACACATTGCTCTGAGCGGTCAAGTACAACAGACGTTGGTTACGCTTGTTGCGTTTCGCCTGTCAGTTAATTATTTTCATGTCGCGACATATTATGTAGGCCTTAGGCCTAAATTATTTCATGTTCTCTTCAAGTGTTGCATAATTGCGTTTCATTTCTAAAATGTAAATTTTCTTTTGTAATGTGATTTTTCTCAGACGTCATGATGCCTGAAGGTTTAGCTAACCTTCTTGAAATCTAAATTCATTTGTACCATTTACGTACAATAAATGTATCAAATTACAGTCCGCTTATCTACAATTATTTTCACCATCCTGGCCAATTTAACTCCACGACATTATTAAAATGATTAACCAAGGATTCTACACGTCAAAATTTTTAGTTCAACATTTATATTAATCAATCACAATTCTTAACATCCATGTTCATCTCGGTGTCGGCTCCTCGATTTTCTCTTGGTCGGGATGTCGAGATGGTACCGTATGGTTTAGGCATGGTCGTTCTACTGTACTTGCCGGGCTAATTTAATATAGTTCAATTAAAATATACTTCTATATATTTTTAAAGCCGCACTCGGTCGCCACTCTGTTAAATAACTAATTTACACCCTCCTTGGTGTCAGTAAATAGCCCCACGTTGTATGCGTTACTCTGTAATCTAACCAGATTATGGTTTATAAAATTGACTAGGGTCTCTAATGTTGCAGTAATTATTATTAATAATTGATAAAGTCTGTGGTTATTTTTAATGATTTGGTTTATTGATTTATCTAATTCAATTCAACCTATTGTGGAATCCAATATAGATAAATCGGTTTACTTACACTTGGCGTCGTTTAATCAATGTTTATTTTATTATGAGTAAATGTTTACTTGTTGATCCGTCGATGAATGTAACTGATGCGTAGATCTCTTGAAGTTGATATCCTCTTCTGTTATAAGTGTCGTCTGTGAAAGTCAACGTATTGTCTAGACAAGGTTATTAATATAAATTACACTTCACGTACCTGTGTTGAAGTACTGGATGTTCAGATGTTCACAGTTAGTTAATAAACTGTCAAGTTCTTGGTTGACCAGTATATCATTACTGTAAAAGGTTTGACAACACTTTAAATATTACTTGGGCGCCATATAGGCTTTTTCCATAGAAATGTCCCATAAAAATAAACTTCTGATTTTAATAATTGTGAGTATTGACCTTCAATGACTCTATCAGTGATCGGTTATTTAAATTGAGATCAATTATTAAATCTTTACTTGGTTATTCACTGTTAAATGCAACTCAGTGTTTTGCAATACTGATTGCTGATTATTAATTCAAATAATTAATAACAAATGTTGATGGTGTATAATACTGATTTTTTATTAATCCCTATTGAATTAAGTTAACAAATACATTCAAATTAATAATTTACGGATCACAAGTCGTCCGGTTTAATTACTGGCCTAGCTCAGGTTTGAGTACAATGAAAACTCTTATTTCTTATTAACAAATTATATATCTTAATTAATTACCTCAAGGGTGGTTTCTTTTAAGATACAGGATAGAACGTTCTTATTTTCTTTCAAAAAACACTAATATGATATCATAAGTTAGGTTAGACACCTTTAATAAATTTCAATTAGATAACGAAAAGTTCGTTTGTTCAAACTCAAACTGAGTTTAGTTATAAAAATATTAATACATATAATCTTACGGTAATTCTGATATTTCCGTGTCAATGCTGATATTGCTGTGAAATATTTTTTGTTCTATTCTTCTATGTTATATAAACACGAGAAAAATAATTTTCAACGGCGGTCAAATCTATTTACGAAGAAAAAAAATAAAATAAATACTCCCATAAGCACCCATGTAAAGTGAATGAGCGCCATATTAACTGAGTAGTTAGTGGGATCACCGCAGTGGAGCGACGGCTCACTAATGCACAGCGAATGACGAATTATGACGTCATTACGTGGATTACCAATCGCTGCAATTCATAAGTTTACGCGCCAAATGACACGGGTTTTTCTACTACTAAATAAAATTAAAAGTTAAAAAATCTCTTAATGTAATTTGTCACAGTTAATATGGCGTTCTTTGGCGTCTTATGGGAGTAATTAATTTATTTATTTTTTCGTAAATAGGTTCGACCACCGTTTAAAATTATTTTTCCCGTGTTTATATAACATAGAAGAATAGAACAAAAAATATTTCACCGCAATATCAGCATTGACTACAAATATCATAATTACCTAATTGTTAATTCTTTAATTTATTTAACTAGTTAGCATATTAACAGTCTAATATTCAGTATAATGTCTCGTATCAGTAAATTGTGTGTCATAATAGTTGTCAAAATAATTGTGGACGTAATAGTAAATTTATGTACACATTTTAAGAGAGTCGACTGAATATTTCTTGACAGATTTTTTTGACTTTAATACCATGTTTTATTCTTCGTATTGTTTAAATTAGCAGCCATCCAATATTAATACCATGTGTTAGTAAATTTTAAATAACCTACAGCATATGCATTTAATGAGATACTGAAAACACACAGACACACGCGCGCGCGCTCACATGAAATGCATGCATTACCATAATTATGGAAAAATGAAACTCTTACCTTAATGTGTTGGGGGATATAACTCGGCTGCGGCTCTGAAGAAGGCATGGAGACGAAGACCTTCCCCCAGCGGGTAGCGCCTCTTAAACATGAATTCCGCCAGGTATCCCGCGAAATGATGTTGCCTCCGGCCGAATCGTGGGATAACACTGCGGACTTCTCTCCATGCCCTCTCAACGGTGTTTGTGTGAGCGCCGGTAGCGGGGTCCACGAAGTTTTGTTTGTGATTCACACGTTGGTGAACGAACCCTGCATCTTCCAGGCAATTATAAGCTTTCCAGCAGTCGCTGATTATAGTGGTGCCTGGAAGAATCCACTTCTCAATTATTTCGAGGAGAGTAGCGGAATCCCGGCGCTCAACTGGTGCCAAAAAACACTTGCCAGAACCGCGTTCCACTCCCCCGAACACCCACTGTCCTTCAATGTACCTGCCCCGATTATATTTCCGACGGCCAAATTTGGCTTCGTCGACTTCTACAGTCTTTCCAGGGCCCCCCAGCTTAGCTGAAGTGCGCTGGGCGTCGAAAATAAAAACTTCTCGACAAAAACTGTACCAATCGACGACGAAATGGTCGCTCACACCATAGTTCCACATGAGAAGCTGGTGACGAGGCGGAGGGGTATGAAGGATGTGGCAGACCAGGTAAAAGTAGGTTGTGAGAGGATGGTGGGTCTTTTCAAGGAAACTACCTTCTCGTGCGGACCTACGTGTTGTACATCTCCTCTTCTTCTTTTTAGCTACCACTTCTCGCAAATTGTGACACCGAAAAGATAATGTCTGTCTATTCAGTGCTAATAGGGACCCACACGAAGGACAATTTATTGACCCTTTAATAACCTCGTGGGAAATTAAAAAGTCAATAATCTCAGACTCAGTCATTCGAATACATTCGTCTGACGTCCCACCGCACTGAATATCAAGGCAGGCCATTTCAGTGTAAAATGTTGGTATACCAAAATGTTAAATAAAAGGTATATTGTAATAATAACCCTAAACAACAGAAATAATAATTAATAATAACACCACACAATAACACAACACAATAACACAAACGAAAACACTGAATTCACAAAATAATTAAATACACGATTACCGTAGCGGCTTACGAGATGCATTACAACACGGAACTGAGCGACAGTACTGTTTTTGCCGCCGATTCTTGACACCCACACACATTACCAACCAATGAGAATTGAGAATATGCAAAATTTTAAAATTAACGGTGTATAAACGCGCTTTTTTTTATATCTACCAATCAACATCAGCTTTGTAAAGCGGTTTTAATTAACTTCCCGGGTTTTTTGCATCAGACCTATCCCATTGGTTAATCGTTGTGACGTCGCCATGGGGTTTTTCAAAATGTTTACTATCGATAGTTCAGTTGCGATTTTCATACTATCGATAACTACCACAAAGTTTTAGACAAAATTAGTTTTAGAAAAGTATTAACAATGTTACTTTACACTGTGATTTTCAGCTTTTACTGTTTAAAAGAAAATAAGAGAGTTTATAGGTCTGTCTCTCTTTGGGAATACTAATTTAATGTTGAACAAAGTACGCGAGTCAAAGTCGAAAGACAAAGTACAAGCGAGGTTTGGCACTGAGGAGTTTTGTATCAAAATTACAATTTGGTAATTCTCACTAAATGCTTTGAAGGACTACCGTTTGACAAAGATTGCTTGACAAACACAAACTTGTACTTTGAGCATTACGCTCTGGTTATTTTTGATTGTCTCTGTTTCGGCTCAGTTGCGATTTTCATACTATCGATAACTACCACAAAGTTTTAGGTAATTAGTTTTAGAAAAGTATTAACAATGTTACTTTACACTGTGATTTTCAGCTTTTACTGTTTAAAAGAAAGTAAGAGAATTTATAGGTCTATCTCTCTTTGGGAATACTAGTTTAAAAAAGTTGAACAAAGTACGCGAGTCAAAGTCGAAAGACAAAGTACAAGCGAAGTTTGGCACTGAGGAGTTTTGTATCAAAATTACAATTTGGTAATAATTCTCACTAAATGCTTTGAAGGACTACCGTTTGACAAAGATTGCTTGACAAACACAAACTTGTACTTTGAGCATTATGCTCTGGTTATTTTTGATTGTCTCTGTTTCGGCTCAGTTGCGATTTTCATACTATCGATAACTACCACAAAGTTTTAGGTAATTAGTTTCAGAAAAGTATTAACAATGTTACTTTACACTGTGATTTTCAGCTTTTACTGTTTAAAAGAAAGTAAGAGAATTTATAGGTCTATCTCTCTTTGGGAATACTAGTTTAAAAAAGTTGAACAAAGTACGCGAGTCAAAGTCGAAAGACAAAGTACAAGCGAAGTTTGGCACTGAGGAGTTTTGTATCAAAATTACAATTTGGTAATAATTCTCACTAAATGCTTTGAAGGACTACCGTTTGACAAAGATTGCTTGACAAACACAAACTTGTACTTTGAGCATTACGCTCTGGTTATTTTTGATTATCTCTGTTTCGGCTTCAGTTCGCCTCTTCAGCTAAGGAAGTTGTGATAGCAGTTTTCACTGCCGACCACTACCTTAGGACAGAGTGGAGACGGTAAAATTTTTTTGGTATACCATTTTTTTTTGTTGAGAATTTACCAAACTAACTTAAACTTTCACTAGGAGTAAACAAACCTGACATTGATTTAAAGAGTTTTCTGTTTTTGTTAAAGTAGGTGGTTTTATGTATGTTTGTTCACTATATAATCAAACACTTTATAATCATTATAATATTAAATAATAATATGAATATGAGTTAAATTATTTTAACGTCACCTCGCCTTTACCTAAGTGTTGAGGTTTTCACTTTCAGAATCTTCTGATAAGGTAAGTGAATAAAATATAGGGGTATATTATTCTTCTCTTTAATTATTTTTACTTATTTACCAATTATTTTTATTTATTATTCATCCCCAATTATTTGTAATATTACAAACATGTAAAAAGCATCGATGTTTTAATACCGATATTTTTTTTAACATCGATGTACTCTTCACGATGATAAACATCGATAGTTTTACATCGCGTCATAACAGATGTACTTCCTCTGCGTGAATATGTTCAAAAGTAAAAGGTTAGTGGTGGTATTGTGAATTGTGATGTTCGTGATCCAAAACTATAGTGAAACAATTCGAAAAATAGGTGGTATAGTATACAGTGATATCAGTGAAGCCATTATCGCAATATTTTTTGTGGACGTGGGTGACCAGGACTCGTGGGTGAGGTTACTAATAATAAACTCGCGGTGGGCTCAACGCAAAGCTTTAAACCGCTTTTGTGTTGTGTGATGTACACACGGTGACGTCACGCGTCTACAATAGCTGGACCTGTCATTTCTCAGTCAATATGGCGCTCATTCTCAATTGCATGCATTCTTATGGGAGTATTTATTTTATTTTTTTTCTCCGTAAATAGGTTCGACCGCCGTTGAAAATTATTTTTCTCGTGTTTATGTAACATAGAAGAATAGAACAAAAAATATTTCACAGCAATATCAGCATTGACACGGAAATATCAGAATTACCAATCTTACTTCGGGATGTTAATCCCTCTAAATAAATCTGGTACAATGTTCTCTACAAATAGTCTTATTGTTTTGCGTCAGTACAAAGTGTGTTAGGTTCTACAGTTATCTGATGAAAATGTAAACAAATAAAGTGGTCACTGTACTACCTGTATTTTAATCGTATCGATTAATTTATAAACACATTAACGATCGGATTATAATGATCATTAAATCACTTCACTTAATTCGCACTTGGAACGAGAATAATTTGCTTCTTACTAAACAGGCAGGTTATCGCCGTTTGAGGTTATGATTATATATCTTGTTCAGATGCACGCACTGCTTGTTAAAGTCACTACTAACTCTCAATGCACACAGGTGAAATTATACGTCTTCTCAGTGATTAATTTTTAAAATTTACATTAATTATTTCAATAGTTACTGTATGGTCTCCAGATCACTGTATATGATTAATAAATAATTACCTTATTTTATCCACTAAGTGATCTTCTTTTTCTTTTTTAATTACTACATGTTTCAGGGCTTATATCCCCATCTTCAGGTAAAAGCAAAATCTACCCTATTATTAGGGTTTCGTTAAAAATTCACAAACACATAACACGCTTAAATAAATTAACATAGAACATTGAATCTGTATCGGAACGCGCTACAAACGAACCAATGCACTGGCCGAAGTCCGACTTTCAACTGATCCGTACACGCTATTCACGGTTTGTTTTCATAGCTGTGTTATATAGTTTATTTGATTTGAATGACAACTGTTCATTAAGTACCTGATTTTTATTTCTTCTTAAGGCCTTGTATATTTCAAATTCCTCTAGGGCATCCAGTAGTTGACCCTTTTTACCTGTATGTAAAGGTTCCAAATTCTCTTTAAATTACTTTCAGAGGACTACCAAAGTTACACAAACCTAATATACCAATACGTCCTTTAATAAATTATACAACTGCCCCAAGCTATAATGTAGCCAAAAAGCTACAAATAATTATCAAAAACAGCTTAGTAATGGACAACATACATAGCGTAAAAAATACAATAGAATTTATAAACAAAGTTAAAAACATTAAAGTACTGCCTAACCATAAACTGATATCTATGGACATAGTAAATTTGTATACGAACATACCCGTGCTAGAGACGATAAATATTCTCGACAGACTTTTAATCAAGACAAATGTCTTAAAACAGATACAAATTGATGAACTTATATTTTTATTGAAAATTGTTATACAACAGAATTACTTTACACACGACAAGTTTTTTATCCAAGAAAATGGGCTGGCCATGGGTTCACCGGTGAGTGGAATTTTAGCGGAAATTTACATGAATCATTATGAGAACAATTATGAGAATATACATACTTTCTGACAAAAACAAGTTATACAATAAAATCATCTCGTACACACGGTATGTAGACGACACATTTTTAATTTTTGGTGGTACTCTTAGACAGATAGACGGATTGCTTACTTTTTTGAACGGCATAAACAGTAATATTAAATTCACTATGGAAGTAGAACATAACAATATGTTGGAATTTCCTGCATGTAACCACATATAAACGTAATAACCTCCTTAGCTTTAAAATATATAGAAAGCCAACGACAACTGATATAGCCATACATGCTAGTTCCAATCATCCTTATACACATAAAATGGCAACTTTTAACGCACTGGCACATAGATTGACAAATATACCGATGGACATAGAAGACTATAACGATGAAATTAATATAATAAAACATATAGCAATAGTGAATGGTTACAATAGTAAAATCATTGATAAAATAATATATAAACACGCTAATAAATTAAAACGTTCGGACAAAGTTAAAGATAAAACCCAATATGTTTCTGCTAGATATACGAACATACTACCTAATACACTACATAATGAATTAAAAAAGCTAGGGATTATTGTCTCATTCAGGCCCACGAACAAATTAACAAATATACTTAAACCTAAGACAACAGCATTACTAGAGGATTGTTCCGGCGTTTATAGGATCCGGTGTAATGAATGCGATAAAATCTATATAGGCCAGACGGGGAGAAAATTTTCCGAGAGATTTAAAGAACATTTACCTAAGAAGTTCCCCAATACTAATGTATCGCATTACGCACAACATCTAATAAACGAAAATCATACATGCACTGGATTTAAAGAGAATTTGGAACCTTTACATATAGGTAAAAAGGGTCAACTACTGGATGCCCTAGAGGAATTTGAAATATACAAGGCCTTAAGAAGAAATAAAAATCAGGTACTTAATGAACAGTTGTCATTCAAATCAAATAAACTATATGACACAGCTATGAAAACAAACCGTGAATAGCGTGTACGGATCAGTTGAAAGTCGGACTTCGGCCAGTGCACTGGTTCGTTTGTAACGCGTTCCGATACAGATTTAATGTTCTATGTTAATTTATTTAAGCGTGTTATGTGTTTGTGTCTTTGTGAATTTTTAACAAAACCCTAATAATAGGGTAGATTTTGCTTTTACCTGAAGATGGGGATATAAGCCCTGAAACATGTAGTAATTAAAAAAGAAAAAGAAGATCACTTAGTGGATAAAATAAGGTAATTATTTATTTAATTATTTCAATCTGGACTGTTGTTGCTGGTTATGTGATATTGACAAAATGCAGAACGCATACGACTAGCTTGTGGAAAAAAAATGCCAATCCCGTCTTTCTGGCGCGTTGTCGATTATATAGGATTCTCTTGACCGTCGCTAGGGTTCATTTGCGTTAACTAAACTCGTTCGTGATTGGTACAAAATTACAGTCCCTGGCCAAATTATTAGGCCACCCATTGAAAAAATTAAAATTTACAGTTTTGTCACTGATATTGTGTTTTCAGTGTATTTTAATATGAACAATCAATGTTAATTTTAATATTTCATGTTATTAGACAAAATATTTATGCCTATCATTAATGTTGGCAACACTGTAAGCTTGTTATATTGTGTTTAGGTATTACACAACAATGCAGTCAGCTGTGTGGTTCAATGAATCTGTTCTGAAGTTGTTTTAATTGCCAGTTTATGCATTCAGTTGTTATTTTCTTGGTGTTGTATTGTTATTATTTTTTTTATATTGTTATTTTATTTTATTTAACGTGTTAATTACTTTTAAAGTTTAAGTCTGTTTAATTTTTTTTTCAGATTAACATTGTAACCTCAAATATTGGAAAATTCTGCCATGGGCAAAGTAAAAGATATCAGTGACGACCAAAAAGCTGTTGTAAAACATTTATTTTACAAACAATTACTGTTACATATATTTTAATAATTAATTACAGAAAAAATTACAGTAGTTTTAAAATTATTTTAATATTTTGTTATCCCTCCTTTAGCTTTGATGACGCTTTCAATTCTTCTCGGCATGCTTGTAACGCAATTTAATGCCTTTTCCTTTAACTTGTCATTATGATTCCAGTGCCAAATTATTCTTGCAATTAGTTGGTGCTTAGTGGTGATATTTTCCTTTCCTATGTCCCGTTTTAAAAGCTCCCACACATTCTCAATTGGGTTGAGATCTGGTGAATTTCCTGGCCATTCAAGAAGTGGTATTGAGCTCTGAGCAAGAAATGTCTTAACACTTTTTGCTGTGTGGCAAGGAGCTGAATCTTGCATAAATATTTTCTCTTCATTATTGGGAAACTATTCATTTAATTAGGGAATACGTCTTCTTTGAAGAACTGTGATGTACTGGTCCTGCCGCATTGTCCCTACAACAACGTAAAGCCGTCCAAGTCCTTTAGAGCTAATGACAGACCATATCATAACTGACGGTGGATATTTATGGTTTTTACAACACAGTCTTCATTAAATTTTTCTCCAGGTCTTCGTTTAACATACTGCTTTTTGTCTGTGAGGACTTGAAACGTGGACTCATCATTGAAGCACACCTGTCAAAAATGGACACAACGTTACAGTAGAGTTGAACCAGAATTTAAAACAGACCCAACCTTTCAAAAATACTGTACAGCAACTTACCTTATCCCAATCTTCAGAAGTGAATGTTCTGTACTTTCTAGCCCATAGTAGTCTTTTCCGTTTCATTGCTGTAGTCAGCTTGGGCTTCTTGACAGGTCGTCGACTTTTGAATCCCAGCGCATACAGACTTCGGCGAATAGTTCTTTCAGATACTGCTACTCCAGAATCTTGCACCTCTTGTGTGATGGTTGCATTTGTGGCAGCCCTACTTCCTTTAATTATTTTTATTAATTTCCTTTCAGTTCTAGGAGAAATAATTTTTTTACGGCCACATGCTCCCTTCCTCTTACTACGAAGTGAAACATTGTTCGCTATATTTTCCTTTATTCTTCTCACTGATTGTCTAGAAATGTTGCACTTCCTAGCAATTTCACTGATCTTACACTTTTCTACTTCAAGTAAATGTTTTACAACAGCTTTTTGATCGTCACTGATATCTTTTACTTTGCCCATGGCAGAATTTTCCAATATTTGAGGTTACAATGTTAATCTGACAAAAAAAATTAAACAGACTTAAACTTTAAAAGAATTAACACTTTAAATAAAATAAAATAACAATATAAAACAAAATAATAACATTACAACACCAAGAAAATAACAACTGAATGCATAAACTGGCAATTAAAACAACTTCAGAACAGATTCATTGAACCACACAGCTGACTGCATTGTTGTGTAATACCTAAACACAATATAACAAGCTTACAGTGTTGCCAACATTAATGATAGACATAAATATTTTGTCTAATAACATGAAATATTAAAATTAACATTGATTGTTCACATTAAAATACACTGAAAACACAATATCAGTGACAAAACTGTAAATTTTAATTTTTTCAATGGGTGGCCTAATAATTTGGCCAGGGACTGTATGTCATGATGATGTAATGTTATTAATAAACATTACCGAGTCGTATTTTGTACTCGTTCTCATTGTTGTTATTATTACATGAACTTCTTCAAATCTTGCCAAAATAATGATGCTAACGTTAATTACTTGACTATTACAATTCCATTTCGGATGCTATTACTATCAAATTATAGCTTATTTTCTTATCTTTAATTTGATGTGGCTTGAGGCCAGTTTAAACATAGTTTTTATTAAGAATTCATTAATTTACTGTCCTAAGACATTGTTTACTAGTGTCGTCTGCTAACAATGCAAATTCGACTGTTTACTTTTCTTTAATATTTGTTTAATTATGTTTGTTTTCTCTTTCGAACATTATAAAATGATTAAAATTAATTACATTATTATATCTAAATGCTGCCTACAGCTGAACAATATCAATTATTGGTCTAATTAAGTCGACACATTAATTTGAATTTTCCTAATTCACTATTTATATTTTGAAATGTCTTTCTCATTTCTTAAGTGTATATTACCGGCCAAGTAGTGGTACTTTACACTTTATTCGTTATAGTTATAATTCTATTAGTTTATGCTAATTAGGGGTTCTACTTCTCTATCATTTCATTGACATAAACTTGGTCATACAGGGTCTGGGCATAATTCTATTACAATGTTTATTCCCTGACTACTATTATCTATTATATACATATTATTCACTTAGGAAGTTACCTACATACATATAATGCTTCCATTTATAATTACTCTCAACTTATACTACCACATATTTGTCTTTTATTCTATCTTTTACAATTTTGTGGCTACATCTAGCATAGTACATGGTATTTGTTATTTGTATATAATGGTTCTATTTCTATCAGCCAATATGCTGTTATTTATTACCATGTTATTAAAGTCAATGGTTAATTTGTTTATTCTGTATGACTCTACTCATCAATCTTTTTATCTGGCTTACTTGACAGCTTATTTGTGAAACTTGGCTTGTCCATTTGTCATAGTCAGTCAGTTTATTGAAGTTGTAGTGTCATGTAGTGGATTCATCACTGCTTCTTGGGATCCCTCCTCTTCTTTTCTTCTTGGCTGGTCCATTCTCTTCATTGTTACATTCATTTTATTTACTCATTTACAATTCTAGTGGTATACTTCACCCTTCTGGTGTTCATTATGGTTATGGAACATTTTGTGATGTTACAACCATGACATCTCTTTATTACATAATAACATTACTTGCTCTACTTAAAGTTCTCAACATATATGATTCAACAGTTTACAGTTTACAAAATGATTATATATTTTATTCTTCTAGGAGGGCCCTCAAAATAAAGATGTACATCGGTTTAACTTTTCCACGGATCCGGGATTGAATATTGTATGTTAATAATGGTCACCTACCCATATACTATCTTGAAATTGTGCCATTAGAAGAATGGACTTTATTTACCTTTTAAATGCTTTACAGTTTAAACTTTTACTACAAATAGTTTTCTCAGATTACAGACTACATCTTACATATAATGTCTGTTCTTAAAAGTCTTAAAGTGTTAGTTAAATTGTCTTTTGTTGGTTATAATTTTAGTATCAAATAACCACGGAAGACAAGTCTCCGTGTCACCTGTGGTATCCTGTAGTTGATGCAGATTCGGCTCCTCGGTGTGTTTCATGAAGGTCTGTCGTTATCTTAGTATCCGGTGACAGTGAAGTTCCTGAAGTGTGTTAGATCATTCTGGGTCTGGTACTCTCCTCTTAGATGACTGGTAGTAATATCTCGTTGTTAGAATAATTAATGCAAAAGTTTGTTTCACTGGTATTCACTTTACATGATTATTTATTAGTTGAATTTCACCTTAGGGTCCCAGTACTGTATTAATTACATAATTTTCTTATTTAAGATTTGGTAGAGATGTCATTGGCGCACAGTTTAGTTATTCTTTTACTAGCTTTCAACATATTTATCTCTGAGTCGCGATCCAACTATTTTACGATACATTTCGGTTAAGAGTGTACAGAGAGCATATATATATATATATATATATATATGTTAACTGAGATTATTCACTTGGAAAAACCAAAATATTGTCATCGGTGCATATTACCGCTGTGCGCAGCTTACGGCGTGAGCGCTCCATTACAAGTGGGGTTTGTTTATTGGGGCAGGTAAAGTAACTTCGCGTCGTTTACGCTTCACCATAAAAGTAGTTCCACATTCCGATTAATATCTACCGGTTTAATCTTTGACATATTTAATTATACTACGGTATCCTTTACTTCGTAATTAATTATTGTATACCTTTATGTTTTTTAAATCGAGTTGTAATTTCTTACTTTTATTAGTTTTATTTACGGATTATTCTGCGTGTTGGTGCCGGTTTCCGCATGTCAGAGCATGGTTAATTATCAAAGGGTGTTTCCTTACCTTTATACTCGCATTCCTCTCGGTTTTAAGCTCTTTATTTATTATTATTTCTGTGTTACCTTAGGGGTTTAAACTTTGTTTAAATGTGCGATTTTAATTTAAAAATAAATCTCTCTCCTTCTTATTTATTTTATTTATTTATTTATTTTTTTATTAATAAAATCGTCACATACTCCTCCACTTAAATCAGACTCAGGGTGGGGAAGGATGCGTTTTCTATGGGGAAATTGGTCAGAATTGAATTGGGAGTATGCTTGGCATTTCTGTGTGAAATTTTTCTTATGACTCTTTTTCTTTTGTGAAGTTCCCTTTCTCTCGTTTCTTAACTGCTAACTTAATTTTATTTATTACTCCTAGTTCTCGTAACTTCACAATATCGTGGCCCGACTGATTTTGTTAGCATACTCTAACTCAAGTAGTTAGTTTTCTGCTCTTTCATTAACCTTTTCCAGTACGGCGCCATTGTGACTTTATTACGTGCTTACATCTATTTCTCTTATTTATACTTAATATAATCTAAAGTCGATCCCATACTCAACTCTAGATTATTCGTAATTCTAATATCCTACGCTACTGAGACAAGCGGAATTTCACGAAGAGGAACCTTTATTTTATTTTAAACAATCAGCTGTTACAATGCAAGAGGGGTCAAACACTGTACACAAGGTGCATTGTATTACACACGGGGGTGGTTGCTGTTGTTTACCTAGGCAGGAGTTCTTAACGATAGGGGTGGCTTACTACAATACGGAACACGATTATTTCCTGCACGAGTTTGTCGTTTACTGACAAGCTTGGGAATGACTTTTCAAACAGGCCACATGCTGGTGGTTACGCTATTTAAATATGATTTTATTATTATTTTGTGTTTTACTTATATTACTACTACACCTTTATTACACCTTAGTTTATTTAAGATACTACCGAGCTTTTTATTTAAATGACTTATTATTTATTTTTTTATTTTGGTCGGATTTAATAAATGGTTTCTTATTTGTTTAGAACTCGTTCATTTACTTAGTGATGCATCATTCCATAAAATTAATTAGTAAACTTGTTTTATTGAACTCTATTTAATTTTACTTCGTTTAAATGTTGTTGTTACTGGGCACAGGATGTCGAACACTTTGTATAACAATAGAGGGAGGCAGTCTATTGTCTAACTCAATGTGACAGAGGGTGACAAAGAACAGTTTTATACAGGCGTGAACAAGATCTTTACCGGTCTGGGTTTGTTGTCAAATCGACACGTTGATGACTGACTTTTTGGACAGGCACGGACATGGGCTTATTACATTTAAATCTATAAATATCCTTACATATATTATATTATGATTCTCTTATATTATTACGCGATCTAATGATTCTAAACACTCGATACTAATTAATGAGGTTACTTCTCATCATACTATTTCTTATCTTAATTAATTAAGAATTGTATCAAATTACAGTCTGCTTATCTACAATTATTTTCACCATCCTGGCCAATTTAACTCCACGACATTATTAAAATGATTTACCAAGGATTCTACACGTCAAAATTTTTAGTTCAACATTTATATTAATCAATCAATTCTTAACATCCATGTTCATCTCGGTGTCGGCTCCTCGATTTTCTCTTGGTCGAGATGGTACCGTATGGTTTAGGCATGGTCGTTCTACTGTACTTGCCAGGCTAATTTAATATAGTTCAATTAAAATATACTTCTATATATTTTTAAAGCCGCACTCGTTGGTCGCCACTCTGTTAAATAACTAATTTACACCCTCCTTGGTGTCAGTAAATAGTCCCACGTTGTATGTGTCACTCTGTAATCTAACCAGATTATGGTTTATAAAATTGACTAGGGTCTCTAATGTTGCAGTAATTATTATTAATAATTGATAAAGTCTGTGGTTATTTTTAATGATTTGGTTTATTGATTTATCTAATTCAATTCAACCTATTGTGGAATCCAATATAGATAAATCGGTTTACTTACACTTGGCGTCGTTTAATCAATGTTTATTTTATTATGAGTAAATGTTTACTTGTTGATCCGTCGATGAATGTAACTGATGCGTAGATCTCTTGAAGTTGATATCCTCTTCTGTTATAAGTGTCGTCTGTGTAAGTCAACGTATTGTCTAGACAAGGTTATTAATATAAATTACACTTCACGTACCTATGTTGAAGTACTGGATGTTCAGATGTTCACAGTTAGTTAATAAACTGTCAAGTTCTTGGTTGACCAGTATATCATTACTGTAAAAGGTTTGACAACACTTTAAATATTACTTGGGCGCCATATAGGCTTTTTCCATAGAAATGTCCCATAAAAATAAACTTCTGATTTTAATAATTGTGAGTATTGACCTTCAATGACTCTATCAGTGATCGGTTATTTAAATTGAGATCAATTATTAAATCTTTACTTGGTTATTCACTGTTATATGCACCTCAGGTGCATATTACCGCTGTGCGCAGCTTACGGCGTGAGCGCTCCATTACAAGTGGGGTTTGTTTATTGGGGCAGGTAAAGTAACTTCGCGTCGTTTACGCTTCACCATAAAAGTAGTTCCACATTCCGTTTAATATCTACCGGTTTAATCTTTGACATATTTAATTATACTACGGTATCCTTTACTTCGTAATTAATTATTGTATACCTTTATGTTTTTTAAATCGAGTTGTAATTTCTTACTTTTATTAGTTTTATTTACGGATTATTCTGCGTGTTGGTGCCGGTTTCCGCATGTCAGAGCATGGTTAATTATCAAAGGGTGTTTCCTTACCTTTATACTCGCATTCCTCTCGGTTTTAAGCTCTTTATTTATTATTATTTCTGTGTTACCTTAGGGGTTTAAACTTTGTTTAAATGTGCGATTTTAATTTAAAAATAAATCTCTCTCCTTCTTATTTATTTTATTTATTTATTTATTTTTTTATTAATAAAATCGTCACATACTCCTCCACTTAAAGCAGACTCAGGGTGGGGAAGGATGTGTTTTCTATAGGGAAATTGGTCAGAATTGAATTGGGAGTATGCTTGGCATTTCTGTGTGAAATTTTTCTTATGCCTCTTTTTCTTTTGTGAAGTTCCCTTTCTCTCGTTTCTTAACTGCTAACTTAATTTTATTTATTACTCCTAGTTCTCGTAACTTCACAATATCGTGGCCCGACTGATTTTGTTAGCATACTCTAACTCAAGTAGTTAGTTTTCTGCTCTTTCATTAACCTTTTCCAGTACGGCGCCATTGTGACTTTATTACGTGTTTACATCTATTTCTCTTATTTATACTTAATATAAAGTCGATCCCATACTCAACTCTAGATTATTCGTAATTCTAATATCCTACGCTACTGAGACAAGCGGAATTTCACGAAGAGGGACCTTTATTTTATTTTAAGCAATCAGCTGTTACAATGCAAGAGGGGTCAAACACTTTACACAAGGTGCATTGTATTACATACGGGGGTGGTTGCTGTTGTTACCTAGGCAGGAGTTCTTAACAATAGGGGTGGCTTACTACAATATGGAACACAATTATTTCCTGCACGAGTTTGTCGTTTACTGACAAGCTTGGGAATGACTTTTCAAACAGGCCACATGCTGGTGGTTACGCTATTTAAATATGATTTTATTATTATTTTGTGTTTTACTTATATTACTACTACACCTTTATTACACCTTAGTTTATTTAAGATACTACCGAGCTTTTTATTTAAATGACTTATTATTTATTTTTTTAGTTTGGTCGGATTTAATAAACGGTTTCTTATTTGTTTAGAACTCGTTTCTTATTTACTTAGTGATGCATCATTCCATAAAATTAATTTGTAAACTTGTTTTATTGAACTCTATTTAATTTTACTTCGTTTAAATGTTGTTGTTACTGGGCACGGGATGTCGAACACTTTGTATAACAATAGAGGGAGGCAGTCTATTGTCTAACTCAATGTGACAGAGGGTGACAAAGAACAGTTTTATACAGGCGTGAACAAGATCTTTACCGGTCTGGGTTTGTTGTCAAATCAACACGTTGATGACTGACTTTTTGGACAGGCACGGACATGGGCTTATTACATTTAAATCTATAAATATCCTTTCATATATTATATTATGATTCTCTTATATTATTACGCGATCTAATGATTCTAAACACTCGATACTAATTAATGAGGTTACTTCTCATCATACTATTTCTTATCTTAATTAATTAAGAATTGTATTATTTATTTCTTTGCGCGCGTGTTACACCTTTTTTTTCTTTTTTACTCTTTCTCGGCGTATTTTACTTGAACCAAATTAAAGTAAATTGGTTTAGCTAGTTTAGCTACCGTGTTAAAGTAACAGAGTGAATAAATCTACAAACAGAGCAAAAACATTATTTTAACAAAGCAGTGGAGCATTTTATTTGTGCCACTACATACACAATTTATCTTACAAGAAAACAGAGTGGCGCATTTTATAACGTCTCCTACGTTATAATATCGGGAACCTGTGGTTAATTGACTCAGATCAATTACACAGGCTGCCATAGTCTTAACCAACTTCTAATTAAACAAAAGATAAGCATTTAGTAGTATATATAAAATATCGGGTCCCTAAAATTGAGAAACATTGACAGGGGTTTCTGCAGATTTATTCACTCAGTTTTGTACCATGACATCTCTTTATTACATAATAACATTACTTGCTCTACTTAAAGTTCTCAACATATATGATTCAACAGTTTACAAAATGATTATATATTTTATTCTTTTAGGAGGGCCCTCAAAATAAAGATGTACATCGGTTTAACTTTTCCATGGATCCGGGATTGAATATTGTATGTTAATAATGGTCACCTACCCATATACTATCTTGAAATTGTGCCATTAGAAGAATGGACTTTATTTACCTTTTAAATGCTTTACAGTTTAAACTTTTACTACAAATAGTTTTCTCAGATTACAGACTACATCTTACATATAATGTCTGTTCTTAAAAGTCTTAAAGTGTTAGTTAAATTGTCTTTTGTTGGTTATAATTTTAGTATCAAATAACCACGGAAGACAAGTCTCCGTGTCACCTGTGGTATCCTGTAGTTGATGCAGATTCGGCTCCTCAGTCCTCGGTGTGTTTCATGAAGGTCTGTCATTATCTTAGTATCCGGTGACGGTGAAGTTCCTGAAGTGTGTTAGATCATTCTGGGTCTGGTACTCTCCTCTTAGATGACTGGTAGTAATATCTCGTTGTTAGAATAATTAATGCAAAAGTTTGTTTCACTGGTATTCAATTTACATGATTATTTGTTAGTTGAATTTTACCTTAGGGTCCTAGTACTGTATTAATTACATAATTTTCTTATTTAAGATTTAGTAGAGATGTCATCGGCGCACAATTTAGTTATTCTTTTACTAGCTTTCAACATATTTATCTCTGCGTCGCGATCCAACTATTTAACGATACATTTCGGTTAAGTGTGTACAGAGCGCATATATATATATATATATATATATATGTTAACTGAGATTATTCACTTGGAAAAACCAAAATATTGTCATCGGTGCACATTACCGCTGTGCGCAGCTTACGGCGTGAGCGCTCCATTACAAGTGGGGTTTGTTTATTGGGGCAGGTAAAGTAACTTCACGTCGTTTACGCTTCACCATAAAAGTAGTTCCACATTCCGATTAATATCTACCGGTTTAATCTTTGACATATTTAATTATACTACGGTATCCTTTACTTCGTAATTAATTATTGTATACCTTTATGTTTTTTATATCGAGTTGTAATTTCTTACTTTTATTAGTTTTATTTATGGGTTATTCTGCATGTTGATGCCGGTTTCCGCATGTCAAAGCATGATTAATTATCAAAGGGTGTTTCCTTACCTTTATACTCGCATTCCTCTCGGTTTTAAGCTCTTTATTTATTATTATTTCTGTGTTACCTTAGGGATTTAAACTTTGTTTAAATGTGTGATTTTAATTTAAAAATAAATCTCTCCTTCTTATTTATTTTATTTATTTATTTATTTTTTATTAATAAAATCGTCACAATTTTCAATCCATTCTTTTATATTATCATCATTGATATTTCCTAAGTCTGCTGTAGCACAACATAGAATTAATCACATCTCAACAACAAAAGTTTCTGTTTTTTAAAATCTTTAAAATTGTTGTCATCAGCATCAACAATCAGCAACTTATCCGTGCATGAAACATTGGCATCTGCTTCACTGCATCCCAAGCTTTCTATACTGAATCAGTGGATTAAGATTAAGAATACTGAATCCTTTTATGGAGATAGACTTCCAAAATGTAATAGGATTAGTGTCTTCTTCAGCGAGCTTTTCCATTAATTTAAAATGATAATAATTTTTCAAAGCCACAATTACACCGTGGTCTGTGGACTGACAAAGACTAATGACAATGGGATTTAAAAACATAGTTTTTATTTCACCATCATCTGATTCAAATGGGTGGAAAGGGGTGTTAACAATTAATAAACTGCCTTATTTGGTAAAACTTTCAATGACAAGTTTTCATGCCATGTTTAAAACCATGTTGTTAACGAATGTCGATGTCCATCCAAGCACATTTTGATGATAATAAACCAGCAAAAAACTTATGTCAGTTCCATCAGACATCATGGCTTTTTTGCTTTCTCTACAACTGGCAGTTTTAATTTATGCATTAACTGGCACCATTAGCACAAAATTGTGATTCTCTCTTTGCTGATTTTGTGTCAAGGAATGCTTTTTTGGTGGCTAGAGATTTTGATATTAGGCAATGATGATTGAGACTGGATTCATCCGCATTGTACATTTGTTCAGATGTCAACTGATTTTTACTCACAAAAGCCTGAAACTTTTTCTAAATTCAGTCACCACCGCTGAAGCTCCATTCAATTTCCACCTGGCACTGACAACTCATGTGTAGCATGATATGCTTCAACACTTTGATATGCTTCAACACTTAACATAGTGGTCCTAAATCCGTGCCCGACCATTTTTGCATTAATTTAAAATGCTGTAGCTTCTAAACTAGATGGTAGAAATATATGCTACCTATATTTTTATTAAGATGCAAGTCTTTTTTAAAATTGTATATACTGTATGACTTTATGTTGGTTATTTAAAATTGATTTTCAAAAAACTTATGTTTTTGGAAGAAAAAAAATGACCAAAACACAACCCGTTACTAGAAACTCAGAATTAATTTTTAATTTTTTTATTACATGAACAGGTCAGCCGTGGACCACGCAAATATCACTTCCTTTTCTTCTCCAGCCAGAAGGCCCTCATTTGCACACTATGCGCCGCCTTCCTTTCCACTGTCCACCCCTTTCTTGTCTTCCACCTCAAGATTTTGAATTTTGTTTCTGTATGTATTTCTAACTACACAGTCGTTCAAAGAGAGACCCAGTTTCATCATTTCCACCTTGAGTTGTTTGGTGTCTCCGTTCAGACTAGAAAGTTCCCAAATATATTTGAAAATTTGTTTTATTTAATCTGGACTGATCCATCCGAACCATATATCCAAGGAATCTCGGTCTTTTCCTTCAGAAAGCCATTTCCAAATCCCTGTACAGCTCTTCTTTGTGTCTACCCATCTTCAGTTTTCTTGGTGCCATAAATTTTCTGAAGAATTCTTTGTTCAATTTTAAGAAGAGGTTCCAGATTTGAAAGTACATTGTTTCCACTCCATACATTATCACCGGCCTGATCACAGTGCTATAATGCTAAACTTTCGCACTTCTGTAAAGGTTTTTCTTTCCGTACAGTTCCTGGGTTAGAGTAAAGCCCTTTGCTAATTTGAGTTTCCTTATCTTAAAGGATTCTTTATCTGAGGCGATTTGGGATATGTTTTCACCAAGATATTTAAAATTGTTAGTATATTTTATTTCTCCATATTTAGTGTCCAGGCAAGTTTTCAGGAATTTAAATAGGGTGGTCACAATTTCTATTTTAGCAAAGGAGATTTGGAGGCCAGTTTTCTCCACTATTTTTTTTTTTTAGATCTTCTACTTGCTTTCTTGCTGCTTCTTCTGAGTGGGCGAAGATGGCAAGATCATCTGCGAAAGCTAAACAGCTTAATTCTACACCTTTGGATTTGTTACCTATTCTAACCCTAGTAGAATTGGCTTTATGGAAGGTTTTCATGACTTTATCTAGGACACAGTTAAAGAGAATAGGGGAGAGTCGATCCCCTTGACGTACGCCAGTGTGGATTGGGAAGGGGTCACTAAGTTCTCCTAGGAATTTAATTTTGGAAACGGTGTTGGTTAACGTTAATTTAACTAAATTTAGAGTTTTGCGATCAACACCTCATTCCTGCAGACACTGGAAGAGGGTCTCTCGATCCACTGAATCATAGGCCTTCTGAAAATCAGTGAAGAGGTTCCAGAGAGGAGTTGAAGGAGGGGAGGGGATATTTCTTTGAAGGAAATATTGATCAATTTCAAACTGAGGATCTGTTCCGGGCACATGTGCCTTTTCTGAAGCCACCTTGATATTCACCAAGGTGGGGATCGAGCTGAGAAACGAGCCTATTGAGGAGGAGCTTAGAGAAGATTTTATAACTGATGGGGAGAAATTAATTTTTAATTGTTATTTATTTTTATATTTTATTTCACTCCATTCTCTCTCAACTCTTCATATATTTCATTTGTTATCAAGAAATGCTTTTGACATTTAAGTGGTGTTTAGCCAACTAACAACAGTTTGCCGCGCGCTGCGTTATGTCAGCTGTACCTATGAAAGTGAACGCATATGCGATCTAGCAGATGATTTGGGTATTACAAGGCATAGAGTTGTTTCAAAACAGCTCCAAGGACATCTTTATACAAATGGAATCATGGAAAAAACCATTGAAACTTCAGGACATCAATTGATGGCCATTGGTGTCAGAGTGTTAACACGGTGTAGCCAGCCTGAGTTGGCATTAAAATCCAAGCTAAAAACCAAGTGCTTCATTAGAAAATGTTGCCTTTTAAACAAGCATAGGTTCACATATAGGAATACCTTGTGCTAGCCTCGGTCATTATTGGCTACAGTTTGTACCCCTATGTTAAATTCACTCACCACTTTTGATGAACTTTCTGCTTTTTCAAATCTTTTAATGACATCTAATTTTTGTTCTATTGGTAGCACTACACGTTTCCATTTTGCACTCATTTTTAAAAGTTTTCACATTGTATTATAAATAAAAAGCAACAAAAATAACTAGTAAGATAACAAAGATTAGAAATAAAATGATTCAACACAAACACAAGTGAAAAACAGCACTTCAAGCAAAGCAGGAAACTGAATAATACCATAAGACATTGTAAGGTCACTCAACCGCTATACTGTATTTTAGTAAACATACGGACTACATGATGAAGGAAAAGGTCCTTTGTGACGAGTCACTCTAACGTACAGAAACTGCAGCCTATCTGAAATCTCTAACCGCTGTGGACAGCCAGTACAAATATGAAACTATTATTTACAGCCATAAATATTACAAATGCACAGTTAAACCGATGATGGTTAAGACATATATGTATAATCTGTGCTTTACTGTACATACAAGTGTCGATCCACAAACATGGTACAGTTATAAGAAAATACCAAAATGTTGTGGATTTAATCTCGCACTGATTTATAGGAAAAAAACTGATTCTCCATTAATGTTTTTCTCCATTTTCTCCATTACCTCCAAATTCTGAAGGTAATCTTGCACATCAAAAAGTGGACAATGTGTTATAAGCTAACCTTCAAACTATGCAGATTAATGACTGTAGTGAAATAGGTGTGTGTGTGCGTGCGCGCGCGCGCGTTTTGTATAGTGGATGGGATAGTGTATGTTTTGTATAGTACAAGTGCCTCTTAGTTTTAGCTCAGCAAACAATTATAATTAATTTGCAATCCATGTGTTATTTCCTTAATCATCACAGGGGACGTATACTGGGGCTAAGCGAAGAAAAGGCAAAAAATGCAATAACACACAACTGTAAAAATCTGCTCCTCCGTGCAGGTGAGTTAAGAAAAAATTATGAATCTATTATATTACAATATATGTAAAAGTTGTTATAGGAAAGGCCAGCAAATTTCACTATTTTTAAAAATACATTTGTGTGTATAAGAAGAAAAACACTGTTTGAAATATTTCACTGTCACAGACAACTTCATAGAGTTATGGAGAAATACATGCAATGTAAATAAAAATAAGAAAAGGACAATCAATACAAGATTAGACTTTTTTATATACACTGATATAGCTGTTCAAGACTGTCATATTTCAAACTAGTGTTCTCTCTCTCTCTCTCTCTCTCTCTCTCTCTCTCTCTCTCTCTCTCTCTCTCTCTCTCTCTCTCTCTCTCTCTCTCTCTCTCTCTCTCTCTCTCTCTCTCTGTGTGTGTGTGTGTGTGTGTGTGTGTGTGTGTGTGTGTGTGTGTGTGTGTGTGTGTGTGTGTGTGTGTGTGTGTGTGTGTGTGTGTGTGTGTGTGTGTGTGTGTGTGTGTGTGTGTGTGTGTGTGTGTGTGTGTGGTAAGATTGTTGACTTTCATATTTTTAAATGTAATGAGCCCCAGTGTCCTGTAACCCATGAGAATGTATTAGAGTGAGGATTCTTGAATTCAGTAATCAAATTACTGATTAAATGCTGGTATGTTTGACATTGTAGTACACTCTCTTGATAGATTTACTTGTGTGTAATTCACATGTGTGTGAGTTTATTGAAAATTATGATTGCTAAAACCTTTTTATTACAGAGGGTCGGAGATTTGGAAGAGTTGTTATGACATTGACTATCAGAGACAACACAAAAGAACTTCAGTATGCAAAAGAAAGGAAGAGTGATGTAGATGATACAGCAAAAGTTAAAGATCAGTATGGTGTGGAATATAACAGTGTATGTGAAGATAAGAGTTATACAGATAATGTACCAAAAATAAAAAACAGCTATGACATGGAATGTGGTAGTGCAAGTGAAGACAGGAATAATACAGATGATGCACCTAAAGCTAAACGTCACTGTGCTGACCCACTGTTGAAAACTTTTTTAATGAATAAAGATCTGGAAAGATGACTGTAATTGTGTAACATTTTATTTTTGTTTAATGTATCTGATTTGTACAGGGTGGTCCACGGGAATATGACGATTTTAAAAATGAAATAATTCATATAAAATATACTTTATTTACTTTAGTTGTACTATGTAATTACAGCAAATTTTATACTATTTACAGGTGTAAGTTCATTTTTTAAATAATGTTTTTCTCAAATGTCCTGCATAATTTTATATGCATTGCTGCAATCTGCCCCATAGATTTCACATTGCTGCTTGCACCATATTTGGTATAGCTGCAATTTCTTCCTGTATGGAGGCGTTGAGTTCATTAATGTCGTTAGATTTATTAAGAAACACTGTAGACTTTCTATCACCACTACCACCGTGGATGCTCTGCCAATATGGGCTGTTGCTTCATCCTACTGGAACCACACAACTTTCAAGTCGATCCAATGACAGCGCAGTTCAGGAGCAAGGAATTCCTGTAACATCACTGTGTACCGAGCAGAAGTGACTGCCACCATTTGCCCTTCCTTTCAAAGAAATAGGGCCTATGTCCCAAAATTTGCTACAGCATACCAGACAGTGCGTATTGTCCGCAACTTTATCATATTGTGGCTAGGAACAGCATCGTGATGTGGAACATTAAAGTGATCGCAGAATAATCGCTGTATAATCACAATTTTAAAAATAAGTCTCCACTATGAACGCAAAATGTGTAGCAGTTCACTGTTCCAGTTTAACTCAAGTGGCACAAGGTATGCAAGGCCACTGCCAGTCCGATTCCCGCTTGCATGCCAGGGTTGCCAACCTATGTTGCTATAAAAATCATCAGATTCCTGTGGACCACCCTATACTATACAAGTTATGCAAGAAATTGTACATTAAAAACAAGAAAGCAATTTTTGTGTGAACTTTGTTGTTATTAAGTGGTAAATATTTGTTATTTGTCATTTATTCAATTCTATAAAATATTTGGTCCTGTTTATTGTTGTGTCATATATTTAAATACATTACAAAACATGCTTTTAAAATACAGTACCTAAACACCAGTGGTGGCCGGTGAGTCCTAAGGATGGGAAGGCTACGAGGTAGTCACCTGAGGCAGTCATATCACCCCCCCCCCCAAATATGTTATTTCACTATTAATTATGGTAGAGCTATCTGTTTTTTACAGCGTACACATCTTATTAGAAATATAAGCATATCTTTAAACAAGATAAAACGAAGATTAACTTACTTTTGTTCTACCAAAAAAGTAAACTTCTGAGTAGAAATATTTTTTGTAAGCTGTGATGAATTTACTTGTAGGGCTACAGCAAATTCATCAAAGGTCCTTCGTATTCTCAGAATTGTCAGTAACATCATCACCAAGTCGGTCGACTTTTCAGTTTAGAGAGGATTCCCTTTTCAGGTGAAACTAAACCAATGCTGCTGAGACGATCTTGAGTCCAGGAATATTTTATCATAGCGAGAAAAGTTTTTAGTGTCACCTAACTTCCTAAATTTTAATTCCTCACAGCTGGAAAATCATACTAGTGGAGCAATAATATTGCTTAACAGTAGGCAGGGCCAGCAAAATAACTTCTTCTTTACTTCACTACCACATAGCCATTTACATTGATTGTATAGCAAAATTGAAAGTTGACAGCATAGAAATGCGCAAAACTGTTATGGTCAGAGGGGAAAGGCGATGTGGTGGGAGTCGCTGTGAGATGTGAGAAGAGAATTGCTGTTATCAGAGACGGTGCTGCCAACCTATGAACATTATTTCTAATAGTAACAAAAACTCGCGTCTGTTAAGGTTTGTTTGTAAATGTCGCGAGTTTGTCTAAACAAAGAGTTTTATATTCAAAGTCGATTATGCTGAAATAACGTAAATAAAAGAGTAAAGTCTTTCAGAGCGTAACAGGTATACTATAAGTCTGCACCGTGATACATAAATGGAAAAAAGGAGCGAGGTTGCAGTTATTTTTATTCGTAAGGACATAATAAGATTTTAAAATAGGTCCAATCGACATGATAATAAGTTTATGTTTGTTTGTCACCACGAATCTCTATCTGTGTGTGTGTGCGCGCGCGCGCGCATAGTCACACAGATGGGTTTAAAAAAAGAATTATACGTTTATTGTTTCCGACTTAAATCAAATAATAATAATAATAATACTGTAATTGTATTACTATACAAATCAAGCAAATGATATGTACTGTTCACACGTATCGGAATTTGTTGCTGTTACATATCAGAATGTTTTATAAACATATCTGAGTGTTATCTGGTTCTGTCATTGTGTACTGCTGAGATGTAAAAAACTACAGCCTTTCTGACCGTTCTTATCTCAATGGAATTTGCTAACTGTACACTTCCACTCCTTAATTACACAAGACTATCTCTGCAGTTTACCATTACATAAAGGACCGTGTTCATGTTCCTCGTATTATTTAATTGCAAGAATCTTTTTATTCTTGGACAACACAAAACTGTTTATTATTATTTCCCGTGCTTGACTATGAATAACTTTCCTGCCTTTGCTAGTTGAAGGAGAAGTATTCATTTTAACAAATCTTATTACTGGATGATAACACAAATAATTATGATAGTACGTAATTACAGAATAAAAACTACCAATAACTAAACTAAACTAAAAAGTTAAATAACTAATAAAAATGAGTGACTGTAAAACAACGATACAGATAATAATAAATTCAAATAATAATAACAATTGCAAGATTGAGATAGTACGTCACACAGTAACTAACAATGTACGTGTAACTAAAACATCACACGCAAAGTTGGCAACACCTTCACTTGTATACCAGCTGATCCTCCGTTACCCTCCCGCCATTCACAATTTCAAAGTGGACTCGTCCATCCATAAATTGGTTTCTGCGCATATGCCCTTAACTTTCAATTTTACTATACCATGACGACTGGAAAGTTCTAGATTGATTATTGTGCCTTTTAAGAAATAAAAATTTTAGGGTACGTCGATCACGTTTCAGCATCTGTCAAAATCACTTAACTGAGAAAATGTTTTTTCCAGTAGCATTCGATATTGCAATATCGCTTTCACTTTCTTCTGCTAAATCCAGAAGTACTTTATACTCATAGTAGAGATCACAAACACATGCCAAGAAGAGAGAAAAAATATTTTAATAATACACACACACAAGGACCATTAAGAACGTAAGGACTAGTAAAACTAACACAAATCACAGTAAACCGTGCCGAGAGGCTAACTCACTCGTTGCCTTCCTGTCGTGGTTACAGATGCATTAGCATCCCCCCACTACCTGCTGGTCATAGTTCTCACATAGTTGTATAGGTACAATGGCGGCTACTTAGATCCTTGCCTCTGTTGTCTGCTATTCTGCACTATTATCGAAAACACATAATTAAAGTTTTTTTTTATAAGTACAGTGAAACTTCGCTAATTCGGACTGGGTTCTCAGTACTGTAATTTATACATATGTAAAAATTCAAAATCAAGTGTAGATTTAGCCTACTTGAGAAGAGAAAGGCCGGAAATACTGTACATAGTGTATGTCCATGAACTGGGATTATTAATTAATTGGTAGGTCAGCGATAACAAAAAGCAGTGTCGTATACATTTCCTGGAAATTCTGAACAGTAATGTACAATTCATAACAACGGATATGACTCATACAGACTTTCACATTTGTCATCATTGTGAATGTTCGTCCCATAGCCAGTCACTTTATGTTTTGACTCCGTAGTGTTCGTACCTTTTACTGTGTTCAAAAATGAGTAAACGTGGTTCATATAAATCGCTCACGATAGAACAAAAGATGGAAGTTTTAAAATGTATTGACAAAGGTGATTCGGTTCAGAGTGTTTTACGCGATTTCGGTACCGGTATCAGTAAATCAACATTTTACGATATTAAAAAAAGCAGATCAGCAATTACAAATTTTTCATTGAATAGAGACTTTGATAGTGCCAGTGAAATTAAGCGAAAACGGATGACTCCTGCCAAAACGTCTGACATTGACGAAGCTGTTTGGACATGGTATAAACAACAACAAGCTGCTGGTGTACCGATCCGTGGGATAGAATTGCAGACTGCTGCTGAACGTTTTGCTACTCGATTTCAAAACCAAGATTTTAAGGCAAGTACAGGGTGGTTGTTTAGATTTAAAAATCGACATGGCATAGCAAACCGATCGATTTGTGGAGAACTTTTAAGTGCAGATCATGAAGCTGTTCAACCATATAAGGATAAATTACAAAAGATTATTACTGATAATGAACTTGAACCATGGCAAATCTACAATGCTGATGAGACGGGATTGTTTTGGAAGGCAATGCCAAAAAATACACAGTCGAGTAAAAAAGAAACCCATACACCTGGACATAAAATAAATAAAATGAGGCTGTCTGCATTAGTGTGTGCCAATTCCGATGGTACGCATAAATTAAAATCTGTCGTTATAGGAAAATCTAAAAACCCAAGAGCAATGAAGAACATAAACGAGACTGATCTTTCTATGATTTATAAAGCTCACAGAAACGCGTGGTTCAGCTGTGAAATTTTCAGTTCTTGGTTTCATAACAATTTTATTCCATCAGTCACAAAATTTCAGATGGAAGAAAAAAATGTTGCTAGGGAAGAAGTTAAAGCAGTGTTGTTATTGGACAATGCTCCAGTGCATCCTGCAGAGGACATTTTACTAAGTGATAATGGAAAAATAAAATGTCTATTCATGCCTCCTAATACATCGGCACTAATACAACCAATGGACCAAGGAGTAATCTATAGTTGCAAACGGCTGTACAGAAAGAAACAGCTACAAGACTGTCTCGTATTTTTTGAAGATGAAGAGGGTTGCAGTACCAGTTTAGGTGAACAGACTTTAATCAATATGAAAAATTACAACATAAAAAATGCTTTATTTAACTGGGCTTCAAGTTGGAAGGAGGTGAAAGCCACGACGATTGCTAATTCTTGGAAAAAACGTCTTAACCCTGAAGATAACGAAGAAGAGGATTTTAATGGAATTGAAGAAGATGATTACAGAAATATTTTAGAAAATGCAGGAGAACATGAGACAAACACGGAAAATATTCGAGAGTGGCTGGATGAAGATGCTGGTGAGGTAGGGTACGTTGTGCAGTCGGAAGAAGAAATAGCTGCTACTATAGAAGGTCTCCAAACTAAGGGACTGATGACAGACGATCAAAATGGCGACGATGGTGACAATGAGGAAGAAAACGATCATGAAGAAAGTGAGAATGTTAAAATAAGTGATGCAATAAAAAACGTACAATCCTTGTTGAAGTTCGTAGAAATGCCTGCAAACTCTGACTTAAGCAAATGTTTTTTTGTTTTAAGTGAAATGAAACAGGATTTTGTGAGGAAACAGCTAAAAACAAAATACACGCAGAAAAAAAGTTAGTAATTTTTTTAAGAAGCTGTAGGCTGCTAGAATATGTACTGTGCAGTGAAAATAGAGTGTTTTGCATTTAAGTACTGTATTTAAGTTTTGTTTTGTATGTAAGTTACGTAGTATATTTTTAGTAAACTTATTTCTTATTTTATACCTCTTCTACTACTAATTAATATAGTATTAAATACAGTATTTTTAACAAGAACATGCAGTAGACCTCTTGTAGATTCAAATTGGGTTTCAGAATGATTTCTTTTATATTGTCTGCTATCAGTAACCGATAGACACGCAAAAACTTGCGATCAGTTCGTAATGTTCTATGATTCGGACTTTCAGCAATTCGGACTGAGCTTGGTCCGCATTAGTCCGAATTAGTGAAGTTTCACTGTAATCAGATAACTTGAAATCCAAATTGTGATTACAGATTGATTACAAGATCAGTTACAGTAAAAATTAGAGCCTATTACTAGTTGTTTATTTTTTAATAATTTTCTAAATTTTACTGGGGAGGCTTAGCCTCCCTTGCCTCTACTGATGAGCTGCCGCTGCTAAACACCTGTTCATGTAGTAAGAGTAAAGAAGCTGACTTAAACCAGACCAGCATTTTTATCAAATCAGTACAGACCTTCTATAGGTTGTATTTAGGGTTGTGATTCCCTAACTTTTAGTATTCTGATAGCCTTTCAAAATTACTTGATATAGTGAAGCATTCCTGAATAATATTAGCTAACTAACCAGTGTTTCTGTAACCTTATTATATAAACTGAAAGATATTTACCTTGACTATAACTGTGAATTGTAAGATGGAATTTGGAGTATCCTAAAATTAAATTCAATTTGTGTATTGCAAATGTGTCTTACTACAAAAAATATTCTAACAATTTTATATAATATTGAAAACTTTCTCAAGTGAAACTTACTTGTCTGTTTTGTATGTAGAACACGTTTCGGCGTCGTGTTCGCCTTCTTCAGCTTTGCGACAGACTGCCAGTACCTAGTAACGTTTGTTGGTTGGAAGGTATAGTGGGGGTGGTGTATAGAGGAAGGGGATTGGCGCGGGGATCCGAATTATTGTTTGTTTTGTGTATAACTGTGTTGAAAAGTGTATGTGATTTATATTGCAATTGGTCGTTTAGTATGTTGTTTGGTTGTGTTGTGTGGTGTTTGTATATTTCATACTGTTCAGCTGTGTTGAGTTTTCGCCCTTTGGGTAAGAGGTGTAATATTTCAAGATTAGTATCTATGTTGGTGTAGCTATGGTTATGTGTGTGTACGTGTGTGGCAAACGCAGAATGTATATTGTTGTTGGAAAGGGCCTTTAAGTGTTCAGAGTAATGGGATGAAAAAGTTCTAACAATATTTCTGTGTGAATAGTTAATTCTAAATTTGATTGGTTTCCACTTTCACCTAGGTTCCTTAGTACACTTTGAGAATCACTGATTTCGGTGGTAGTAGTAGTACCGGTAGTTATCACAATTATTTCTGTAAACTCTTCTGGCCTTATTTTGAACTTATGTGGTTCTGTAACCACAAATTTTTCTACTTCCACTACTTGACCTATAAACAAATTAATCTTGTTTCCCCATTTTCCATATTGTAAAAACACTGCCTATAAATGTTTAAAATGAATGAATGAAAATTCAAACTATACACAGTGATTAGAGCCACATATTATTATCTTAACCTGAATACACGTACTGAGTACAAAAAGTACTGTAGGCAGTGAGTACTTCTGCCATTAACATGATGGCCTCAGGCTAGAGCAAGCAAGAGCGTTCTTTGCAAATTACTTAGATCTGACAGCTTCTTGCTACACCTGTTTAAAGGCACTGGCAGAGAAAGAAATTAACTGTTCACTGGCTGTGACATGGCTGACAGGATACTCATGGACTGGAGGTTATCGACACAGAAAGCATCCTTTCTCTGCTTTGGTATCATTATTACGAAAGTCTTTCATCGTTCCTTGGGAAAGTACATCAGTCTAAGAACAGCTCGACCAAGAAAAGGATCCTTGCTATGGAAGACGACTGAGAACAATGTCTGAAACACCGTCTGGGCCAGGAGCTCTTCTTGGTCAGAGTTCAATGAGCCGACCTCAGCTTCTTCCGCCAGTGCCTCCAAAGACGATTGTTCTTGCAAGGAAGACTGAATTTCTCAAGGATCCGCAGATAGTTGGACGTGAAACCAGGCTTCATCCTGGAAGACACATCAACCTCAGAAATGACTGCCTCGATGATTTGGCAGACGATTTTGAATGGTCCCATTTCTGGTAATCGGCAACAGAGCGCCGGCCCATAGCAATCCCACTCGACTACCTTCCTGACGTCTCTACGAATGGGTAGTGACGTGGACCTAGATTGGGAGGTGATCATGTTATAATTCCGTAAGTGAGAGTACCTTGACTGGACAGTTAAGGTCAAGGTCAATTGTTGAGGCAGCAGTAGATATGCCTCAGTGGTCACACTGTCCGGGCGAACCCGATGACTGCCTGATGCTTCTGTATAGCCGAGTAACCATGCGCTTTTAAGGACGGTTCCCCCTAGTTATTATTTTTGGGGGGAAGGAGGCTGTGTAGTTGGTTTTGAACCGCGGGGCGATTCGCAACTGCTTTTTCACGGGTTTGTAGGAAGGATGGTTAGTCATCGAACAAGGCTCGGGAGCGCTGAAGTCTTCCTGGACGTGGGCTAAGACGGTGTCTGTGCTAAGACAGCGGATATGGGAGTAAGAAGAGGTAGAGGCACGGGTGAATAGTTTGAGTCCAAAGAAGCGGACAAACTCATTGAGAGAAGGAACCTTCACCCCTCGCCTGATAGCGTCACTGCAGACAAACCAGGGAAAATTGGAGGTGTATTAGAAGGTTCGGGATTGGAACGTTTCCAGGCGTTCAACAACATAGGGCTGAAGCAGAGACGAAAATGCAAGTGCTGCGTATATTAGGATGGCTCTGAGAGATTAGTGCTCACTGGCACTGACCGTCGATTGAATGTGAAAGGAAATACACTAGTGGCACTTTGACGCTGCGGGCTTGCTGGAGACCCTGTGACACGTGGGCTCTGAAACCTAGGTGCCGGTCAGCAGTGATACCTAAGTACTTCACACACCGTTTCCGTTTGATTGGGGCTCCGTTTAGGGAATAGTTGTGGCATCTCGATGTTAGCTGATGGAAGTAGGCAATCGTCTCGAATTTCTACGTATTAAATGCACCCGCCATTTCCTCAGCCAATCCGGGAGAAGTACAATCTGATGTTGCACCACTGTAGCGGCATATCCAAGGTTAGCCAAGCTACAATGGTATATGACGTCATCCGTATAGAGTGAAAGAGTGACTCCAGACAGTACAGGCAGATACACTAGGTACAGAACGGGGCCGAGGACAGATCAATTAAGAAATGCCAGCGGCAATGGCCCGAACGGATGAGTATGACCCATCACGCATAGCTTAAAGATGCGATCACAAAGGTACGACCACATGGATGGCTATGCCCTGGACCACGGCTATATCTAATACATCGAGATTCCCGTTGCGTTATGCAGGATAGAAGGCTGATTGGGTAGGCCCAATCACCAACCAGCCTACCAGTGGCGGCTTGTGAGATTTTAGTTTGGTGGGGCTGCACTACAACTTTCAACATTTACCATTATATATTAAATTTATGTACTGTTACTAGGTCTTTTACCTGTATTGAAGCTGAAGCTGTGACAAAACATTGGTCCAATCCTCTTTGGTGGCCTGCTGCTGTTGATGATGATATTTATGATTATGATTAATTATGATATAAGTTCCAAACATTAAAGGCCTGCACGTTAAAATTCAAACAAATTATAATTTTTAATTTACACATTATACTTATAGACATTAAATTTTTCAAATGAAAATATAATAGTGATTTATGTTCTAAAAAATTAAAAATCAGAAATAAATCGCTGTTTCTTTCATAATTGTATTTAAACATGAAGTCCATTCTCCTTTCTTTGCAACTGGAAAACTTATTGATAACTTAGTCATTAAAATTAATAATATTTTCAGTCATTTCTTTTTCTGTGCTTAACATTGATAAAGCAGCAAGATGCTCTTGTGTCATTGTACTTCTTAGGAAACTCTTTTCAACATGGAGAAGCACCTCTCAGGCTCAGCAGTAGTCATGGGAGTAGTTAGAATTATTTGGAGCAGAGTGAACACTTCTGTGCAGGACTCTGCAATTCCTGTATCCAACATGATTTTGTAAGTTTTCATAACATCTGAATTACTGCGGAATTCTTGCCTCTCGTACAAAACAGATAGTTCAGTTTCCAAACGTTCTTTACACACAAGAAAGGGTAAGCTTTAATAGTTTCAGCAAATTCCGGTGAAGAACTTATATTATATTGTCTTTGGAAGGGAGAAATTTAACAGTTTTGCTGCTGACAGATGTTTATTAAAAGAAAATCTCTCTTTTATCTGATAACAAATAATATCACACACCTCCTTTGCCGAGATAAGATTATGCGATAATGTTTTCCTTTTCTTCATGAGTGGAGCATCTTCTTGTTGGTCAGTAACAGAAGGAAGTCTATTTCTTTCATTCATGATTGCCTCAAGAAATTTATTTACTACATTATAGATACTACTGGAGTTTGCATTATGATGCTGCAGCTGGTTGTATAAAATATCCACATGAGACATGATGTGATGAGAAAATTCTAGCCAAAAGTTGAAGTCCTGGTCATTCTGCATACGGAGAATACTTGCAGCCGCTTGCACAGTGGAATGATTTTGGTCAATTTGAAGTTTCTCAAAGCATACTATTAGACTTCCTTGTTTTCAAAAACTGTTCACTAACCGGCTTTTAAAATTCCATCTTGTGTTTGATACTCGAGGTATTCGTTTAGACATACTGTCTAGAATAGATAATCGTGAGGGTGACTTCGAAAAAATGCAGGTATAGCGGCAAGACTACTGAAAAAAATATGAGCTTGTTAGTTTTGTGATGCTGCCTTTTCTATAATTAAATTTAATTGATGCGCATAACAGTGCACAAAATGTGCGTATTTGTGTGACTGTTGAATTATTTTATGCATACCTCCCTTCTCGCCACTAAAAACGGGCTGCGTCGTAAGTCTGAGCTATAAGTTTGTCACTTTCGCCATTCAGTACTATATTTACCTATTCTAAAATGCACTCTTCTAACACTTAAGCATTTTGGGTTAAATTATCCCCAGAATCTTTCATGCACAATTCCGCTCAGTTCATAACGAAAAACAATAACTTGCTGCGTAAGACCTGACACATCTGATGTATTATCCGACATTACTGATAAAAATTTAGATGTTTAATTTCAGCACATATTTCATCACGACACACCTCAAGGATACAGTCTAGAAGTTCGTTCTGAATTGTGTTAGACGTTCCCTTAAACACTGTTGACTTCATAAAATGACTTTTAAGAGACTCATCTAACTTTCCAGCAAATTCTAACAATCCTCGAAATACACCAGGATTCGATGACTGTAAAGTTTCTTCGTGACCACATAACTGAAGCTCAAATTTACCGCAAAACTTGATGCAGTCAATATTTTCGAGAGAATTTCTCGATTTTGTCTCACTTTTTCATTGTGTTTGTTTGTTGTTTGTAAGCGTCACTTAACTGATGCAATGTTTACTTTCCCTAACATAGCTAAATCAATTCATATGTTTTTCTGAATCTTTGTTTTTTTTTTACTTTCTCGCCTAAATGTTTTAAGTCATTCACTCCAACCTTTGTCCAAGTTGCATCACCTCCAAATAATAAACAAGGAAAGCAAAATAGTGCATTCTTTTCAAAATAGCCACACAACCACTTATGTTTGGAATAAATGGACACATTAAATTTCCTACAATAAGTCTGATTTCTGCTTGATGATGACTGAGAAATTAATAAATCAGAAGTCTCGCAGGACCTGAATTCTTAATTTCATTCTTTTCTGCTAACGATAACGATAAAAAACTGATGTTTTGCAAATATAAAACACTTTTTATTTTTATTCATATTTGTTTTAAAACTGCAACGATAGAAATTAGCACAGTCTACAAACATGGAACACGCCGTCAGAAAAAGATTTGCACGCACACGTTCGACTTTTCAACAGCCTCAGGCTGAACTGAATGGAGCCCAAGTTTGGCTTGTTAACAAAGCGCTCTCCTACCACGTGCCTCAAGCACAGACGCAACGCCCACTTGTCTAAGTAGGGCACTGCCCGCCTGCCACATAGGCCTACATGCATCAATTTACACGACCATCAGTTGTGGCTGAACGCGAATATAAAAATGTATTTCTTATACTGGCGAATCTGTGAAGAATACATAATTTCCTAAATAAAAAGTTATTTAAATACGGTAATTAGTTTTCCTTTAAAATTTTAGGGAGGGCTGCAGCCCTTATGGACAAGCCGCCACTGTAGCCTACTAACCTATGCAAGTGCTTCCTGTTCGGAGTAATCAAATTACTATTCCAATCACGATTCTTGCAGTTCAGATCGTGTGCCATAATGTCCGTTCGGTTTAAATTGAAGATTGCCTCTAAATACGGTATCAGTTCTCTTTCGGTGGTTTATAAGCCGATGCCAAGAGCTCCATGGATCTCAATGGCAGTAGCCTCGAGATATGACTTCTGCGGTAGGGCGATCCAGTGATGAGCTATAGAAATTTTCACCGTGACACAGCCGTACCGCCTCCTGCTTAACCCGACAGGTTGTCCTGGTAGCATACAAATTAACCAATCGACTTTAGAAATGAGAGTACCAGTCTTGATGTCGCGGGTCGCAGGCCGTCTGGACTTGATGGCGGGAGTTCGGGCGCGAACGTCATGGAACTTTGACCCTTTATCGTTACTTTTGGCTGCTGCCTTAGGGTAGTGCGATGGTGATGCTACTTCCGGTGCAGTGACAGGGTGGTTTGCGGGTTTAAAGGTTCATACCACTGGAATAAAGAAATACCAGGCCCTAGCGGTAGGCGATCAGTTCCCCAATAACGATCTTCAATGTATCACCCCAAGGAACTTCGGATCGACGTTGCTTGCGGAAAAACCGGGCGCGGTGATTAGTCGCTGATAAAACCAAGCGATGTTGCTCACGCTGTGACGAACACCGAGGGAACGTAGCCGACAACAGGTGGTTCTACCGAAGCTACAGCAGGTTCGGGACTGGCACTGTAATCGACGGTATCAACTTCCTTCCCCGTCGCCGAGAAGTGAATGAGGAAGATAGTCGTGCGTCCATGGTTCAACTGACACGAAAGTATCCGGGTCACTGCAGGCAAGTTTGAAATTTGGTCAGATATCCGCCTCCATAAAAGGCGACTGCGAAGAACCGCCCGAGTGGAAGAGGAAGAGGCGAACGATTCGTTGCTCGATGGTCTATTGCCAGTAAGAGGCATGCTTGCCAATGCCATCTGGTCCGTCTGATAGAAATAGCAGTGTCTCCTTCATTAGCTAGTATCCGGACAAAGATAGAAGGGTCTGGACTGCTCGGGCTTGTTGGGGTTGAGCGGGGGTCTAACACCGGATTCTGGCGTGCAGTAAGGAAGACAGGTATTTTATTGTTGCAACTGCCAGACAGCGATTAGTACCACAGAGTACTACTAGTGTCCCGAGGTTCAATTGAGGCTCCCACCACGGGAATTGGGGATCGACAGATATTTGCGGATATAGGCGTGACCCGCTACGTTATTCATAGGCGTGAAGCTTGAAAGCGCTAATCGGAATAATTTTTCTATAGTGTTGTGCAACAGTGTTAATTCTGTTTGATTCTCAGTTCGTCAGAAGTGTTCTTATAAGTTGCGACTTAATGAAAGCTGCATCACCCTCAGGTCCATCCGCTCATGCCTGGAAACTGTTGACCCGACAGACATTCGTGTTCTTGGTGGAAGCCGCAGAAATTGTAGTTTTCTATGAGTTGACCTCTTAACAAGATCTGTCCGTCATAATCTGGAATCGGTGAAAGGAATTTAGACCTCCCTGAATTCATAGCTCAGCAGCTCAAACTCGATATACACTAATTCTTTTTTCTGAGATCCATGTGACTCCAATAAAACGGATTCCATTACACAATTATGTGTGTTATCGGGATGACAAAATCATCCGTCAGGAGGGCGACACATCGGCATCGTCATGGTGGGGGCTTCATTAAGCCATTACTGCCACAATGTATACCACCTTGACACCACCGCCTCTGAGATTCTTGGTGGCGTCCTCAATGTAGTAGCTTACAAGTCCCCCCAGGTGGAAACTAGATATCGTTTTTAATGCGAAGCGTAAAGACATCTCGGCCGGCAACTGAATTGCAGGTATCGTGATTGAAGTGGTGTCCGAGTGACCATGACTGGTCCAACGTAACCCATGTTACATCCAATCACACCGAACGCCATTCCCGTCATTTTGATATTGAGACTGCACAAGTGACTGTTTTTTCGCTCACGGACCTGTCATCGGATTACAGTTTTGTTCCGTGTCGCTGTCTATCACGGTATCACTCGAGACGTCAGGAAGTTCATCGATTGAGCCCGCTAAAGTCTAACGCTCGGACCGGGAGTCGGTCCACTCGAAACCATCCAACAAATCAAAAGTGGTGTCTGCGATAAGTAGTCTCGATGTGCGATCTGGGGTGACAGGGAAAAATATGAATTTTATAGAATTTCATTCCTGTTTTGGGATCTCGACTTGAATAGATTAAGCTTACTTCTTAGCAGCTTCTAAGCTCTCGCCTTGTTCTACCAGCAGCAGGGTAGTTGGCATTGTCCACGCATACTGCTGGGCATCAGCTTGGCCGTATTGAACACGTCGTGACTACGCTTTAGAGAATTATGCACCTGCTGAATGAGGACTCTTGCTTGGTGTGCATGCGGTTAGGTCCAGGCGTTCACTGTGTTCCACAATTCCGGAATAATCCGCCGCTACTGTCGTGATGTGCGCGTGTTGTGTCGGCTTGTGTTGTATAGTGTAGCTTGTGAGTGTAACGTTCTCTCCCGCTACCGCTCGGATCTCAACCTATTGCAGCACCCTCAGCCTTCTGAGTATGCTACGAATTCGAACCCCAAGCCTGTGTCCCAGCTTGTTTACACAGGGCAGGACTACTGTGGTAGTCGAATCCGAGCTTGAGAGATCGACAACCTTCTCCTGATCGTTATAACCTCACTGCTGTAAAGAAGGAACAGAAGAATTCTGCTCTCCGCCCGACAGCCGCCTCGAAGAACAAGACTCCTAATCGTTCTGACGCTGGAGTGACTTAGTAACTTAAGAAGCCATCTCCCGAGGTCCCCGTAGAAGAAGCTTTGTGACTCCATATCAATTGTTGATCGCCGCGGCCAGCCGAACTGCAGTTTTGCTGCCGCCGCCCGGAGAGCTCCCATTCCTGCACTTGCGTTTTCTGCGAAGGAAGGAATCTTTTTCTGTAACGGGCCTAATTTTGGGGTAATAAAGCAGTTTGTATTTTTGTAATAAAATAAATAACATTTTTCGAATAATTGGGACAAAACGTATAAACAAAAGGTAAATTCCGTGGTTGCAATGATAGCGACAGTGGCAGCACTGCTTGGGACATTAAATGTGTGACAATTATTCATGAATATCAAAAGACGCAGAAATCAACAAGCTGGAATTGAGTCAAGGTCAGCACCAGTGACTCTAAACTGTAAACAAGTTATGTAACCACATCAGACCATCTGACGTCAGTATATACGTCAGAGCCTATCCTCGCTATGGAATTCGGGTGTGTAAACGAAAACAGTCTGCTGGCGTAGGAATACAAACTGTAAAGCAATAAGAGTTGGTCATACAACTACGGCGACTTCATAAAATAGCGCCAGTGGCCTAGTCCCAGTATAAAATTAGTCAGTGAGCCGGCCGGTCACATATAAAAGTTCCGAAATGTAAATCGCGGGTGCCCGCAACGTATAAAATGTGATTTAAAGAATTATTATTATGTCAGACTAACAAATTTAAATAAACGGAAAGTGAAGCGAAAGAAATGTGTCAAGTGAAAGGAAATACGCACAGAGACTGGACGGTTTCGGATTACCAAAAAATGTAAAGTTAAGTAACATCAGAGAGGGTAAAACCAAAATTTCACCCTCATTTCTTTTTTATTATCATTTCAATTATTGAGCTCATAAGGGAATTTTAAATATGTATCGTGAGAGAGTAAAAGGGCGTGTGTAATAATCATGTAATAAAATTAAGAGGCGCTGGTTTGTGATAATATGTTGTTTTAAATATGTCTATTGTAATCAAAGTAATACTAGTATATACGAATAAGTAATCATGATAATTTTTGTTTAAAATGATATCAAACTTTAAAGTGAGAAGGGATATTTCATATATGATGGGGTTGTAACCGTATCTAAAATTTTCTGTTGTTTATTTAAATGCAATTGAATTGTTTTAAGCTAATAAAGAAAAAGATGAGTGTAAGAGTAACAAATATGTTTAATTTCAAATAACCAGTTCTGCACTTCCCGGTTCGCTGATCCGAACCTTGGTAAGTTATTAACAGTTGGCAATAAAGATGGCGCCCGAAGAAGTTATTCAGAAAATAATTGGGTGAAAAATAAAATCCCTTAGGTTGTAACTTTTTTATTCTATTAAATTTATTCAAATTACAACTCCCACTTACCTTTCAACTTGATCTGACCGGATCGCATAGTGTGGACTAACCCATTTCGTTCGACGAACTATGACAGTACATAAACGAATTAAGGCCTTGAAAAAAATTTAACTCTCAATGGTATGGAAGAGAAATTAGATTTTTTATTAATAAGAAATGTTGAATTGATAAAACTTCGTGTTACATGTTGTGCAACTCTTGCACCTTACCGACTATGGCTTACCTTATCCTTTATACAGATACAAACAATTATATATTTCACACATAAACACAGAACAGCCCAGCATTGCACACTCACTACTCACATTCCATTATAAAACCCCAATTACCCGATTGAATACATGATTTAAGATCACTACCGGCAACGCGTTCTTCTGTGACCTCGTGGCCAGCCCGCGGTAGGTCGAAAACGTCTCGAAAAGGACGAAACTGAATCACAAATTTGGATATTATTGTTCTACCACTCTCCTCCCATCCTGTCACTGGTTTTAGAAAATGACTACTTCACTTTCATTATCAAATACTAATGAAATTACATGAGCATATTTAACTCGCGTGTCGGCGCCGACACAGTCAGTGACGAACTGCACAATGTGTTTCCTCGAGTCGCGGGAAATGAGCAGTCACTGCCATCCGGTTTTAGTCGCCGTTGGTGGTTAATTGCGGTGGCATAACCATTTTATGCATGGATTATAACTGGCATGTGTGTGTGTCCAGAGGCCGATATTGGCATCTGCTCTGCTGATGTCGCTCACAGTAGGCGGAGTTTGACGCTGTTTTCCGGTAGCCGGTCACTTGGAACTAATAACTTCTCGTCCCAGCGCCATGTTGGTCTCAACTGCGGTGTCACTCACGGCGTCAGTGCCGATCCCCGCCCGGCTGAGTTGCATACGGGCGTCAAAACACATGCACAGAGTTCTTAGAATTTTGGGGGAGGTAAATTCTTCTGCCGTGTTACACCACTGAAATTGCGCGTCGCTTTTGTTCCAAACGCTGTTTCTCAACCTCGTGCTGTTGCTTGGACAATAACGTTGCACAATACAATTACAGTTTTTTCAAATTTATTATACCAGTCCGCCCGAAAACGAAATAAGTAACAATATAATAATGCCCCAAACGGTTAAAAATAAAAACACCCAAAAATGACCCGCTACAATACCCCCTCGATGAGAATTCTGCTGTTCGCAACAGAAGAAATCTCATCGATAACCCCGAAGAGGACCGGTGAGGAACTGGGGCCAACAACCCCCTGGTTCTTAATCTGCATGGGTACACGACCCCCCTGGCTCAGCGACCATGGACTCATCTGAACGAGATCACTGGACTTCTCCGTAAGAGATCCCAACACCGAGAAATCGATCAGACTCGCACCATAGCCCACCTCGCCCTTCAACATACTACCCCCAAAAATCCTCAATCCCTGGCTAAAATCATTCCAGCTCCTCCGCCGATATGGATCCCCTTTTTGCAAGCTGGGCTGCCTTTGGCAAATACTGGGCTCACACACTCTAACATTACATATTACCATAACACATAAGAATAAAACTTTCTTTTAAAATTTATCAAAACTTTAAAAAATTCAAAATTCAAAAAAAAAAAATAATCTTTTATCAAAAATTCTCTTCCTGTTTTTTCTAACTTTTTGCTTCACATGACTTAACCTAGACATTTCTACTAATATAAACATTTCTATTCTAACATGGAGAATCACTTATAGTCTACCAATATGAGGCAATACAATAAAAGAAACATGGTTAATACACACATAATAAAAAATCATTATCTAAAATAGTCATTCGCTGGCAGGCGAAAAATCTAGTTTTTTTTGTTTCTCAAAAAAATTTTAAAAAATTTTCAAATTTTAAAATTCAAAAAAATTTAAATTTATTCATTAAAAAATTTTATTGCATTTATTTATTAAATAACATTTATTAAAATTATCCAAATATTGGTTTGAATTAATCAAACAAACAAATTAAAATTGGATTCCTACTATACAAGTTTAGTAGGTGTATGACCTCATCAGCTGATCATAACTAGGTCAAGTACAAAATCCTTGACCTACATATGTTATATATGATTTCTGAAAACACATTGACCATCTGTAATATCCTAACTTTGAAATACAAACATACTAACAAAATATCTTTAAAACAAACAAAATATCAATATAATAATCAAGTTGACATTTAAATTATGTAAACAATGCTGGACTTTACATTATTCTCAATTCTATCAAAATTCTGTCACTGGTTGAAAAAATGAACATTGTATCCTTATTATAAATCTCTCTTTCTTTTCAACAATCTTACTTTAATCTACTGCGGGTGATGTAAATTATTTATTCTCGTTTTTCTGTATTAGATCTCTATACATATATAAACTTTCTCCCTGACTCTAATATCAATCAACTTCAATTATCATGACACCCATCTCTACCAAAATATCTACTAATCAGAACACTCTAAACCCCAACTTACCATTTAACACAATTCGCCACCTGCTCTACATATAAAATACTCTCTAACCCTTTGTATAGGATACGTGTTTCCCCGCCCCCAAAAAACTCAATTCCCTTATTTGGCGGCCCGGATTCTACCTAAGGCGGCCCCTTCCCCACTAAAATCTATCCCTATCCCGTCCCAACCCTTGTTGCGGACTCCTACATTACACTACCCTCTAATACAAAATTGCCATCCCCAAAAAATCTCAATCTCATTACATTACTACAAATACACAAAATAACCTCATTAATTATAAACATAAATATATATCATTCAAAACTCTACATAAATTCTCCACTACCACTGTGTCAACATTAATACTTCACCAACTCTGTTACATCACATCAATTCAAAAACAACATTACATTATATTCATCTCTATCATTTCACATTTAACGTTTAATTCAACTTGGACAGGTCTACATGTCCCATAAAACATTTATCACCCATGAATTATCTTTTATTAATTTGCATAAATTACTGTTATCTTATTTCTCATATTCTTTTTATCCTTACTTCAAAATATCTGTAGTACATTAAACATTAATTACTTTTAACATTTACAAATCAATATACCAGTGACGTTCTTGCTGATCAGCTGATATCCTAACATAATAAAAACACAATGAAACTACATCTTAAAATTGAACAAATTACATGGAAGATACATATTTATTTTTATTTATTCTCCCTTCTCACCTCATTGTTTCCCATTTTTCTGATTCTGATGCTTATGTTAACCTGCCAGACGATTTACTTATTGGCTTAAACAAATACACACATAATAAAATTACATATTCTTATCAATGCTTATCTAATAGACAACAATAACATAATACACTTAAACTTATAGCATGAACACCTTAATTTACGAGTCTGAGCATATAATTATGTGGACAGAGCACAAGCATTTTTGATTGGATTAAACTTTGAATAAGCAAAAACTTTTGTCATAAAATTTTAAATTCGTGACTCCTTTACGTCACCTCCCTGCCACACACACTATTTCAGATTATGGAGGACTGTCTCGCCCTTTCGCTTCCACAGAGACTGTATATTTTGGAGCAGGGTCTACCTCTCCGTGTCTCTGCTTCCGCTGTTAAGTTTTAAAGTTTGTGAACATCAATATGTTCTTGTTATAAAATCATACACCCTTAAAAACGGATCTGCCACCGGTCTTGCTGTTCCTCCTCGAACAGAGTGGCAGCCGCTGTTCCCTAGTTCCGGAGATTTCCTCTAATGTCCCCCCATTTAATTTCAAATTTATACCAATTTCAAGTCAGCTATGGTCAAGGGACTTGGTATGACCATAGCTGGCCGCTAGCCAAAACCACGGTTAGTGCTGGTAAAACAGTAACCGCCCGAAAAGTCGAGGAAATCTAACTTTAATTTCACTGCCTGTTATACATCAATATTTTTATGTGCGACACGATCATTTAATATTGTGTGTAAAATTTTTTTATTTACACGTATAAGGTGTGCCGCACATTTATCGCCAGCTCGGCCTCCGATGGAGGTAACACTCCCTGCTACCCCCAACCCTTTTCGCTACTTGTGAGAGCACAGGCAACCCCCACAATAGCCGCTTAATAACTAATTACAATTGAAAACTAATTAAAATTTTTGTATACATTATCATATAATATTTGCATCAATAATCGTCTAACCCATTCATAACCTTTTACCATTTAACTTTCTTGAAATTTTCAAAATTTATTATTGATAATCATTATATATCATTTTTCATTTATTATTAAAATTTTTAATTATCATATTTATTCAACACAATGATTGCATTAAAATTTCAATCACACCTGTAAACATTTTTTATTATTATACATGATTATAAAATTTTCATACTTACACTCCATTTAACACGATATACACACAAAACATAATCACCACCATCTCTGAAACATTTTACACAAAATTAGTTTAAATTAAATAATTTATCATTCATCACCAAATTTCCATCTCGTAAAACAAACTGAATTTACAAAAATTAATTATACAACATTTACATAATCAATTAAAATATTTAAAATATATCAAATTGTTTTAATTAAATTAATTATTAAGCATACAGAATTCATTAACATCAACAATTATAATTCTCTGATTACTTGTTTTCAAAATTAATTTGGTTTATTTATTTAAATTGCAAATATTTCAATATTATTATCACAACAATCATCTTGCATACACACATATAAATTCACTAGATTTTATTTACAACTCTTGTTAATTATTATTCCATTTTTTCCACACTTCTGTCCAAATCTGCCATGTCAAACAACCATTAAAACAAAATATTTATACTGTCTTTTATTGTTTTAATAGTTTAACCTCCATCGTTCCAAATCAACCTTGGTTCTACATAACATCGTTCAATCTTATCAGCACACAAATGACTATTTTGTGTGTTGTAACCAGAAAAACTAACTTCAATCAACTTATTCAAATATTCGTTAAACCAGTCTATGTTAGGTATTTTTATCAAGTCTCCATCAGTAAAATCATTAACTATTGGGTTAATTATTTTTATTACATCATTGTAATCATTATCATTCACATATACTTCTAAACTTTCCTTCCATTCATCATATTTTCTATTTAAGTTATATAATTCTGTTACTTCATTGACACACAATTCTCTGTTTACATCTCTCTCTTCATAACCCCAAATCACACTCTCGAAAGTATTACAGACAGAGGGTATAAATTCAATTAAATCTTTCCTGACTTCTACAGGAAAAGCAAAAAACTTCAAAAAACAATTATTTGTAGCACTCTTGTCTACACAATATATACGTGAAGGTCTTCCTTCACCCCCCATTCTACCTCGTAAACAATTTACCCCCTGTTTCATACCTGTAATATAGCTCTCTCTCCACTCTCTCTCTCTAACTCATTAACACACATTAACATCTCATACTCACTTTCTACAAACTCCTCAGTACTCTCCGATATTACATTTTCAATGACATTATGATCGTTGTTATCAACATCATTATTATCTATTAATTCATTACCTAACACAACATTGTCATTACAACTTTCGTTTGTATTATTCTTACTCTGTTCTACTTTATTCAGACTATTTCTTGTCATTTCATTGACATTTTCAAGACATACATTCTTGTCTTGTATGTTATTTATCAACTCGTCAAATTTTATATTTATATTTTGCTGAAACTGAATATTCTGTTCTTTAATTTCATTAAAAATAATATTTTTAATATTCTGCTGTTCGCATTTTATTTTCTGTTCTTTGAATTCGTTACTTAAAATCTCAAGTTTCTCGTCATTTCTATCAAGACGCTTATTTAATTCATTATTCTGCATATCAAATTTGTTGTCCATTTTTCGTAAAAAACTCATTATATCTAGTTCCTCTGATTGTTTACTTTTATTAGTTGAAACGGGGGTCAATTGAATCCCCGAATCAACATCTGTTTCGTTTGGTTGTGGTTGAGACGCAATCGGAGTGGAATGAACTATTACATTACTGCCGCCAGCTGTTTCTGTAACAGCACCCGTCTCCCCCCTCAACATACCACTTTCATCCAGCGATTGCGACTCAATGCCACTTTCGCTCATAATTGAATTTATTATACTACTTTTTTCTGTATTCTCGGACATTTTTACTTTATCTATTTTGTCTTACGTAACAACTACCAATGATTTATGTCTTTTTTCAAAACTGATATTACAACATCAATTTACTTTCACGACCGTATTCCGTTCAATGTACTGTCACATGTAGGCCGTTGTAATAACTTTTTTTTTTTTGTTATATTACATCCTGGTCACTTGTACCAATTGTAACTTTTTTATTCTATTAAATTTATTCAAATTACAACTCCCACTTACCTTTCAACTTGATCTGACCGGATCGCATAGTGTGGACTAACCCATTTCGTTCGACGAACTATGACAGTACATAAACGAATTAAGGCCTTGAAAAAATTTAACTCTCAATGGTATGGAAGAGAAATTAGATTTTTTATTAATAAGAAATGTTGAATTGATAAAACTTCGTGTTACATGTTGTGCAACTCTTGCACCTTACCGACTATGGCTTACCTTATCCTTTATACAGATACAAACAATTATATATTTCACACATAAACACAGAACAGCCCAGCATTGCACACTCACTACTCACATTCCATTATAAAACCCCAATTACCCGATTGAATACATGATTTAAGATCACTACCGGCAACGCGTTCTTCTGTGACCTCGTGGCCAGCCCGCGGTAGGTCGAAAACGTCTCGAAAAGGACGAAACTGAATCACAAATTTGGATATTATTGTTCTACCACTCTCCTCCCATCCTGTCACTGGTTTTAGAAAATGACTACTTCACTTTCATTATCAAATACTAATGAAATTACATGAGCATATTTAACTCGCGTGTCGGCGCTGACACAGTCAGTGACGAACTGCACAATGTGTTTCCTCGAGTCGCGGGAAATGAGCAGTCACTGCCATCCGGTTTTAGTCGCCGTTGGTGGTTAATTGCGGTGGCATAACCATTTTATGCATGGATTATAACTGGCATGTGTGTGTGTCCAGAGGCCGATATTGGCATCTGCTCTGCTGATGTCGCTCACAGTAGGCGGAGTTTGACGCTGTTTTCCGGTAGCCGGTCACTTGGAACTAATAACTTCTCGTCCCAGCGCCATGTTGGTCTCAACTGCGGTGTCACTCACGGCGTCAGTGCCGATCCCCGCCCGGCTGAGTTGCATACGGGCGTCAAAACACATGCACAGAGTTCTTAGAATTTTGGGGGAGGTAAATTCTTCTGCCGTGTTACACCACTGAAATTGCGCGTCGCTTTTGTTCCAAACGCTGTTTCTCAACCTCGTGCTGTTGCTTGGACAATAACGTTGCACAATACAATTACAGTTTTTTCAAATTTATTATACCAGTCCGCCCGAAAACGAAATAAGTAACAATATAATAATGCCCCAAACGGTTAAAAATAAAAACACCCAAAAATGACCCGCTACAAGGTTTAATTAAATATTAATAAATAGCAAACTGTACAATTGGCGCCCGAACAGGGACAATTTATATAAATACAATTATATAAATACAGTCTACTAGGAGAGCAGAACGGTTTTTTGAGGTAAAAAATAAATTTTTTTTGCATACGTAAAAAAGACGTAAATATTGGTTATGTTTTGATAAAGGTAAAATAGTGATGTTGATGTTTTGTAGCGGATAAGATGGTTGTATTTAATTAAAATAAAAAGGGTATTATATAAATAAATTTTGAAATGAATGAAGTATAAATAAGGTGCATAGGAGGTTACGTGAAGTAACACAAAGCATTATGTAAGTAGAATACATTGTTGTGTGAAAAGTAGATGTGATATATTAGTATTTTTATTTAAAGTAATAATTTTACTATTACAAAATGGAGAATCAAGAATTAAATTTAGAAAGCACTCTTACGGAGTCAATGTTATCTGACAATGTATCGGCACAATCTACCCCGTCGACAACACGTGTTAGAGAGTTGTCGATGGACGATATGTTCAGTCTGATAAAAACAATGTCCGAAAATATAAGTAGTGATTTAAATGAATTGAAAAAACAAAATAAAGAACAACAAATTGATTCCAATGTTAAATACAATAAGATAAATGAGAAATTCGATGTTCAAAAGAATAGTTTTGACAGTAAATTAGATGGACAAAATGTTAAATTCGATGAGTTAAAAAACCAAATTAAAGAAATTAATGAGTGTTTTGAGAATACCAATGAAAAATTTGCCAGTAAATATAATGATTTAGATACCAAATTAGATAATGCAGTTAAGAGTTTAGACGTTAAATTTAACGAAAGAGACGAGAAAATTGACAAACAAATTTGTGAAATTACACTAAATATCGAAAGTAAAATCAGTAACGTAAGTGAGCAGATGGCAGATCAAATTAGAACTCAAATTGAAGAGCAGTGTGTGGAAGTAGAAAATAAATGTGTAACTAAAATTAATGAAAGTAATAATGATATAGAATTTAAAATAATGGAAGTAGAAAGTGTATGTAAACAATCCATACGAGAGAGTGTGGGGGTTATTAATAAACATAACCTTCAATATGCAAATAAATGTGACAACAAATTTAGCATGATAGAGCAGAATATCATAGAAATTAAAGATGAATTACATGTGGCCGTAAGCCAAAATTTAAATAATGTTGCGGAGCGAGTGATATATACTCGCGAAGCAAAAGATGAGATAGAATTAGAACAGTTTAATTGTGACAATCGTAGAGTACACCCAATGCAATTTTTAAACAGGGTAAGGGAGTTTAATCGATTTAATAGTAGTAGTTGGGAGGTTAAATTGCTGAAGATTATAAAATGTTTTAAAGGTAGTGCTGAGATATGGGCGGAAGTACACCATACCGAATGGGGTAGTTACGAGGATTTTGAAGTAGCTTTTCGAAACAAATATTGGTCAGAAGAAGACCAAGAAATCTTAAGAAGTAAAATAATGGGTACTGGGAATTTTGGTAGGATTAATAACCACCTAACCATATATGTGATGACGATATATAACGAAGCTAAGTATCTAGAACCGCCGTTGCCATTCCGGTCATTTGTAAGACATATTAGCAAACACCTGCCCAGAGAGATGCAAATCACGTTAATGACTAGAGAGATTACAAATATAAATGAGTTAGAGAGCATGTTAGACGTGCTACAGAATATAGGGGAACGCGACATAGGGCGACGTCCAAACACACCAGTAGTACCACACCATAATAATAATAATAATTACCATCAGAACAGGGGTACACAGAATTTTCATAGAGGAGCGCGGGGAGGAAGTTTCGATAATAGGGGCGAGAGTTGGAGGTGTAGAGCCTGTGAAACTGATAACTATGCTAATCGAACAAATTGTTTTAGATGTCATCGAACCAGGGAGTGCGCCAGGAACGAGAGAACGAACCCACCACCAAATCAACAGTCGAGGGGAGGAGAATTTTATAGAGGAGCACCACGAGGAGGAGGACATTATAATAGAGGTAGAGGAGGAAATCATCCAGCTGTAGCAGGTCCATCCACGGAAAACTAAGGAAGACAATGGAGAAGCGGGCCCAACCATTGTCAACGGATAACCGGGTCCAAGTAATCAACGAATACGCAAACAACGTTATCAAGATGGACATGGCGAAAGAACTGTTAGAAGAAGAGGAGAACAAGGTGATGGAACGCAGAGCAGGATTGACTGAGGTGACAACATTGAAGGTAAGAATTATAAAACTTTAATTGATACCGGTAGCGAGATCTCAGTAATTTCTGAAAATGTCATGGGTGAATTGAAAGAGTTAAACAAGAATATACCGTCATTACCAGTTGCCGGGGTTACAGTAGTGGGGGTAACTGGGGTGAGAAGTAAGAGGATAACCAGACAAGTACAATTAAATATTTTAATAAATGAAGTTGAATTTGAAAACACTTTCTTAGTAGTTAAAGGGTTGAGTCTAGATGTAATATTGGGAAATGATTTTTTGGAAAGAAACGGAGCAGTAATAGATTTCAATAAACAAACAGTAAAATTTGAAAAGGGGAATAAACCAGTCAGGATAGAGTTTAAAAAAGTAGTAAATGAAGCTAAAGTCACTGGAATAAAAATGTTACATAAGCAGATAAGCGATAGAGAGTTAGAAACTAAAATAAATATATGTCTAGAGAATGATAGTCTAGAGGATGAGGAGGGAGAACTGCATGAGAGTAATGAGAGTGTGTGGGCAGATAGAGCCGACAAGGTTTTTAATGAAAATACAGTTGTAGGAAATACTCAGCGAGAGGAGCTGTGGGCAGTTGTGAGCGGTTCAGAGAGGTGTTTGATGAATCACCAGGGAAAGCGAACTGAAAGTTCGGGACCACGCACCATACATGCAGAGGAGCTACCCGGTGCCGTTTTCGAAGAGGAGGGCTGTACAGGAGGAACTAGACCGGATGATGCAGGGAGGCGTAATTGAACGCTCAGTATCACCTTACTCAAACCCTTTGGTAGTAGTGATCAAAAAGGATGGCAAGGTAAGGTTATGTTTAGATGCTCGGAAAATTAATCAAATCATTATACCTGACAGGGAATCTCCGGAACCCATAAATGAGATCTTACAGAAGTTTAGCGGAGTCAAATACATGACGTCCTTAGACCTGACGGCTGGATACTGGCAGGTACCATTAGCAATAGAGAGCAGGAAATACACAGCTTTTCTTTTTAACGGTAAGAATTACCAGTTCAAACGCTTACCTTTTGGATTAAACACCAGTGTTGCCAGTTTTATTAAATGTTTAGATAATATTTTACAACCGAAGGATTTAGACTTTTTAACTGTATATGTCGATGATATCTTGATAGCTTCTAGAACATTCACTGAACATTTAGAACACATAGAATATGTATTAGATAAGCTACAAAGAGGGGGTTTAACAGTGAAATGGGACAAGTCTAAGTTTCTACAGACAGAAATACATTTCTTAGGATTTGTTATTACACAGGAGGGGATATTAGCCAACCCTGACAAAGTAGAAGCCATAATGCGATTCCCCGAACCTAAAAACATTAAGCAATTACAAAGCTTTTTAGGCCTATGCAATTTTTACAGGAAATTTCAGGAGAACTACGCGCACATAACATCCAAACTGAGTGCTGTACTGCAGAAGAATAAACAGTGGAGATGGGGCGATACGGAACGAACGGCGTTTAATGAAATTAAGAGAAAGTTCAGTCACATGATCATGATGAATCATCCCGATTTTAATAAAACTTTTTATTTGCAGACCGACGCCAGCAATGTAGCGCTAGGGGCGGAGCTCTACCAGGAGGGTGGTGACAAGGAACACCTAACGATCGCCTTCGCCAGTAGATCGCTGTTGTCTGCTGAGAAAAATTATACTACAACTGAAAAAGAACTTCTAAGTATTGTGTTCGCCGTGGGTAAATTCCGGACCTACATCCTAGGTAATACCACAATAATCCGGACGGACCACAAGGCATTGTCATTCCTTAATTCATGTAAGCTGACACATAGTAGATTAACCAGGTGGGTACTAGCCTTACAAGAGTATAACTTTTCATGGGAGTACATTAAGGGGTCAGATAATAAGGTACCAGATACACTTTCTAGAGTAGATGTTATAGACAATAAAACTGGTAGGGATCTTAAAGAAATAGAAATCTTTAGACTAACTAGAGAAGATAGAATTTTTGGTGAGGAATTAAGTGATATTAAAAACATGCAAAGATCTGATAGCAAACTGGGTAAAATAATTTTTAGTCTAGAAACAGACGTAGAGGGATCTGAATATAATGAGCGATTTCAAGTATATCAAGGTATTGTGTTTAAAAAAGTAGATGGTGGGGAGCGTGATTGGAGGTTAGTTATACCCGAGGGGTTAATAGATAAAATTGTTTGGGATTGTCATATAAGGTATGGTCATTTTGGTGCGAGAAAGTGTGCTAATGTTTTGAAAGAGTCATGTATATTTAAGAATATGGAGAGGAGAGTGAGAAAAGTGTTGAGAGTGTGTGATTTATGTCGGAAATCGAAAGTAGTGAATTATAAAGTGGAAGGAGAGATGAATTACATAAAAGTAGATAAACCTTTCGATCTAGTTGCGGTTGATTTATATGGACCATTACCCAGAGGTAGAGGGGGTGTATTATATGTATTTGTAGTTCTAGACACCTTTTCAAAATTTGTAAAGTTATATAGCATTAAGAGAGCGACGAGTAGAGTACTTAGTGAGAAAATAGTAAAAGACTACATGCTCAATGTTGGAAAACCGAAAATTATATTATCTGACCATGGTCCACAGTTTATAAGCGGCAAGTGGCGGCAGACGCTTGGATGGGAAGGCATCATACCCAAGCATACGGCAGTGTACCATCCTCAGTCGAACCAAGCAGAACGGGTGATGAGAGAGATTGGCAGGATATTTCGGGCGTACTGTCACGCCAAACACACAGAATGGCCATCCTACGTGAAGAAAGTAGAGGAGTGGCTGAATTGTACCACCCATGAGTCCACGGGATTTACGCTGCATGAGTTGATTAGGGGAACAAGGCCGCCCAGGATATTGGAACAACTTTTCGAGTACCCACCAGAAGGTCAAGTTTTGGACAGGAACATGAAAATTAGATTGGCCAACGAGAACTTACTCACGAGAGGAGAGCGAAGAAAACAGAAACATGATGCCAAGGGTAAATGGACCAAGTATGAGGTAGGTCAATTAGTGTTAGTGAAAAGGCATGATTTGTCCAGTGCTCAAGATAGAGAAATAAAGAAGTTCTTCTTGTTGTATGAAGGACCCTATGAAATTGTAGAAATAAAAATGCAGAATGCGTATGTGCTGAGGAACCCAACAACACAGGAAATAGTAGGTACTCAAAATGCGACGAATTTAAAATTGTATCGGTCACTTTAGTTATGTTTAGAATAAGTTTTTTGAATATTGTTGTATGTTTACAGAAGGGATCCTCCCCCATTTTCGGGCGGTCACGATCTTACCAGTCCTGGCCGTGGAATTTGCAACTCGGAGGCGGGCCATGGTTGGCGGATCTTCTTTCGGGCGGTGAAAGCAACGATGGTCCGGCTCCACCAAAATTGGTATAAACTAGAAAACTTAACTACACATTTGAACGGGGAGGGGGACCCCAACAGGTACGTGACACAAATTATTTTTTTTTAATACACTCCAGGTGCAACAATCTCGGTGTACCGGTCACGTGCCTGCACTGCCTTAGAGTGTTGTAAATAATGGAGGCTGCACCTAAATAAAAGGCAGTGCGTACAAATTTAAAAGTTTCAGAACCAATGGTAAAATTGAAATTAGCCATTGGTTATAGTTTCTGTTTAGTCCGACGTGTTGAAAGTTAAGATAGAGTCAGCTTTCAATGTAAATAGAATTTTTGAAAAAAAAAAAAAAAAAAAAAAAAAAAATGTTGGATGTTTATAATTTTAAATTTAAATAAATTTTAGGATTAAGTGACCAAACATAATTGTCAAGTTTTAGCATCAGTGAGTATGGGAACGTTTTGAAAAGATGTGTAGTAAAATAAAAACTTGTTATCAATACAAGATGTGGGGATAATTTTGGGGGGTAGATTGGTGCCCAAAGAAGTGACATAACAGTGTAGTGTGGAACTGCAATGGTGGGAGGTTGTAAATTTTGTATTTAATATTTTATGTTCATGATGGTTAAGCTTACATATAAAGGGGGTTAAACACCATCCAAACTAATAATGTCACTTAAGTATAAATTATTAAGTTTAGTGTTACAAAAGATATTTTACTTGTGATTCCCCAACTTTTCGGGCGGTCACGGCCTCACCGAACCCTGACCGTGGAATTGGTTTAACTTTAACAGCTATGGTTGGGGCACATTACGATTACGCGCTGACCATACTGGCCATAGCTGTTATCGTTGGCAAGGTGTATTTTGAAATTGATGGGGGGTGAAATTAGGGGGAATCACCAAACTAGGGAACAGCGGCTACCACTCTGTCCGCATGGGGGCAGCAAAGCCAGGTGGTAGACCCGCATTAAGGGCACATAATTATAAACAAGAATATATTGATATTCAAATGTTAAAATGTAACGCAGAAGCAAGGACACGGAGATGTCAAATTCCTCCAAAACTTCAGTCCTTGTGGACGCCACAGTCCAGGGGGGGTCATAGTGTGTGTGGCAGGGAGGTTATCCAGGGGGATAACGTATTAGAAATTTGTTGTATTTTAATAATGATAACTTGCTACTAAATAATTTTGTTTTGATTTGAAAAATAGATGCACTACATACTTCCTATATTGTGTTTATTATATCTTATTGTGTTAATTGCATGTAGTTTGTTAGGAATAAGGATTATAAAATACGATAATATGTTTTTAATGTGTTTATAGATTTTAAAATAAAATGAAATAAAGTTGTGATAGTTTAAAATTTTCAATGGGTTGCAAAAGATAGAAGTTGGGTGATGAATATTTGTGGGACATATAGATCTGTCCAAATTGAAGTCAAAGTTAAAGAAATAGTAGAGATGAAAATAATGTAATGTTGTTTTGAGTTAATGTATGTTATAGAATTTTGAGAAGTATTGATGGAGACACAGTAGTAATGGAGAATTTATGTAGAGTCTTGAACGATATATTGTTATTTATTTTGTTGATGTTATTTTGTTGTAGTTGTAGTGAGGTAATGAGATTGAGATTTTGGGGATGGCAATTTTGTAGTAGGGGGTAGTGTAATGTGGGAGTCCGCAACATAATGATAAGTTGGGACGGGATTAGGTACCGATTTAGTAGGGAAGGGGTTGCCTTAGGTAGAATCCAGGAACCAGAGAACGGGAATTGAGTTTTTGGGGGGGGGGAAACACGTATCCTATGTACAAAGGGTTAGAGAGTATTTTTGAGAGAAGGTGGCGAATTGAGTTAAAGTAGTAAGTAGTTAGGGGTAGAGAAGGGTTAGTAGATTTTTTGATAGACAGGGGTGTCATACTAGTCAAAGATTTTGTAAGGGAGCGTTAGAGTAATAAAAGGGGAAGATTATGGGTAAATGCCAAGTTGATAAAGTGAATTATAATGAATAACTAAGAATCACCCAAATTAATGAAAGGGAATAATAAATGAAATGATGTGTAAAACGAAGATTGAAAAAAAAAAAAATTTTTTTTTAGAAACGAATTAATAAAAGTTAAATTGAGATTAAAAGGTAAATTTTATGATTTTATATACAAATTTAATGATGTTAAGTGTGTAACATTTTAAATACAACTTGTTTATTTTAAGATAATAATAATGATGTGAATTATGAATGTACTATGTTTTCTTATGTTATGTTGTTGTTAGGTATTTTGATATATATTAGAAGTAAGTAAAAAAACAAAACCAGTGCTTCTTAGCGCAAACCAGCACCGCTAGGGGGAAACAGATCAGTTGGGGATATGGTGTTGTATAAGGCCACTATTTGATATTTGATTTGTTGTTTCAGTGTTTGGTGATGCTGTGGCGGCGGACCTGAGCTGGCCAGCACGTCAGAGCAGGGGCGTTAAGTATCTGTCTGACTCTACGGTGTTGGGATCTCGAGAGAGAAGTCCAGTATTGTCATTCAGGTGCGGTCACAGTCACCGGACCAAGGGTGAGTTGATTATATTTTTTGTAAACCATACAGGGGGTTGTGGCGACATATCCTGGCTGATCCCTTTAGCAAGTACGAATGTGTCAATGAGATTTTTTATGCTTCGGCATAAAATATCTCATTGAGGGGGTATTGTAATGGGCCTATTTTGGGGTAATAAAGCAGTTTGTATTTTTGTAATAAAATAAATAACATTTTTCGAATAATTGGGACAAAACGTATAAACAAAAGGTAAATTCCGTGGTTGCAATGATAGCGACAGTGGCAGCACTGCTTGGGACATTAAATGTGTGACAATTATTCATGAATATCAAAAGACGCAGAAATCAACAAGCTGGAATTGAGTCAAGGTCAGCTCCAGTGACTCTAAACTGTAAACAAGTTATGTAACCACATCAGACCATCTGACGTCAGTATATACGTCAGAGCCTATCCTCGCTGTGGAATTCGGGTGTGTAAACGAAAACAGTCTGCTGGCGTAGGAATACAAACTGTAAAACAATAAGAGTTGGTCATACAACTACGGCGACTTCATAAAATAGCGCCAGTGGCCTAGTCCCAGTATAAAATTAGTCAGTGAGCCGGCCGGTCACATATAAAAGTTCCGAAATGTAAATCGCGGGCGCCCGCAACGTATAAAATGTGATTTAAAGAATTATTATTATTTTTATTATTATGTCAGACTAACAAATTTAAATAAACGGAAGTGAAGCGAAAGAAATGTGTCAAGTGAAAGGAAATACGCACAGAGACTGGACGGTTTCGGATTACCAAAAAATGTAAAGTTAAGTAACATCAGAGAGGGTAAAACCAAAATTTCACCCTCATTTCTTTTTTATTATCATTTCAATTATTGAGCTCATAAGGGAATTTTAAATATGTATCGTGAGATAGTAAAAGGGCGTGTGTAATAATCATGTAATAAAATTAAGAGGCGCTGGTTTGTGATAATATGTTGTTTTAAATATGTCTATAGTAATCAAAGTAATACTAGTATATACGAATAAGTAATCATGATAATTTTTGTTTAAAATGATATCAAACTTTAAAGTGAGAAGGGATATTTCATATATGATGGGGTTGTAACCGTATCTAAAATTTTCTGTTGTTTATTTAAATGCAATTGAATTGTTTTAAGCTAATAAAGAAAAAGATGAGTATAAGAGTAACAAATATGTTTAATTTCAAATAACCAGTTCTGCACTTCCCGGTTCGCTGATCCGAACCTTGGTAAGTTATTAACAGTTGGCAATAAAGATGGCGCCCGAAGAAGTTATTCAGAAAATAATTGGGTGAAAAATAAAATCCCTTAGGTTTAATTAAATATTAATAAATAGCAAACTGTACACTTCCTTGCGAAGTATGATCTTGAGAAAGTGCCTGCTTAAGACGACCTCGACTTGAAATTTCCTCCTGCTGGCTGAAGCCTCATCTGCTATAGGACTTCTTCAATGAACGACGCCCCAAGAATCACTTTCCTAAAACACGACCTCGTCATTGTGGCGTGGAACTCTAATGGTCTTTTGTCCCATCTCGAGGAATTCCGTAATTCCTAGTCCGTCACAAGCCTGACGGACAGTTCATCAACGAAATCCCCCTGAAGTCACACAACAGCAAGAGGTTGTCCAACTAAGGTTCCACAGGGATGAGAGACTGGGCCGTCGAGAGGAAGGTGGCCCTACTATTGTCGTAAAGACCTCTGTTGATCGTCACCGCGTGGAGGAATATCGAGGTCACCATCGTAAAGCTCCCTGGAGTTCGGCAGTTCACTCCGAACCGCCCAACAACTTGGACTCCAACAAGAAACTAGACGATGAGATTGATGAATACCTCGACAGCCCCATCACCGCCGAACCCGAACAGACCAATGGAGAAGGTTTTGGGACGGCTTTCAAAACTTCGACAACGGAAGAGCCTTGGATTGGACAGCGTTACAAACGCCACCCAACTTGACAAGGCACTTCACTCCGATCGACCTGTTTAATTTATGCCTGCTTTCGTTTGCCTACGTTCCTCTGAAGCGGCATCAGGCAGTGTCACGATGATCCCAAATTGGAAGATCCCCAACTTGTCGGAAACCTCCCTGATCGGTCTGCTGTCTTCCACATAGAAAGTTTGAACTCTTGCTTCAGGGGTGTGCACTCGATTACCTAAACCCCGAGCAATTGGGGTTTGAAGGAAGTATTCCTCGACACGTCAGTTGATGCGCTTTGTGGAGACAGTTGCCCATGGGAACAGACTGTTGCCATCTTTCTGGGTATTGGGAAGGCTTTCGATTGTGTTCAGCATCCTGACCTACTACACAAATTCAGGTAAATCAGGCTTCCAGACTTTTACGTTCATTTGATCGCTAGCTTTATTCAGAAGAGAACATACGAGAGAGTGGATAGTGCTGTATCTTTGAAAAGAGTCATTACCGCTGGTCCGCTGGTATACCTGATGGTAATGTCTTATCCTCCTTCTTCTGTCGGCCTACGCCAAGTCTCCCGTCCATCTTCCCATGTTCGTAAATGACACGGCGGTGTATGCTGTTGATCGTAGCGTTGAAATGGCCGTATTTTACCTCGAGGATCAGCTGGATGGATACACTGAGTATAATCGTACTTATACTGCTAGTATTTTTCACTGAAATAAAAACTCGTATGTGACTGTCTATGGCTGCTCCCATGTTATCTTTTATATTAGAAGGTAGGTACCTGTTGCATACAATGTTTACAAGATCCACATAAAAGGTTCATACATGGTGGCACAATCATATGTTCTTATAGACTGGCTGATCTACCTATACAGCAGCCATAGCCATAGGTTATGAATTTTTTATCTATTTATTTATGAAATACAATTATACTAAACTGAATGATGAAAACAAAATGTAGCTCAATGCTTTCTATAAAGTGTAGCTTTATAGATGTATTATCTGTTTATTGACAGACCAATACAGTGTACTGCTATTCTTTTATAATTATCCGTATTGTTTAGAAACTGAGTTTAAATCAGTTGAGTCTCAAAATTGTCAGGATATCTGAAAAAATGCATATTAACATTTGAAATACTGTTGTCAGCTATTGCTGAATGATTTGAAAGTAACATTTTGGTAAAATAGCCATTGTAAGATACAATTATTCTAATAATTCACTTTATCTATCAGATGTTTTATAATATCTGAAGATAACAGTATACAAAAACTATCTAAACACTGTTATAAAATTAAAAAAAATATATTCTTGTATAAAAAGTATTATTCATTATTAATATTCAATAATTCTAAAGGATACCAGTAACGAATAAAGTAACATAAATAATATTCTATAACTTCAGTGGCAAGAAGGCAGGTAAACAATTACATGACATACTAATATATCACACTTATCTAAAAATGAACTTTTTCTTGTGAAAACTTACTTTTTTCGTCGGACGTGTTTCAGCGTACGTATCCGCCTTCTTCAGCTTTTAGTCAGACTGCCATCATTTCGTAACGGTTGTTGTGTGGAAGGTGTAGTGGGGGTGGTGTGTGGAGGAAGGTGATTGGCGCGGGGATTCAACTTGATGTTTGTTTTTTGTAAAATTGTGTCAAAAAGTGTATGTGATTTATATTGTAATTGATCGTTAAGTATGTTGTTTGGTTGTGTTGTGTGGTGTTTATATATTTCGTATTGTTCAGTTGTGTTGAGTTTTCGACCTTTAGGTAATAATATAAAATTTCAAGATTAGTGTCTATGTTGGTGTAACTGTGGTTTTCTGTGTGTATGTGTGTGGCAAATGCGGAGTGTATATTGTTGTTGGTTAGAGCTTTTAAGTGTTCAGAATAACGGGATGAAAAAGATCTTCCTGTCTGGCCGATGTAGAAACTATTGCAGTTCTACATCAGCCAGACAGGAAGATCTTTTTTATCCCGTTATTCTGAACACTTAAAAGCTCTAACCAACAACAATATACCCTCCGCATTTGCCACACACATACACACAGAAAACCACAGTTACACCAACATAGACACTAATCTTGAAATTTTACATTACTTACCTAAAGGTCGAAAACTCAACACAACTGAACAATACGAAATATATAAACACCACACAACACAACCAAACAACATACTTAATGATCAATTACAATATAAATCACATACACTTTTTGACACAATTTTACAAAAAAACAAACATCAAGTTAAATCCCCGCGCCAATCCCCTTCCTCCACACACCACCCCCACTACACCTTCCACACAACAACCGTTACGAAATGATGGCAGTCTGACTAAAAGCTGAAGAAGGCGGATACGTACGCTGAAACGCGTCCGACGAAAAAAGTAAGTTTTCACAAGAAAAAGTTCATTTTTAGATAAGTGTTAGTGCTGTGAAAGAAGAGATGAACAATCAAGACAACTATAATATATCACAGTTGAAATGGTAAGTGTGAAAAAGGAATAACTACAATTTTTTTTTTATTGAAACTGAGATAGCCATTTTGTTTATCAATGATAGGAGCAAAGTGTGAACCAAAAAAGTGAATGTTACTAGCATTTCCAGCCAGTCAAAACTTCTGGTTTCTCAGTGTTGTGTGGAAGAAGGGAATAACTGCAATAGAATTCTACTTTTGCAGTAAGGTTGTGCCAGTGGCTGGCTCGTCTTAGGTGGCATTCTTGCTACGTGTACAGAGCTTTATTTCACTCTTCTATGGAAGTATTCAGTTTAGTTGATGAGTGAAATATAAAATTTTTTTGTTTATGTGTACATATTTTTAGTGTGACCATATTATTCATTAGTGTTGTGTGATAAGTAAGTAAGTAACACAATATAAAAATTTTCTGCTTTTTACGTGAATGGCAATATCTTTTAGTGGTCATCAGTGGCGAAGCTAGTAGTTAATGAATGGGTAGGCAAAAGTCTTACCTTAAATTTTTTTGTAGAGTAATTCAACACGGCAAGTTTTCTTGCTTGCAAAATTGTCAACTACACGGTCTTTGAACAACTGGTCACTCATCAATTCCTTCACAAATTTTTTTTCAATAGCAATGGTGCTAAGAGAGTTAAGTCTTTCATTAATCATCGTACTGCGCAAGTAGTTTTTTATTCTTTTCAAAGTACTCATATTCCTTTCTGAAGAAGCCGTGGTAACAGGAAACGTTAAAATCAAACGAATTAATTTTGAAACTTCCACGTACACTGGTTCTAAGTCATTAAGAATTATAAAATGTAAAAGTCTTTGAGGGAACAAATGTTTTCCAGTATCTGAGTATAAATGTTTTTTAATTCATTTTCCAGTCTTTCACTATTGAAAAAAGGGTATTTATTTATAAGGCTGTTCAGTTTAGTAGAAGGAAAACTCTCTTTGTAAGAAATGAAGTGATTTGGATCCAACAACTCAACAAACTGGATACTTTCGAAATCACTGAACCGTACCTCCAGCTGCATAATCAAAGTGTCAAGAACTTCATAAGTTAACATTTTCAGCAGTTTCCTGTTACTGTCATCTATATTTACCTCGCTGCTTATTTGGTGACATTTTTCAATACAAAACGACACAGTGTTTTCTGATCTCATGTCCTTGAGGATAGCAGTAGTTTTCTTAATTTCAGTGTTGCACAGAATTATATCGGAGATAGTTTTGTGTTGCAGTAGAGAAAAGAGATGGTCAGTAAAAACGAAAAAAAACAAAAGTAAGTAAATGAAATGGGTCTTTTTGAGTATGTTGAGCAATCCAACAGCAGAATTGTACGAATCACTATCCCATCCTTCAACATTCTCTGTAATGTCCTCAAAAATTTGTCTCAAGTCACCATAGTGGGAAAAGATGGTATGAACTGCTCTGGAATGAAAGTTCCAATGGGTAGTGGATGCTTGTGGAAGTTTAATCCTCTAGATTCTAAAAGCTTTGATCTCTTTGAGGATCTACAAAAAAATGTGTGAAATGCTGCGAAATTACCTCGAAATCCAAGCTCCTGTTTCCCGAGAAAACACACAATATCAACAAGTCTTTCAACAACAAGCCTATTTTGTTTCACGACTTCATTATGTTTAACAGCTTGAATTCTAGCCCCTTCAGAGAGAGTATGTTCAATCCTCACGCGTCCCAGCAAACGGTACCGCTCTTCATTTTGAATATGTTTATTTGAATTCTGGTGTTTGTCTGCCTTTCTAAGAAAGTTTTTTGTTACCGTCACTCCATATAAAATCCATTCTTTTTCACCAGAAAACAAGATACATGTATAACAAAAATGTGTGTTGGTTTCGGAACACCCTGTCAACCACGAATATCGCTCGTACCAAGAAAACTGAAATTTTCTAGATACTTTACCATCAAAATGTTTAATTTCTAAATTAGGCGTAAATCTCTTGTTTTGAACACCACATTTTTCTTCGTAACTCCAAGAAGAAAACGGCTTACTTTTTAATAAGATTAAAAGACCTGACAAAGTATTAAAAGGACCGCATTCACTCATTTCGGGCGACACACGAATATGTTATATTCATACACAATAATATAACTAATTGAACTTCCAAATTTATAACTTGATTAGTTTCTATATATATGTTTAATGTCACAAATAATTTAAATGACAGTGTTGATCGTCTATTAGTTCACCGGAATCACAGGCACACTTTTAATAACCGCACAAAATAAACACGATTATAAACAACACAGCGCGCTTTAAAACTCGCACAACAGCAGTGAGACATGCCTCAACGCTACAGTGTGTGGAGCGCTGGTCAATCCCCCGCTCCCCGCACTGCCGAGTCTCGGCCAACACATTGCTTACATACGATGTATACAAAAAACGCTGAGGCAGGTTCACGTTGCCTCATTCGCTTTAAACTAACTATGTCTGCTGTCACTTGTCACCGTCTAGCGGTCGCTGAGTAAAGCATGTAATTAGTAAATTCGACAATTACAGTAACAATGTATAATCTTTACGTTACATACTTCATACGTATTTATAATTTTTATTCTACAGAATTTTTTAGGGTAGGCATTGCCTCAATTGCCTCCATGTAACTTCGCCACTGGTGGTCATTACATTTACAAAAGTTTAATGTAAATTATTTTAACTTTTCATCTAATAAATCGCATGATGGCTCAGTGTGGATCAACAAGAAAAGGTTAATGAATGTAATGAAACATTTTCTAAATGGGAAGAGGAAACTGTACAAAATATTTTTTTTCTTGAAAAACTAAGGATGCCAGAGAAAATGCTGGCCACATAGATGATTGTGATGAATAATCTAAAGTTAAGATCAGATGCACCTTTTTTACATTTTTATTAGGTACGTCATTGTTAGAAAAAAAATTAACCTATCTAGAATAATATAATAATTTGTCTGTAAAAATTAATAAAATTTATCTGAGATATTTTATACCATAAAAATAATGGAGAGTTTAGAAGAGTTAAAAATCGATAATCTACAGTTGAAACAAGACAACAGAGAATTAAAGCAAAGTATAGCTGACAGTAATGCACAATTAACAGAAAAGATAAACAAGCCTTACATGAGCAAGCAGTAAGGATTGAAAATAAACAAAAAGAATTGTGTCTCAAGTGGAGAAGAGATATAAAAGAATTACATAAGCAAATAAATGACAATTTAAATTATATGTTAACTACTATAACGTGAAAACAGGATGATAAAATTCAAACTGTTAATAATATGTTACAAGCGAATACCAGTAAAATTAGTGAAATAGAAGCGCATACAGTAGTTATTGAACACAAAATTGAAGAGACTGCGAAAGACTGTTCGGAAGAGGTATCCCATATGAAGGAAGAGATCCAAGGTGAAATTAAACAGCTACGAGGTGAACTGAGAAGACGACAGAGTCCAATGATCATATTTCCTACATCAATGGAAGAGAGGAGCAGAATAAGTTTCGCAGGTGGTAAATGGGAGAACAGTATGGAATTCCTAGCTAATGTGGAGAAGGAAATAGAGAAGATCGGCAGTACGATTAATGACGGCGAGAAGATAGACTTCGTCACGAGACATCTTAAAGACTCAGCCAGTCAATGGTGCTCTATTATTAGAGATAACATCAGCAATTTCATGATGCATTTGAGAACAGATATTGGAACATACATACTCAACAGCAAGTACGTGATCAGCTCGAGCATGGAAAGTTTAACACACACGGATGCCAGAATATAGAACAATACACAATTGCGCAAATAGAACGCGTAAAGCACCTTAAACCTAAATTTTCAGAGTACAAAATTGTTTCAAACTTCTCTTACCATTTCCAGAGAGATATTCAGTTAGCAATTTACACGCAGGGAATTAAAACCATAGAAGAATTTTTAATACTTATGACACAATCGGAAAACATCAGTAAAGGTAATAACACACACCACTGTGAACCAACACACACTAATTATCACCATAACTATAACCGTAGTGATAAAACCACCAATACGAAACACTACACAAAATCATGATAATTATAATATTAATTATACGCCACCAGTACACACCGCACCGACATGCACAGCTGTGGATACAGGTCAAGCGAACACAACGAAGCAACGAGGGGAATGCGATCAGCTGGTGAAAACGGAGCTACGTGATAGCAAAGGGTGTAAGGGAGGTTTTGTCTGGCCTTCTACCCATAAAACCCATAAACGTTTTCCAAAACCGTATAACAAGGGGGTTGCAGCAGTACGTAAGGACGGCGAGGGTGCTACAAAGAGAGATATAGAAAAATCGAATGAGAGAGAGAGAAAGCGGCGTTCTCCAGCCAGCCTTCAACGTCGAATGCTTCACAATGACTGAATAAGCGGAAATGACATTATACAATAAATAACATATACCCTTATGATATTAGAGATGACTTATTAAGCACCGAACAGGAAATAAAGCGAGATGAACAACAAACACAATGTCCTATTGTAAACGTACAAATCAACGGTTGTAGCATGCGAATGTTAGGCGATACAGGGAGTCAGCTGTCAGTTCTTAACGCTGCTTGGGTACAGCACAATAAGAAACATTTTAACAATACTGCAATTTTACCCGTAAGTAATATGAATATCATGACAGCTACCAATAAAAAGGAAAGGGTTAAGCAACAAGCATATGTAACTCTAACATATAAAAATTTAGAACTAACATACCCCATGATAATTATGCATAAATTAATTTATGATGGCATTCTAGGTATTGATTTATTAAATACAATAAATGCTAAGATTGATGTTAATGGTAATAAGATTGTGTGTAAGTATAAAGATGTTCAATATGAGTTAAATATGAATAGCAATGAAGAAGATTGTAAGGTAAGTGAAATACCTATTGTTTTGTCCAAACCACCAATACATTATGGTCCAACTCGACATGTGAATACAACAGATGAAGGGATGACAACACAGGAAGAAGAGAAACTTGTGACGTCTCCCTTGTTAAGACATCACAAAAGTCGGGAACTAGTTCAATTCGTTACCAGTTAATCAAACTAGCTGCCATTGTTAGTAAAACATACTTACTAACAAATTATAACACATTAGTACATAGGAAATAGTCAAGGATTGCATAAATTTATTCACTCGCTAGGTGTTAGCAAAAACATCTCTTTATTATTATTAAAATCTCATGGTTTACTTTGTTTTTTAAAAGAATTTTTTACTCTAGTAAATTCAGCGTTTAATGCTGTAACAATATTAAATGTCTTATTCCTTTTATCTCAAAAGTATTCATCTAGAAATTGTTTTAAGTACCTCGGATCTGGGTCTGAACTTTGTTAAATTTTAATTTATCACAACTTTAACCAAATTATTTGAAGAATAATGTTGGTTGTAAACTATAGAATTACCTTACATTTAGATATCGTGATGTTACTACTACTTCATTACAGAAATTACACATCTTATAAGTTATTCTTTACATTATCAAAAGTTCTTTACTGTTCTTTTGTTACTTCTCTTATTGAAACAAATTTTTACAAATGTTATGTTTGGATATCACCTGAATTTAACGTGAGGTTGTTGTTGGGTCCATGATGGTCATCTTCTGTCGTCTTCTAGGGTGGAGTACGTGGTTCCTCTTGAAGCTACATCGGGTTGATTATATCTGGTAGTCTCGACGATCGGATTTTTTACTTGAAGTTCATACTGTGGTAGTTTGAGTTTTCCACTTCTGGAGTTTGTAGTTCACATTTTACACCTTAATTATAGTTCTTATTTTGCAGTACTAAAGTCTGGTAAGTTACATATCTTACCACTTACAGTTTTATTTTTTTAAGAGATGTGTCGGCTAATTTTTCCTTTCTTTCATTTTTTTTTAACACTTCACACACTACATTATATATTTTGGTATTATTTTCATGCTACATCTTTCAAAATAATATCCGCACAAACTGGATATAAACTTTTAACGGCATACACCTACGTGTATGTGGACAACACAAAACTGACATCTTTACATGTCGAAGTTTCTCTAGTGACTGTGTGCATAGTTTAGCGGTGAGGGGTCAGTAAGCTGGCGCGGTTTTACGCACTGAGAAAATAGTTCGTTCTTTTATTTAGTATTAATTATTCCTTAATTAAATTGTTAATTATACTTTATGTTAACTTTGTTACGAATTAGAAATTTCCTTATTTATATAGTCGTATTTTAAATTATTAACATAGTTATTATTATTATTTAATGAACACCTTTCTTTGCGTGTTGGTACGGGACAATTTCAAGTTGATGCAGGAATCTGGGTATAGGTAAGGGGTGGATAATACTCTTGCTTGTTAGAAATTGAAAATTTTTTATTTGTGCGATTTAAATATTTTTAAAATCATCACAAACTGCACGAATTAATAGAAGAGTACAGTGAAGTACCGACGCAGACGACAGTACACGAGCACTCTATAGTTGTGTCAGACCCTACGAAATTCGTCAGGAGGACGTATCCTATCCCAATGCGGTATGAGGAAGAGGTTGAACTGGAAATTCGTCGCATGATAGAAAATGCTGTCATAGAGCGATCAAACAGCAACTTCCTAAATCCTCTAGTGGTTGTGAAGAAGAAGAGTGGTGAGATCTGTCTATGCCTTGACATGAGGGAGCTGAACAGCATTGTGTTAAAAGAGTATGACTGTGCGCCTACTGCGGACGAGTTATTTTCCAAGTGCGAAGGAGCGCGGTATCTGACGAAGCTGGATCTACACTCAAGTTTCTGGCAGATTCCAATTCGTGAAGAGGACAGAAAGTATACAGCCTTCCTTTATAAGAGTAAATGCTACCAACACAAGGTGAAACCCTTCGGAATAAGCACGAGTTTGGCTGCAATAGTAAAGTGTCTGGAAAGAGCACTAGGACCTGAGGTAGAACCTTACGCCACAGTATTTGTAGACGACATTCTAGTTGTGTCTAAAACACTAGACGAACATATAGAATATCTAAGCATGATATTCCACAAGTTTAGGCAAGCAAACATATCCCTTAACCTAGACAAATGCGAATTTATCAAATCTTCTATTCAATTCCTAGGTCACATTATTTCTTCCTCTGGTATTCAACCCGATCCTACAAAAATATCCAGCATAACTAACTTTCCTATACCCAGAAATCTCAAAGGGTTAAGAGCATTCTTAGCACTGACGGGGTACTACAGAAGATTCTCACCATTATATGCGGAGAAAACGCAACCATTACTGGAGCTAACGAAGAAAGGACAAGTGGAAGTGGGAGAAGAAGCACCAAGATGCCTTCAACCAAGTGAAAACGTTATTCATCGAAAATATTATGTTACATCATCCTCAACGTGAATTCATAATCTACTCTGATGCCAGTGACTACGCCGTAGGGAGTGTACTATATCAACAGGATACTACGGGAGAGCACCGAGTCATCGCCTACGCCAGTAGAGTCTTCAAAGGAGCAGAGAGACACTACTTCACGTCAGAAAAAGAAATCCTCGCAATAGTATACGCTCTTAAGCAATTCAGATATTATATTTATGGTACTTCGAGATACACACAGACCATCAAGCATTATCCTTTCTATTGAAATGCAAGGTAACGAATTCCCGATTATTAAGATGGATTCTAGCCATCGGCGAATACTCGTTCACCATTAAGTATTGCAAAGGTAAAGACAATATTGTAGCAGATACATTAAGCCAATATATCACAGAGGAATGTGAAGAAGTCTATGAGAATGAGAATAAGGAAATATAATTGCTACCAATTAAATTTAAAGCAAACGATGAGGTAAAACAGATTGCTAAAAAATTTAGCACAACAACAAAATTTGGATGTTACCCTAAGGGAGATGAAAGATCGAGAACAGCTACCGGATCACTATAAAGTACTTCATGGAATTCTCTTCAAGTTAGTAAAACAAGATTGGAAGATAGTACTAACTAACAAAACGTTGCATAAGTTGATCCAACCAGCGCACGAGAGCTTAGCGCATGCTGCTGCTCTGAAATGCTACCTTAGTCTGCGAGAAGATTTTACTGTTAATAATATGTTTCAAAAAATCAAGAATAGGTAATCATTTGAGGGCACCACCTTGATTCCACACAGTGCTATATTACGACGACCATAACAAGGAAAAGGCCGACACTGCAAGATGATGACATGAGGAGAAAGTAAAGCCTGAGGGCCATCCAAATAAAAAAGAAGGCTCTATAATGACCACTATTTATATTTAACACCTTAGGGGTAGTGAGTAAGATTGGAAAATAATTATTAAATTGTAAACAACCAAACAAAATTTTTAAGATGTGAGTGAAAGTATGCTAAATTTTGGTCAGAACTATTTGTGAACTTTATTCTAAAATAAAAGAAAATCCAGTTAAATTGATTACCTTAATGAATAACCACAGGTTTCGAATAACTGTACTCAACATTATAGAGAGCCTGTTTTGTTACAAACTGTATCAAAATATTAATTAGGCTTAACCATATAATAATTCAAGATCAAATATCTCAATAAAAGCGGGAAATATAATATAATACAATTTAGGTGTCAACCTCCAATATAGCCCTTAATAGGTTTCAATAGATTATAACCAAATAATTAATTAGTTGCACAACCAACGACTCACACCTCAGATAACTTCCTTAAATTATTCCAAAAATTCCAATTACCATACCCCTTATGGATCCTTATTCCTAACAAACCATTAGGCTACTCAAAAATACATTGAGTGGCCACCACAACACTGAAAGAATTAACATTAACAACACATACAAATACACTTAATACACAGTTGGACAAATAAATTCATGAAGTCACAATTTTTAACATATAAATAAATTAATGGAGTGGCAGTTAGTCAGTTCCTCCACAAGCCGGTGTAGTCGAAGTTAGGTTGCCGCACTAACAAGGTTACTACTCTTTGTCAGACATAAGAACAGATACCGCACTCCAGTAGTCCGAGTATCAATATGGGAGTTCAGTAATTCGAAATAAGATTAACTACTGAGTCCCGTTTAAGAGAATTTTTAGATAAGTCACTGATACCAGATAACAATTCAGAAATGTTTTAGTAAAGATAAGATATAATGTCCTTTAGAATGATAATTTTCCACTTATCGGTTTGGAGAGCACCAGCCGTTGGCAACCAGGAATGTAGGACAACCACCCAGAGCAGGCAGTCAGGCAGCAACTCCGGCAGTGAAGGTATAGGCACCAGGTAGATGTGATACCAAAGGACACAGCTCCCGGAGAAATCCCTGAGCATTTTGAAAAATCAGTAAAATCTAGATAGGCTAATTTATGCTACACCAAATAATTACAATAGTCATTAAATTGAAAATAAGAAAAATATTACTAAAAGATGGATTAATGACATTCGTTTTAAGATACACATACAATATATTAAAAGTGTAGAGGCTATACATCCCTAGTATAGTCTAATAACTGACAATGTTGCCAAAAAGATGATGTTCTTTCTTTGGTTTAAAATATAGATTCCAAATCAATATTTTTCCCCCTTTTATTAATTGTAAATATATATATATTTTTTTTTAACAAAGATGTTCATTTTTTTTAACTATCAAGAAATAATTTTACACACATTATCAGGCTTAACAATCAGTTACATATATGAACATATAAAACAATTTATCCCAACACATCTAACACGTAATACATTTGTAGGCAATTACCCTACTACATAAAACTCATACAAATGGCTTCATGGCTTTAAAATATGTTGGTACAAAGTATCAAAATGATTGCTATGCCCTTTACTATCAGTTAAAATAATTATTTTCCAAAGCCTACTGGGACTAACTTGTCTGGTTGATAGACTTGAAATAACACGTGTACTGACAAAATAATTTAGTTATCTACTCACACGAATACATTCTATGAATATTATTATTATGAAGTTAAATAATCTGTGAAATTTGATTTGAGAAATTTATGAACAAATAAAATATCTCGCCTTAACCAACTGGAACATCGGATTAGGAGGGAGCAGTGCAAAAGTAAGGGTCTGGTTGGTGATTTCCATGGGCAGCTAACTGACACTAAACTATCCAGAACATCTAGGCAGCAGTGGGGTTGAACAAGTGTTCAGCCGATCAGGCCTCACTTGGCTTGCAGTGACAAACAATAAGCGACAGGAAAAGTAAACCAAAATTCTTGTTTGGCCAGTTGGAGCTGCAGCTTTGTTATCCCAACTGATAAGCTTATCAACAGGCTGATCAGGCCTGTGTGCTGTCTCGAGTTGAATTCAACTTACTTCTCAGTCTTAATTGTTGGTTATTAAAATTAAAAACATTACAACACTCCCTTTCTTCAGCAGAAAATTTCCCAAATTTTCTTCTGGAAGGATAGTCCAGGTAAGGTCTGAAGTCTGCTCTGTGTTAGGTTCCAGTAATGCTCTTCCCCTCTTCTGATTGCGGAGTGTAAGTGACAGGAGACAGCTTCTTCTTGATCACAAACGGCCCGATGAACTTAAGGAACAGCTTCGCTGACTTGAAGTTGGCAGCATCTGCTTGGGCAAAGTTCCTTTTCCAAACTCGTTGTCCTTCATGAAATTGCTGTTCTCGTCGGCGCTGATTGTATCTCACTGTATTCTTCTCATAAGCCTTTTTCATCCTTTCTTTCACTTCCTTGGAAATCTCTTCTAGATGCATCAGCTTCTGGTGGTGACGATCAAAATCAGTGCATTGAGGCAAATCCTCTTCATGAAGATTTCCTGATCCCTCTCCTGCTAATCTGATCTCCCAACCAAAAACTAGGAAGGTTGGAGAAAACCCTGTGGTTTCATTCACTGCTGTCCGCAAGGCACAGCCAATCTGATGCAGCTTTGTATCCCAGTGTCGATGGTTTTCACCAACATAAGCTCTCAACATATTTCCAATGGTGCGATTGGGCCTCTCAGTAGGGTTCGCCTGAGGATGATGGCTAGGTGTGAATATAGTCTTAACTTTATACTCCTGAGTTAAGCTGCGGACTGGCCGGCCAATAAATTCTGAACCATTATCAAAGACAATGAAGTCTGGAACGCCATAAACTAAAAAAACATCTTCTTCAAGGTGCCTTGCCACCGACTTTGCTGTGGCAGCTCTCAAGGGAAATAGCAGTGTGTATTTGCTAAAAGAGTCAACTACAACCATAAGATACTTGTTACCTTTAGAGGATCTAGCAAGAGGTCCTATTAAATCTACGCTCAGCATCTTCCATGGTAGGTCCACAACTCGCTGTTGGCCCATTAAACCAGCAGGTTTAGATGAGTCAGTCTTTGTTTGTTGACAAACCTTGCATCTGGCAACATAGGTCGATGTGTCCTTACGCATCTTTGGCCAATAGTAAAGTTGCCGAAGCCTACGATAAGTTTTGTATACACCCATGTGTCCAGAAGTAGGGGTATCATGGCATTCTCGAAAAGCCTCAAGCCGCTTCTCCTTAGGCAAAACCAGCTTCCAATCCTCTTCACCATCACCAACCGAAAAAGAGGGTGGGACATGCTTCCAGAGCTTATCATCCTCCACTTTCCAAGATGAAAATTGACCAGGTTTCTGCTTGGTCGACTCAACCATCCTCAGGTACCAGCTGTCCTTTATCTTGACGTCATTCTTCAGGTTGATAGAGTCGATAACTGCCAAAGGCTCAGCAGTCTTGAGGGGGTTTCTTGACAAGAGGTCAGGGACGACATGTTCCCTCCCCTTCCGGTGTATTAAGGTAAAGTTAAATGGCTGAAGGCGCAAAGACCAACGAGCCAGTCGGCCTTGTGGGTCCTTTAAGTTGTGCAGCCGTAGAAGGCTATGATGATCGGTAATAACAATAAAGTGGGTTCCTTCTATGTAGGGCCGGAATTTCTCTATTGACCATATTACAGCCAGACACTCCCTTTCTGTAGCAGAAAACGTTTGCTCGGTTCTGCTTAAGGTTCTGCTTGCATATGCTATCACATTTTCGCCACCATCAGAGGATTGTGACAATGCAGCTCCCATTCCGACACCTGAAGCGTCACAAGAGATAGTGACTTGCTTTCCAAAATCCGGGCACAACAAGATAGGTGACTGTACTAGACTTCCACGGATGTCGTCAAATGCTTCCTGAGCTTCCTTGGTCCATTTGAAGCATTTATTCTTCCTGAGCATTGATGTTAAGGGATGAAGGCGCGAAGCAATGTTAGGTATAAACCTACACTACCAACTCGCAGTTCCACAAAATTGCCGGACTTCTTTAGTACTGCAAGGGACAGGAATTTCCAAGATGGCGTTGACCTTTTCTGGGTCTACTTTTAACTCTTTTGCATCAACAACATAGCCAAGGTAACGCAGCTCTGATTTGCAAAAATGGCATTTTTCTTTATTGAGGGTAGGGTTGGCCGCAGCAAGGCGTTTGAAAATTTCTTCCAATACTTCTACATGTTTCTCAAAGGTCTGAGGCACCAAAATAACATCATCTAAGTAGACGAATACATATGGCTCCAGGTCCATACCCAGCACATTGTCTACTAGGCGCTGCCATATGTCGCTGGCGCATTATGCAACCCAAAAGGCAATACATTAAAATGGAATGGACCTCTCCCCTGTATCGTAAATGCTGTCTTCTCTTTGCTTGACTCTTCTAGAGCTATTTTCCAGTAAGCACTTTTTATGTCTAAGGCCGAGAGAAAGCGAGCATCCCTTAAGCGATCAAGAATCGAGGTAACATGAGGTAGGGGATAGGCATCTCTCTGAGTCACTAAGTTTAGTTTGCGGAAGTCAACACAGAATCTTTTGCCTCCATCCGGCTTGTCAACCAAGATAATGGGTGAAGACCAGGCACTCTTTGATGGTTCTATTATGTCTTGTTCTAACATCTTGTCAAGTTCCTCGTACACCAGTTTCAATCTAGCGGGAGACATCGGATAGTATCGTTGTTTTATCGGGGCAGCATCCCCTGTCTCTATCTTGTGCTCCACCAAGTGAGTTCTTCCTAGTGCAGTTGTTGTTTGATCGCTAAGGTAAGTCTCTAGGAGGGCATCCAAGGTCTTCTTTTGAGATACAGTTAAGTTGGTCTCGTTTAAAAGTCCAACAGAGAAGATACAGCCAGTTGACTTGCAATTATCGGAAAATTCCCAACTCTTGTTGTATGTATCCATGACAATGTGCATCTTATTCCAAAAATCCATTCCTAAAATTATTCCTTGGGCTAAGGAGGGTACGACCAAAACAGACAAACACTTAGTTTTATAGGAAAGAGTAAGGGGTAGCATAGCTTTTCCTATAACCTTATGCTTTTTGTGATCTGCAGTTAATACATATTGATCAGAGAGGCGTTCTAACTTGGCTGGAAATTTATCAAAAACCCCCATGAGTTCTCACCCATAACGGTGTGCGAAGCACCAGAATCTAACAATGCTTTGTAATGAGTTCCAAAAATGCGAATAGTTAGATAGGGTCGCGGGTCATTCTCTCGTGAATCAACAAGAAAATCTAAAGCAAATGGTTGAGTGACTGACTTAGGGGTAAACTCATGGTTTCTAAACTTATCTGTAGGTCTTCCACGGAGCACTCCAGAGTTGTCTAAGGAGGGCTCTGACTCTACAAGTTTTTTTGAGAGGCACTTGGCACAGGCCGTCTTCTTAACCCCTGCTTCCCCGCATCCAAAGCAGAATGTCTTCTTCTCTCTCTTGCAGTTTCTGTGTGTATGATTTCCTTCTCCGCAGTTCCAACACTTTAATGGTCGAGACGATCGATAAGCAGATGACGAAGAGTCACTGGTGGTGTTCAGGTAGGCCACATTTCCCTGGGCTGGCCTCCGACGATTTGAAGAACAAGCGAGGTCCGGTTCCAGGAGACCAGCAGTCGAGGTGGAGGCTGAAACGTCGATGAACGCAGCCTTCCAACTTCAGCTCTTCGGCCGAGGCAACTAAGTTCCTCAAGGGATATAATATTAAACATGCAGAGTTTATCTTGTAGAAAGGTATTCATGTTCTTCAAGATGCATTGAAGTTTAGTCTCTTCAGGTACAGGTTTTGAAAGGCGGCCAAACAAACCATCCATTGCAGCGAGATACAGATCCAAACTCTCCATCTCCCCTTGAGTTTGATGCAAAATCTCTAATTGTAGACGATCATCATAGTCAGTGTTTTGGAAGACAACTTTCAGCTCCTCTTTAAGCTCTTCCCAAGTAAATATCCTTCAACAAGCTGAGCGATACCAGATAAGTGCAATTTCACTAAAAAGATCTACCGCACTTTCATAAAGTTCTTGACAGGAGACACCCCTAGCCTTTCCTAGCTCCTCTGCCCTCTCAAGAAATGCTGCTACGCTTTGACTTCCCTCGCCGTCGTACTTAAGTCCCCATTTGTAGACCGGCACCATCTTGGGCTTAGAACCAACTTCCAATGCATGGAGTGCCCCCGAGGGCTCCCGCTTAGTTGATGTAGGTTGAACAGTAGATAAGGGTGTGCCAACTGGTTTTACTGATGATTCCCGAAGAGTATGGTCCTGTCAAGAAACCGAGTCACCACCAAGATGTGACTGCGATGTTGTCCATGTGGAAGGAAGTTCTAATCCAGCATTTTGAGGCTCAGAGACAATAGGTTTTCCTGGCTTTCTGGTTTTAGGTTCCAATTCTTCCTCATTGCCTTGTAATTGTTCCCTGGAGTTTTTAAGGTCGGTAGACGCATCCACGAGCTGCTTCATCTTCCCCAGAAGGTCACTTTTCCTATCTTCCAAGTCGGTTTCCAAAGTCGCAGGTATTGGAATCCTCTCCACGCGCAAGAGCCATTGCCATAACCTCGCTTGAATGCGCTTATACTCATTATCTTTAGCATCCCCTTCATAGTCGGTTACCAAGTTATTGAGATCAGAGAATTTCTCCTCACAAGTGTCTAATTCTTCCGAAGGGTCTAGCTGTGCGATAAGTTTTCCATCAACGGATATGTTGTTTGAAAAAAAGTGTGATAATTTCTTTCTTAAATCATCCACATTTCCCTCAATAGAAACAACTCTAATTCTCAGTTCATACTCGATTTCCGAGCGACGCAAGTAGTAAGCATTCATGTTAACTGTAGGTATCAAGTTCCAAACAGAATTAGAAAAGTGCATAAATCCTCTGAATTTTCTTATTTTGCCAGAAAAATTAAAGTCAAAACATAAATAACAAAATGTAAACAAAGACAGCACAAGACGTAAGACAGACAACAAAAATTTAATAATAAATAAATTCTCAAAGTGCAACTCCTTAACAAGGTAAATTTCCACCAAAGTTCAAATATTTGTTTTAAAACACAAGTCAAATCAAGGAGGAATAGCAGACAGGCCCCATGTTGGGCGCCAAATGTAATGGTCCCGGATTACCCACCCCCTAGGCTGAGTAATCCGGGACCGTCACATTTCCCGGCTTTCCGGTTCCCAACGTTGGGCGCCAAATGTAACAGTCCCGGATTACTCAGCCTAGGGGGTGGGTAGACAATAACTCAAAATATTATCCTCAAGTCACTTCAATAGGTAATGATTTGAGGGCGCCACCTTGTTTTCGCACAGTGCTATATTACGACGACCATAACAAGGAAAAGGCCGACACTGCAAGGTGATGACATGAGGAGAAAGTAAAGCCTGAGGGCCATCCAAATAAAAAAGAAGGCTCTATAATGACCACTATTTATATTTAACACCTTAGGGGTAGTGAGTAAGATTGGAAAATAATTATTAAATTGTAAACAACCAAACAAAATTTTTAAGATGTGAGTGAAAGTATGCTAAATTTTGGTCAGAACTATTTGTGAACTTTATTCTAAAATAAAAGAAAATCCAGTTAAATTGATTACCTTAATGAACAACCACAGGTTTCGAATAACTGTACTCAACATTATAGAGAGCCTGATTTATTACAAACTGTATCAAAATATCAATTAGGCTTAACCATTGAAACTTTCTATATTATTAAAAAAGAATGATATCGTAATAATTTAAAATTAATGTTAATTCACTCCTACTTACCATCGCGTGGCTTCAAGGTTTCGTCATACGTATGTTTAGGATGCAGACGTAATTTTTTAAGGTTGTGAGAATAACTTGCACAACACATTTATATGAAGAGAATTAACATTTTAATTTAGTTTTGAATCATTTAAAATTTTTTACAAACTTTACTACATCTGAAATATTTTCGTAAGAATTGATCCTTTGCTTGGGTTACATGATTATCACTCTTATTCTATCTTATACTACAGCTTACCTTATTTATATACACACACACAAGACTGCCCAGCCTGCAATTTTGCACACACACAAACACCCAAAAAAATTATAGAACCCTTAACATTTTTTAATAATATCCCTCCCCGTCGGCAACGTGGTCCTCGCGTGCACTCCTCATTCCTTTGTATTTCTTTTTTGTCCGAAAAATATATATATGTATAACTATGTTCTGCACTTTTACTCGACCGCGGTCACATACTTTGTTATTGTTAGTTGTTACATTAATTATAAAAACTTGTTTCTGAGCCCAGTTGACGGGCGGCCTGCGCAGGCGGGAGTCGACAACGAACTGCCGGCGTCTCTCAGTTCCCCACTCCGGGAGCATTTTAGTCAAGACGACGGACATCAATGCCTTCCAGTTAGTCGTCCCAGTTTCGACTCATACTAGTCACGTAGTTGTTGGAGTGACGATAGCAGACGATTTCAAATAGGCACTGGCTAATGTCATAAAAGTGGGTGGGACTTAACACAGCATTTCCGTAGTGAAACCAAATGGATGATGAAAATTTCCCTCTCTGGCCATCTTAGTTTTTTGCCAGAGCGTCACTTGGAGCGTGATTGAGCAGTTGCGTATGTGCGCTGCCACACACAGGTACAAAGTTCTCAGAATTTTGTGGAGGTAAATTCTTCAGCCGTGTTACACCACTGATTGCGTTTCGCTTTGTTTCCAACTGTTTCTCAACACTGGTCTGTTATACGGACAAATACGTTGCACAATGACAATCCGCCAAAAAACGAAATAAATAAAAATATAAATATATGCCCCAAACGGTTAAAATAAAACACCCAAAAATCGACCCGCTACACCATATAATAATTCAAGATCAAATATCTCAATAAAAGCGGGAAATATAATATAATACAATTTAGGTGTCAACCTCCAATATAGCCCTTAATAGGTTTCAATAGATTATAACCAAATAATTAATTAGTTGCACAACCAACGACTCACACCTCAGATAACTTCCTTAAATTATTCCAAAAATTCCAATTACCGTACCCCTTATGGATCCTTATTCCTGACAAACCATTAGGCTACTCAAAAATACATTGAGTGGCCACCACAACACTGAAAGAATTAACATTAACAACACATACAAATATACTTAATACACAGTTGGACAAATAAATTCATGAAGTCACAATTTTTAACATATAAATAAATTAATGGAATGGCAGTTAGTCAGTTCCTCCACAAGCCGGTGTAGTCGAAGTTAGGTTGCCGCACTAACAAGGTTACTACTCTTTGTCGGACATAAGACCAGATCCCACATTCCAGTAGTCCGAGTATCAATATGGGAGTTCAGTAATTCGAAATAAGATTAACTACTGAGTCCCGTTTAAGAGAATTTTTAGATAAGTCACTGATACCAGATAACAATTCAGAAAGGTTTTAGTAAAGATAAGATATCATGTCCTTTAGAATGATAATTTTCCACTTATCGGTTTGGAGAGCACCAGCCGTTGGCAACCAGGAATGTAGGACAACCAACCGGAGCAGGCAGTCAGGCAGCAACTCCGGCAGTGAAGGTATAGGCACCAGGTAGATGTGATACCAAAGGACACAGCTCCCGAAGAAATCCCTGAGCATTTTGAAAAAGCAGTAAAATCTAAATAGGCTAATATATGCTACACCAAATAATTACAATAGTCATTAAATTGAAAACAAGAAAAATATTGCTAAAAGATGGATTAATGACATTCGTTTTAAGATTGTAACTAGACCTGTAAACTGTAGTCACAAATACAAGTTAAGAAAAAAAATTTTATTTAAAAAAAATTTTGTAAAAAAATTTTATGTTTGTTTGTTGTATATATAATTTAGAATTAATCCTGGTTTTATGTTTTATTCAAATTTTTAAAATTCTGTAAGGTACTTTTGGTTTAATTTGCACTTCTGGTAGAGCTTAACAAAATCTGGAGTTAATCAGATTATCTCCTTTCAGCAATCGATTAATGATTTTCAGTGCTGCTCCAGTATCTCACCTTTCGTTAATATTTCTCGTCTTCCAGGAAGTCTCGTGGTTAATTAAACACTTAAAGTAAAATATGAAATAATTTTATAATTCACACAGTTGAAATAAATTGATTTATTGACAATTATTAATAATAATCGATTTAGAGCAATTGTTCGACTCCGTCACAGGGATATATCGATATGTGATTACAGGTTAAAATTTTATATAATTACTAAAAAAGGTTCTTTCAACAATTATTTTATAATATAGTCAGAGAAGGGCAGGACTAGAAAGTATAACATTTACAAGAAATAATCTTAAATAATTAATATTTAACAATTGTGAATAATATATAATGTTTAATATATTTGAATTCTCAAACCAATGCTGCTTCTATGAAATCAGTCGAGAAAGGTTGCATTGCATCTTGGGACCATCATGGCGGCTAGCTGAATTGATGAGGTTATACGTAATATTGTCACAGGAAAATCTCACAATAAATTCACCGTTATAATTGTTTTATGGATCTCCGAAATTGTGTATACTGTCTACTATGTTGTTTGAGGTATTCTGGATGAGTGTTCAGTGTCCACTGGTGTTAATTGTTTTCTATTAGAGGTGTTCACTTTATGTCTGATCGTGACGAAGAATTGTTAATCTGTTGTAGAGTGAATTATTAATATTATGTAGTTTCAATGGTTTAAATCACTTGTATTATGTGGTGTATTGTTCGTTTTCACTATTCTCGTGGATTATTTCATTAGTTTTGACTCGAAAAGTGTTAATTTATGTAACTCCCGTTTTCCACTGATTTTAGGCTTTAACCTATGCACTCCATTATACGGTTTTAAGAACGCGATTCCGCATCGACTGTTCCGTTTGAATGTTAACAAAGAACTAACTTACTTCCTCCACTTTAGTAAATATCTTGCCAAGTTAATACTGGAAAAGTATTGTTAAAATAATTTTCACTTCCCATGTACATAATTCCAAAGTACATTATATATGGAATAATTTTAGTTTATTGTTCGCTTTCATGAACTATTAACCATATAATTGGTTTATTTATCTCATTCTGTTTAATTTGATATGTCATAGTCCATATTTGTTGAGATTTTTGTTAAACTTACCAAATTTCTGTCTTTTTGGAAATCTAGGCCCAAAAAAACTGTTTCTGTCCTTCCACACTTTTACTGCCATTTTAAGTGTTATTAATATAATTATAATAAATTTCAAATGGTCACAAATCCTTTGCTTTCCTTAATTACTTATAAATTTAACATTTGAACTGTCTTTTACTGATAATTTCTTAATTTACCATTCCTCTTTAAAAATAGTTATTTTATACATTTCGAAAATTTTCAATAATTTAAGATATTTTTCTATATTACTCTTTTAAATCATAGGTTCATTTACAGTAGTTGTTAATTGATCTACCTTACCTAAATCTTGTCAGTTTACATGGTTCATTGGTGAATTAACTGGTTTATTTTAATTTTTATGAATTCATTATTTGGCCTAGAGTTTAGTATTTTACATGTATGGTTTTTTCAAATAAATTTAATTCTACTCCTCCTCTGACTCTTAATAGTTAACATGACATAAAAGAAAATTGTTTACATAACTATTGTTATGTGTAGCATCTAATTCATGCTACTGTTACAAAAATAATAATTAACATTAATCAGCATTCTATAAAGTTGGACATGTTTGCTGAAACTGTTTTGAACATACATTTAACTCATTTGTAAATTAATACAGCATCCATACTGAAACATTGTAATTTGGATGTATGCTGTGATATAACTAATACAACTTACTCTAAACATATAAACCTTATTCTATTAGAACTCTTTTAAAAATATGGAGTTCATGGCTTTAAACAATATCAGCCATTTATACTTCTTAATTCTATTAAAACTTAAACTATTACCAGTCCTTTCTGATTCTACTACTATTATCTAACATCCCCTTATAACAGTAAACATTTCCACCCACACTTTCTTTGTTATTGTCATTCCTACGAATGTCTTGAGATAACACAGTGACCTTATTTAATGAAATATTGGAAATTTTTCCATTTTAATATTTCATTATTTGTTAATTATAAAATATAAAAGTTATTTTATAGCATATTGTTTAAGTTATAGATACACTACAACTTGAATTTTATTACATTTCAAAACACTTACACTAGTACACTTTCACTGTTGGTTCTGACTTATATTTGAGTTTTATTATTCTCAGACCAGACCTTTAGTCATAATGGACTGTGAAGATTTGTTTATTTTTCATCATATAATAACTTTAGTTGGTGCATTTCTTATCATACTATACAACACTTTTGTTTATATATTATTACAATTTCATAAGGTTTTGGGATGTTATACTTTCTTTAATGGTATCAATTGGTTTGGGGTTTAATGGTAGTTAATAATAGGTTTTTATTGTGGTTCTTCCATCCTATTTCTTCCTTTCTTCTCGTCTTCCTTCTTGTGTTCATTCTTGGGTAAACCAAGGTACTCAGTGTTATCTTGTCTGGTGGTTGGTTCGGAGTATCTTCTTTATTATCTGATACTGACTTTAATCTTCTTTCTTGGTTTCAGGGTATCTTGTTTATTACCTGATATTAAACCTTACTCTTCTTTCTTCTTGTGTTTGGGGTTTTTGTTTATCACCTGCTCCTAATCTTATTCTTTTTTCTTGATTTTGGGGTATCTTGTTTATCACCTGCTCCTAATGTTCTGGGTAATCTCCTGATTTTTTAAAATGAGTTTTCTTTAATTTATTTACCTTGACTTTTAATTGTATTTTTATTATTTAATTATTGTTTTTCTATTATTGTGGTGTTTTGCTTTGAAGTGTAATTGAATTTCAATTTGACATTCTTTGAGTATATGTAATTTAATTATCTTTTATGATCTTAAATGAATTAATTATTGGTGGAATATCTGTCATGCTACAGATTGCCCTTCTCCAGAAGTGATTTTTTCAGACTATACTTGCTTTGTCTGAAACAATTGCTTATGATAATTATTATAGTTTTTTATTATTCTTGACTTCCTTCCATTTCTAAAAATTTTCTTATATATATATTTGAGCTTATATCTTTCTCATTCTTACTTGATCTTCCTTGATAGTAATAGTCATCTGAGTTTCATATTTATTATTTTATTTTCATATTTCTTCTTAGTATTTTCTCCTTGGGATATTTCCTCCCTATCTTTCCCTAATTTGTGAGCTGGTTCAGTTCAGAGAGGCACTGTACGCTACTTCCTCTGCTGTCCAATACTTCACTTCTTATTTGAGTACAGAGGCAAATCATCTCTGCTCAAAAAACATATTAATACTGCTGGAATTATCTACAGACAGATTAAAAAATTACATCAGAATAGTACACTTTTGTTACTATTAAAAAAAAATATATCTTTGGATACTTTACTTATTATATTGCACAGAGATTTTAATATTCCTATCTCAGTTGTTCTTCTGACTCTTTAACTTGATGGTTATTTCATTTGATATCATGGTAGGAAGCTCTTCTATTAGTACAATTTTCAATTTTTCTTATCATATAACTTTTTTGGTTATTAATGCTTTATTCCTTTCTGTTTTTTTTTTTATTACAATCTGCTTTGGTTTATAGTAGCATCTTTTTATGACATTTTTGGTTTGTTGCTCTGTTTTTATTAGTTCCACTTGTTCCATGTTCTAAACTTGCTTATAATTGTCGTTATTACACTGACATTTTAATTCATGATCATTTCAATATTAATTTGTTTAATTACATCATATCTTTGATCTTATTCTCAAATTACTCCTCTCTTGGTTTTTATTCTTTCGAATGAATGTTTTAATTAATTTGGTAATGAGGTCATCATTTCTCCTTATACCACTTCAAAGTTTGATTATTTTATATTTCCACATAAGTTTCTGTATTTTATCATATTTAATCAATCAAATCGTATCACTGATTTTTATTCCCTTTTTTATCATTTTATTGAAGGTTTTTTACACTTTATTTATTGAAATTAGACATTATCATACTCTTTCAGAATTACTTGGTTTAATTCTAATTTCTGTTTCTTTTATTTATCTCATAAAGATTTTCCATAAATATGGTAAATATATTGTATTAGTACCATAAATATAGTATTAATTCTCTTCTTTTTATTTCACCATAGTTTTTTCCTTTCTAGATCGTAGTAAGGTGCTCTCACTTAATTTTTTAATTTTGTAGGTGTTCAACCTCTCAAAACTCTTCTCTTTTTATTTTCTCAAATGGTTTCTTTCAAATTGTTGGTAGTAACTTGTTTTTACACTGTTTTTGGAATTTATTTGGTTTATCAAAATCCTTTTTATATTATACTGTATATCCAAATAGTTTTTATAATAATTGGTTTGTAATTTGATCTTACTTTGCTTTTGAATTTTCACTATTCATTCAAAAATTCTTTTCTTATTATTTCCAAAATGTTTTTCCCTTAAATAATTGGTTTGTAAGTTGTTCTTACTCTGTTTTAGAATTTTTATGATTCAAAAATTCCTTTTATTATTACAGTATTTCCAAAATGTTTCTTCCTCAAATAATTGGTTTTGTAAGTTGTTCTTACTCTGTTTTAGAATTTTTATGATTCAAAAATTCCTTTTATTATTATTTCCAAAATGTTTTTTCCTCAAATAATTGGTTTGTAAGTTGTTCTTACTCTGTTTTAGAATTTTTATGATTCAATTAATTTGTTTGTAAGTTGTTCTTACTCTGTTTTAGAATTTTTTGATTCATTCAAAAATTCTTTTCTTATTATTTCCAAAATGTTTTTTCTTCAAATAATTGGTTTGTAAGGTGTGCTTACTTTATTTTTGAATTTTCACTTTTATTCAAAAATTCTTTTCTTATTATTTCCAAAATGTTTTTTCCTCAAATAATTGGTTTGTAAGTTGTTCTTACTCTGTTTTAGAATTTTTATGATTCAAAAATTCCTTTTATTATTATTTCCAAAATGTTTTTTCCTCAAATAATTGGTTTGTAAGTTGTTCTTACTCTGTTTTAGAATTTTTATGATTATTAATTCCTTTTATTATTATTTCCAAAATGTTTTTTCCTCAAATAATTGGTTTTGTAAGGTGTTCTTACTCTGTTTTAGAACTTTTATGATTCATTCAAAAATTCTTTTCTTATTATTTCCAAAATGTTTTTTCTTCAAATAATTGGTTTGTAAGGTGTGCTTACTTTATTTTTGAATTTTCACTTTTATTCAAAAATTCTTTTCTTATTATTTCCAAAATGTTTTTTCCTCAAATAATTGGTTTGTAAGTTGTTCTTACTCTGTTTTAGAATTTTTATGATTCAAAAATTCCTTTTATTATTATTTTCAAAATGTTTTTTCCTCAAATAATTGGTTTGTAAGTTGTTCTTACTCTGTTTTAGAATTTTTATGATTCAAAAATTCCTTTTATTATTATTTCCAAAATGTTTTGTCCTCAAATAATTGGTTTGTAAGTTGTTCTTACTCTGTTTTAGAATTTTTATGATTCAATTAATTGGTTTGTAAGTTGTTCTTACTCTGTTTTAGAATTTTTATGATTCATTCAAAAATTCTTTTCTTATTATTTCCAAAATGTTTTTTCCTCAAATAATTGGTTTGTAAGTTGTTCTTACTCTGTTTTAGAATTTTTATGATTCAAAAATTCCTTTTATTATTATTTCCAAAATGTTTTTACCTCAAATAATTGGTTTGTAAGTTGTTCTTACTCTGTTTTAGAATTTTTATGATTATTATTCATAATATTTCTTCATGGATGCTTGGTTGTAGACACCCTTAATTTTACTAGAACCCATCTCCTTAATTTCATAGGTGTTATTATTTTTGTCTTTGGAGACTACATAGGGTCCAGTGTATAAGAGTAATAATTTCTTAGTTATCCCTTCTAGTGAACTTGGTAACTCCCTATTTTTTAATAAAACCTTCTCACCAATGGTATAGGTAATTATCTTACCCATCCCTTTATTATATTTAATCTGCCGTTTCTCCTGGTCTTCGGCCACCTTATTATAAAATTTAATTTTATCAAAAATATATTTATTTTCCATCGGGAACTCCAATATTTCTTCGATCTCCCTTGGGGGTTGTCTTTCATACATGGCGGAGTATGGGGTAATTCCTATTGCTGGGTGGTATGCCAGGTTGAGGAATTCTTCTGTGGCCTCTAGGTATTCTTGCCACCTCCTCTGTTGATCGTGGTAATACGTACGTAATATTCGCCCCACCTCTCGCAATACTCTTTCTGCCGGGTTACTGCTCGGGTGGTATACCGAGGTTTTATAGGTATGAACCCCCATCGACAGTAGTGTATCCCGCCATTTTTTTCCTTTGAACTGGGTTCCATGGTCGGTGATGATCGAAACTGGTTTTCCGACGTCTGGGAAGTACTGGTTGGTTAAGATATCGAGAATTTTATTTGTAGTCGCCCGATTCCCTGGGTATAGCTTGATGAACTTCGTGAAATGGTCCATCACGATGACTAGATACTTGTATCTGTGACGGCCCCCACTGTGGGGAAATGGCCCGCAGATGTCCAGAAATACTTTTTCTAGCTTCGTTTGAGATGTTATTGGAATCATTTGCCCTTCCTTTTTCTCATTATTTGATTTCACGAGTTGGCAAATTCGGCAACTCTTTATATATTTTCGGACCTTCCGATTAATATCCTTAATGTGGCAGCTCTCTTCCAGGGCCTTTATCACCTTTAAGGCGCCCATATGCCCATATTGAACATGATAGTTATTCACTATCTCCTTTTTGATATGGGTTGGAATAATAACTTTCCATTCTTCCTTCTTCAAAGATGGTTGTATAAATAGTATACCATTGTGTATTTGATAATATTGGGCGATAGTCTCGTCCCCTGCTTCCAATCTTGTTTTAATGGATTGTAACTTCGGGTCTGCTTGTTGGTGTGTGTTCAGGTTTTCCAATAATGATTGTAGAACGGCGCTGTTACTCAGAATGTGGTATAGGCCAAACTCTGGCGACTCTGTGGATGTAATTCCACCTGCCAGTACCCGCACACCGTGTCCCAGGTACTAAAGTACTTGGTACCGTGGAACCGTTTCAAAATCTCTTCAATCTCACCGGGCAAAGTCCTGTCATTAATAATCATCTTATTAATCTCCCGCGCATCTAGGCACAAACGGACTTGTCCGTTTTTCTTAGGAATAGCCACGATAGGACTTGTGTATGGGGATTGGCTACTCTCTATTATGTCATGGTTAATCATCTTTGTTATTTCAGCTCTTACTGCTTCCTTTTGTGATTGCGCGATGGGGTAAGACTTCCGGTTAAAATCCACTGTGTCTCGGAACTGTAGAGTACACTGGAAGTTTTTTACTTTACCGGGCTCGTCAGAAAAGACTGATTTATACTGTTCGTATATTTTAATTAACTTGTTTGCTTGTTGTGGTTGCACTCTTTCTCCAGTTATACTGCTCCAGAAATCCCTGATTTCCTGGATTTTTTGGGACCATAAGTCCTCATTAGCGTTATCGTCTATCTTCTGTTCAATAATAGAAGTGGGAGGTATATAATTAATCTTACGAATCTGTTGGTGGATATTATTAGGAATTACTTGGTCGCTACCAACCAAGTTAGCCGTCCAAGTGTGTCCGTTTGTAAATAGTGACAATTTCTCTGTTCGCAAATCAATTATGGCGGAGTTCCGCCTGAGCACATCACACCCGACCAATATATTAAATGGCAGCCCGCTCGCCACCAAGAATTCAATTTCTATAGCTATACCGCAGCTCATCACCCTGGCGGAGACTTGCCTTCGTATTGTTTTATTTTGTCGGCCGGTTCCGCCTAACAAAATAATATTGTTTAATGGCAACGTCGGTAATGTTCTTCTGCATTCTCTCTGTATTCTCTCCAACTCAGTTGTACTTATAATGGATACGTTGGAACCAGTATCAATCATTAAATTGGCGGAGATTCCTTCTATCTCTGTATTTACATGTATTATTTCATTATTAGTGTTATTGGTGGGACTATTATCGTCCTCTTCCAATAATTCATGTCGGATGTTCTTCAGGTAGTTACAACCTATTATAGTGATACGATTATTTTTATTTTTATTAGACAACTCATTATTATACCCAGTGTTTAGGAGCAGTAACGGGTTCTGGTGATTTATTACTGCCTCCTCCCGTTTAAAGGCTCGACATCATTGTTATGTTGTGTCGCACTTGTGGATGCATCATTTAGGATGCCTAGAATGGGTCCCTGCCGCTCTGTTCTATGATCTACCGGTCGTTCGCTGTTGGTCAGCCGTTCAGTGTTATCTAAACTGGTACTCCGTCTCGCAGAATAGTACCTTGGTTGATCTCGTTCTCGGCTCCTCCGCCTATCTTCATACTCGTGATACCTGTTTCTTCTCTGGTGGTAGTACCTCCGTTGGCGACCATCTTCCGCTCGAATGAAGTTTACTCGTGGTTGAGAAAACCTATTATTATTGGGGTTACCGTTTGGTGGACTACCACGATTGTTATTATTATAGTAACGATCGTTATTATAATTGGGGCTTCTCTGACTATTAGGGTTTGGAGGGTATTGGTTTCGGTTACCCTGATAACCATTATTGGGTCGATTGTGGTTCGTACTATTTTGAACCGTGTTGTTATTATTATTACTATTATTATTGTTATTATAGTTGTGGGTATGCTCGGCTTCCTTGGTATCCCGTGTTGGTGTTGGTCGTACCATGGTTGTTATTCGGATACGTCCTAGGTTCGGGCCGATCGTTTCGTCTCCGGCTTTGTCGGTAGTACTCTTCATTTTCGTAATTCTCGAGGAGTTCAGTCATGGCCTGTATTGTTTTAATTTGGCTGCCTCTCCTCGCTCGAATCACTTCCTCGTCATAATGGTACGAGAGTTTGTTGATCAGGCATTCCTCAGGTATGGCCGGTTCCAAATGTTTGGCCATACATACCTTGCCGAGGAAATACGCCGTCATGGAGCTACCTACTTGCTGTTTATAATGGCCGTGGCATATGTTGTCACGTATTAGGTTTTGGGTCGTTTCCGACCAATACTTTGCCTTGAAGAGGCTTTTAAATTGCTGGTAGTTCTCTATGTCGCTTCGGTTAGCCATCCACCAGTGGTCGCTCATCTCCCGAAAAGACTCGTCTAGAAGTTCCCGGTTTTGGACCCATCTGTTTCCTCTACGTTTGTCCATGTATTCTTCAATTCGGGCCAAGAACTCCATTGGCTTTCGCTTATATTGCCTGAAGTTTAGCCATTCTCTATGTTCAGACATGGGGAAATTATTGTAGCCAGTCGGCCGGTTTCTGATTACCTCCATTTCTTCCTGGCTCTGTCGAACTCGTCCAGTGATATTCGTCATAGCTGCTTCCATACCGTCGCATCTTTCAGTGACATGGGTTCGCACCTTATTTATTTCTTCCTGTGCTAACTTTTGGTTTTCTTCCCACTTAGTTTTTGGTGTTTCTTGACCTGGGTAATTTCTTTATTTATTACCTCCCTGACTTCCAGTACATCACACTCCGTCTGACGACATCTTTCGTCCACTTCCCTAATCTGTTGGTTTACCACAACTACTTCCTGTTCCAACTTTTTGATTATGGATTTCTTAGTGTCTGTTATTTTTCTATTCAACTCTTCCTTCACTAACTCGATTCTCTCGTCTAATTGGTTCATGTTCTCCTGGTTGACTTCCCTTAACTCTTCTCTCAGTAGTTGGTTGTCCTCTCTCAATTCTTCCCTTAATTGTTGGTTGTTACTTTCTATTTTCTTCCATATTCTCTTCCAAATTCTTATTGGTTTCCTCAATTCTCTTGTTGGTATTTTCAATTTTATTACCTAAATTCTTGGTTATTTCACTCAAATCTTCCTTCAAGGACTGTTTGTCTCCCCTTCTTTCCTTACTGTTTTCTTCTTTAGTAGAGTCCATTTTTCTATTAGTTTCTTTTATTCCTTCCTTAGTGGATTTGATTTCTTCCTGTGTGGAATCCATTTTCTTACTCAACTGTAGGAACATTTCCATTATCTTCTCTTCCATTGTTTTAGTTTTCTCCTTCTCCTTCTCTGGGACATTGACGTCCCCTGTTTGTGTTGGTACTTCGGGTTGTTCCTCTAGTGGTGCGGGTTGTTTCGGTTCCACCTGGGTTACTAACACTTCTGTATCCTCCACGGGTGTTGCCTCCTTATCCCCCTTGTCAACTTCTTTTTCGGCCTCTGCCGCCCTCTTCTTAGAAGTAGCTCGTCTTTGCATTCTGTCTCCTTTTCTATGATATAATCGCTGCCAAGCTTAAATTAATTAAGCCCTCTAGTTGGATGCCAATTTGTAACTAGACCTGTAAACTGTAGTTACAAATACAAGAAAAGAAAAAAAAAATTTTATTTAAAAAAAATTTTGTAAAAAAAATTTTATGTTTGTTTGTTGTATATATAATTTAGAATTAATCCTGGTTTTATGTTTTATTCAAATTTTTAAAATTCTGTAAGGTACTTTTGGTTTAATTTGCACTTCTGGTAGAGCTTAACAAAATCTGGAGTTAATCAGATTATCTCCTTTCAGCAATCGATTAATGATTTTCAGTGCTGCTCCAGTATCTCACCTTTCGTTAATATTTCTTGTCTTCCAGGAAGTCTCGTGGTTAATTAAACACTTAAAGTAAAATATGAAATAATTTTATAATTCACACAGTTGAAATAAATTGATTTATTGACAATTATTAATAATAATCGATTTTAAATCGATTTAGAGCAATTGTTCGACTCCGTCACAGGGATATATCGATATGTGATTACAGGTTAAAATTTTATATAATTACTAAAAAAGGTTCTTTCAACAATTATTTTATAATATAGTCAGAGAAGGGCAGGACTAGAAAGTATAACATTTACAAGAAATAATCTTAAATAATTAATATTTAACAATTGTGAATAATATATAATGTTTAATATATTTGAATTCTCAAACCAATGCTGCTTCTATGAAATCAGTCGAGAAAGGTTGAATTGCATCTTGGGACCATCATGGCGGCTAGCTGAATTGATGAGGTTATACGTAATATTGTCACAGGAAAATCTCACAATAAATTCACCGTTATAATTGTTTTATGGATCTCCGAAATTGTGTATACTGTCTACTATGTTGTTTGAGGTATTCTGGATGAGTGTTCAGTGTCCACTGGTGTTAATTGTTTTCTATTAGAGGTGTTCACTTTATGTCTGATCGTGACGAAGAATTGTTAATCTGTTGTAGAGTGAATTATTAATATTATGTAGTTTCAATGGTTTAAATCACTTGTATTATGTGGTGTATTGTTCGTTTTCACTATTCTCGTGGATTATTTCATTGGTTTTGACTCGAAAAGTGTTAATTTATGTAACTCCCGTTTTCCACTGATTTTAGGCTTTAACCTATGCACTCCATTATACGGTTTTAAGAACGCGATTCCGCATCGACTGTTCCGTTTGAATGTTAACAAAGAACTAACTTACTTCCTCCACTTTAGTAAATATCTTGCCAAGTTAATACTGGAAAAGTATTGTTAAAATAATTTTCACTTCCCATGTACATAATTCCAAAGTACATTATATATGGAATAATTTTAGTTTATTGTTCGCTTTCATGAACTATTAACCATATAATTGGTTTATTTATCTCATTCTGTTTAATTTGATATGTCATAGTCCATATTTGTTGAGATTTTTGTTAAAATTACCAAATTTCTGTCTTTTTGGAAATCTAGGCCCAAAAAAACTGTTTCCATCCTTCCACACTTTTACTGCCATTTTAAGTGTTATTAATATAATTATAATAAATTTCAAATGGTCACAAATCCTTTGCTTTCCTTAATTACTTATAAATTTAACATTTGAACTGTCTTTTAGTGATAATTTCTTAATTTACCATTCCTCTTTTAAAAATAGTTATTTTATACATTTCAAAAATTTTCAATAATTTAAGATATTTTTCTATATTACTCTTTTAAATCATAGGTTCATTTACAGTAGTTGTTAATTGATCTACCTTACCTAAATCTTGTCAGTTTACATGGTTCATTGGTGAATTAACTGGTTTATTTTAATTTTTATGAATTCATTATTTGGCCTAGAGTTTAGTATTTTACATGTATGGTTTTTTCAAATAAATTTAATTCTACTCCTCCTCTGACTCTTAATAGTTAACATGACATAAAAGAAAATTGTTTACATAACTATTGTTATGTGTAGCATCTAATTCATGCTACTGTTACAAAAATAATAATTAACATTAATCAGCATTCTATAAAGTTGGACACGTTTGCTGAAACTGTTTTGTTTTAACTCATTTGTAAATTAATACAGCATCCATACTGAAACATTGTAATTTGGATGTATGCTGTGATATAACTAATACAACTTAATCTAAACATATAAACCTTATTCTATTAGAACTCTTTTAAAAATATGGAGTTCATGGCTTTACACAATATCAGCCATTTAAACTTCTTAATTCTATTAAAACTTAAACTATTACCAGTCCTTTCTGATTCTACTACTATTATCTAACATCCCCTTATACAGTAAACATTTCCACCCACACTTTCTTTGTTATTGTCATTCCTACGAATGTCTTGAGATAACACAGTGACCTTATTAAATGAAATATTGGAAATTTTTCCATTTTAATATTCCATTATTTGTTAATTATAAAATATAAAAGTTATTTTATAGCATATTGTTTAAGTTATAGATACACTACAACTTGAATTTTATTACATTTCAAAACACTTACACTAGTACACTTTCACTGTTGGTTCTGACTTATATTTGAGTTTTATTATTCTCAGACCAGACCTTTAGTCATAATGTACTGTGAAGATTTGTTTATTTTTCATCATATAATAACTATAGTTGGTGCACTTCTTATCATACTACACAACACTTTTGTTTATATTGTTACAACACAAATAAGCCACCCCAGTACCAGGGATAAAAAAGATAATTCTTAATATAAAAATACTTCATATAAAATAAAATGTTTAAAAATGAATAAAATATAAATATTATGACACGACGAACGACGATATTACCCAACCCAAGTGATTGACCCAACAACAAAAAAACAAAAGAAGGGAACCATACACAAGAGAAAAAGGTGATTGACCAAACAATTATGAACTAACAAAGGAAGATAAGAAACCAGAACTAAAGAAGAATCAAAGGAAGTGAACAAATTCCTACGACTATATAGAATTTAAACCAGATGAGAAGAGGAGAACCGAACCAAGATGAAGACAATTGAAGTTGAAGTTGAAGAAGAAGAGGAAGAATGAAGAGGAGACAGGTTGAACCCAAGGAGAAAATAACACACATATAAAGGGGAGAAATAGTAGACTCAAAGATAGAATACTGTAAATAAACCCCAAATAATTATCCATTAATGAAACAAATAGTATTGTTATAATTGAAATAACTTATGTACCTATTTTAAAGACAAAAGGCAATTGTAAAGTAACGTAGTGTAGAAAAGTACACTAATACACAATTAGGAAGGTTAGATTTAATGAAAAATAAATAACCTAATATTATTAATAATAAAAATTATGCTGTAAAGAAATAGTGAGAAATAATAGGAGAAAAGTATAGGGATTACCCATTAAGTAACACTCAATATAAACAGTGAACCAAAGTGTAAATACCCTAAAAATAGTGAAAGTGTATCAGTGATAAACCTCTAGTAATTAAAGGTGAAGGTGATACAGGGAAATAGTTATGTTAAGCAATAAAAAGGTAATAATAAATAAGAAAACACTTTAAAAAGCATTGATAAGCAATCAATGATTTGAGTGATCTTGTGAACATTTATATAATTAAAAATAATTAAAAGTAATATTTCAAATAAATATAAGTAAAGCATGTAATATTATTCAGGGAGAAAGCCCAGACAAAAACAGTTTGTATTAACATGGTATGGAGGAGATAGTAATATAGAAATAAGGTTTTGTTTTAAAATTAAGACTACAATGAATAAAACACCCCATGTTGAAAGGGGAAATAACTTTCATAAATTTGCAAGAAGTGATGATGTTTATCACTCAAAGTAGTAACAAAAGAAAGAAATTAATGTTAAAACTAATAATAACTAGTAACTTATAAAGAATAGTTTGTTTCAATGTTATGAAGAGGATATGGCTGAAGGGAACTTGCAGTCCATAAGCCTAATTGTTATATTTTAAAATATGTGTAATGAAAACTGTATTGAATAGTAATTAAAACACAAATAGGATCAACACACAACACAAACAATTATGATAACTAAGTGAAGCCCATCAGTCTGAATTAAAAATGTAATTTAAAAGAAATCAACCAAAAACCATCGTGGCTAATCTTGGCTATAAAAACATCTACCTGTCAGACACACACAAATGTCAATTGTAACAATTTCACAAGGAACTTTACTAATCTAAGACCAGTAAATGGCCAGTAATTATATGTAAATCATTTTAAAACAGAAATGTTCTAATAAAAGTTTAATTTGAGAGAGATATGTAAATTATCAAATGTCAAATATTTAGACTAAAGTTAAGGTATAATAGAATATGACCTTATGAGGTATCATTGTAAACTTTGAAAGGAAAGAAATATAATAGTGATATTATTTATTACCCCAAAGGAACGATAAAGGAATAAAACCATTAAGAAAATGCATAATAAATTTGAATAAAAATTCAAATCTCTTAACAATACTTTGGAAAGAGGTCTTAACCAATCAAAGGATTGATGTTACCATAGTAACGGGCTGTTGAATAAGAATTTTCTGTTAAATTTATTAGACTTGAAGAAATGACGCGTGGGTAAGTGGCACGCAAAATTGTGATGACTGAAATTTTCAATTAAATAGTTTAAAAGACGTTTGGAAGTTAACCATCAAGACCAAAGACAAATAGATGCAGAACTACTAAGATTTAACGATGTCCTGGAACCAAATACCAATAAATTAGTTAACAGAAATCCCAAGACAAGATTGAAAAAGATGTCAGAAGCCTAAAACCAGTCCAAATTTGCAGAATATCCACTACCCCAGATGACAACATATCAACACTGTCTGAACTGATAAGTATCAAATAAATTCCTTTCTCCCAAAAAACCAAATTACTTTAAATATTTCTCAAATGATCAAATTTCTCACTACTGAACAAATATAATTTTCTTTCAAAGGTTTTAATGCATAATTAACTTACGTAAAAACATTTTGTTAACCAAAATATAACCTCGCATTAGAGTGCAACTTTGTAACATAAATACGACACTACCGAACAATTTGTAAAAAACACATTATACTTTCTAAGTACGTATAAGGTATGGTAGTGTACTTTTTTAATGTAACCAACGTTTATGTCTTATTTTATAATTCAAAGAACCCCAGATTTTGAACAGATTCTTTTATTGTATGTAAACAGTAGCCATCTCGGCAACGGAGAAAAAGTTGTTTTGAAATCAATTTGCCAACCTTGAAGTATTAGTGTCTCATGTTATAAGCCGAAGCAATTTGTTATCAAACCATTTATAATCCTTTTGTCATATTAATTAATGACTGAATTTGTATTAAAATCACAGTACAGAGTATTACTATCGTTTTATTTCATAGGACGTTGTAGAATATATGTGTGTTAGCAATTTTTATTCAGTAACCAACTAGCGCTCGTCACGAGTGGTCAAGACGGCAACCTGTTAGCGGCGGGAACCATTTGAACGCTCCAGCTGTCAACGCTAATGACACTTATCATCTTGTAATTTAACTATTTTAATTGTTTTGATAGAAACAATTTGGCGCCACCCGGGATTCGCAACCCCTATGAATTAACAGGTAGGTTGTACTGGTAATTCTGACAACGCTACAGACTCCAGTAGTGACTACGATTAATGTAACGACCGGTGTGAGGCAAACACACCACACTAACACTAATACACATAATAAACAAGTGTAAACACATTTTAACAGGTACGACCACGTTTTCTCGTTACATATTGGCGACCAGCAACGTGAGGCTAGAAAGCATAACTAGCGGCGGTTATGAATAGACACGGTATGGTTTCGAGGCTCAAAGGCAAGGAAGCATTAAACCAAGAAGAAATGGAAGAAGTTGAGGAAATAGAAGTCGAGGAAACGATTGGAGAATTGTTGGAAGTGAATTCACAGGAGGATCAAATGGAGAATCCAAACCCACCTGAACCAGAACCGGAAGCGGAAGTAATAGTCGACAACCAACTTGAGAAACCAGTTCAGGACGATGAGAGAGAAAAACGGGCTAGAGATCATGAAACAGCAAAGGGAGGTCCGAGCATGCAAGACCTGATGAATTTCATAGCAGAACTTTCAAGGAAAGACAAGGAAGATTTGAATAAGAAATTAGAATCATTACAAGAGGGTATGAAGGAAGAGAGAAGACAGGATAAGGAAGATTTGAATAAAAAATTGGAAAAACTGGACATAAACAGTGAAGAATTGAAGAAGCAAATGAAGGAGAGCATAGAATTCCTGAATAACAAAATAGAGAGCAACCATGAAGACTTGAAGAGAAGTCAGGAGGCATTGGAAAAGAAGAGCGAGGAGCTGAAGAAACAGATCAAGAAGGATCTGGAAACAGTAAATAAAAAGATGGAAAACAATAATGTTATTCTCCAACGGAAAATAGAGGAAGAAAGTGAGAAAACCAAGGAGGAATGGAAGCAACAGCTAGTCGAATGTCGAGAGGAGATCAGGCAAACGGTAACGGAGACCAACGAAACAGTGATACAAGTCCGGGAAGAATTGAATAATAAAATAAGCAATGTCGAGGAGGAAGGTAAATTGAGAGCGACGGAATTCTACCAAGTCCTTACCGAAGGATGCCAGAAGAACAAACAGGAGGTGGTCAAGGAACTGGAGGAGAGGCACCAAGAAATACAGATAGATGTAAACAATCGTGTGGAGAAGGTATACACCGTCATCGATAAAATAGACGGACTGACCAGAGAAAACAGAGAGAAAATCCAGGGGATAAGTATACGGGAGAAACAAATGCAAGAAGAGCTGGATGCACTAAGAGAGAAACCTTATAATAACACACAGATCATAACCAGCGAAAATCGAGAGATAATTAATTTTCGCAGCTACCGAAGGAACCCGATAGATTCCTCAAACGGGTAGAAGAGCTGATAGAAAAAAATAGAGAAACCAGGTGGTCTAGTGTGAGGAGTATGATAGACGAAATGTTCCGAGACACCCATGACAACTGGTGGACGGCCACTCGACCCGAGACCAATGACACACAGGAGTTTAAGAGACAATTCCTTAAAATATTGGGAGAAATATTGGTCCGAGTCCACACAGAATGTGGTCCGTAATGATATTAGCAACGGAAGATACGAGTCACAAGGAGGACACACTTTAACGTCCTACTTTTTGGGAAAAGTATGTTTAGCCAGAAATTTAGAACCCAAGATACCCGAGGAGTCTCTGGTAATACAGCTGGGTTATCATTACAAAGAAGCAATACAGAAGGCAAGGACAGATAAAAACAATTCAAGGAATGGCTAGTCTATTGGAGGACCTGGAGAATGATGGCCAATACCGAAAAATCCGGATCATGAACCAACAGTACAACAAATGGAATGAACATAATAATACGACCAATTTCAATGTACCATACAATCATCCACAAAACAATAACCGGAATAACTGGGGCCGAAACAATAATAATAATAATGAAGAACAGCCATTTAATCGAAATACCCAGAATCATTCTCCGAGTAATCAGCCAGGTAACAGAGGTCAACAAAACAATCGTCAAGGGAGTCAGGATAACAACCGAAACACCCCAAATAATAACCGACCGAATGATAGTTACAGAGGAGCTGAACCTGAACAACGCACCAATGGTCACCCCAACGACCATAATTACTACGGCAACCGGTACAATCCTAGTTACCAGTACAACCGGGGACCCGGGGGTAATCAATATAGAAGCGACGGTAGACGTCAGGTAAATTTCATCAATGGGAGAAGGCAGAATAACCACAGAAGATATAACCCGAGTTGGCACCCAGACTCATGGTACCACACGTCCAATAATAATAACAATCAACCATCAGTGAGCAGGAACAATGAACCACTTCAGGATGGAAGCAACCAGCAACAAGGGCTGAACAATGGAACGAACGACCAGTCAAATAACCTGGCCGTCAGCCAACAACCACCTTTAAACTAAACGGGTCAGTGGAAAAGTATGAACGCCCTTCACATGACCAATCACTTGGGTTGATACGTCGAACAATGTCAGATAAGGAAACCAAAGTAATTACGATCGTATACAACAATTATTTAAAGAATATTCAAGAGGAACTTCTCGAAGAAGAGACCAAACAATTACAACAAAATAATAGTGAAATTGTGCATATAAAGGCGACAATAAATGGCACAATCACCATTATCATGGTGGATACGGGGTCTAATATCTCTCTAATCAACCAGCCTGAATTAGAACGAATTCAAGCTCACTCTCGAACACCAATCCCTACACTGCCAATAAACAATATAATCATCATTGGCGCAACTGGTAAACAGAACAAAATGGTGAGAAAACAAGTATCATTAGAGTTAGATAATCAAGAATCAACCATCCCTATTATATTTCTCGTGGCAAGTGGGCTACCATTCAACATGCTTATCGGATGTGATGTATTAAGAAGGTATTCAGCAGTAATCAACCTGCAGAAGGGAGTCGTGTTGCTAACTTTGGAACAAGGAACCTGGTCCGCAAACATTATAAATTGTATGTCAACTCCAATTGCTCTGAGCCAAGACCCAGGATTGAAGAGTTATTATTGTCAACGGCGTGAACCATCTATCACTATGGCCGAGGAGGAGGAACGCAAAGCCTTGTGGAAACAGAAGTTGGAAGAAATCAGAACCTTCCAAAGAGAACGGCCTCTACAGGAAATTAGTGAGCAACAGTCTAAAAAACTAATTGCAATTTATAATGATTATCAACATGTCTTTTCAAACACCCCAGGAAAGGTTAAAGGATACCAGTGTAAAATTAATTTCAGAGAACCTGTAGACTTCCACAGGAAATCATATCCCATAGCACATTCCCTGAAAAATGAAGTCAGGATGGAGATAAATAGAATGATTGCTGAAGATATTATTGAGTATAGCCAATCTCAATATACCAGCCCCATAGTAGCCATACCCAAGAAAAATGGCAAGGTACGAATTTGCCTGGACGCCCGAGAAATAAATAAAATGATTATCAATGACCGAACCTCACCGGGAGAGATAGAAGAAATTCTGAAGAGATTTCATGGGATAAGATATATTAGCACCTGGGATACTGTATGTGGGTACTGGCAGGTGGAGCTGCACCCACACAGTAGGCAGTACATGGCTTTCATATTTGACGGTAGAAATTACCAGTTCAAAAGGTTACCATTTGGACTCATTAATTCAGTAGCAGTGTTGTAAAGTGCATGGACCAAGTGTTGGGTCAAGAGGCACTAGAATTCACCACAGTGTACGTTGACGACCTGCTTATCACGTCATCAGACTGGGACGAACACTGCAAAAGAGTCAAACATGTATTGGAAAAATTATCCAACAACAATATTACCCTTAAATTGGATAAATCAAAATTTATTGCAAAAGAAGTGAAGTTTTTAGGATTCAACTTGACAGAGAAGGGAATCTCTCCATCCCAAGAGAAGGTTGAAGCCATACAAAAATTCCCATCACCGAAAAACAAAAAGCAATTGCAATCCTTCCTAGGAGTATGTAATTACTATAGGAAGTTTCAAACCAACTACTCCCACCTAACAGCAAAATTTTCCAAACAACTCTCTTCAAAAGAAAAATGGACTTGGGGAGCTGAACAAGAGGAAGTGCTCAAATTAATTAAACAAAAGTTTGTTGATACGGTTATATTACACCACCCCAATTTTGGAAAACCGTTCTACCTAAACTGCGATGCTAGTGATGTAAGTCTAGGCGCAGAGCTGTACCAGGAAGACGAAGATGGAAATCACCTGGTCATTAGCTTCGCCAGCCGAATACTAAATAGTTGCGAGCGTAACTACAATGTTACAGAAAAGGAGTTGCTCAGCATAGTATTCGCATGCGGCAAATTTAGGACATACATACTAGGATATCCTATCACGGTCCGAAGCGATCATAAATCAATATCGTTTCTCAAACAGTGTAAATTGAGTCATGGCCGACTTACTCGATGGATACTTGCTCTGCAAGAATACCACATTACATGGGAATTTATTCCAGGACGAAAAAACATAGTGGCTGACGTATTATCCAGAACAAGTGTGAATATCAAACACTTGAAGGAGAAGAGGTGAAGAATAACGAAGTGTCGAACAAAAAGAGAAGGCAATAATAAAGGAAAGAAAAGGACAAGTCAACTTACAAAAATATAAATAACAAGGACCGGTATAAAGCAATATGAATAGAACAATTATGTATATCATAATAATCCGTATATCATCAAAAGAGACAATGGTAATAATACTTACCAGATTTTAACTCCTAAAGGCAATGCCTTGTCGCTGTAGCCACGTCACTCTATCCCTTGCGATATTCTTCATTTCTCCATAGGACCCACTATTCATGACACTCATTGTGCTGCGGAAGTATGCAGTTCTTGGTCTTCCTTTGGGCTTCTTCCCCACTACTTTGCCCTCAAAGATGTTAGTTAAAAAAGCACTATGTCTGATCACATGCCCTATCAACTTAATCTTCCTCACCTCTATACTCCTAAGCAGTGTTCTATTCTCATTTATTTCCTCTAAGATCTGTTCATTCGTCTTCCTATCTGTCCAACTAGTTTTTGTCATTCTCCGCCAAATCCACATCTCCATTGCCTGAAGTCTGTCACTCTCCACCTTCCCTAAGGTCCACGATTCACACCCGTAAGTTAAAACACTCCATACAAATACCTTAACAAACTTTTTCCTTGTTTCAATACTAATATGGTTGTTTGTTAATAAGTTCCTTTTGCTCTGGAATGCTTGTTTTGCCAGAGCTGCTCTCCTCTTAATCTCTGCCAGACACTTATTCCCACTTGTAACTATGCTACCCAGGTAACAAAATTCAGTAACGTGCTCCAATATTGTGTTGCTTAACATGATGGTTGATTTAATGTCTTCTCTTTTTCTACTTACAACCATTATTTTAGTTTTCTTAACATTTATCCTCAATCTCCAAGCGTGAAGAAGTTTGTTAAACGTACCTAACATTCGGGTCATATCCTTTTCTGAGTCAGCCATCAGTACAATATCATCTGCGAAGCGAATACAGTGTATCCGTTCCCCATTTATTTTAATTCCCCTAGAACTCCTTTTCATCTGAGTTACAACATCTTCTATAAACAAATTAAACAAGTACGGTGACAGTGGGCAACCTTGTCTTACCCCTCTTCTTATTATTGCTTCCTTTTTACATCCATTTATGTCTATTTCAGTACTTTTCAACCTATAAATATTGAAGATTACCCTTCTAACTTACCAGATAAGCAATATAAATACAAGAAAAATAAAGGGAGTTTATAACCAAACTTCGATAAAAAAGTTTTATGAAGAAGAATAAAATAACTAGAAATGAAGTAATATTTCAAAATTCCAAAAGAGATTGTAAGAGCAGCTTACTACCTTATTTAGATAATATATGCGGAGAAAAAAAAAAAAAAAAAAAAAAGTTACACACATTCCTTTCAATTTAAGTCAATTTACAGTCTACTAAAAGACTGATATATGAAGTATGAAATAAAAAAGTGAGATAATAAGGAATAAGTTACACACATTCCTATCTATATCTATAAAAATGAATGTTTGTTTCTTTCTTTCTTTGTCCCGTATGCGTTCCTATACCATTCATCCGATTGCGATGAAACTTCGGTGAGTTGTTGTGCGCACGCCCGCGAAGGTTTATGAATTTTTTTCGATGGGGTCCTATGGGGGGTTCTTGGGGTCTTCCACATCTCCTCCTAAACCACTGGACCGATTTCAACCAAACTTGGCACAAATATTTTATGCAACGGGAGAACCAACATAGGGTAGGTGTTTTTTCGATGGGGTCCTTTGGGGGGTCCTTTGGGGTCTTCCACATCTCCTCCTAAACCACTGGACCGATTTCAACCAAACTTGGCACAAATATTTTACGCAACGGGAGAACCAACATAGGATATGTGTTTTTTCGATATGATACTTCGGGGGGTCCTTTGGGGTCTTCCACATCTCCTCCTAAACCACTGGACCGATTTCAACCAAACTTGGCACAAATATTTTACACAAAGGAAGAACCAACATAGGATAGGTGTTTTATCGATGGGGTCCTGTGGGGGGTCCTTGGGGTCTTCCACATCTTCTCCTAAACCACTGGACCGATTTCCACCAAACTTGGCACAAATATTTTACGCAACGGGAGAACCAACATAGGATATGTGTTTTTTCGATATGATCCTTCGGGGGGTCCTTTGGTGTCTTTCACATCTCCTCCTAAACCACTGGACCGATTTCAACCAAACGTGGCACAAATATTTTACGCAAAGGGAGAACCAACATAGGATAGGTGTTTTTTCAATGGGGTTCTTTTGGGGGTTCTTTGGGGTCTTCCACATCTCCTCCTAAACCACTGGACCGATTTCAACCAAACTTGGCACAAATATTTTACGCAACGGGAGAACCAACATAGGATATGTGTTTTTTCGATATGATACTTCGGGGGGTCCTTTGGGGTCTTCCACATCTCCTCCTAAACCACTGGACCGATTTCAACCAAACTTGGCACAAATATTTTACACAAAGGAAGAACCAACATAGGATAGGTGTTTTTTCGATGGGGTCCTTGGGGTCTTCCACATCTTCTCCTAAACCACTGGACCGATTTCAACCAAACTTGGCACAAATATTTTACGCAACGGGAGAACCAACATAGGATAGGTGTTTTTTCCGACGGGGTCCTTTGGGGGGTCCTTTGGGGTCTTCCACATCTTCTCCTAAACCACTGGACCGATTTCAACCAAACTTGGCACAAATATTTTACGCAAAGGGAGAACCAACATAGGATAGGTGTTTTTTCGATGGGGTCCTTTGGGGTCTTCCACATCTTCTCCTAAACCACTGGACCGATTTCAACCAAACTTGGCACAAATATTTTATGCAACGGGAGAACCAACATAGGATATGTGTTTTTTCGATATGATACTTCGGGGGGTCCTTTGGGGTCTTCCACATCTCCTCCTAAACCACTGGACCGATTTCAACCAAACTTGGCACAAATATTTTACGCAAAGGGAGAACCAACATAGGATAGGTGTTTTTTCGATGGGGTTCTTTTGGGGGTTCTTTGGGGTCTTCCACATCTCCTCCTAAACCACTGGACCGATTTCAACCAAACTTGGCACAAATATTTTATGCAACGGGAGAACCAACATAGGACAGGTGTTTTTTTCAATACGATCCTCTGGGGGGTCCTTTGGAGTCTTAAAAAACTAACTTATTAGATCTGGTTACTATGGCAACCCAATGGAATAGATTCTGTTCTAAATATATTATCGCATTAAATTGAAGACCACGCGAATGAAGTCTTTATATATTATATATATACAAACACTTTCTTTCTTTGAGTGGCATTGCAACGCATGCCGGGTACTCGCTAGTATAATATAAATGTAAGAATCACAAAATTACGATTATAATTAAACAAAAAATAACTAAAAAGGAATACGCTACAAACATTCCTTTAAAGTAAGAGAATTCACTTACAAAGAATTATCAAAAATGATATTTAATACAGAATAAAATAGACAAAAGTAAAATCAAGCTCAAATTACTGAGATAAATACCTGAAATTATAATGAATCAAATGTATTCTAAGAAAAAAAATCCGAACTGGTACAAGGAAGAGAGAGGAATTCTGTATAAAACAAATATACAGAAATGGTTAAAGCAGAATATTGCTAAATAACCAAGAAAAGAATAAAAATGTCTAAGACAATTAAAATGATCACAACGACCATTGAAAACAAAATAATGAAAAGTGAGATATGAAATTAACATATGAATAAATATAAAAACAATCAAGTGTATGAGCAGATGATAGTGTATAGTTAAGGTATAGCGGAAGGAAGAATGAGTAAAAGGCCAAAGTGATCTAAAAACAAACCACAAGGTGGACAATCCCAAAGTATATTATTATATTATATTATTATTATTATTATTGATTTAAGTCACAAGTTGACAAAGAAGGTATTTAAGATTGACTGTTGAAAAGTCCAGCAATCCAAATGAACTGAGCAGAGATGATGTGCCTCTGGTCTCAGAAAAATGAGTAGTAATGGGAGAAACCAGCTACTATAAAAGTTAGGGAAAAAATTGTGTATGAGGGAAAATGCACCAATGGATTTAAACAATAACAGATCCAAATAAAATGGAATGAATTAAGTAAGAAGAGAAGTGAAGATTGGAGAAACAAACAAGAAGGAAAAGGAAAAAGATTATCTATAACTGATAATTTCATAAAAAACTATGCTAGTGTTTTATCAAAATGATCAATTTTAGAGGAGAGGCATTATGTTACAACACAAATAAGCCACCCCAGTACCAGGGATAAAAAAGATAATTCTTAATATAAAAATACTTCATATAAAATAAAATGTTTAAAAATGAATAAAATATAAATATTATGACACGACGAACGACGATATTACCCAACCCAAGTGATTGACCCAACAACAAAAAAACAAAAGAAGGGAACCATACACAAGAGAAAAAGGTGATTGACCAAACAATTATGAACTAACAAAGGAAGATAAGAAACCAGAACTAAAGAAGAATCAAAGGAAGTGAACAAATTCCTACGACTATATAGAATTTAAACCAGATGAGAAGAGGAGAACCGAACCAAGATGAAGACAATTGAAGTTGAAGTTGAAGAAGAAGAGGAAGCATGAAGAGGAGATAGGTTGAACCCATGGAGAAAATAACACACATATAAAGGGGAGAAATAGTAGACTCAAAGATAGAATACTGTAAATAAACCCCAAATAATTATCCATTAATGAAACAAATAGTATTGTTATAATTGAAATAACTTATGTACCTATTTTAAAGATAAAAGGCAATTGTAAAGTAACGTAGTGTAGAAAAGTACACTAACACAATTAGGAAGGTTAGATTTAATGAAAAATAAATAACCTAATATTATTAATAATAAAAATTATGCCGTAAAGAAATAGTGAGAAATAATAGGAGAAAAGTATAGGGATTACCCATTAAGTAACACTCAATACAAACAGTGAACCAAAGTGTAAATACCCTAAAAATAGTGAAAGTGTATCAGTGATAAACCTCTAGTAATTAAAGGTGAAGGTGATACAGGGAAATAGTTATGTTAAGCAATAAAAAGGTAATAATAAATAAGAAAACACTTTATAAAGCACTGATAAGCAATCAATGATTTGAGTGATCTTGTGAACATTTATATAATTAAAAATAATTAAAAGTAATATTTCAAATAAATATAAGTAAAGCATGTAATATTATTCAGGGAGAAAGCCCAGACAAAAACAGTTTGTATTAACATGGTATGGAGGAGATAGTAATATAGAAATAAGGTTTTGTTTTAAAATTAAGACTACAATGAATAAAACACCCCATGTTGAAAGGGGAAATAACTTTCATAAATTTGCAAGAAGTGATGATGTTTATCACTCAAAGTAGCAACAAAAGAAAGAAATTAATGTTAAAACTAACAATAACCAGTAACTTATAAAGAATAGTTTGTTTCAATGTTATGAAGAGGATATGGCTGAAGGGAACTTGCAGTCCATAAGCCTAATTGTTATATTTTAAAATATGTGTAATGAAAACTGTATTGAATAGTAATTAAAACACAAATAGGATCAACACACAACACAAACAATTATGATAACTAAGTGAAGCCCATCAGTCTGAATTAAAAATGTAATTTAAAAGAAATCAACCAAAAACCATCGTGGCTAATCTTGGCTATAAAAACATCTAACTGTCAGACACACACAAATGTCAATTGTAACAATTTCACAAGGAACTTTACTAATCTAAGACCAGTAAATGGCCAGTAATTATATGTAAATCATTTTAAAACAGAAATGTTCTAATAAAAGTTTAATTTGAGAGAGATATGTAAATTATCAAATGTCAAATATTTAGACTAAAGTTAAGGTATAATAGAATATGACCTTATGAGGTATCATTGTAAACTTTGAAAGGAAAGAAATATAATAGTGATATTATTTATTACCCCAAAGGAACGATAAAGGAGTAAAACCATTAAGAAAATGCATAATAAATTTGAATAAAAATTCAAATCTCTTAACAATACTTTGGAAAGAGGTCTTAACCAATCAAAGGATTGATGTTACCATAGTAACGGGCCGTTGAATAAGAATTTTCCGTTAAATTTATTAGACTTGAAGAAATGACGCATGGGTAAGTGGCACGCAAAATTGTGATGACTGAAATTTTCAATTAAATAGTTTAAAAGACGTTTGGAAGTTAACCATCAAGACCAAAGACGAATAGATGCAGAACTACTAAGATTTAACGATGTCCTGGAACCAAATACCAATAAATTAGTTAACAGAAATCCCAAGACAAGATTGAAAAAGATGTCAGAAGCCTAAAACCAGTCCAAATTTGCAGAATATCCACTACCCCAGATGACAACATATCAACACTGTCTGAACTGATAAGTATCAAATAAATTCCTTTCTCCCAAAAAACCAAATTACTTTAAATATTTCTCAAATGATCAAATTTCTCACTATTGAACAAATATAATTTTCTTTCAAAGGTTTTAATGCATAATTAACTTACGTAAAAACATTTTGTTAACCAAAATATAACCTCGCATTAGAGTGCAACTTTGTAACATAAATACGACACTACCGAACAATTTGTAAAAAACACATTATACTTTCTAAGTACGTATAAGGTATGGTAGTGTACTTTTTTAATGTAACCAACGTTTATGTCTTATTTTATAATCCAAAGAACCCCAGATTTTGAACAGATTCTTTTATTGTATGTAAACAGTAGCCATCTCGGCAACGGAGAAAAAGTTGTTTTGAAATCAATTTGCCAACCTTGAAGTATTAGTGTCTCATGTTATAAGCCGAAGCAATTTGTTATCAAACCATTTATAATCCTTTTGTCATATTAATTAATGACTGAATTTGTATTAAAATCACAGTACAGAGTATTACTATCGTTTTATTTCATAGGACGTTGTAGAATATATGTGTGTTAGCAATTTTTATTCAGTAACCAACTAGCGCTCATCACGAGTGGTCAAGATGATAACCTGTATAGCAGCGGGAACCATTTGAACGCTCCAGCTGTCAACGCTAATAACACTTATCATCTTGTAATTTAACTATTTTAATTGTTTTGATAGAAACAATTTGGCGCCACCCGGGATTCGCAACCCCTATGAATTAACAGGTAGGTTGTACTGGTAATTCTGACAACGCTACAGACTCCAGTAGTGACTACGATTAATGTAACGACCGGTGTGAGGCAAACACACCACACTAACACTAATACACATAATAAACAAGTGTAAACACATTTTAACAGGTACGACCACGTTTTCTCGTTACAATATATTATTACAATTTCATAAGGTTTTGGGATGTTATACTTTCTTTAATGGTATCAATTGGTTTGGGGTTTAATGGTAGTTAATAATAGGTTTTTATTGTGGTTCTTCCATCCTATTTCTTCCTTTCTTCTCATCTTCCTTCTTGTGTTCATTCTTGGGTAAACCAAGGTACTCGGTGTTATCTTGTCTGATGGTAGGTTCGGAGTATCTTCTTTATTATCTGATACTGACTTTACTCTTCTTTCTTGGTTTCAGGGTATCTTGTTTATTACCTGATATTAAACCTTACTCTTCTTTCTTCTTGTGTTTGGGGTATTTTGTTTATCACCTGCTCCTAATCTTATTCTTTTTTCTTGATTTTGGGGTATCTTGTTTATCACCTGCTCCTAATCTCCTGGGTAATCTCCTGATTTTTTAATATGAGTTTTCTTTAATTTATTTACCTTGACTTTTAATTGTATTTTTATTATTTAATTATTGTTTTTCTATTATTGTGGTGTTTTCCTTTGAAGTGTAACTGAATTTCAATTTGACATTCTTTGAGTATATGTAATTTAATTATCTTTTATGATCTTAAATGAATTAATTATTGGTGGAATATCTGTCATGCTACAAGATACACATACAGTATATTAAAAGTGTAGAGGCTATACATCCCTAGTATAGTCTAATAGCTGACAATGTTGCCAAAAAGATGACGTTCTTTCTTTGGTTTAAAATATACATTCCAAATCAATATTTTCCCCCTTTTATTAATTGTATATTGTAACAGTACCAAAAATATGGTAGTTACATAATATGACCTAATGTAACATCAAGTATGAGAAAAACATGGAAGTATATCTAGATAAATAAACCTAAGTGTATATAAGTGTGTATCTACAAATATATTAATAAAGAATCCAACAATGAAGAAGAGAATACTAATATATCAACATTAAATACAAAATGAAGAAAGAAAATGCCACAAGCCCAAAACAAAATATCAGTAACTAGACCCAATAGGATCCAACAGTGAGGGGAATCAACGAAACAAGGACCAACAAGCTCCAACAACAATGGAGAAATAAAAATAGCAACTACTATGAAAATATAAGAAAAAGAAGAAAGAAGAAGGACCAGGAAGAGCACCAAGAAGAAGAAAGAAGATGGACAGAAGATATAAGGACTCAACATAAACCACGTATACTAAAGACAATGTAAGTGACAAAAGAAATGATGATTATAAATGTGAAAAGAAAACCAGTGTGAAACATTTAAGGAACCACAAACAATTACAGTGTGTACTTAATACAAATGTGAAACCTGTGAATAATTAACTAATTTCAACTGAATAAACCACACAAACAATTACAGTGATGAAGTTTACAGTGTGAGAAATATGTCAATTTCATGATGAAACAACAAAAATTAAAAATAGTCAAATAAACACAGACAATGAGTGTAACTAATTTAATAAAGTTGTGATCAATACACATAATCATAAGACCACCAGATTAGAACAAAATAGAACAATTATGTTATTGTTCATAGAGAACTGACAACAAATAAAAGACATTTGTTAAGTATCAAACAATGACAGGAATTAAGTTCCACCATTGACCAGAAAAATATTGTAAATAATACAAAAAAGATTTGTGTTAGTGTTTAAGAAGGAGTTGTATAAACATGTGTAACAAAATAGTTAAAGTATTATATTAAGATACCGTAGTGAAGTCAGTTTAGTAGTAGAAAAATACTGCACTAAAACAGATGGTACATTGTTACACAACCCACAGGGAAGAGACCTATTACAACAGAAAATGATACATATTAGTATAAATATATGATCATCAACTATGTTATCAAGCGAGAATTTATTATAAGTAGTAATAATAAATATTAAGAGACAATGTAATATATTGCAAAACAATGTAAATAGAACAAGTCAAACATAATGGCACAGAGAATAACAGAGATGAGAAAAGTATGCCAATTTAGTTAGGCAAAGTACAGTATCAAAACCAATATCAATGTTTATAAGAGTATTACCAGTAGTGAGATAAATATCTGATAATACATTGAGAACAGATTCTGAACATGATAAGAACAATATTGTAACTAAATTATTGTAAACTAACTAACTATGTACATATGACCAGAAGTAAGCTGAACCATTGTATGGCTAATTAGTTAAGAAAAATACTGTATCAAATATTGAACACAGATTATTACAATTGTTACCAGTAGTGAGAGGAAATCCCAATGCTACTTTGAGAACAGATAATGACCATAAAAACAGTCATGTTATATACAAACAATTAAAAACCAAATGACTATTATGAAGAAAACCAAATGTAAACAAACAATGACAAGCAAGTTATTTATGAAAAATATAACATATAAACTTGTGTAAAAGTAAATGAAAACATTACCAAAAGTTAGAATAATATCTAGTGCTACTTTGGGAATCCAAACCAAGTAGAACAATAACAATTTAGTTGTTGTATTAACAAAAAATAAATTCTTGGATTTCGTTGTCCATGACGTGTCCGTTACTTAACTAAATATCACTATAATATTGACGACTCGGAACACAAAGTTTTTTATAAGTAAAAACGTAAAGTTTTACCTTACAGCCTAAACCGGCTTTCACCTATAGAAGGCTTCATCAGAGGCTGTCGCTAGTAGCGCTGCTCGTCTTGTTGTTGGCGACAAGAAAGTGTTTCGAAAGTAAATGATACACACACAGCTTCAATCTTTCGAAACACTTTCTTGTCGCCAACAACAAGACGAGCAGCGCTACTAGCGACAGCCTCTGATGAAGCCTTCTATAGGTGAAAGCCGGTTTAGGCTGTAAGGTAAAACTTTACGTTTTTACTTATAAAAAACTTTGTGTTCCGAGTCGTCAATATTATAGTGATATTTAAAAAATAAATGACTACTATGATATGACACAACATAAACAGAGCCATTACTGAAAGATTGAAGAGTTCTGAACTAATTAAAAGATAACCATTATATATAATAAATTGGGTACTATGTGTGTACACTAATTATAATCATTACATGATATGATTTATATAGAGAAGACCAAAAGTAAGGTGAAAAATTGTATAAGAGAGATAGGAGAGGACTGAAACTATGTAAATATTAAATTAACCACAGTCATATATAAATATTATAGTGTAAAATTGTGTAAATAAACTTTACTAGTATTGTGAGATGGTAATATGATCGTTTTAAATAAGAAAAATTAGTTCTAAGCATATTTATGGAAAATCTAACATGGACGCTTAATGACGCCATAACGAGAGTTGTGTAGGGAACAATTATTCCCAAATTGTAAATCAAACCAATTGAGATATAGACTCAAAGTGTTTATTTAAGAAGTGTTTTATTATAATTAAGTAAAATCTGGTGTAACGGACTTATAAAAATAAGATACACCAGAAATAATAAATAAAATCGTTATTGTGATAGTAGTGATGAACGGAAAATAAGCGTTTTTGGACTTAAATTAACAAGCAAAATGCCCGGAATTCACTGACATCAACCATTTAACGATAGGACGTAAATTAAGAAAGTTATGGTAATTTTAAACTTTTCAGTTAAATTTTTGTACCAGTGCTGACGTCAAAAAACCTCCACACCAAACTCGATTTTGTCAAAAAATTAAATATTTTAATAAAACAAAGGCCTTTGGGTCAGAGAGTACAACGTCTCCAGCCAATAGAATGAATGACTTTCGACAGACAACCGAGAGACGCTTTCAGGAGACATTACAGTCCACGTCTAGCTTTTCAACGGACAGGTCACGCAGCTCGACATCATGAAAAAGTTATTATTTTTGAATTTGTGCGCGTCAGTTAACATTAGTAATCAACAGACATAACCTTAACACAACATCTATACATACGAGTGAAAAGTGCGGAGTTATTTAATTAAACAAGTAAGGTCAGTGTATAATGTTGACCATACTTGCGAGTGATGTGTTAAATAAGAAACAGGGAGTACAATTTTATTTAAACAATATTGAACGAAAATAATAATTTCGTAAATAGTTAACTTTCGATACTACGCAAGTCAGATAATGCAGAGTATCGAAAACAATAATTAAATTATCAGAATTAAAGAAAGATTTAATTCACAATTATTAAAATATTATAAAAATATTTTAATTATTTATAATAATTTAAAATATCATGTTTGAAATAATTATTAATGAATACAAGAATATGTAGTCACTCATTTGACTAAACTTATTTTTCTTGATTTTTTCGATGTTTTGAAATATACTTTATTAATTTTCATACAGTATAAATAAATGTAATTCTGATAATCGTATATTAAAGTATTACGAATGATATGTTCATATGTATAGTTTAAGAAATAATAACTGTTAAGAAATACTTATCCATTGTAACAACACCGGTTATAACTAACCTCAGAATCGTTACGGTAACTTGATAATTTCAATATTACCGATCTGTTCTCAAGTAACATTCAAATCAGATAGAACTACTAACAAGAGTTTTTTGAGAAATTTTTCTCTTGTGAATAGATGATTTTTAAAACGAATTATTAAACGAAAGTAATACATTTTTAACTACTGTACAAGTCATACAGCTTGACAATTGCAAACGAATATTATAAGAAGCGTGCGCATTCCCGCGTACGATAGTTCCATAAATACCAGACATATGGTATCAATTTTTGATTTTTTATATTTGTTCGCTTATTATTCATTATTGTTAATTTTATATCATTATTTGTATTACATCTTGTGCCTGGTATCATGTTACCTAAAAGAACCTAACGAAATATGGTAATTCACTGAATCAAAATAACATAACCTATTGAAGTTAAATTATTGTACTAATAACAGGTGTACCAGCCTTGAGAAATGGACAGAGTCTTATTTGAATTTATTAATTGTAATCAGTAATTGAAAGGTTGTTAGTTTCTTCTTATTAATTGTCAAAGAGTTTATTATTTGTTAAATTGTTAATAAACCTCCACTTTTATTACCAGTGAAAGGAGTATCATTTCTATTAAAAATAAGTTTATTTATTTTTTAATCAGTTCTGACACAGGTGGCGGAAGAATTTGAAAAGATCTAACATAATTCAGAATATTAAATATATATTGCTTCATTTATTTTTGTGTGTGATAATATATTAAATATTCGATTTGAATATTTACTTGTATTTGAAGTGCATGTATTTCAGAAGAAACGTCACAGAACAGGATTGAAGTATTCACATGTGGTAAGTGAGGGAGGTATACAACAGAGTGCGCGAACCATTTTAAAATAAAAGAAGTGGACTATTATTACGCACCCATTAAAAAACAATACAATAACACCAATAACCTTAATAATTACGATTACATCTTTTAATAAACAACATTATCGTAGATACCGGTGCGTATCTACACTCACACGAACACATCAAAATATAAATATATCTACACTTGTATCTATAATTTTACGTTATAGATTGACAAACCCAACGTGGGGCTTGACATAATAAGACCCCAGGAACGTACATAACTACATCCTAAAATACAATCTGTATCTATAATTTTACGTTATAATATATATATATATACAGTCAACTCTCGATAATTTGACACTCAAGGGATCAGAGAAAAATTTCAAATTACCAAGAGTTCAAAATAACAGGAGTTTAAATAACCAAGAGGGAGGGAGGAAAAAATCAAGTAAACAAGAGTTTGATCAAAATTCGTGATTTATTATTTTAAACATTTGTACAATTATTCACAAATGTTCATTTTGAAAAGAAGTCCATAATTTTCTGTTGAGTGAGCGACTTCAGTCTATCATTGTCCAATGAATTTTCGATAGTGGTGAGAGCTGCGAAGAAATCGTCACTTGTGTCGGTTCTGAGGGCGTAGAAGCGTAGGGTAGTAAGAGATCTCCTTGCCTCGCTCAATGTGACTGGAATTGGCGGTTGTTCTTCTTCATTTTCTTCCTCGTCCTCATCCAGAGGGGCCAAATTCAACAGTTCGGCATCGGTTAGGGCACCGTGGACACTGATGTCATTGTCAACATGAGCATAATCCTCAAACGTTAATTCTCCATAGTTAGGTAGAAGTCCCCACCCTGAGTCAGAATTTGTAATTTTTGGCGGCTCCGATGACTGTTCTACGTTTTCGGTTTGCTTAAACCCGCACTTTCTGAAGCAGTTATAAATAGTGGTAGGGTTGACATTTCTCCAGGCCTTATCAATCATGATTATAGCGGTCAAAACTGTTATGATTACCTTCTCACCTTTTTCAATGCTATCCAGCACAAGAGAAACAATTTCTCTACGGTAGAGAGTTTTAACATTTTGAATTATGCCTTGGTCTAACGGTTGCAATCTTGATGTCGTGTTGGCTGGAAAAAAAATCAATTTTACATGGTCTAATGGTGGTGGGTTATTATGCACGGTGCAGTTGTCCAAAAACAGTAAGATTTTGCGTTTTTCCTTTTTCATGTCACTGTTCTCTGAGGTCAGCCATTCATTAAACAACTCTGTCATCATCCACGATTTTTTGTTTGACCTATAAGCTGTGGGCAGCGATTTTATTCCTTTAAAACAGCGTGGTTTCGCAGATTTCCCTATAATAAGTGGTTTCAATTTTTGAGAACCGTCCATGTTGCACGCTAAAAGAACAGTTAATCTATCCTTGCTGAGTTTCCCTCCATGACACTTTTCGTCTTTGAACGTCAGAGTGCGATCAGGAAGACATTTACAAAAAAGCCCGGTTTCGTCTGTGTTGAATATGTTCCTTGGGTCATAGCCATTCAAAAGTTGGTTTAGTTCGTCAATCCATTGAGAACAAATGGAAATATCCATGCTGGTGCTCTCTCCGCAGATTTTTTTAAATGTGATGCCGTGTCGATTTTTGAAATTTGAGAGCCACCCCTCACTTGCTGCAAATCCTTTAATTCCAAGAGACTGCGCAAAAGACTTGGCTTTTTCCTTCAACATGAAACCGCCGACGGGAACGTTTTGTCCTCTACACTGACAAATCCACTTAAGCAAGCACTCTTCAAGACGGGGAAATTCACCCTGGCGTGACCTTTTTCTACTCGCAATTAAGGCACTTCCGGTGATGCGATCTTTGTTTTTCAAAATCATCGACAATGTCGATGGTAAAATGCCAAACTGTTTAGCTACATCTTTTTTTAATTGTCCATCCTCCACAGCTTGAATCACACGCTTTTTTTCACTTATGGAAAGACACTTGTTCTTTCTTGAATTCATTTTAATAACACAAATCAAACATTAACATGACTCACTTTAACGTTTGAAGGAAGACTGGAATATGAACTGCAAACTCACTCATATCTCATTTATGTAAACAATCGACAGGTCTGTACATGTATGTAAACAAATGACAGGTCTGTGCATGATAAACGCTTCAACTTATAGAGAGTAGGGAAGCCCGGACTTCAAATTATTGCATGTTGGCGGGCAAGATACTATTCCTTCAACTTCAAATTACCGAGGGGACCTATTAATATTGATTTTATTCAATTTATCGAGTATTTTTCAAGGGACCGGGAAAAAATTTCAAATTATCGAGAGATTCAAATTAACGAGTGTCAAATTATCGAGAGTCGACTGTATATATATATATTTTTTTTAACAAAGATGTTCATTTTTTTAACTATCAAGAAATAATTTTACACCCATTATCAGGCTAAACAATCAGTTACATATATGAACATATAAAACAATTGAGTACAAAAAATGGAAAAGGATGTAAGTGCCAAAAAATAAAAAAATGACTTTTTTAGTGAAAAGGGTTGTATAAGCTAAGCGTAATGAAACGAGAAAGGTTGTAAGTGCCAGAAAAATTCCTACTAGTTTGAAGAGCAGTTCGAAGATAGCAGCACTGTGCAAGTGCCAGCGGGGCTGAGATGGGAAGGGATGTAAGTGCCACCGCCATGATGTATGTGCCTAAGCTACGCAGTTGCACTAGTTGCGGGGTTGGTGACAGTACGTTGACACGGCAGTGATTTCGGTCGTTTCACGCGTGTGTTTTAGAGTGTGCTTCGGTTGTGTGTTTAGTGTACCTACCAGAAAATGGAAAAGCCTGTTAAGAAGAAGGTGATTGTTCGTAAGAGACGTGAAGCAAGAGAAAAGGGCCAGCCGTACATTAACAGTCGTGGGAAAGAGATACCTGCAAAACAAGCACCAGCAGAACAGGCAAGCTGCTCCTGTAAGTACGAGTGTAAAAACATAAGCAATGAACAAAAACAGCTATTGTTTTTGGAGTTTTGTAAAGTTGATGAAGAAAGCCAAGGAACATATTTATTGAATCATATTCAAATGTTACCTATTGGTCGCAGACGTCATGGGACGTACGAAAGTCCAGCAGAAAGTAGGCGGACTTGTACTTTTGCTTATAACATCCCCGATGGTACAGGGAAAAATGTACAAGTGTGCAAAAAAAACCTTCAAAGAAATTTTTTCTATATCTGAAAGGAAATTGATTGTTTTACAAACAAAAAAGAAATCAGGTTGCTTGGTTTTTGAGGGCAAAAGAGGGAAAACACCTGCATCAAATGCACACAAGTTTAAATTTACAGAAGATGATCGAAATCTTGTAAGATATCATATAAACTCATTCCCCAAATACGAAAGTCACTACAGCCAAAAAAAATCAAGTAATGAGTTTTTGTCACCTGATCTAAATAAACACCGAATGTATGTGGCTTTTAAAAAACAAAATCCTGCAACTGCAGTTACATACAGTTTTTACGCAGAAGTTTTAAAACAAGATTTTCCAAACCTAAAATTTAAAGCTCTTGCAGTTGATACCTGTAAAAAGTGTGACTTTTTGAAGGCAAAGTTGCAATCTACGACCAGCAAAAAGGCAAAACAGGAAGTAAAAACCCAGCAAGAGTTGCATCACCGAAAATGGGAAAAGGCTCATAAGTGTATGAAACAAAATATAACATCTTCACAGCTTCCAACGGCTACTTATACAACCTTATGCATGGACCTGCAACAAGTTATGTTTGTTCCAATGCTTACTCATAGCACTATGTTTTATTGTAGACAGCTATCTTGCTACAATCTAGGAATACATGTTGGAGACAATGGCTCTGCATATATGTATATGTGGCATGAAGGGATTGGAGGCCGTGGCGCTAACGAAATAGCTTCTTGTTTGTTTAAAGTTGCTTCTACTGAAGGCCACTTTCCTCGTAAAAGGCTTGTGTTATGGTGCGATAATTGCGGAGCACAAAACAAAAACCAGATGCTGTTAATGTCTATTATTTATTTAGTCCACAAAGGATTTTATCGTTCAATTGATGTGAAATATCTTGTAAGTGGACACAGCTACATGAACTGTGACCGTGATTTTGGAGTGATTGAGAAAAAACGCAAAGCTGCGAAACCGATAACTCCTAAAGATCTTGAAGCGTTAGTTGCAAGTGCAAAATTGACAACACCTTGTACTGTAGTATCTATGAATACTGATGACTTCATAAATTTTAAAGGCCTTGCTAAAGACTACCTAAATAGAAAAGATCTGGCTATAAGTAAAATTTCTCACTTCCGCATTTCCCACAAGAATCCTGGCACAGTGAAAGTGGCATCAGTTTTGGGTCTTGAAGGTGATGTTATAGTAACTTGGGAAAAAGTTGATGTTTTAAAGAAAAATGCTAATCTTGACAATGTACCGGATATTGTAACAGTACCAAAAATATGGTAGTTACATAATATAAACGAATGTAACGTCAAGTATGAGAAAAACATGGGAATATATCTAGATAAATAAACCTAAGTGTATATAAGTGTGTATCTACAAATATATTAATAAAAAATCCAACAATGAAGAAGAGAATACTAATATATCAACATTAAATACAAAATGAAGAAAGAAAATGCCACAAGCCCAAAACAAAATATCAGTAACTAGACCCAATAGGATCCAACAGTGAGGGGAATCAACGAAACAAGCTCCAACAACAATGGAGATAAATAAAAATAGCAACTACGATGAAAATATAGAATAAAGAAGAAAGAAGAAGGACCAGGAAGAGCACCAAGAAGAAGAAAGAAGATGGACAGAAGATACAAGGACTTAACATAAACCACATGTACTAAAAACAATGTAAGTGACAAAAGAAATGATTATGAGTGTAACAAGAAAACCAGTGTGAAACATTTAAGGAACCACAAACAATTACAGTGTGTACTTAATACAAATGTGAAACCTGTGAATAACTAACTAATTTCAACTGAATAAACCACACAAACAATTACAGTGATGAAGTTTACAGTGTGAAAAATATGTTAATTTCATGATGAAACAACAAAAATTAAAAATAGTCAAATAAACACAGACAATGAGTGTGACTGATTTAATAAAGTTGTAATCAATACACATGATCATAAGACCACCAGATTAGAACAAGATAGAACAATTATGTTATTGCTCATAGAGAACTGACAACAAATAAAAGACATTTGTTAAGTATCAAACAATGACAGGAATTAAGGTCCACCATTGACCAGAAAAATATTGTAAATAATACAAGAAAGATTTGTGTTAGTGTTTAAGAAGGAATTGTATAAACATGTGTAACAAAATAGTTAAAGTATTATGTTAATATACCGTAGTGAAGTCAGTTTAGTAGTAGAAAAATACTGCACTAAAACAGATGATACATTGTTACACAACCCACAAGGAAGAGACCTATTACAACAGAAAATGATACATATTAGTATAAATATCTGATCATCAAATATGTTATCAAACGAGAATTTATTATAAGTAGTAATGATAAATATTGAGAGACAATGTAATATATTGCAAAACAATGTAAATAGAACAAGTCAGACATAATGGCACAGAGAATAGCAGAAATGGGAAAAATATGCCAATTTAGTTAAGCAAAGTACAGTATCAAAACCAATATCAATGTTTATAAGAGTATTACCAGTAGTGAGATAAATATCTGATAATACATTGAGAATAGATTCTGAACACGATAAGAACAATATTGTAACTAAATTACTGTAAACTAACTAACCATGTACATATGACCAGAAGTAAGCTGAACCATTGTATAGCTAATTAGTTAAGAAAAATACTGTATCAAATATTGAGAACAGATTATTACAATTGTTACCAGTAGTAAGAGGAAATCCCAATGCTACTTTGAGAACAGATAATGACCATAAAAACAGTCATATTATATACAAACATTTAAAAACCAAATGACTATTATGAAGAAAACCAAATGTAAACAAACAATGACCAACAAGTTATTTATGAAAAATATAGCATATAAACTTGTGTAAAAGTAATTGGAAACTTTACCAAAAGTTAGAATAATATCTAATGCTACTTTGGGAATCCAAACCAAATAGAACAATAACAATTTAGTTGTTGTATTAGAAAAAAATAAATAACTACTATGATATGACACAACATAAACAGAGCCATTACTGAAAGATTAAAGAGTTCTGAGCTAATTAAAAGATAACCATTATATATAATAAATTAGGTACTATGTGTGTACACTAATTACAATCATTAAATGATATGATTTATATAGAAGAGACCAAAAATAAGGTGAAAAAATTGTATAAGAGAGATAGGAGGGGACTGAAACTATGTAAATATTAAATTAACCACAGTCATATATAAATATTATAGTGTAAAATTGTGTAAATAAACATTACTAGTATTATTAGATAGTAATATGATCATTTCAAATAAGAAAAATTAGTTCTAAGCATGTTTATGAAAAATCTAACATGGACGCTTAATGACGCCATAACGAGATTAGTGTAGGGAACAATTATTCCCAAATAATTGTATATCAAACCGACTGAGATATAGACTCAAAGTGTTTAGATAATAAGTGTTTTATTATAATTAAGTAAAATCTGGTGTAACGAACTTATAAAAATAAGATACACCAGAAATAACAAATAAAATCGTTATTGTGATGGTAGTAGTGAACGGAAAATAAGCGTTCTTGGACTTATTTTAACAAGCAAAACGCCCTGAATTCACTGATATCAACCAATTAACGATAGGACGTAAAATAAGAAAGTTATGGTAATTTTAAACTTTCCAGTTAAAATTTTGTACCAGTGATGACGTAAAAAAGCCTCCACACCAAACTCGATTTTGTCAAAAAATTAAATATTTTAATAAAACGAAGGCTTTTGGGTCAGAGAGTACAACGTCTCCAGCCAATAGAATGAATGACTTTCGCCAGACAACCGAGAGACGCTTCAGAGGAGCAGAACAGTCTACGATCAATCATCAAACGTATAGGCCACGCCGCTCAAGACAAAAAGAAGGAGTTTATATTTTAAAACTGTGCGCGCCATATACGTCAATACAACAACATACAGTTAACCTTAACACAACATTTATACATACGAGTGAAAAAGTGCGGAATTGTTTTAATTAAACAAGTAGGTCAGTGTATAATGTCGACCATACTTGCGAGTGAAGTGTTAAATAGGAAACAGGGAGTACAATTTTATTTAAACAATATTTGAACGAAAATAATAATTTTTGTGAATAGCTAACTTTCGATACTACGCAAGTCAGATAATGCTGAGTATCGAAAAACAGTAATTAAATTATCAGAATTGAGGAAAGATTTAAATCGTCATTATTAAAATATTCTAAAAATATTTTAATTAATTATAATAATTTAAAATATAATGTTTGGAAATAATTCTTAATGAATACTAGAATATTTAGTCACTCATTTGACTAAACTTATTTTTCTTGAATTTTTTTCGATGTTTTAAAATATACTTTATTAATTTTCATACAGTCTGAATAAATGTAATTCTGATAATAATATATTAAAAAGTATTATGAATAATATGTTTACATGTATAGTTTAAGAAATAATAGCTATTAAGAAATACTTATCCTTTGTAACAACACCGGTTAATTCTAACCTCAGAAATCGTTACGGTAACTTGATAATTTCAATATTACCGATCTGTTCTCAAGTAACATTCAAATCAAATAGAATTACTAACAAGAGTTTTTTGAGAAATTTTTCTCTTGTGAATAAATGATTTTTAAAACAAATTATTAAACGAAAGTAATACATTTTTAAATACTGTACAAGTCATACAGCTTGATAATTGCAAACTAGTATTAGAGATGCGTGCGCATGCCCGCGTACGATAGTTTCATAAATACCAGACATATGGTACCAATTTTTGATTTTTTATATTTGTTCAATTATTATTCACTATTGTTAATTCTATATAGTTATTTGTATTACATCTTGTGACTGGTATCGTGTTACCTCAAAGAACCTAACGAAATATGGTAATTCACTGAATCAAAGTAACATAACCTATGCAGTTAAATTATTGTACTAATAACAGGTCTACCAGCCTTGAGGAATTAGACAGAGTCTTATTGAATTTTTATTGTAATCACTAATTGAAAGGTTGTTAATTATTGTTTTTTTTTATTGTCAAAAATTTTACCACTTATTAAATTGTTAATAAACCTCCAATTTTATTACCACAAAAGGAGTATCATTTCTATTAAAAGTAAATTCATTTATTTTTTAATCAGTTCTGACACAGGTGGCGGAAGAATTTAAAAAGATTTAGCATAATTCAGAATATTCATCAGATATTGCTTCATTTACTATTGTGTGTGATGATATATTTAATATTCAATCCGAATATTTTCTTGTATTTGAAGTGCATGTATTTCAGAAGGAACGTCACAGAACAGAATTGAAATATTCAAGTGTGGTAAGTAAGAGAGATACACAACAAAGTGCGCGAACCATATTAAAATAAAAGGAGTGACTATTTACTACGTACCCATAAAAAACAATACGTTAACACCAATAACTTCAACGATTACGATTACATCTTTGATAAACAACATTATCGTAGATACCGGTGCGTGTCTACACTCACACGAACACACCAAAATATAAATAAATATCCTGAATCTATAATTTACATTATAGATTGACAAACCCAACGTGGGGCTTGATATAATAAGACCCCAAGGAAAGTAGATACTACAACATCATAAATATATCAGAATCTATAATTTTTATTATAGATTGGCGCCCAACGTCTGAGCACGATTTAAGGGAAATTACACCATAACTAGTGACCCAATCACCCCAATTCGTGAAAAAGACAGCAGGTACATTACCAGAACAGCAAGATGTACACTAGCAGATTAAAATCAAGATCAAAATCGAGATCAACATCGAGGAAGAGGGCAACCGAAGCGGAAAAGGAGACCAGAAGAGAAGAAAAAGAGGCCATGTCGACGGAAGATGTAGAAGAAGTTGTACTGGAAACAAAGGAAAAAGCAATTGAACCGGCGGAGGAGGTTCAGCAGCCTATGGAGGAACCGGAAGCGATGATTCAAGAAGCTCCACCGAAACCAAGCCAGCCTGAACAAACAACGTCACCAGGAGAACCAGCATTTCAAGAGTGGATGAGAAAGATGATGGAGTCGTTTAAAGAAGACCTGAAATCCACAGACCAGAAGATGGACAAATCAATAGAGTCATTGAAAGCAGACTTAAATAATAAAATAGAAGAGGCCAGTCGATCCACCAAAGCGGATTTAAACCATAAAATAGAAGAAGCCAGCCGATCCACCAAGGAGGACAGTCAAAAATTAAAAGCAGACTTAAACAGTAAAATCGAAGAAGCCAGTCGGTCCACAAACCAAAAAATAGAGGAAGGCCAGAAGGACAACCAGAAACACATAGAGTTGTTAAAAGAAGAATTTAATAACCAAATAAGTGAAACGAATAGGAGAATGGAAGAGGGTCAACGGAAAACCGAAGAATTGTTGGAGAAGAGAATGGCCATCATGAAAGAAGCTTTATCAGCAGAGTTGGGAGAGAAGATTGATCAAACTAACCAGAAAATTGATGGGATCAACGCTAAACTTAATCGAGATGTTGAGACCATACAAGCCGATCACGAAAATATATGGCAACAGATAAGTGTCAACAATAATAAAATGGAGGAGACCGCTAAGGAGACGGTAGAAATGGTTGAGAGAAGATTGGGAGAAAGCGTCGAAGAAATCGAGAAACAAATGGCCATACTAACGACTGAAATTAATGTCGAGATGTCCGAAGTGCGTAAAGAAGGAGAAAGTACCAACCTAAAACTAATACAGGCAGAAGTGGACCTCAACCAACATATTAATGATGTGAAGAAAACCCATGATACCCAACTAGATGTAATAACACAAGAGCAGACTAAGATGAAGGCAGCTCAGTCAACATTAAAGGATAAGTGTGAAGAAGTTGCTGGAAAGGTGGACGCGATCAAGCAGCAAGTACACGATGACAAGACACAATCCACAGAACGTCAACGGAGGGAATTGGACGACCTCCGAGACGAAATGCATCGTCTACAAACCATACCAAATTTCCTATCTGGTTTGAGTCATTTGGAAGGGAGAGATCAGATTGACTTCCGGACTTATTCAAAAAACCCCTTAGAATTCCTAGAGAGAATGGAGGAAATCATACAAAGAAACCGTGAGAGCAGATGGTCTGTCATTAAAGGTATGTTAGATGAATCATTTAAGCACACGTTTGACAACTGGTGGACAGCAACCCGACACGAAGTGGGTAATTATGACACCTTCAAGACAGCATTCAAGCAAAAATATTGGTCGGAGGCCACACAGAACATCATAAGGGACGATATTACCAACGGAAGGTTCGACGTGAATGGAAGGCAATCCATGACCACATACTTTTTAGGAAAGATTTGCCTGGCAAGGAATCTGGAACCGGCAATCCCAGAAGAATGCCTGGTCACGAAGTTGGCTTACCATTTTAATCAGGATATCTCACAGGGAAGACTAAATGCACAGATAAAAACAATCCAAGGAATGTGTGACCTACTCGAAAGCCACGAGAGAGAACGATACTATCAACGGAGTCGACAGGTACCAAGCCAGACATACGATCGAGGAGGGCCTGGAAACAATAATCCCACTATTCACAATAATGGTAATAACTTAGGAAGGAATTTTCATAACCCACCGAGGTTCCAGAATCAACTCACACCACGTCAAGACGGAGGTGGAAATAACATAAATAGAGGGAACCATAATAACCATCATCCTGGTGGTTACCAGCGAGATACGCATTACCAAAGAGGTAACCACTACTACAGGCCGTATCAGAACCAGTCTCCTAATCACCAACCAAGACAAGGTAATGGTCATAATAATAACAACCATTTTTGAAGGGTTCACTATACCCATGCCAGTTGAGGTGGAAACCATAGAACTTATTATCAAGGAAGAAGGAGTTTCCCACACCAGCACCATCATTCCAATAATAGTGACAGGGATGAAAGAGAGTCCGGATATCGGTCAAATGGAAGTGACAGCAGTGGAAGTCCTAGAGCAACCACACAAACTACAGAGGTATACCACAACGGACATGGACCGGGAAATCAGGAGCCCATAGCTTCGACGTCTCAGGACAGACGCGAAAACGGTGACCTGAATTTAAACACCAACCGGCAGTGAAAAACCCAAGATCACCCTCACTGAACCGGCCTATTGGGTCTGATGTTTTGGCAAAATCTTCGAAGCATCGCAAGGTATATAACAACAACTACCTAAAAAATATAAGAAAAGATTTGATGGAAGAAAAGGAAGGCGTTATCGGCGATATTAGCAACAGTGAAATTGCATATATATCCGTTAAAGTAAACAACACCGATGCCACAGCAATGATAGACACCGGTGCAAACGTATCGCTAATCGACAAGTTGGAACTGGACAGAATTCAATCGGAGAATAAAACTACAATACCCACATTGCCAATTAGCAACATAATTCTCATCGGTGCTACCGGACGTCAGAATAAGACTATCCGACAGCAAGTACAATTAGATGTATCCAGCAATGGGAAGACAATACAGATGGTATTCCTAGTAGCCAGTGGGCTACCGTTCACTCTACTAATTGGTTGTGATATTTTAAGAAAATACACCGCAATCATCAATATGGATACTAATACGGTGATGATGAAAACAGAAGAAATAGAGTGGACAGCCAACTTGACAGAATACAGGAAGGCACCCTCGGAACATGTAATATACTACATCAGAGAAGGCCGTAAACACCAAGAAGGCACCATCAACCAAGGAATACACAACAGTCCAGAGGAAGCTTTATGGTTGGAGAAAATTAATGGCATCCGAGAATTTAAAACCAGCCAGAAGAGCCAAGAATTAACTTGTGAACAACGGGAACGATTAATAGATATATACTACCAATATCGCCACGTATTCTCTGATACGCCTGGGAAAATAAAAAATTTCCAATGTGAACTGAAATTCAAAAACCAGACGGAGTTCAAGCGGAAATCATATCCTATCGCCTTTTCACTAAAAGAAGCTGTAAGAGAGGAGATTCAGCGTTTAATAGAGAATGACATAATAGAGGTAAGCAATTCACCATACACCAACCCTATTGTCGCTGTACCAAAAAAGAATGGTGCAGTACGAATTTGTTTAGATGCTCGTGAACTTAACAAAACCATAATTAATGACAGGACATCGCCTGGAGAAATCGATGAAATATTAAAGAAATTTTATGGTACAAAATTTTACAGTATATGGGATACGGTATGTGGATATTGGCAGGTTGAGCTGCATCCGAACAGTAGAAAATATACTGCCTTTATCTTTGAAGGCCGAAACTACCATTTGAAAAGGCTACCATTCGGTTTAGTAAACTCAGTAGCAATATTCGTCAAATACATGGACGAGATACTGGGCCACAACACACTACAGTTCACGACAGTTTATGTCGACGATCTCTTAATAGCCTCTAACAATTGGGAGGAGCACTGTGACCGGGTGGCACAAGTACTGAAAAAATTGGAAGACAACCACATTACTTTAAAATTAGATAAATCTCAACTAATTGCAAAGGAAGTGCAATTCTTGGGGTTTAACCTATCTGAATACGGAATTACACCATCCCAGGAGAAGATGGAGGTAATTCAACGTTTCCCCGTCCCGAAGAACAAAAAGCAACTGCAATCGTTCCTCAGAATCTGCAATTATTATCGGAAATTTCAAAATAATTATTCCGAATTGACAGCTCGATTCTCAGCAGAGCTATCATCGAAAGAAAAATGGAAATGGGGAGCAGAGCAAGATTCTACATTTGAATTGATTAAAGTAAAGTTCCTGGAAACCGTTATGCTGCATCACCCCAATTTTAATAAACAGTTTTTCGTGAATTGTGACGCTAGCGACCTAAGCCTTGGCTCTGTACTCTATCAAGAAGACCAAGAAGGGCATCATCAAGTGATCAGTTTCGCAAGCCGTACGTTAAACAAGTGCGAACGTAACTACCATACAACAGAAAAAGAATTATTGAGTATAGTGTTTGCATGCGAAAAATTTAGGACATTTATTTTAGGATATACAGTAACAGTGAGGACAGATCACAAATCCATTTCATTTCTAAAAAACTGCAAATTAAAACACGGAAGACTGACAAGATGGACTCTTACACTTCAAGAATACAACATACAATGGGAGTACATACCCGGAAAAAGCAACACAGCTGCAGACGTGTTGTCCCGGATAAACATTAACGCCCAAACATTTGAAGGAGAGAGGGAAACCATTGCGAGAGTATACCACCTACTGAAGAGTAAATCCGAACTCACTCATATATTATCTGACATAATCAATCAACAACAACAAGATCCCAAAATATCATTAATTGTCAAAAAACTAGCCAACAACGATGCAAACATAAACCATTATTACTGTACTCATAATCAGTTGTTATTCACCAAACACAATAAAGGTGATGAGAGATGGAAGGTAGTTATCCCCAAAGCCCTAGAAAAAGAATTGACCATCGACTACCACATACGTTATGGTCATATGGGCGCAGTGAAGGTCATAAAGTCTTTGCAGGAGCATGTGCATTTCAAGGACATGAGTAGAAAAGTCAGAAAATATGTCCAGAGTTGTAATATTTGCCAACTAGCAAAATGCAGCAACGAAAAGCGAGAAGGAGTCATGATACCAATTACATCAACAGCAAGACTAGAAAAAGTTTTCTTAGACATTTGTGGACCTTTTCCACGGAGTGGTGGGAGACACCAGTATAAGTATATCATTATAATATTTGATCATTACACCAAATATACTAAGCTGTACCCACTCAATCGAGCGACAACCAGTAAAATACTAGAAATAGTTATAAATAAATATATACCCGAAGTGGGCAAACCGTCGATGATAATTACAGATCACGGAACGCAATTCCGAGGATGAAAGTGGCGGGAAACACTGATCCATCTGGGAGTAAAAACATACAAGACATCGGTGTATCACCCCAACAGCAACCCTGCTGAGAGAGTGTTGAGAGAAGTAGGAAGGATTTTAAGAACCTACTGTCACAGCCAGCAGAGGAAGTGGGAGGAGTATTTATCCCCGGCTGAAGACTTCCTAAATCTAGCCTACCACCAATCGACTGACGAAACACCATACATGGCTATGTACGAGAGAAGACCACCCCGGGAGATCACAGAGATAATTAATTTTCCAATCAGTGCCGAGATCAAATTTAACAAAACTCGATTCTATAATAATGCAGTTGAAAGAGCGAATAAATTGAGGCTCAAGTACAAAAAGTTACAACCCAAAATTATCAAATATGAAGTGGGAGACCAAGTGCTTATCAAAAATCGAGAACTCCCTAGTACTATTGAGGGCATTGCAAAGAAGCTACTACTGCTATATACCGGACCATATACTGTGACTAAAAACAATCTAAACAACACATATGAATTGCAGAACCCTATTACAAAGAAGATAAAAGGTACCTATAATCAAACCTCAATGAAAAAATATATTGAAAATTAAATTATGGGACCAAGAGTGAAAAGATAGCGATAAGGATTATTTTATTATTGATAATGTAAAGGATGAAAATATTTGTTATGAAAAATGAAGGTATAATTATAAATATAACTGTTGACTATATCAAAATGAAAAATGAAATGTGGCTATGAAGATTATTGTTATTTAAGAGTGAAAAATGAAAATATGATTATAAAAATAGATGTTGACTAAAGAAAAAAGGATGTGTTACTATTATGAAAATTATTATGTGTGTATATTAAATGAGAAATAACTGTATAATTATGTATTGAACATTGAATATATTGTAATTTTATAATGTGAAAAAACATACTTCAAGAGAATTAATGTAAAGGATTCAGAACATTGTATTTGTTAATAATAATAACGTACTACGAAAGAAATGAATATACGAGAACGACAAATTACATCCTAGGCACGTATGAATTCCAAGAGCCACGTCAACAAGTAATTTTAACATCCCACCCGTACTAATAAAATGAATATACGAGACAGACAAACAACATCTACGGCAAATAAATATTTCCAAGAGCCACGTCAACAAGTAATTTTAACATCCTACCCGTACTATAAAAGAAGAGTATTAATATACGAGACTGACACACAACAACTTTGGCACTACTATAATTTCCAAGAGCCACGTCAACCAGTAAATTTTAACATCTCACCCGTACTAATAAAATGAATATACGAGAACGACAAATTACATCCTAGGCACGTATAAAATATTTCCAAGAGCCACGTCAACAAGTAAATAAGAACATCTCACCCGTACTATTGAAGAAAGAAGAAGGAACAAATGAGAAGTTGGAAAAATGAAACCAAAATAATGTATTAATGTAGACAAACCACCACACACAACCACATTCTTTATGATGTATATTACTAGAGAAGAAACTGATACCACATGGAATATAAATACCAAATAAAAACCATGAAGAAGAAGAAAAACAAATGTACTTATGAATTATATCTAGAAGAATGAAACCAGAGATGAAGAATATGACGAGACGACATTCAAAGTGAAAACAAAATGAAGAGATTGATCAATGATAATGAAGAATGAAAAAAATAATATACTAACGAAGACAATCATGAGAGTATACCAGTGAGGAAGTGTAAAACAAACTATCCCTATAATATGTGAAGAATATGATTAAGTTGAATCAAGAAAAGAGAGAATAACAATGTATAAACCGCAGATGCGTGAATTAATCCCAAGGATATTTATTATTTGTCGGAAGAACGACCACTATTATTATTTTTGATGATTTGAAATGAATTGACTGAAGAGTAATGCCAGCAATCATTTATTATTATTGAAGGAGATATTTGCCTCCATATTTATTGAAATTAGTATGGCCAGTAGAGTTAAATAGCCAAAGTGAGCCGCTCTAAACTGCCCCAGCTAAACTTATGTTAGGGAATTAGGGAACTAAATAAACAAGGGAGATAATTACATAGAGAAGATATAAATACGATTCAAATAGAAGAAAATGAAGGGATATATGGAAAAAACATGTGAATCAACATGGAATGTACAACAATTGATAAATTCTTCAATGAAAAATATATTCTAATAATTCAGAATTAATCAATTCTTATAGGAAGGCATATGTAACAGTACCAAAAATATGGTAGTTACATAATATAAACGAATGTAACGTCAAGTATAAGAAAAACATGGGAATATATCTAGATAAATAAACCTAAGTGTATATAAGTGTGTATCTACAAATATATTAATAAAAAATCCAACAATGAAGAAGAGAATACTAATATATCAACATTAAATACAAAATGAAGAAAGAAAATGCCACAAGCCCAAAACAAAATATCAGTAACTAGACCCAATAGGATCCAACAGTGAGGGGAATCAACGAAACAAGCTCCAACAACAATGGAGATAAATAAAAATAGCAACTACGATGAAAATATAGAATAAAGAAGAAAGAAGAAGGACCAGGAAGAGCACCAAGAAGAAGAAAGAAGATGGACAGAAGATACAAGGACTTAACATAAACCACATGTACTAAAAACAATGTAAGTGACAAAAGAAATGATTATGAGTGTAACAAGAAAACCAGTGTGAAACATTTAAGGAACCACAAACAATTACAGTGTGTACTTAATACAAATGTGAAACCTGTGAATAACTAACTAATTTCAACTGAATAAACCACACAAACAATTACAGTGATGAAGTTTACAGTGTGAAAAATATGTTAATTTCATGATGAAACAACAAAAATTAAAAATAGTCAAATAAACACAGACAATGAGTGTGACTGATTTAATAAAGTTGTAATCAATACACATGATCATAAGACCACCAGATTAGAACAAGATAGAACAATTATGTTATTGCTCATAGAGAACTAACAACAAATAAAAGACATTTGTTAAGTATCAAACAATGACAGGAATTAAGGTCCACCATTGACCAGAAAAATATTGTAAATAATACAAGAAAGATTTGTGTTATTGTTTAAGAAGGAATTGTATAAACATGTGTAACAAAATAGTTAAAGTATTATGTTAATATACCGTAGTGAAGTCAGTTTAGTAGTAGAAAAATACTGCACTAAAACAGATGATACATTGTTACACAACCCACAAGGAAGAGACCTATTACAACAGAAAATGATACATATTAGTATAAATATCTGATCATCAAATATGTTATCAAACGAGAATTTATTATAAGTAGTAATGATAAATATTGAGAGACAGTGTAATATATTGCAAAACAATGTAAATAGAACAAGTCAGACATAATGGCACAGAGAATAGCAGAAATGGGAAAAATATACCAATTTAGTTAAGCAAAGTACAGTATCAAAACCAATATCAATGTTTATAAGAGTATTACCAGTAGTGAGATAAATATCTGATAATACATTGAGAATAGATTCTGAACATGATAAGAACAATATTGTAACTAAATTACTGTAAACTAACTAACCATGTACATATGACCAGAAGTAAGCTGAACCATTGTATAGCTAATTAGTTAAGAAAAATACTGTATCAAATATTGAGAACAGATTATTACAATTGTTACCAGTAGTAAGAGGAAATCCCAATGCTACTTTGAGAACAGATAATGACCATAAAAACAGTCATATTATATACAAACATTTAAAAACCAAATGACTATTATGAAGAAAACCAAATGTAAACAAACAATGACCAACAAGTTATTTATGAAAAATATAGCATATAAACTTGTGTAAAAGTAATTGGAAACTTTACCAAAAGTTAGAATAATATCTAATGCTACTTTGGGAATCCAAACCAAATAGAACAATAACAATTTAGTTGTTGTATTAGAAAAAAATAAATAACTACTATGATATGACACAACATAAACAGAGCCATTACTGAAAGATTAAAGAGTTCTGAGCTAATTAAAAGATAACCATTATATATAATAAATTAGGTACTATGTGTGTACACTAATTACAATCATTAAATGATATGATTTATATAGAAGAGACCAAAAATAAGGTGAAAAAATTGTATAAGAGAGATAGGAGGGGACTGAAACTATGTAAATATTAAATTAACCACAGTCATATATAAATATTATAGTGTAAAATTGTGTAAATAAACATTACTAGTATTATTAGATAGTAATATGATCATTTCAAATAAGAAAAATTAGTTCTAAGCATGTTTATGAAAAATCTAACATGGACGCTTAATGACGCCATAACGAGATTAGTGTAGGGAACAATTATTCCCAAATAATTGTATATCAAACCGACTGAAATATAGACTCAAAGTGTTTAGATAATAAGTGTTTTATTATAATTAAGTAAAATCTGGTGTAACGAACTTATAAAAATAAGATACACCAGAAATAACAAATAAAATCGTTATTGTGATGGTAGTAGTGAACGGAAAATAAGCGTTCTTGGACTTATTTTAACAAGCAAAACGCCCTGAATTCACTGATAATTCAACCAATTAATGATAGGACGTAAAATAAGAAAGTTATGGTAATTTTAAACTTTCCAGTTAAAATTTTGTACCAGTGATGACGTAAAAAAGCCTCCACACCAAACTCGATTTTGTCAAAAAATTAAATATTTTAATAAAACGAAGGCTTTTGGGTCAGAGAGTACAACGTCTCCAGCCAATAGAATGAATGACTTTCGCCAGACAACCGAGAGACGCTTCAGAGGAGCAGAACAGTCTATGATCAACCATCAAACGTATAGGCCACGTCGCTCGAGACAAAAAGAAGGAGTTTATATTTTAAAACTGTGCGCGCCATATACGTCAATACAACAACATACAGTTAACCTTAACACAACATTATACATACGAGTGAAAAAGTGCGGAATTGTTTTAATTAAACAAGTAGGTCAGTGTATAATGTCGACCATACTTGCGAGTGAAGTGTTAAATAGGAAACAGGGAGTACAATTTTATTTAAACAATATTTGAACGAAAATAATAATTTTTGTGAATAGCTAACTTTCGATACTACGCAAGTCAGATAATGCTGAGTATCGAAAAACAGTAATTAAATTATCAGAATTGAGGAAAGATTTAAATCGTCATTATTAAAATATTCTAAAAATATTTTAATTAATTATAATAATTTAAAATATAATGTTTGGAAATAATTCTTAATGAATACTAGAATATTTAGTCACTCATTTGACTAAACTTATTTTTCTTGAATTTTTTTCGATGTTTTAAAATATACTTTATTAATTTTCATACAGTCTGAATAAATGTAATTCTGATAATAATATATTAAAAAGTATTATGAATAATATGTTTACATGTATAGTTTAAGAAATAATAGCTATTAAGAAATACTTATCCTTTGTAACAACACCGGTTAATTCTAACCTCAGAAATCGTTACGGTAACTTGATAATTTCAATATTACCGATCTGTTCTCAAGTAACATTCAAATCAAATAGAATTACTAACAAGAGTTTTTTGAGAAATTTTTCTCTTGTGAATAAATGATTTTTAAAACAAATTATTAAACGAAAGTAATACATTTTTAAATACTGTACAAGTCATACAGCTTGATAATTGCAAACTAGTATTAGAGATGCGTGCGCATGCCCGCGTACGATAGTTTCATAAATACCAGACATATGGTACCAATTTTTGATTTTTTATATTTGTTCAATTATTATTCACTATTGTTAATTCTATATAGTTATTTGTATTACATCTTGTGACTGGTATCATGTTACCTCAAAGAACCTAACGAAATATGGTAATTCACTGAATCAAAGTAACATAACCTATGCAGTTAAATTATTGTACTAATAACAGGTCTACCAGCCTTGAGGAATTAGACAGTCTTATTGAATTTTTATTGTAATCAGTAATTGAAAGGTTGTTAATTATTGTTTTTTTTTTATTGTCAAAGATTTTACCACTTATTAAATTGTTAATAAACCTCCAATTTTATTACCACAAAAGGAGTATCATTTCTATTAAAAGTAAATTCATTTATTTTTTAATCAGTTCTGACACAGGTGGCGGAAGAATTTAAAAAGATTTAGCATAATTCAGAATATTCATCAGATATTGCTTCATTTACTATTGTGTGTGATGATATATTTAATATTCAATCCGAATATTTTCCTTGTATTTGAAGTGCATGTATTTCAGAAGGAACGTCACAGAACAGAATTGAAATATTCAAGTGTGGTAAGTAAGAGAGATACACAACAAAGTGCGCGAACCATATTAAAATAAAAGGAGTGACTATTTACTACGTACCCATAAAAAACAATACGTTAACACCAATAACTTCAACGATTACGATTACATCTTTGATAAACAACATTATCGTAGATACCGGTGCGTGTCTACACTCACACGAACACACCAAAATATAAATAAATATCCTGAATCTATAATTTACATTATAATATTCATGACTTGCCAAAAATACACTTTAATCCAAAATCTCACGAGAAAAGAAGTATGATCTTTTGGGAATGATAGATTATATAGAGAAAGAAGAAGACAAGGACTTCTACAGAGCCCTGTTGGAGAACGAAGATGAAGAGGCCTGCAACATGGAGGTGTAGGAAGAAGATGAGGAATAGGACTGCTTGGAGGAAAGAAGTACAGTACTGTAAGTTTATTTCGATTACTAAATGCAGATAACTTTTTCATTTGATTTCTGGTATATATACGTGTTTTTAAAATAAAATTGTTTTACTCAAAAACGATTAACTGTATCAGAACAAATTTCGAAAGTGAATGAAAAGTCAAAATATTATGTATATAGCTGAGAAACCCAAAATAAATTTAGACATCTGATTCAGTTTTTGGTTTTCAGGTGGCTTATACTTACCGATGAAAGAAGAAGCGGAATAAACTGAAGACCAACAACTTTGCTTCAAAAAACCATCCAAAATTTTATTTTATACCTTTTTTACATTAGCTAGCATTGAAAGAGTAAAATTATATGTAAAGTTATTAAACGTTCTCAAAACTACAATGGACTTACCATCTTTTGTTAATATAAACCCTTGACTTACATCCTTTTCAAAAACTTAGTAAGGCACTTACAGCGTTTTCCAGAAAACGAAAGGATGGCACTTACTTCTTTTTCCATATAAATTTTGTTCCCTTTATACATATTCATAAAAAAAACTGTTTGCATGTTTTGTAGAGGTATTTTGATATACGCATATTTTTTTCATAAAATTAATATAATAATCCAATATTTAAGACACATTTATTTGAATACTTAAAATTTTAGTTTTTGGCACTTACATTCTTTTCCATTTTTTGTACACAATTTATCCCAACACATCTAACACGTAATACATTTGTAGGCAATTACCCTACTACATAAAACTCATACAAATGGCTTGATGGCTTTAAAATGTGTTGGTACAAAGTATCAAAATGATTGCTATGCCCTTTACTATCAGTTAAAATAATTATTTTCCAAAGCCTACTGGGACTAACTTGTCTGGTTGATAGACTTGAAATAACACGTGTACTGACAAAATAATATAGTTATCTACTCACACGAATACATTCTATGAATATTATTATTATGAAGTTAAATAATCTGTGAAATTTGATTTGAGAAATTTATGAACAAATAAAATATCTCGCCTTAACCAACTAGAAAATTGGATTAGGAGGGAGCAGTGCAAAAGTAAGGGTCTGGTTGGTGATTTCCATGGGCAGCTAACTCACACTAAACTATCCAGAACATCTAGGCAGCAGTGGGGTTGAACAAGTGTTCAGCCGATCAGGCCTCACTTGGCTTGCAGTGACAAACAATAAGCGACAGGAAAAGTAAACCAAAATTCTTGTTTGGCCAGTTGGAGCTGCAGCTTTGTTATCCCAACTGATAAGCTTATCAACAGGTTGATCAGGCCTGTGTGCCATCTCGAGTTGAATTCAACTTACTTCTCAGTCTTAATTGTTGGTTATTAAAATTAAAAACATTACAACACTCCCTTTCTTCAGCAGAAAATTTCCCAAATTTTCTTCTGGAAGGATAGTCCAGGTAAGGTCTGAAGTCTGCTCTGTGTTAGGTTCCAGTAATGCTCTTCCCCTCTTCTGATTGCAGAGTGTAAGTGACAGGAGACAGCTTCTTCTTGATCACAAACGGCCCGATGAACTTAAGGAACAGCTTCGCTGACTTGAAGTTGGCAGCATCTGCTTGGGCAAAGTTCCTTTTCCAAACTCGTTGTCCTTCATGAAATTGCTGTTCTCGTCGGCGCTGATTGTACCTCACTGTATTCTTCTCATAAGCCTCTTTCATCCTTTCTTTCACTTCCTTGGAAATCTCTTCTAGATGCATCAGCTTCTGGTGGTGACGATCAAAATCAGTGCATTGAGGCAAATCCTCTTCATGAAGATTTCCTGATCCCTCTCCTGCTAATCTGATCTCCCAACCAAAAACTAGGAAGGTTGGAGAAAACCCTGTGGTTTCATTCACTGCTGTCCGCAAGGCACAGCCAATCTGATGCAGCTTTGTATCCCAGTGTCGATGGTTTTCACCAACATAAGCTCTCAACATATTTCCAATGGTGCGATTGGGCCTCTCAGTAGGGTTCGCCTGAGGATGATGGCTAGGTGTGAATATAGTCTTAACTTTATACTCCTGAGTTAAGCTGCGGACTGGCCGGCCAATAAATTCTGAACCATTATCAAAGACAATGAAGTCTGGAACGCCATAAACTAAAAAAACATCTTCTTCAAGGTGCCTTGCCACCGACTTTGCTGTGGCAGCTCTCAAGGGAAATAGCAGTGTGTATTTGCTAAAAGAGTTAACTATAACCATAAGATACTTGTTACCTTTAGAGGATCTAGCAAGAGGTCCTATTAAATCTACGCTCAGCATCTTCCATGGTAGGTCCACAACTCGCTGTTGGCCCATTAAACCAGCAGGTTTAGATGAGTCAGTCTTTGTTTGTTGACAAACCTTGCATCTGGCAACATAGGTCGATGTGTCCTTACGCATCTTTGGCCAATAGTAAAGTTGCTGAAGCCTACGATAAGTTTTGTATACACCCATGTGTCCAGAAGTAGGGGTATCATGGCATTCTCGAAAAGCCTCAAGCCGCTTCTCCTTAGGCAAAACCAGCTTCCAATCCTCTTCACCATCGCCAACCGAAAAAGAGGGTGGGACATGCTTCCAGAGCTTATCATCCTCTACTTTCCAAGATGAAAATTGACCAGGTTTCTGCTTGGTCGACTCAACCATCCTCAGGTACCAGCTGTCCTTTATCTTGACGTCATTCTTCAAGTTGATAGAGTCGATAACTGCCAAAGGCTCAGCAGTCTTGAGGGGGTTTCTTGACAAGAGGTCAGGGACGACATGTTCCCTCCCCTTCCGGTATACTAAGGTAAAGTTGAATGGCTGAAGGCGCAAAGACCAACGAGCCAGTTGGCCTTGTGGGTCCTTTAAGTTGTGCAGCCGTAGAAGGCTATGATGATCGGTAATAACATAAAGTGGGTTCCTTCTATGTAGGGCCGGAATTTCTCTATTGACCATATTACAGCCAGACACTCCCTTTCTGTAGCAGAAAACTTTTGCTCGGTTCTGCTTAAGGTTCTGTTTGTATATGCTATCACATTTTTGCCACCATCAGAGGATTGTGACAATATAGCTCCCATTCCGACACCTGAAGCGTCACAAGAGATAGTGACTTGCTTTCCAAAATCCGGGCACGACAAGATAGGTGACTGTACTAGACTTCCACGGATGTCGTCAAATGCTTCCTGAGCTTCCTTGGTCCATTTGAAGCATTTATTCTTCCTGAGCATTGATGTTAAGGGATGAAGGCGCGAAGCAAAGTTAGATACCAACTCGCAGTTCCACAAAATTGCCGGACTTCTTTAGTACTGCAAGGGACAGGAATTTCCAAGATGGCGTTGACCTTTTCTGGGTCTACTTTTAACTCTTTTGCATCAACAACATAGCCAAGGTAAAGCAGCTCTGATTTGCAAAAATGGCATTTTTCTTTATTGAGGGTAAGGTTGGCCGCAGCAAGGCGTTTGAAAATTTCTTCCAATACTTTTACATGTTTCTCAAAGGTCTGAGTCACCAAAATAACATCATCTAAGTAGACAAATACATATGGCTCCAGGTCCATACCCAGCACATTGTCTACTAGGCGCTGCCATGTCGCTGGCGCATTATGCAACCCAAAAGGCAATACATTAAAATGGAATGGACCTCTCCCCTATATCGTAAATGCTGTCTTCTCTTTGCTTGACTCTTCTAGAGCTATTTGCCAGTAAGCACATTTTATGTCTAAGGCCGAGAGAAAGCGAGCATCCCTTAAGCGATTAAGAATCGAGGTAACATGAGGTAGGGGATAGGCATCTCTCTGAGTCACTAAGTTTAGTCTGCGGAAGTCAACACAGAATCTTTTGCCTCCATCCGGCTTGTCAACCAAGATAATGGGTGAAGACCAGGCACTCTTTGATGGTTCCACTATGTCTTGTTCTAACATCTTGTCAAGTTCCTCGTACACCAGTTTCAATCTAGCGGGAGACATCGGATAGTATCGTTGTTTTATCGGGGCAGCATCCCCTGTCTCTATCTTGTGCTCCACCAAGTGAGTTCTTCCTAGTGCAGTTGTTGTTTGATCGCTAAGGTAAGTCTCTAGGAGGGCATCCAAGGTCTTTTTTTGAGATACAGTTAAGTTGGTCTCGTTTAAAAGTCCAACAGAGAAGATACAGCCAGTTGACTTGCAATTATCGGAAAATTCCCAACTCTTGTTGTAGGTATCCATGACAATGTGCATCTTATTCCAAAAATCCATTCCTATAATTATTCCTTGGTCTAAGGAGGGTACGACCAAAACAGACAAACACTTAGTTTTATAGGAAAGAGTAAGGGGTAGCATAGCTTTTCCTATAACCTTATGCTTTTTATAATCTGCAGTTAATATATATTGATCAGAGAGGCGTTCTAACTTGGCTGGAAATTTATCAAAAACCCCCATGAGTTCCCCACCCATAACGGTGTGCGAAGCACCAGAATCTAACAATGCTTTGTAATGAGTTCCAAAAATGCGAATAGTTAGATAGGGTCGCGGGTCATTCTCTCGTGAATCAACGAGAAAATCTAAAGCAAATGGTTGAGTGACTTACTTAGGGGTAAACTCATGGTTTCTAAACTTATCTGTAGGTCTTCCAGGGAGCACTCCAGAGTTGTCTAAGGAGGGCTCCGACTCTACAAGTTTTTTTGAGAGGCACTTGGCACAGGCCGTCTTCTTAACCCCTGCTTCCCCGCATCCAAAACAGAATGTCTTTTTCTCTCTCTTGCAGTTTCTGTGTGTATGATTTCCTTCTCCGCAGTTCCAACACTTTAATGGTCGAGACGATCGATAAGCAGATGACGAAGAGTCCCTGGTAGTGTTCAGGTAGGCCACATTTCCCTGGGCTGGCCTCCGACGATTTGAAGAACAAGCGAGGTCCGGTTCCAGGAGACCAGCGGTCGAGGTGGAGGCTGAAACGTCGATGAACGCAGCCTTCCAACTTCAGCTCTTCGGCCGAGGCAACTAAGTTCCTCAAGGGATGTAATATTAAACATGCAGAGTTTATCTTGTAGAAAGGTATTCACATTCTTCAAGATGCGTTGAAGTTTAGTCTCTTCAGGTACAGGTTTTGAAAGGCGGCCAAACAAACCATCCATTGCAGCGAGATACAGATCCAAACTCTCCATCTTCCCTTGAGTTTGATGCAAAATCTCTAATTGTAGACGATCATCATAGTCAGCGTTTTGGAAGACAACTTTCAGCTCCTCTTTAAGCTCTTCCCAAGTAAATATCCTTCAACAAGCTGAGCGATACCAGATAAGTGCAATTTCACTAAAAAGATCTACCGCACTTTCATAAAGTTCTTGACAGGAGACACCCCTAGGCTTTCCTAGCTCCTCTGCCCTCTCAAGAAATGCTGCTACGCTTTGACTTCCCTCGCCATCGTACTTAAGTCCCCATTTGTAGACCGGCACCATCTTGGGCTTAGAGCCAACTTCCAATGCATGGAGTGCCCCCGAGGGCTCCCGCTTAGTTGATGTAGGTTGAACAGTAGATAAGGGTGTGCCAACTGGTTTTACTGATGATTCCGGAAGAGTATGGTCCTGTCAAGAAACCGAGTCACCACCAAGATGTGACTGCGATGTTGTCCATGTGGAAGGAAGTTCTAATCCAGCATTTTGAGGCTCAGAGACAATAGGTTTTCCTGGCTTTCCAGCTTTAGGTTCCAATTCTTCCTCATTGCCTTGTAATTGTTCCCTGGAGTCTTTAAGGTCGGTAGACGCATCCACGAGCTGCTTCATCTTCCCCAGAAGGTCACTTTTCCTATCTTCCAAGTCGGTTTCCAAAGTCGCAGGTATTGGAATCCTCTCCACCCGCAAAATCCAGTGCCATAACCTCGCTTGAATGCGCTTATACTCATTATCTTTAGCATCCCCTTCATAGTCGGTTACCAAGTTATTGAGATCAGAGAATTTCTCCTCACAAGTGTCTAATTCTTCCGAAGGGTCTAGCTGTGCGATAAGTTTTCCATCAACTGATATGTTGTTTGAAAAACAGTGTGATAATTTCTTCCTTAAATCATCCACATTTCCCTCAATAGAAACGCCTCTAATTCTCAGTTCATTCTTGATTTCCGAGCGACGCAAGTAGTGCAAGCATTCATGTTAACTGTAGATATCAAGTTCCAAACAGAATTAGAAAAGTGCATAAATCCTCTGAATTTTCTTATTTTGCCAGAAAAATTAAAGTCAAAACATCAATAACAAAATGTAAACAAAGACAGCACAAGACATAAGACAGACAACAAAAATTTAATAATAAATAAATTCTCAAAGTGCAACTCCTTAACAAGGTAAATTTCCACCAAAGTTCAAATATTTGTTTTAAAACACAAGTCAAATCAAGGAGGAATAGCAGACAGGCCCCATGTTGGGCGCCAAATGTAATGGTCCCGGATTACCCACCCCCTAGGCTGAGTAATCCGGGACCGTCACATTTCCCGGCTTTCCGGTTCCCAACGTTGGGCGCCAAATGTAACGGTCCCGGATTACTCAGCCTAGGGGGTGGGTAGACAACTCAAAATATAATCCTCAAGTCACTTCAATAGGTAATCATTTGAGGGCGCCACCTTGTTTTCGCACAGTGCTATATTACGACGACCATAACAAGGAAAAGGCCGACACTGCAAGATGATGACATGAGGAGAAAGTAAAGCCTGAGGGCCATCCAAAAAAAAAGAAGGCTCTATAATGACCACTATTTATATTTAACACCTTAGCGGTAGTGAGTAAGATTGGAAAATAATTATTAAATTGTAAACAACCAAACAAAATTTTTAAGATGTGAGTGAAAGTATGCTAAATTTTGGTCTGAACTATTTGTGAACTTAATTCTAAAATAAAAGAAAATTCAGTTAAATTGATTACCTTAATGTACAACCACAGGTTTTGAATAACTGTACTCAACATTATAGAGAGCCTGATTTATTACAACTGTATCAAAATATCAATTAGGCTTAACCATATAATAATTCAAGATCAAATATCTCAATAAAAGGGGGAAATATAATATAATACAATTTAGGTGTCAACCTCCAATATAGCCCTTAATAGGTTTCAATAGATTATAACCAAATAATTAATTAGTTGCACAACCCACGACTCACACCTCAGATAACTTCCTTAAATTATTCCAAAAATTCCAATTACCATACCCCCTATGGATCCTTATTCCCGACAAACCATTAGCTACTCAAAAATACATTGAGTGGCCGCCACAACACTGAAAGAATTAACATTAACAACACATACAAATACACTTAATATACAGTTGGACAAATAAATTCATGAAGTCACAATTTTTAACATATAAATAAATTAATGGAGTGGCAGTTAGTCAGTTCCTCCACAAGCCGGTGTAGTCGAAGTTAGGTTGCCGCACTAACAAGGTTACTACTCTTTGTCGGACATAAGAACAGATCCCACACTCCAGTAGTCCGAGTATCAATATGGGAGTTCAGTAATTCGAAATAAGATTAACTACTGAGTCCCGTTTAAGAGAATTTTTAGATAAGTCACTGATACCAGATAACAATTCAGAAATGTTTTAGTAAAGATAAGATATAATGTCCTTTAGAATGATAATTTTCTACTTATCGGTTTGGAGAGCACCAGCCGTTGGCAACCAGGAATATAGGACAACCACCCGGAGCAGGCAGTCAGGCAGCAACTCCGGCAGTGAAGGTATAGGCACCAGGTAGATGTGATACCAAAGGACCAAATATGTTCATTTTTTTAACTATCAAGAAATAATTTTACACCCATTATCAGGCTAAACAATCAGTTACATATATGAACATATAAAATAATTTATCCCAACATATCTAACACGTAATACATTTGTAGGCAATTACCCTACTACATAAAACTCATACAAATGGCTTGATGGCTTTAAAATGTGTTGGTACAAAGTATCAAAATGATTGCTATGCCCTTTACTATCAGTTAAAATAATTATTTTCCAAAGCCTACTGGGACTAACTTGTCTGGTTGATAGACTTGAAATAACACGTGTACTGACAAAATAATTTAGTTATCTACTCACATGAATACATTCTATGGATATTATTATTATTATTATGAAGTTAAATAATCTGTGATATTTGATTTGAGAAATTTATGAACAAATAAAATATCTCACCTTAACCAACTGGAACATTGGATTAGGAGGGAGCAGGTAAGTAAGGGTCTGGTGTGGTGATTTCCATGGGCAGCTAACTCACACTAAACTATCCAGAACATCTAGGCAGCAGTGGGGTTGAACAGATGTTCGGCCGATCAGGCCTCACTTGGCTTGCAGTGATGAACAATAAACGACAGGAAAAGTAAAGCAAAATTCTTGTTTGGCCAGTTGGAGCTGCAGCATTGTTATCCCAACTGATAAGCTTATCAACAGGTTTATCAGGCCTGTGTGCCGTCTCGAGTTGAATTCAACTTACTTCTCAGTCTTAATTGTTGGTTATTAAAATTAAAAACATTACAACATGAGAGAGAATGTAATACAACCTGTACTCACATCCATAAGACAGCCTCAGGGAAATCTTGCAGAAAGGGTTAACAAAGAACTAGGTAAATATTTGAGGATATACTGCCATAATCAACATCATAAATGGGCAGAGTATTTACCATTTTTCAAGAAAGCGATCAACGAGAATTACAGTGAAGCAACCAGCTATACTCCAATAGAATTAGAAGCAGATAATAAGCCGATCAGATGTTGGACGGAGTACATAAACAAACCCAAAAACCAGAATGTACCTGTACCAATAAGTGTGAAGATTGAGTATGCAAAGCAACGGATAATAGCAAGGGGTAACAAGAGAATGGAGAGATTTAACAGAACACACAAACTACAACAATTCAACGTGGGAGAAAAAATATTATTGAAAGCAAATCCAGTTGGAAAACGAAGCGATAATACTGCAAAAAAGTTCTTCAGACTTTATAATGGACCATATACATTAAAACAGCGAGTCGCCAGGTATACTTTTATTTTATATGATGACGTGAAGAGGAGAGCTATTGGCAAGTACCACGCCAGCTCGTTTAGAAGGTTCTACACATAAAATAACTAGGTCAGTGGGACCAGGTTAAAGGGGAATGATTGTTAAGGCGGAGCTACAACTAAACCGGTCAACAACACCTGTATGGAGAGGGGAAACATTACTTGCTCAATCCTCCAACTAAGGGTGAACTGAAACGGTTACTATTCATTATTATTTGTTTTTTTTTTATGAATAAATGTAGAACTAAATAATATGAAATATAAAAATATTATTTGTCTAATGATAAGAAACAAAATTTAATAAATTAATTTATTAAATTTTTTTATCAAGCAGAGGAATAATGCGACAGTACAATCATATGCTGTACTGTGCATTTAATAAATAAAATAAATATTTAAATTAAATTTATAAATATTTAATAAATAAGCAGGTATGAGACTGAAAGCTTGGTTTATGTTAAAAATACGGAATGTAGACAGGCAGCCGCTGACCTGAACACTCACACAACTGTCGCTGGGAGTGTGTACAGTAGTAAGTGATGTGTGTGAGTGAGGTCAGCTCGAATATGAAAGTTTGCAATCTCACCCTGAATAATTGTCAAATTACAGTTTTTATTTAATTATAAGAAAACCATAGACGGTAGGAAAAATTCAAAGACTCCAAAATGTGTATAAAATTAATACGCACGTGTAGTGAGAAAACGGCATGAAAAGGACCCGCAGTGCGAATTCAGTGCAATTTTAAGTGCGTAGTAATTACATGTATTATTCTATTACGATGGAAATTACGTTGGACATGTGTAATTAAATCATCCATCGTTAGAGCACCCTGTAGTTCACATCAGACTTTGCCATTGGCAGAAATGTGCGAAAATATGAAATTGGATGAGAGTGGGAGAACTGACGCCATCGAGCAATTTCAAACCGGCAGAATTCTGTCTCAACAGGTGCAGTACGATGCTCAATTATAAATAGGGCACGAGAGAAGCCAGCCCTTCTTCTCAATCAGTCTTCAGTCACGGCGGGACGCTCTGTCTGTTGGTGATGCGAGTTTCTAATTTTTGTCAATCAAACAGTAGACGCAGACGGACGCTATGTTCGTCATCAGTGCAAAATAGTAACTCTTAATCTGTTACCGAATACGAATGTACATTAGGTCCGTCAGTCAAGACAAGTTACTATCTTACATCATGCAGAGGAACGCTATGCTGAACAGTAGAGGCGTCTGCTAGAATGACAGCAGCTGGTGCAGAGCAACCTCTCACACTATCCTACATCAACCAGATGGGTCCATGATAGACGAGTAACTGGAGGACGATGAGTGGAACCTGGAGACATGCAGGGAACTCCGATCAGAAGAGGACATACGGATCAACGGAGGACATGAGTATAAGCTACAAAATCGAGGTGACAGATAATCCATTTATAAATTTTAAATGAGAGACCAAAGACATTTAAAAGACATTTTGAAATTTAAACATGAAAAAGAGAATCACTGTAAATTATATGTAAATATTGTAACATTACATTTGGAACAACATAATATCGTACCTGATTTAATGAAGACTTTGGTTAAGAAGCTGACAAGGAGAACAATATCTTCCAAGATGATAGTGAAGAGGAACGACTAACAATTTTAGACTGACTAGTAAGACAACTGACCGTACCCAAATTAATGATTTAGGCTAAGTGATGCAAAACACCTTTAACCCCAACTATGACAATGAACTTTCAGTAATGACCAAACAAAGAATTATAAAGACAAACGGTTTATGAACCAGGACTATAAAGAAACAAATGGTTTCAGTTAATGTATCATTATATCCAGATAATCAAAATACAAAGTGAGGGATAATAGGCCCAAACATGTAATATTATGTAAGAGAAATATTAGTAAATAATTAAGTTAATTGATGTAATGAAAATATAAATACACCTGATTATAGATACATGAACCATACAAATAATTGTCACATATAGAGTTCATAGGGTTGTCCAGTAAACAACAAATTATAACATGGTCACAATAACATTTATAACAAGAGTAAAACCCAGATAAACAGTAAATGTAACAAGATTATTAGAACTGTGTGGTGAGGTAGAGCAACAGTGTTCACTTTATTGTAATTTTTGTAAGTCAAACATCAGTAAGTATACGGATGTTGAAACCCATATAAATAGTAAATATGACATAGACAGTGTCAGAATAATGAGTAAATTAGCTGACAATGGACTAACTAATTAGTATATAATTTGTTTTGTAAAATGTGCATGTTTTATGTTATAGCACAGTGTTATATCATAGTATTTGTGTTGTGTTTTTTGCATGTAACAGGTGATACAGTTAGTTTAAAGGAATGTCAATTTAATGATATTAATTCCATTTTTTTATGTTGTGTTAACAAATATAACAATAGAGCTGATGTTAAACCATGGTAAATTAATTGACCAAGCAGAATGGACTATACAAAGCTGTTTTGTTAAGTGTCAAACACCTATACAGTTTGAGTAGAAAACAGTTATTTGTGCAAGGATTTGGTATAATCATAGCCATGTGGGCATGAATTTAACTATTAGAATAATATATCTTTTGTGTTGTTAAAATAACGTTATATGTTAAACCATTTTGATGAGTGTTAGAAGTTGATTTAATTGTTAAAGATGTTAAAACATGGTGATGAAAGTAATACTATTACATAGGCCAGGTGAAACCAACTTTAGTAAATTTTGAACAATTATATTAGAAATTTTGTAATGCAAATGTGAAAGGGTAGATGTATTTATAGGTAATAATGTATACAAGGAATATAGAAACAAAATAACACATATCAAGTTATTTAAGAAAATTCCAAATAACAAAATTGTAACATCCATAGTTCTTAAGCAAAAATAGGCACGTTTGGTGTCTAAATATAACAAATGTGAAGATCAAAATAATGCTGATAGTGGTTTTAAACTCCCATTCAGTATAGAAAAGTTATGTTAGTTTAAAGATTTTGAACAAATTTTAGACTTCGAAATAATGAAAGTATATGACAATGTATATCCGAATTGGCCAACCAGATTCCAAGTTTACCCTTAGCAACCAGAAATTTCGGATAAATAAAATGAGACTTCTTTGACAACGATCTTAGCAGATAGACGCGTTTTTAAATCGTCTTACATTATGCGTTATAAAGTGTGAAAAAACTATACAACCAGATAAATACAGTTAGAGGTACACTACACGAACTTTTTGCAATAACAGAAGAACACCCATTATATGGAATAGAAGATATAATAACCAGGAAGAAGATTTGAAGTGGACGAGGGACGAGAAAGAAGATCTGACGTGTACGTGGGCCCTATCTTCAACCAAAAAGAGTACAAGAAGAGGATTTGGTGATTCTGACATCTCATTATATCGTACTTTAACACACACATTGGTATACACGAATTTTAAATAATAATCAACTAAACTACAGACACCATATAACACAAACACTAAAAACAATCACTAATAACACCATATAAGACTAACACCTTTTTAAACACAACAAGAACTTTTAATTTACATAATAACTATCAAAGCCTGAACTGGACATAACCTTTTTAAAACTGGTAACCACTATACAATTTCTGTGTGCACGTATCACTCTAACGTTGTAATATCCTATAATTGTAAACTTGTATTTTGATTAATAGTGTAATATTTTGTTTAATTTATAATCCCCGAACCATATACGCCCTGAGATAATTGATATATTTTATTTAAAAACGTTAACAAAAAGCATTGTTTTGGTCTCGTAGAAATACTGAACAGCTACTGCTGCCAACTGGTAAAAGAAGACTTATAGTTTTCGCTACAATTGCAATTATCCTGTTTAAATTTATTAAAACAGTCAACCAGTGTTTTTCCGAATAAAGGATTCCACAAGGATATATGTTTGATAGTATTTGTGTGTCGTTATTATTGCTGTTACATTTAGTAAATAGAATTCACAGATTGCAGCGGACCCGACAGTTGGTATCGTTGAGTGACGTCACGGAAAAGAAGCAGCATAGTGGGAGTAAGCGGCAATTTACAAAATTATTCGCCGTTCAACATAACACATTTATAATTACACATCGACGACTCCAGTGCGAGTTTGTCGCTACATTATTTATATATATTACAAGTTCACACTTCCTACGGGTGGTGTAATCCAAGTGCACACGACATATATACAAGTAACTGATTCACAATAACATTGTACGTAACAAAAAATCTGGTTACCAATAGACGAACCTGAAGTGAGGCTACATTACGTTTCAATAAGATTCAATCATATATAAATATTAAATGGTTACAATATTTGCGTGACAAATGTAGATAATTTTTTTCAGTATAGTAATAAGAGTTTTATGTAAAATGTAGATAAAGAGGTTCAGAGAATTTGATTTAAATTTACTAAAATATTTTTTTTTGTTTAACGATTAATTTAGTCAATTTCAATTTTATTTTAAAGTTTGTAAAGCAATCAATGATTACCAAGTATGCAATACATAAATTAACGTAGTTGGAAGTTATTAAAAAAAAATAACAATAAAAAATGAAACTGCAGTAAAGCACACTGTCAGACTGAGCAGTCGAGTTTTAATATTGACAAATAAGTATTTAGAATATAACTTTGTTACTGTAGAATATAAGATTTATTTAATGTTAAATGTACTGCAACATTTGAACGTTTCAAGCAAACAATAATGAATATTTATGGCGAAGTAGTTGAGATTTTTAAACACGCTTGTGTTTTATAAATAAAATTATGAAAACTCGTTACAATTAAATCAATGACTACTCTTATTACCATTACACCCAAACTCCATTAATTGGTACACTTTACCAGTAATGTTATATAAAATTTTGCGCTCTAAAAGCGTGGGGCTACCCATTGTACAAAGTGTTTGTAATGTACAAATTGTTATATGAATTATTGAAGTAGGTTAATCACATTAGTATATTAACTTATTCAGCAGCGTAGCAATTATTCCTACTAGTATAGTAGTTGGCATTTCTTAATCATAGAACTACTTTCATGCTTTCCTTCCATATACTTTTTCAGCCTGTACTTATCTAATCTGTTTTTAATATTATCAGAATAATTTTTAAATCTTATTTAATTAACTTAAATATACGTTTTCATATTTCTGTAGTGCTGATTCTATTTTATTTAGTAAGGTGATATTGGTAGCTGATCTGTCAAAGGTTTGTATACATGATTTTATTTGAATAATTGTAGAACTAAGTGAGTTCTCAGTTTTAACTCACCATTTGGTAGTTGTCTGTCTGTGTGTGGGGTATGTTTTACTAGAACTTTTGAATGCATCCCCATTTTCATAAAACTTCGCATGCATGTCCAAACTTTTACTCTACCAAACTCTATTGTTTTGGAGATTAATCCCCCCCCCCCAAAAAAAGGGGGCAGCATGAGTATAGTGTTAAAAATTGAGTATAGTACTCATTTTTTAAAATTTAAAAAAATTCTGTCAGGGCTCAAAAAGTGTGTGAAAATTTCATGAAATTGCAAAAATTCATGTGCGATATCAAATTAAAGGGAACTTTCAACTAACATCTGAGCATAGTGTTAAGTTTTGGAAATTTTAAAATTTTTGGACCCTAGGCCTATTGTGAAAATCCAGCACAGTCAGACTAAAAGGAATTGTAGCCCAAATCCAAACATTTTGAATTTTTAGTGTTTATTGTATGATTGTAAGTAAAATAGTTGTTACATTACTAAATAAATAGAGTAATCGTGATTTTTGTAAATTTGCCCCAAAAAATTATCTAATATTGAACCTTATGTAATAATAAATGTACAATGTTCAAAACAGTGAGCAGGTTTGCAGGTTAGGGAACATACCAGATAATCTATTGTTAGAAAGTTTCTAGTGAATATAAGATTCACAGTGGAAAATAAAATTGTTGCACATCACTATAAACAAAACTCGTGAGGTCCTGAGCCTTCCACCTCATCTTCTGATCTGAGTTTGATGTGAAAGTCTTTAAAGCACTAATCGGGAGTTATGTACATAGCGGTATGCAACAGTTTTATTTTCTGTTATCGATGGTTTTAGAAAATAGTGATAATGTAGTATAATTAATTACGTTTTGTCTTCCACATCAGGTGTAAACATTTAAATAACCAATTTATCAAATAATGTGTATATAAAATGGTAACATTTATTTCCTGTCTGTGTCAGTCACATTTACTAACACAATTACCATGTTGAGGTAATTTAAAGGCAATAACGATATGATACATTTTCAAAATTAGAAACTGTTCTCACATTTTAGTGACACCTGCATGATTAACAATAAACTAATTAAAATACCATCTTTTAATTTGAAGTTCAGGAAAACGATTCAAACAAAAGTCTAGAATTGGAATTGTGCATTGCTAAAATACCAAATATTTCTCTTCTACCAAACTATTTTACAAATAATTCATTACTTTATAAATTATGACACGGTAGTTTTGTCATGAAAGTGTGTAGAATAACAGAACACTATTTTAAAAACTAAAAATTGTAATCTTTATGTGGTGTTTTCATAAAAGTCCAGAAATAAACAGAATAACCATTCTAAATAATAATGCTTATAAACTTTGGACATCTGATTCATCCTATTCAGTCCTATCCTATTTACTTCAAAATATTTTCAAGAGATTTAAGTTACGTCTTAATTATCTTGTTGATCCATCCTCTTTGTTCACTTTATAATTATATATATAAACTTTCACAATATGAACTTACTTTCTTTATCACTTTCCCAAACGTTTCGAGGTGATGTGCCTCTTCCTCAGTGGGAGTAAATACTGATTGTCATTTAACAGAATAATGGTTATGGACTTAGGTGTGTGTGGTGGGGGTTGATGGTGGGAGGGAATTGGCACTGAAATTACTCCCACTGAGGAAGAGGCACATCACCTAGAAACGTTTGGGAAAGTCATAAAGAAAGTAAGTTCATATTGTGAAAGTTTATATATATAATTACTTCTTAAACTTAGTTTACTGATATTGACAAAATGGTTGACTACAGACAGTGGTTGCATCCCCCTCATTAAAATCTTGTACCTGCCAATCTTTTAGCATCACTTTAACTAGTAGCATCATCACATTCACAACATGTCATAGGCAATAGGGTGGGCCAAAAATTATTTTTATTTATTTTCAATTTGCTATACCGTGAAAAACTTGCCCCTAGGATAAATAAGTAAAATAAAATAAAAAGAAATAAAAACTCAGTTAATATCTTCTGGTCACGCATCACCCCCGAAAATCATAATAACTGATCAATTTTAACAATTTTTTGTAATTAAACAAACAAAAATGTTTCTGTGTAAGTCAAACCCTACAGCTTTAGATAATAAAGAGTAGCACAGGAAAGATAAATAAATTTAAAAAGCATAGATATTTTAACTTCAAAACTTGGTCACACATTGCACCTGAAAAACACATTTTTAACATCAAAATTGCAAATTTTACATTTTGACATAAAATAGTTAATGATAAATGTTATGACCTATGGCATTATGATAGTAGCTTTTTACTCATTCTTTTTGGTACTAGCTATTTTAAATTCCGATTTGTGCAAAAAAGCTTGGCATATGGATCGTAAAAGAAGCGTCACTCTGATGAACCCATCCCTAGACTTTGATACCAACAACGTTTTGTGACACTTCTGTCACCAGCTTCACACACCGCTCCACTGCTTGTGTATGGCATGGAAACATGTCAAAATTCTATTGAAATGCTCTTCCTGATTTTATTACAGATGAAATCTCCTCAGTGCTTACTCTTCGCAGGAAAGGTGGCGGTAAAAGATTACATGTAGGCCTACTCCTGTCTATCATTTCGGTATAGTCAGTGGCTGCAAAATTTAGTTTTGGTATCAGAAAGCTCCTAATTGACTTTCCCTCAGGAGCTTTGTTTCTTGCCTATATCATTCTTCTGAGGCCTAATTCTCTGATATGCTTTCTTTGATCTACAATTATACTCAAAAGCAAATGTTTGGGGTGAGCAAAAAACTGAGTTATGTTCAGTCACAGGGTCTACTACTTGAAGTAAATTTTCAGGTAGGAAACCTGATGTTCCTATAGCTTCAAACACATGCTTAGGGCCATCTGTATAGTACTTTCTTTTCTTGATATTAAAACAGACAGGCATTTAGGACTTTAATATGAAAGAAAGTAATAACTTATGCTGATCTGAAGGATTTATCACACTTACATACAATCTGAGAACTCTGTTTGCCATAGTTAACCATCTTGAGTATGAAAGAGGGCCAGGATCATGAACAAAGAAATTTTCTGGACATTTATCTGATTATAGTACCTGCAGTACTAATGTCAAAGAGGTATTGCTGATCTTTGCTTAGGACTTTCCGTTCAATTTCAGGAATCACACACTGAATGCTATCAAAATTTACCACTGGAAATTTTACATATCCACTAAGTTGCCTGCCAGTTGGACCAGAAAAGTATTTAGGCCCGGTAGTGTCACCATCAAGAGTTTCAAATAAATGTTTGAATGGCAATTCATTAAAATGCAAACGACATATCCCCCACTGTAGTTGCCTTTTCACATGTAGTTCAATCAAACAAATAATGCCAGTTTTCCAGCCTGTGTTAGTAACCATACCATCACACCCAATTAAGTCAAGTTCATCAAGGGAAATACCAAATCTAGACAAATGAGAAATGATGCTATTAGCAATATCTGGAGTACCTGTAATCCCTCGCCCCACCTTTCCTGCGAAGAGTAAGCGATGAGATTTCGTCTGTAATCAGGGGCGGCTCATTCTTAGGGTACTAAGGCGCCCCCCCCCAAAGTTTAAATCATATCATGAAACAATCTATTATCAAATTGTGGTACTTTCACTTGTGAACTTACTTGTTTGATATTCCCTCAAACGCCGTTTTGGAGTTGTGTTCTCCTTCTTCAGTGAGGTTTGAATATGGAATGGTCAAGTTGTCGGTAATTTGTAACGGTTATTTTGGTTATCAGGTAGTGTGTGGGGGTGTGGAGGTAGAAGGAGGATTGGCGCAGGATTTTGAATTGTTGTATGCGTTGTGTATAACTGTGTCGAATAGTGTGTTTGATTTAAATTGTAAATGTTCATTGAGTATGTTGTTTGGTTGTGTTTGTATATTTTGAATTGTTCTGTGGTGTTGAGTTTGCGACTTTTGGGAAGGTAGTGTAAAATTTCAAGGTTGTTTTTTATAATGGTGTAACTGTGGTTTTCTGTCTGGATGTGTGTGGCAAATGTGGATTGTATGTTGTTATTGGATAATGCTTTGGTGTGTTCAGAAAATCTGGAGGAAAAAGATTTTCCTGTCTGGCCTATGTAGGATTTATTGCAATCGTTACAGTTTAATTTGTAAATGCCTGTTTTGTTGTATATGTCTATGTCCTTGTTTGTGTCGTTGATGTGTCTTTTGATGGTATTGTTGGTTCTGTATGCTATTTTGTAATTATATTTTCTGAATGTGTTGGCGATTCTGTGTGTGTTTGAGTTGTAGTATGTGAGTGTAATGTATTTATATTGTTGTGTGTTGTTTTTATTTTGTGTTTTATTGTTTTTGTTTAGGATTTTTCTATGTAATTTGTTTATTAAATCAGGGTGGCATCCATTTTTTAGTGCTATGTATTTTATTGTGTTTAGTTCTTCTTTTATAATCTTGTTTATTCTGTGGTATTGTGGTGAGTCTTTGTAGCATGTGGTTGAATCCTGCATGTTTATGTTGTGTTGGATGATTAGATGTGTTGTGGATGACATGTCAGTTGTGGTTGGTTTTCTGTAGATTTTATATGTGTGCGTATTGTTTATTGTTTATTAACAATACAGATTTTATATGTGTGCGTATTGTTTATTGTTTATTAACAATACAGATTTTATATGTGTGCGTATTGTTTATTGTTTATTAACAATACAGAAAACCAACCACAACTGACATGGTCATCCACAACACATATAATCATCCAACACAACATAAACATGCAGGATTCAACCACATGCTACAAAGACTCACCACAATACCACAGAATAAACAAGATTATAAAAGAAGAACTAAACACAATAAAATACATAGCACTAAAAAATGGATACCACCCTGATTTAATAAACAAATTACATAGAAAAATCCTAAACAAAAACAATAAAACACAAAATAAAAACAACACACAACAATATAAATACATCACACTCACATACTACAACTCAAACACACACAGAATCGCCAACACATTCAGAAAATATAATTGCAAAATAGCATACAGAACCAACAATACCATCAAAAGACACATCAACGACACAAACAAGGACATAGACATATACAACAAAACAGGCATTTACAAATTAAACTGTAACGATTGCAATAAATTCTACATAGGCCAGACAGGAAAATCTTTTTCCTCCAGATTTTCTGAACACACCAAAGCATTATCCAATAACAACATACAATCCACATTTGCCACACACATCCAGACAGAAAACCACAGTTACACCATTATAAAAAACAACCTTGAAATTTTACACTACCTTCCCAAAAGTCGCAAACTCAACACCACAGAACAATTCAAAATATACAAACACAACCAAACAACATACTCAATGAACATTTACAATTTAAATCAAACACACTATTCGACACAGTTATACACAACGCATACAACAATTCAAAATCTTGCGCCAATCCCCCTTCCACCTCCACACCCCCACACACAACCTGATAACCAAAAAAACCGTTACAAATTACCAACAACTTGACCATTCCATATTCAAACCTCACTGAAGAAGGAGAACACAACTCCGAAACGGCGTTTGAGGGAATATCAAACAAGTAAGTTCACAAGTGAAAGTACCACAATTTAATAATTATTAAGTGCTGTGAACAAAGTAGTGATGAGCATTCAAAATAAAAAAATAATCTATTATCATTACTCGTGTAAAGTCATTATATCTTTCTTTAATACTTCAGACAAGAAAATGTTTTCATGTTAGGTAATAGCATAAATGTTTTCAGAACAACATGCATCAGGTGCTGTGACAATCGCGCCCATTTCTCCATTCCCCCACTCAGTCCAAAGTTGAATGAACTTGTAACCTTATAGGCAGCTTTTATGCTGTCAACTGGTGCAACTGCTGCCGCACCATGTTGAGCAGAAAGTGATGTGATTCACACAGTACAACTATCGCAGACTATTGATAATATGAGATTTGCTCTTTTTAGTGTTTAGAGTTTGTCTGGAGTGGTTAATTCAGTGCAGGCATTTGTTTAGTGGTTAGGTTTTGAGTTTGTGTGTGTTTTTAAATAGCTTCACAAATAATTTAGGGAAATATTATAATGTCAGATTATTAGGTTTTGTTTTAACATTTTATCCAACATGGATAGTTCAGTGCAGGTGCTTAAAGCAATAACTTTTGCAAGATTAACTCTTGATCAAAAATTGAACTAAAGTCATTAGGTAAGCCAACTCCTGAATTCTGCATGATGCAAACAGAAAATAAGAAAAGTGAGAATCATGTTTTTATAAGGCAACTGCTTTCGAAAGATGCATACCTAAAAAATTACTGGATCTGTGACTGACGTTCAGAAATCTTTGTTTTGTTTTCCATGTATTTTATTTTCTCCCAGAGACCATGGTAATTGCTTGTGGACTGTAAAAAGGGTTAATGATATAAAGCATCTTACATAAAAAATTAAGAAGCATGAAATATCCATCAATCATACGAATAGTATTGTTGATCTTTCTTTGTTAGGTAAAGTAAACATACTGTCTAGTCTGGACTCACAATTTAGACAAAACATTGAAAAGCACAATATTCAAGTCAGCAAAAACGGGCATATTTTAAAACGGCTGATTTTGTGAGTCAATTTCTGTAGTGTTTTTGAGTTGCCTCCAAGAGGTCATGACGAATCAGCATCGTATACAAATCCGGGGGCATACAAAGGTTTAATTAATTTTACTGCGGAGTTGGATTATGTAATGAAAGACCATTTAGAATTGGCCACTGTATTCAAAGGTACATAGAAAACAATACAGAATGATATATTGGACTGTATGGTTAGTGTCTGGAATAGAAAAGGAGATACAAGCTTCTGAATTTGTGGCAATCGAATGTATCAAGACAACTGATGTGACAAACCACTGTCAAATGGTATTCAATTTTAGGTACGTGTTTAAGGGGTCAATGTACAAAAGGTTTTGGGGATTTCTCAGTCCTGAAGGTAAATGTGCAGAAACCTTAGCAAAGTGCATAATGGACAACATCAATCCTCTTCTGCACACATCAAAGGACAAGTTAATAGCTCAGGCTTATAGTGGTGCTAATGCTATGTGTGGTTCTGTTGGATGTGTACAGGCAAAAATTAGAGAAGTGTATCCGTTCGCATATTTTGTACACTGTTATGCTCAACAACTTAATTTGCTATTAGAAAAAGCAACAAGTGTAAACAACAAAGTTAAGAGTTTTTTTCTCAAATCCATCTGGCATTCCAGCAATTTTTTCACACTCATCTCTACAAACGGACATTCTGGATGAAGTAGTGCAAGCCAGCAGAGTTTCTATAACAAAATGGAATTACAACATTCATACAGTCAACGTTGTGTACGAAAACCAATATAAGTTGGAAGAATGTTTCAAAGTTTTTGAAGAAAAGTGTACAAACAAACTCGCACTTAATGAGGCAAGTGGTCATAGAAGGGCTCTTCAGGATAAAAATTTTATGTTCTGGCTATTTCATGTTTTTTCCACAGAATTCTACCCCATGTGGACATACTGTACCAATAACTACAGAGTAAGAATAAAGACAGTGTAATGTGGCAAAATGAGATAGGAATTTTTTAAAATGAGATGCAGAAAGAGAGGAAGAAAATGAATGAAAAAGAAACATGAATAAATGAGGAGTTTCCTGAGCAACCAAGAAAAAGGAACGATAATGTTGGATGCAGCACTAGAATTAGGGATGCAAAAGAAGTATGTGACATCATTATAACTCACTTAAAAGATAGATTTACTTACACGGGTCACCTAGAAGCAGCTTCATTGATGTCCAATGACTTATTTCCACTTTTTCCTACAAGCTTTCCGAAAGAAAAATTCAAACAAGTGATTCAGCATTACCCTTTCTTACAAGAAAACAAACTTTGGAGTGAATTGGAACTATTATACAGATGGCATGATTTTAATTTTAAAGGCACAATAAAACTTCTTAACTTTATAAAAGGAAACAAACTTACATCAGTTTTTAAAGAAGTGTTGAAACTTATAAAAATGATCATAACTACCCCCATGACAACTGCCGAACCTAAGCACTGCTTTTCGACTCTGAAAAGGCTAAAGACTTTCTTGAGAAATACAATGAAAAATGATAGACTGAATGCTCTTGCGATGTTATCTATCAACAAGGAACTTGTTAAAGAAATGAAGGACTTTGATGATAGAGTGCTAGAAAAGTTTGTTAATTTAAAGGAAAGGTGAATGGACATTGTAATAGGCTTATAAATAAATGATCTGTTTAAAGTGTAGGTATCATAAAAATAATATAGTCTGAATATAGTATATTAATTTTTTTTTGGAAACAGTATAGATATTTTTGTGGATACTTTTGACAGTTTGTGTGGTTATGTTTATTAATAAAACTGCTGACTATCTACAAGACCTCACAATATTTGAAGTGAGTTCAAATTTTTAAATTATCTTTCCATGCTGCAGGTGTCACTATTCTTATTTTATTAATGAATTATGTGATCAAATATTGTCGATGTTTCTATTGTGCATTAAATTCAATATTGATAAATAATTAAGAAGCCAAAAGGGTGCGCCCTCCAGCCTCTTAAGTCACGAGCCGCCACTGTCTATAATAAAATCAGGAAGAGCAGTTGAATGGAATTTTGACAAGTTTCCATGCCATACACAAACAGTGGAGTGGTGTGTGAAGCTGGTGACAGAAGCATCACAAAAAGTCATTGGTACCAAAGTCCAGGGATGGGTTCATCAGAACGACGCTTATTTCATGATCCATCATGCCATTTTTTCGCACAAATTGGAATTTAAAATAGCTAGTACCACAAAGAATGAGTAAAAAACTATTGACATAATACCATAAATCATAATATTTATCATTACCTATGTTATGTCAAAATATAAAATTTGTAATTTTAATGTTAAAAATGTGTTTTTCAGGTGCAATGCGCGACCAATAAAAGTTCAAATATCTATGCTTTTTAATTCATATATCTTCCCTGTGCTACTCTTTAAATATCTAAAGCTGTAGTGTTTTTGACTTACATAGAAAAATTTTATATTTTTTTTATTACAAAAAAATAGTTAAAATTGATCAGATTTTATGATTTTCAGGGGGTGATGTGTGACCTTAAGATATTAAACGATTTTGTATTTCTTTTTTTTATTTTACTTATCTATCCTAGGGGGAAGTTTTCCGTGGTATAGTGAATCGAAAAAAAATTAAATTATTTTTTGGCCCACCCTAATAGGCAAGGTGCTGTCTATTCTGCCTTCAAAGATCTTCCAGCCATCTCTTCCTGGGTCTACCCACACACCTGTGTCTTATAGGGTTATATTTCCAGACTTGTTTGGCCAGTCTTGAATCTGGCATTCTTTCTAAGTGTTCTTTACACTGCTGTTTATAATCTTTTAGTCTTTCATTCAAGTTAAAAACGTGTAATTCTTCTCTTATGGCCTCATTCTTCATATGGTCAAGTTTAAACTGCCTTTCAACTCCTCTTAAGAATCCCATTTCTGAGGCCTGTATGTTACTACAATTAGCTATAAACTAATTAATATGTCATTACTTATAACAAATTTCTGGAAAGAGTATCATAACTGTAGATGTATCATCAAAAAAAAAGTAAGTGTTATATTAGTCAGGTTTGACTACAAATCAATTTTTAATGTTTACTGTACAAGTTCTGTACTGTTAGGTGTTAACTACATATTTATATGTATATATTAATGTGACTTTAAAAATACATACAAATGCATAGTGCTTATATAGTGCAACATATTAACATTCATCGAATATGATTGAAAAGAGTACTTATATGAAATATATGGTATAGTAATTTTATAGTAATCTGTAAAGTAGAAAATTAATTGAATATAAAAAAATGTTAATTATTTATGAAAATTATTTATGATGGTTGCTTGTTATCCTCTATGATTTTTTGAAAACAACCAGAATTATGATATACATTTTTGAAGATGGTTGAACAAATCATTTTCTTTACTAACATTTTTTAGAAAACTGAAGGATCAGTGTTAAATGATACCAATACTTGTTAAATAAATGATTCTCTGTAATGCCTTAGTATAAGTGGCAATTTTCAGTAAACCCTTAACAATTTCTGTTTCAGAATTGTATTTATTTTAGAAAATTCTTCAAAGACAAAGTTTTTTAATTCACTACGACATTGAAAAATTAATTTAAAAATATCGGTATGGAGAATCATACATGACTTCCATCTTCTAAGATTTATATTTAAAATCATTTTCGAAATGAAATATTACTATAGAAACTACTTCTTTCTACTTACTGCTTCAGCCTTAACCACAGTACTGTGGTCACTAACGTATACCACCTCACGTTATCGCACTCGATTTTCACTGATGATGGAAGTCGATGGCATTGCCAAAACATCTGGTTTTGTAGAAAACATTGGACTACGGCCAAACATCCCGGGAAGGAATTTTAACAAAAACTACTTCTTTGTTGCCGATAACGTTGTACAATATATATAAAAAATTGCATAAAATTAATGGCTTGTATAAGTTAATGTTTGATCTCCATTAAGTAGTGCTCAAGTTTCCAAAGTTTTAATATTATGATGTCCGTAATTAAAACATCAGAGCAGGTTTAGTGTTTATGAGGGTACACCGTGGACAAAAATTTTCAACATTTCCTATTGAGCGTTGCTACAGTGTTCCTAGTTGCAGCGTTCCTATCAAGCTGCGAATCTACAGTGTATGTTTCACAGAACAAACACGCGAAAAAGAAGGAGCGCTCCGAAGTCACTCATGGACCCTCAGCATCTTGCAGAGGGTTCATTCCCTAAAGACGAAAAGTGTGTCTATGAATCGTTCCTCTGTAAACACGTGCAGTTACACTGCCCAGCGATCCACAGGAAGCAAATCGCTATCCACGCTGGACACTTTTTCGGCTTGCACGCGTTATGTTGGTATGGGTTTTGGCACTTACCATTTAAAAAGCGTGCAAATGTAAGAAAATAAACATGAGTGAGGCCAGAAATAATGCGAATTGTGTGTGTGTGTGTGTGTGTGTGTGTGTGTGTGTGTGTGTGTGTGTGTGTGTGTGTGTGTGTGTGTGTGTGTGTGTGTGTGTGTGTGTGTGTGTGTGTGTGTGTGTGTGTGTGTGTGTGTGTGTGTGTGTGTGTGTGTGTGTGTGTGTGTGTGTGTGTGTGTGTGTGTGTGTGTGTGTGTGTGTGTTCCCTGCCTTTTTATTGCGGTAGTCATAATAATAAAATAGAAACGTAAACATTACATAACTGAGATATGCTTGCCTGCCACGAACGATATATTATTTTATACATGTATATTAACTCATACATAATTTACATTAAAATGAAAAAATTATAATTTTATTGCCTTTCAACAAAATTATTTTATTTTTAACAATTACCATTGTTTCAAAAAGTTTAAATGAATTTTCAAGTACTTTACTGTTGTTAAAACGTAAAAGGTTGTAGGTAAACTACCCCTTTCCCTTAATCGATCTTCACCAAAATCGAAAGTCCTTGAGATCTCTACAATTCAGGGACATATGCAAAAAATTATTTGATTCTGTTTGAATTTGCGGCTGTTATCGTTTGCCATAGAAAATTACCCTTGACAAAAAAACGTTGCAGGTAAACTACCCTTAACCGATCTTCACCAAAAACAATAGGTCTTGAGAACTCTACAATTTAGGGCTGTATGCAAATAATCTTTTGATTCTGTTTGAATTTGCGGCTGTTATCGTTTGCCATAGAAAATACCCGTGTTAAAACATAAAATGTTGCAGTTAAACTACCCCTTTCCCTCAACCGATCTTCACCAAAAACAATAGGTCGTGAGTACTCTACAAATCAGGGCTGTATGCAAAAAATTATTTGATTCTGTTTGAATTTGCGGCTGTTATCGTTTGCCATAGAAAAAAAATCGATAGACAGACAGACACACAGACACACACACAGACACTTTTCGAAAAACGACTTTTTTCATGTTTTGAGTGTAGTACAATCAGAATCTGCAATATTCTCGAACACGATTTTTTTTTTGCCATCACCATACTTCCATTTCCTTAAGGAACATGGAAGTAAAAAATCGGTATGGAGAACCATACATGACTTCCATATTCTAAGATTTATATTTAAAATCATTTTCGAAATGAAATATTACCATAGAAACTACTTCTTTCTACTTACTGCTTCAGCCTAAACCACAGTACTGTGGTCACTAACATATACCACCTCACGTTATCGCACTCGATTTTCACTCATGATGGAAGTCAATGGCATTGCCGAAACGTCTGGTTTTGTAGAAAACATTGGACTACGGCCAGATATGCCGGGAAGGAATTTTAACAAAAACTACTTATTTGTTGCCGATAACGTTGTACACATATATATAAAAAATATGCATAAAATTAATGGCTTGTATAAGTTAATGATTGATCTCCATTAAGTAGTGCTCAAGTTTCCAAAGTGTTAATATTATGATGTCCGTAATTAAAACATCAGAGCAGGTTTAGTGTGTATGAGGGTACACCATGCACAAAAATTTTCAACATTTCCTATTGAACGTTGCTTAGAATAAAGCTGCGAATCTACAGTGTACGTTTCACAGAACAAACACGCGGAAAAGAAGGAGCGCTCCGAAGTCACTCATGGACCCTCAGCATCTTGCAGAGGGTTCATTCCCTAAAGACGAAAAGTCTGTCTATGAATCGTTCCTCTGTAAACACGTGCAGTTACACTGCCCAGCGATCCACAGGAAGCAAATCGCTATTCACGCTGGACACTTTTTCGGCTTGCATGCGTTATGTTGGTATGGGTTCGGCACTTTCCATTTAAAAACTGTGCAAATGTAAGAAAATAAACATGAATGAGGCCAGAAATAACACGAATTGTGTGTGTGTGTGTTCCCTGCCTTTTTATTGCGGTAGTCATAATAATAAAATGGAAACGTAAACAGTACATAACTGAGATATGCTTGCCTGCCACGCACGATATATTTTCTCTTATACATGATTTACATTAAAATGAAAAAATTATAAATTACCATTGTTTGAAAAAGTTTAAATGAATTTTCAAGTACTTTACTCTTGTTAAAATGTAAAAGGTTGCAGGTAAACTACCCCTTCCCCTTAACCGATCTTCACCAAAATCAAAAGGCCTTGAGTCCTCTACAATTCAGTGACGTATGCAAACAATTATTTATTCTGTTTGAATATGCAGCAGTTATCGTTTGTCATAGAAAATTACCCTTGATAAAAAATGTTGCAGGTAAACTACCCCTTCCCCTTAACCGATCTTCACCAAAAACAATAGGTCTTGAGTACTCTACAAATCAGGGCTGTATGCAAAAACTTATTTGATTCTGTTTGAAGTTGCGGCTGTTATCGTTTGCCATAGAAAATACCCATGTTAAAACATAAAATGTTGGAGGTAAACTACCCCTTTCCCTTAACCGATCTTCACCAAAAACAATAGGTCTTGAGAACTCCATAATTCAGGGCTGTATGCGAAACATTATTTGATTCTGTTTGAATTTGCGGCTGTTATCGTTTGCCAAAAAAAAAAAATTACCCTTGATAAAAAAAAATCGTTGCAGGTAAACTACCCCTTTCCCTCAACCGATCTTCACCAAAAACAATAGGTCGTGAGTATTCTACAAATCAGAGCTGTTTGCAAAAAAGTATTGATTCTGTTTGAATTTGCGGCTGTTATCGTTTGCCATAGAAAAAAAATCTATAGACAGACAGACAGACACACAGACACTTTTCGAAAAACGACTTTTTTTCATGTTTTGAGTGTAGTACAATCAGAATCTGCAATAATCTCGAACACTTTTTTTTTTTTGCCATCACCATACTTCCATTTCCTTAAGGAATATGGAAGTAAAAATGATATATTTTTTAACATTCACTACTGCACAATATTAAAAGTATAAAAAACCTTTAGTATTCTATGCCAACTTTTCATTCTAGTTGGCAGTGGTTTGTTGTTGTTTCACTGTTTAATGTTAATTTATTTATTTAGTTTTCCACTGTTATTATACTCTTTCACAAAAATAAAATATTATTTCTTAAAATTTTTGCTGGGCAGGTAAATTCTGACTGTATTATCAACTGTTATAATTAATCTTTTTCCTTAATACTGACTACAAGACCTGAAATTTTGAGTTTTCTTATAGGCATCACTATGTTTTCCTCTTTATATGTTACTGAACATTCTGCTAACTTTAATTATGTGAAAATAATAATATGCTTTTTTAACTATTGCAACTTGTAAAATATCTAAAAAATATTGGGTTTTTATCCAGAGCAAAATATGAATTACATACTGAGCGTTGTAAATGCTCGTTTCATGGAGTTGTGAATGTGCCCTTAATGACTTTATTGTAAATAATGTATATATGTATTGTGTTTGTATATATTAATAAATGTAAAGAGTTTGAATTCATATTTTTTATAACAAGGGCTTTGAAATTACCATATCTACAATTTAGACACCAGTATTTAAAATTACCTACCCATTAGGTAGTTACAACATTTGTAGTTCACTAAATATATCTACTGTAATGTCATAACATTCTAAATCTTCTTCATCATGATAAAGAAAAGGTATGATTAGTTCAGTTGTTTAAGTCTGTAGTGGCCATAAGTTATTACTAATAAGATAACATTACAGTACTTTCAAGTATTCTTCATTGTGTTTTAGTATCACAAATTGAAAAGAGTTGTGAAAATATTATCAAGTAATTGTTGTGGCCAAATTTTTATCATGAGACAGCACAATACTAATTGAATTTACTTTTTAAAGTAATTATTAACTGTTATATTTATCATAATTTAAAAATAAGTTAAATTGTGTGCAAAAGTAAACAAAATAAAAACAGTCACCAAACAGATAACAAACTGTGCAGTTTATTATAAAATAATAGTTCAGTAATAGTATTAAAGTAAACCAGTTGTTTCTACTGTACCAGTGAATTAAATATAAATAGGTTTCATAGTGTTTACACTTAACGGCTTACATGGTTATGTGTATTGATAACTACTATTTCTTTTAATTTGATCTTTTAATGCCTTTGCTTATTATTTTATAACAAATCTTGAGGTGTATCCATTCTGCCATTCATAAGTTAAGCTGAAACTGAACACAAACAAAGTCTGCCCACTTATTGACGTGACTAAGTTTGAAATATAGGATCAAGTTAGAGTTTCAGAAATAAACCTAATTATTATACTGATGAATTATAAACTATTATTATGTTTATGTGGTAAAATATGTTTAATAAAATCAACATGTAGTATGTTTTCAAAAGTTTTTTTTAATCTGGCAATAAAGACAACATAGAGACCAAAAAGTAATGAGAGTAGTTAAATAATAGGAAAAAATTGGAGCCTATTAATAGTGTATCTGTTTTATAGTGTGTAGAGGTTTTTAACTCTCACTATTGTCGAAGTTATTATCATGTTTGATAGATCTGCAGAATTCCTTTAATATTATTGATAGCATGTACCAGTTATAAATCACATAGTAATTTCATAGTAATTACATAGTTATTTGGTATTTTCAAGTTATATATTATGCTTTTTTTCTATGATTGTGTTCTGTAATTCTAATTTTTCAATGATTCTTAGCATGCTTGATGCAGTGTGAAATCTTGTTTGTAGTATCATGTTTGTTTACTATTACTAAAGGCAATTTTTAGTCACATTGAAATGTTCCTATTTTCCATAGGTGGCAATGGATCAGACTTTGTTTTTGCCTTGCTTTCCCTGTCTCAATATTTGACACACGGTACAGGAAAAGAAACAGATTAAGCAAATTGCTCTCTTCCTATCAAGTCTTGTATAATGTAGGTCTGTGTGCTATCCTCAGATTCATGCAGGCATCTCAGTTCCTGCTGTTTCTTTTAATTAGCCCAGTGACTGTCCTGTCCTGTCTTCCCCAATGGCAGCTGATCATTTCAGAGACAGGTGAAACTTGTAACACAAATTTTAAAGAAATTTTTTTTTTTGTAAGTAAGTAAACATAGTAACAATGGTCTGCGTCAACTTAACAATGACATACGCAGGAGCTGTACCATATGTAGTTTGGACAACAGCATGTGAAAGCCATTAGCAACGGGAAGGCGAGTATTAGAAAGACAATACCTCTGTAATAACAGCTGTTCGCTTAAGAGAATTGCGTGTGGCGAGCTGGACTATCAGAAAAACAAGAGGGTAATGTATCACAGATGAATGACAAAGAAAAGCTGACAGGAAGACATAACGAGGCGACACGAGAAATAATAAGCCACGTGTGTGAATCTTCACACCAAAACGCGGCGGTACATTGTTCACAATGAACGGAAGGGCTCGGACAGAAATTGTCTGAATAGTGACCATACGGGTGAGCAATTAATAAACTGCGGGACGCACAGTTTGCCAGATTGGGTCACAGCTAAGAAAAAACCTGCAGAGCAGATGTGGCAGTTGTAAGGAATACCAAGAAACGACCACACTGGCGTGGGAATGGAAAAGACGATGCTGGAAGACAATACGAGGATTGGTCATGGGTAAGCAGTGATACACATGTTGAACTAAAAGGCAGCTGTGAGGCCATGCAGCAATTAAGAGAAATTTGTCTGAAAGGACCGGACGAAAGACAAAAGAGTGATGGACAGGCGTAAAATTTGGTCATCCGCCTCAGACTATGGGTGGAACCAACCAGGAGATGTAAGGGTAGGAAATCAAGAGGCCTATCAGAAACCAGAGTTGGGGAAGGCGTTTCTCCAAGAAGAGGTTGCTAGGGAGACGAGGTTGAAGAACGAATGAGAATGATGTCAGAAGACAAGCCATGGTGTTAAGGAGGAGTTTTCGTCAGAAAATAGATGAGAACCAATAGAAACGAAGAAGGTGGGAAGAAGAGTCTTGAGTAGAGAAGATAGTGGGATTCGAAATATAAAATTAGGTGTTTACCGCAATCTGGGGTCTTAACGGTCTTAACTGTCTTAAGTGCGGAAGTCTTCGTCAGAGGTTGAGTAAAAGTTTGAACCTTAGAAGAGTCGGAGTGGTAATATAGCCTACGTGCGAATGGTCGAGAGTCGTGAGATGGTAATGGAACTTAGTAGTTAATAGACATGTCGGAGTACCACTTTGAAAATAGACTTAGTTTTTTTTTCTAGAATTGATATACTAACCAAGTAAGTAAATACGGTTGGAAGTTTTGATGGAGTGTAAATGATAGACATAGTGTTGAAATCGAGATAGTTAAAGAGAGCCGGAAATATGAACTAATTACGGTAATTGTGTGAAAGACGAATATAACTGCTAACGCCCATTAAGCATAATCAAATGGTGTGGTAATAAAGTTAGTCCGTGAAGGAACTGTGCTAACTAAATAGAGTATCCAACAATCTGTATAAATTAATAAATTGTTAACGTACTAAGAATATGTAAATAAGACATAAATATAAACAATTCAGAGTTAAAGTGGTGTTATCAAATACCATGTGTTGAAACCAGATGTTCCAATAACGAGAATTAACAAAAGAGCTATATGTGTCGGAGTGCGAGATAATAGGTGATGTGTAAAAGTGTCATCCACAAGATGATAGTGTCATCAACAAGGGCATCAGTGAGCCTGGAGAGAGAGAAGGAAGAGCATAGCAGATGAGCACCGCAGAATTAATGGAATTCTGCGGCCAACAGTAACAAAATTCATGCAATACTAATGTTAATTAAAAACACTGTCTGTCTCTCTAAAAGAACTCACTAATGATATTTCAAGAAAATCATATCTAGTATCTATTCATGTTAAATTGGCATGAACAACTTTTAAAAGATAGTTTTAGCTATATCCATACAATTATGAATCCATTTGTTAAGAATACCTTAGTGTAGCGTAAAAATTTATAATTATGATTATTAATGTTTAAATAAGTAACCCTGAGAAGGAGATTATAAGAGAGTGAGTAATTTTTGAAGTAAATAATACTGATATTATAATGTGATGTTTCATATTGCAAGATGAAAATTGTGTTTTATTTTAGATATCATGAAACTGAGATCCTTGGTAACAGGTATAAATAAACTAAGTTAATATCGTAAATTTTGGTGTATGTTGTTACTTATTCGAAATCACCTAAGATAGAATACCAATGATAGTAATTATGAAAAATTAAGTCAGTATATAGCATAAAAGAAATCAAAACGTCATTCAAATCATACATAATCAATTAACACCATGTAAGTAATTGTGGTAACACACACAGTAAAATTGATATATTAGGCACCACACGAAAGGTGGGGCAGTTTATTTTTACATTTGGTGTACCTAACGAGTGGCAATAATTTTGTTATATGTCACATTTATATACAGTCAGTATAGTTGTATAATATCTTAATTAATTAACTTAATTAATTAATTAACAATTAATTAATATCACACAAACAAAGTTATTGTTGTATGTGACGCCCAAAAGCCGGGCAAACAGAGTTAAAGTTGTAACTGAATTAAAGGCAAGCCACTGTTTTAAACAAAAGTTTAGTAGATTAAAAGTTTAATAATAGTTCTTCCATGTTTGTAAACACAGATAAAATTTTAAGATGAAATGATAGTAAGTACTTATAGAGTCATATTTTGTTTTTTGAGTATAAGCTCAATTCTGACTTTTAAATTTGTAAAATTATTATTAGTAATGGTGCAATAAAGTGGTCTTGCATTAATTAACGACTCCCTTGTCAGTAGTTAATTTTAGTATTCCTTTTCAGTCAAAACCTTTGATAAATTAGCATGTCTGTCTTCTGTTGAGTTTTAACAACTTAGAGAGATTTTCTTGTCACCATTATTACCTCTTGAAAATTATCTTCTAATAAAACAGATATCAGATCATAGGAAGGAAACAATATAAAAAAAATACTGACAACACAATAGAAAGATGAACAATGAACCAAAAATAGCATACTACTTAGCAAAGTATTGTACAGATATAAAGACCTGAAATCTGGTACACTTGCAGAAGGAGTGTTGGAGAGTATGCAGTTGGGAACTGTCATACATGCAGCATTTCTTACTGATATAAAATTAATGTATCTTTGAATGTTATACAGACTTGCTTTAACATTTATACTATATCAATTGTAGCAGCATAATGACAATGTAGCTTTTGTACCATTTTTGTATTACTTGATAAAATAAATAAAAGTTAATCTTCTTCTAATTATAATAACAGAATTTATTAAAAATGGAATTTTTAATGTAAAATAAACATTCAAAAAATTGAGAGAATAAAGTATATTCAGTGTGACAAGCCAACATTGGTTTCCCCCCAAAAAATATACATACCAGTGAAGTATATGATTAGAAAGGGGAGATAAGGTCTTCAAAGATTAAAATTTTAAATGTGTCTAGAAGGGATTTTTCAACCATGATACATATTGGTATATAACTTTTTTTATGTTCAGAGTTGATTAGCAATAGTTTTTTTGAAAATAGAAATATAGACACTATTACCAACAAATCTTGAATATATTGATACATACAAGTTTTTGATAAAAACTTTGGTAAATATGTTCATTGTTTAGTTCACTTCACTTCACTTATTCCAGTCCTCTTCTACTGCAAGGTGTAGAGGTTGAGCAAAGGTCTTGCCACCGTGGTCTTTGCATGGCCAGGGCCTTGGCTTCATTCCATGGGACTCCCAGCTCCTGTGGGGAGCACCTTTGTTTAGTTACATGTTTATATTTGTATTGGTTTTAATATGTAAACAAATTATTAAACAGTTTATATTAATATTTGTGGAGTCATTATTTGAAACAAATGTTCCTGTGCTGTCAAATTTAATTCAAAATTTCAAATGTAATTTATAATGTTAATATTAATAGTACTTTACTTACTATTCACGTCATGAACGGTCTTTTTAAATAATAGATTTAATAAATAATTATATTTAATTTTAAATGAATACAATTTTACAATTTTATTTAATATTAGGCTGCGGCAAATAATTTTTGAAAATTGCGCTGCACACATCTGCCATGCTCCTTCAGTTGCGCCAACATTCGAAAATCTATATATCGTACGATGCAGTGCAGACATCGGTGTAAACAAATGAAATACTCGGCAGCAGTCAGTCTTGAAAAATCAGTGGGTCAGTTGAGTTCGCGTGTTAAATGGTTAAAGTATCGAGTTATTAAGTTACAGTGATCGGTTGAGGTAAAGTTGCGTTTTGTTGTTTAATTTCAGTTTTGGTTTGATGCTGCAGTGTTTATTGATTAGTTTAGCCTGTTCGTGGTGAAAAATAGGGCGAAACTAGGCTAGGTGTTTGCTCGAGACTGGAGGCAAGACTTGCTTCATTGCTAGGTTATCTCAACTTTGTCTGAATTCGTAATGGACGTATAATATTTTAACGAAAAGTTAGACACTAATCGGTTATCTGTGTTCAATAACTGCGATTTTCGATAGAGGCCTAAATTATTTAGTCATTTTTTTAATTTTGTAGGTTAGAAAGGTTGACTAACCAAGCAGAATGCAGCCAATGTTTGAAGATCAGACATAAATCTTGGATTGTAGGAATTGTGGGTTTGTCAAAATGCTAACTACACGAAAGAAATAAGGAAACAGCAACATGCTGTCAGTACTAGAAGAAGAGTCTGACATATATGAGGTTTTTCCACCTCATGTTGACACCAGCAGCATACCTATTCTTCCAGAAAGCCCTGTCGGAAAGAAACCTCCCTTGAAAACTTACAACGAAATACAAAGTCTCCTTCAGTCTGGTAAAAAGCGTGAAGTCAAACAGATCCTACGTGAAAACTGTTGGCCCACAAATAGCACAATTCGGTCACAGTTATGGCCAAGCTTGTGTCATCAGCATGCCCCTGACAAATCAATGCAAGAAGGGTTTTATTGGGACCTTGTCAATCAGCTCTTTGGTACTACAGGTAAGCAACTAGTACTTATTTTAATATATTATATTTATCTTGAATGTACAAAAATTTGTATGCAAGATTCTTGTCATGAATACAGAGTCAGTATAAGTGTATGTATACTAGTTTTCTTAGATTTAATAATTAATCAGTGTTATAAGCCTACTGATATTGAAAGCTGAAATTTTAAGACGTGAGAATAACTCCAGAGTTATCACAGTATTTGGATACATGTGATATGTATGCCCACATTATATTGGATATGGTGTGTATATTTGTGTATGAATTTAATTAAAAACATAATGGGTATACCACATAATGTACTAAAAGACATGGCTTATGAAATCTGATGTTAGTATTCATGTTAAATAAAATATACACGATATTAGAGTAAAGGAATGTTCATAGGTAGTAAAGTTTTTGTGATGAATATTTCAAAAGCCTTTGGTTACAGGCTGTTAATTCATAAAAAATAGAGTGTTTCAGAGAAGTTTGTATGCTTAGGAGGGTCAGAAGTTATTGGGTAGGTTTATTGTGAAATCATAATATAATTGTTGTATATGAAATCAAGTAATGTTCTCTATAGTAGTCTAACAAACAAAACTTATGTTAAGTCTGGATGTGTTACATGAAGTAATTTCTACAATTATGCAGATCAGGGAGAGAGAGAGCGAGGGAGAGAGTTTTTAAATATACTGTCCAGTGTCCAGTTAAGTTATAGTGTAGATAAGACTTAAAGACTGATGTTTTTTTTTAGTTTTTATTGCATATTTTCTTGAATAATTATGGTTTACTGTTTTAAAATGAAAAAAGCAATTATTAAACGAAGCAAAACACGTAGGCCTAAGAGTTGCAAATAATAACCAATCTTAATGAAATTTAAAAATAGACATTTATCTTGTGTGTGTATGTTTTGCACTTAGATGAATGTGTAATGTGACTTCAATTGTTATTGTGTACACCAATATACAGATATACTTAGCATATTTACACTATGTGCACTTGGTTACCTTTAAATATTTTTCAGACATTAATGGTCGACAATAAAATAATTTTTTTATGATGTATTGTCATTTTTTATTATATTTTGCAATTTTTAATTGGGAAACCTTATTGAATTCTGACAGTAGCATTTGGATTTTTATGTATACGAGAAGTATAAGAAGTAATTTGTTTTGAACCATTGAAGATTATAGGAAAACTCTCTTGTCTCAGTATGAAACTCTATCTCAGAACATGAAAAATTTGTTTTTTTCTAACTCTGTTAGTTTGAAAAATATAAAAACCCTATATAACATAGGCTTTCATTTTTTTTAATTATGCTTGTTGTATGTAGGCCTTACACAGTGTAAACGTAAGTCTGGTAGTAAGGCTTCTAAAACTGCGCAAAATTGGCTAAATCTATCTGGATCAACATTGCTCCCATCTAAATGCGTTATTTCGTATTTTACATGAAACCTACGTATATTCAAAATTATACATCACTCTTTTTGAAACAGAACTCAATGCTGTAATGTCCAACGGCACCGGCGGGCCTCACAGTCTATTCACGCGCGCGTTCGTCCCTCAGACCTTATTACACAATTCTCAAGTCATTAATAACTCTACGACTCCAAGTGGTATATATATATCTACAGTATATTCATACATTATATCATATTTTTTATACGTTATACATACGTTACATGAATAACGTTACGTTATATCATTTGTCTAACATCTAATCTCTGCGAACTAGCAAATGAAGGCATACCTTGAGTCAGTATTTTTACTACCCCAGTAACAGACAATTTGATGTGATGTTCTGCACAACCGAGTTTTCATGTGGTACTTGCATTTACAAACAGCATGAAGACTACGAGAGTAAATATTTATTAATTGTAACGTTATTCTACATCTAGTATGAATAATAGAATACACTATGTAAGGTACGTTATTGTGTTTCAGTGTTGTATTCCTGTAAGTAAGTTTGCATTTTTTCGCAACTTGCAAATAAAAAGTTCAAATTTTTCGTTTCCGCACCTAGGCTTGACCTGTAGTTTACGTAGAAACACAAAACTCCCGTTTTGTTTTTTAGGTTTCGTGGCTTTTCCAGACAAGGGTGTCCATCGGAACTATTATCCTTTTTTTTTGTAGAAAACCTTTTAACAATTTGATTCCACCATGAAGATTAAGTGTCATTTTGAATTGTCTATTGAAACAGTATTTTGAAATTTTCATTTATTGATTGCATGAATTAACATCCTGGTTTGTATTCAAATATTATTTGGAAATATTTTTATATATCATGAAAAAAAAAATTACATTACCAATGTACATATGAAGAAATTAAGAACTGATATGTTCAGTATAATATATGATTGAGAAGTTATCTTATTCGTAAACTTAATTGGTTTTACTCTTAAGGACAACACACCATTACTAGGTTGTCTTAGTCATGCCATTGAACATATCATAGATTAGGTGAAATCTTTGACGCTAAGAAAATAAAACATAAAAATCAGTGTTGTTTATATCGTTTATTGGGCAGAACAAAATGACAACAGATTGGATGAAAATTAACTAAAATGGTATAAAAAGAAATGAACATTTTACTGTGATGAAAAAGTTATTCGTGAGATATTATTTTAATACAATAAAATAAATTGTTCGTATGCTAGATTGATGTTGTTCTGTTATTATTTATTAATACTCTATACAAATCACAAAACTTTTCATCATTTATTAACTCATCGTTAGTACTAAACTACGAGAGTTGATCAAAAATTTCGTGCAATTTTGCAGTTTCCACCGCTATTTGATGCGGATCATTCTATGTCAAACCAACCAAAAAATAATTATTTTCAACCTGACCATTTTTAAATTTGATGAAACTTGCAGGATTTATTCTCTCTATAAATGTAAGTACAAAAATATTTTGTTTTAATTTTTATGTGACCCCATTTTTTAGTTTTTAATTTTTTAAATTTAAAAAAAAGTTCGTTTTTTTGGCTTGCGGAACAAGCTTTAATGCATCATAACTTTGTTCTATAGGTCCTACAGACTTGTTCTTGGGCTCATTTTTTAGCTCTTTTTAGTGGCTTTAATTTGATATATAACTTGACGCATTTTATAAAAAAAAGTTTTTTTGAAAAAAGTAAAACTTTTTTTTTTTAATATGAAAGTGTTCTTTAAAAAAGTTTTTAAAAATATATGTTATTCTACTGTTTATTATCTACATTTCCTGAAAATTTTAAAGTGTGATCACTATGGGATCACAAGTTATGGACAAATATGTAAGATACCTTTCGCAACTAAATAGTGTTTAGGTAAAAAAACTAGTTTTGTTTAATTAAACCAAATGTATTATATAAACTAATGAAAACATGACTGAGCTCTTTTAAAGTGGCTATGGTTTTAAAACTGTCCGACTTGAGTAAGCCAATTAGTTTTTATTTCCTCTTTGAACAAGAATTTTTTTTAACAAATCAATACCAAATTAATTTTGGCTTTTTATATTTGTGTGTTTAATGTACTTCAGAGAATTTTTAGTAAGTTTTCAATCATATAATTTTTTTTAAATTAAAAAACTAAAACAATACACTTAAATAAGAATTTGTTTTTCTAAAAGACATAAATACATTTAAACTAATATATATTTTTTAAATTTTAATTAACTAAATTAAAATTTTAAATAAATAAACTTTAATCATAAATAAACTGTGTAAAGCTAATAGGCCTAGATGGAATAATTTTCCAATTCCCAAATGAATTGAGTTTCACAGTAACTAGACAGCAGCTATTTAGATGCGCAAGTCTCAACAGGCTTGGTTCCTGTCAGTACATGTAAGCCTAGGTATACACAGGTCAGGTCAGCCAAGTCAGTCTGCTTGAATGCTCAGTTCACTTCAGTTGCTTTCCAATCGTAGTGATACAGTTTTAGTGAAGTAGCCAATCTTAGTGTTTGTAGTTTTATAAATTTAGGTGACTATCATTTTTTTAGTGTTTCTGTATTTTTAAAAAGTGGTTTAAAAATTTTTGTAGAATTTTGTTAGTGGTTTTTGTCATTGGAATTAATAAGGTAAAACTTTTTAAAAACCCTCTGTACATTTTCAAGCATTAAAATTTTATAGGTATTAGTTATTAGGTATATTAGTTACTGCAACTAAATTCAAACTTAGAAGAAAACATGGAAGCGGCTAAAGCAACCACATCTAAAGGTAGTTTTCAAGTATATTGTTGCAATCCACTCAAAAATCAAACCATGATTATTTTAAAAAGAGTTTAAGACCTGTTAAGGAAAATATTGTCAGTCGTTCTAATACTATAAAGCTTGGGGATAGAATATGTGACAGTTGTCGCAAGGCAATACTTAAGTTGCCCAAACTGGATGAAGTAGAAGAATGGCAGTCTGACAGCTCAGAATATGAAGACAATGATAACAATGTTGAAACAATAGAAATATCAACTCCACAGAAGGAAGAAGCTATTGATGCAGTAAACATAAGTTTAGTTGCAGTTGATGAACCTCCAATAAAAAAAGCGTTTAACAGAGAAGAAGTACCCTGAGGAAAAACTAAAAAAAGTATCTGAAGCTTTCAGAACCAAACTTATGAGCCTTAGTCCATGCAGTCAGATTGAAGAAAAACCTGATATAGGTAGAGAAATGATAAATCAGCTTAAAGAAAAATTTCACAGTACTTCTGATAAAAGCTTAAAAATGCAAATTCTGACTACTTTACCTCAAAGTTGGACCTCGATCCAGATTGAAACTGAATTTGGTGTGTCTAACTTTATTTGCAAGAAGAATAACTTATGAAAATTGCAGCTCGATGCGTCTGGACGCACGTCATCGCCTAAGAATTTTGCCAGGCTAGGCAAAAGAAGTCATAATGATGACACGGCAACTGCCGTATTCACCAGATACCGTATGTCTCAACACGATCTTTCCTCCTCCCAATAGTTATAATTTCCACGAAAGGACAACGTTTCGCGACCGTTGAAGACGTAAAACGAAAATCGCTAAGCGAGCTCAAGGCTGTACCAAAAAGTGGATGCTTGAAATATTTTGAAGACTGCAAAACGGCTGGCTTAATCGTGTTACATTCGACTGAGACTACTTTGAAGAGGGGGGGCAGTATAAGTGTCGATAAATGAAGGCATAATTTTTAAAATAAACAAGAACTACATGAACTTTTTGATCAGACCTGGTAAGAATAACTTATGACCCATTCTGTATAACTTTTGCCTTCGTAGGTATCGCCTCTTTGTTTTGTTCTTTTGAGTTTTCCTCTTCCAACTTATAATTTCCATTGCATTCAAATCGTCCAGTATCGTTTGACCATCTTGTTCTGGCCTAATTCACTTCCTTTTAGCAGATTGGACTTTTATTGCCATATTTCTTCAGCGTCTGCAACGCTCCGAATCCCACCCTCGGGGATCTTCTTAAGGCCGCAAAAAGCGACAAAGTGTTGTGAGCACTGTTATACAGCAACCGACCCTAAAAGCGCGGGTGTTATAATCATTTTGAGTTTATTACCTAGATAGCTGCACACCACCTTTTCAGAAACGGTGATTGTTATGCCTAATGATTTAAAATGAATTTTAAGACTGAACATTTAAGGCTGTTTTAAATGGCGAAGAAAAGAGAGGTCATAAAAATTTTGAGGAACCGTATTTGATTTTATTTATAAGCCCAGTGTCGTCTTGAATAATGATTTGGTTATCACTTTGCTGTACATTTTTTCCAAAACATGCGATTTAAATAGTAAAAGATTTTGTAGCGTGTTATTGCCCGTAGAATCGTTGGTAGTTATTGTTGTTATATTTGCTACTATGTTAAATACTAGTTACTTAATTTGTTAGCTGCGGACTGCTATAAATTTTACAAAGAGTCGGAGCAACTGTGAGAATTCGTTATTTATGGTAGAGCTACATGTCTTGCATATGTTACAACAAATTTGTGTAGCGACTTTTTCTATATCATAACTACGTATTACTTATACGACCAAATTGCCCCCTCTCTCGTGTGCGTTTTGTGCAAACATACACACACATGAATTTAGCGTGCATTAAGTGTAGCTGCTACAACCTTCTACGGTATTGCCTTGACATAAAACAACTTTTATAGATTGATGAAATTCAGAACATTTTTTCCCGTTAGACATTGACTGATGATCGTTTCCCCATGTTTTACCCGTTTGTGTATCAGAGAAAGTAATGCGGTAAAATGTCAGGCTTTAAGATGTTGTTGTCTCCAGTAACACAGTGGTCTTTTCAAAGAAATTATTAATAATATAATTTGTCTGGCGGAAGCAAAGAATATTGTATGTGGATTTCAAAGAGTATTATAAAATGAAAATATGAGATTAATCTTTTTTAATACTGCGTTTAGAACGGGAAAATGTTGAAAACATTAATATTTTGTGTTAATATGATCTTTAAAATGTATCTAGACCTATTTATGGACACGTTATTACATTTTACGGACGGTCAAATGCTATAGAAGGTAGTAATAACTGTTTATTTAAAACACAATTTTTTAACATGAAATGTTATTGTGTTTATTTTATCGTGAAATAATTGCGGCTAGGTAAACCTCCAGTTTGTGTTAATCTAGAAGACATAAACAGTTACTTTTAACGTGACAGATCAGTTTGTTGCATTTCTGGCTTCTGCTAGTGCTCGGTCGTTGTCTTTTAAATTCTAGTTAGTTTAAAATCAGAAACTCATTCATTCGACTTTCTAACTCTTCTTTTCTTATAGACTTGAAGACCAAACGTTCTGTTCTCGTTGCTTATATCTGTCTAATGTACTGCGTCTGAGATATAAATTATCATAATCTCACTGTGCCATGGTCGCTGAGTATATCCTGTACGCTGAGTGATATCAAATGGTCGTATTTTACACCAAATGTTCGAGATTCGACACGTAGGCCTACAGTTTTCACGCGGACTAATGCATGTGCGGTTGCGATGTGTACGAAGCAGTAGGTACGGTCCACATTTCGTGCGACGCCGGCAGCCGTAGCGGTCGTTTTGTTTTTATCGTGAAACCGGTTTATGAAGCACGGCAGCATTTGATGCAGCCGGGAGCGTCGTTAACACGTGTTATTCTGGAGTAGTTTCCTACAGGTCTTCACTAGATTGTATAATTAACAATTATCGTTCGAATAAACAGTAATGATTCGTTTATTATGTAAAGATGTAATAGTTTCTGTGAAATAGAAAATGTGTGTCCATATTTTTAGATAACATGCCCAAGTATTAGACATAAGAGCAAAAACGTATTTTTACGTGGTGGAGAGTGAATGAAATTGCGCAAAGGACTTGGAACAATAGGAGTCGTGAAAAATACTGTCACAGACACAAAATTTTAGTTTTTCTACAGCAAGGCCCTAAATTTGGAGAAACGTTTTTCTGTAGTGGTCTGATGCAATAGACTGTACCCTAATAAATAGTGTGCAGAGGCGTATTTATGGGTTTACGGGGAGGGGGACGAACGTGACCCGACCCCCCCCCCCAGAGGGTCGAAAAAAGTTTACGAATTTTGTTAATCTCTTAATTTTTATGCCCTTTTATTAGTTTTAAGCTATTATTTTTAATTTGTTTTTCAGCTAGTAACTGTTTTTTCAATATACAAACAGGTCTATTACACAGCATTTGCGTATACCCTTGAAATATAGGAAAATCAATTCAGTCAGTCAGTATCTTCTGAAAAATGTTTCAGCAACGCGTATATTTATTGTGTTATTACCGTTTACTTTAATGGGATTGATTTCAAGATGTTATCGCACGTTTTTTAGCCACTTTAAAGATAGTAATATTGATTAGCCGTAACTTGTTTATTCTATTGTATGAAGCCGACTCGACCGGACCCCCCCCCCCCCCAAGAACCAAATTCTAGTTGCACCACTGAGAGTGTGCACCGCTGTGGTTACTTTACTAGCGTGAAAATTATTTCTATGTGGTGAGCATGATCATCAGTGTCCCTTCGTAGGCTACACAACAGCATCCGCTCACAAAGCGTATCCATCGAACATCATTCACAAACGTGCAGCAGCATTGATCTCGACCGTTCAGTTTCCACGCTAGATTCGAATTTTGTTGAATTTTTTTGCAGGTCAACTTTCATTACAATTTTTAGAGAGTGTATGTTAGAAATAAGTATTTTGTTCAGTCCTTACAGTTGTCCGACGAAGAGAATGTAGTGACGTAATGAGGGCGCAGGGAGGAGTCAGTATCATCCGTATATCTTTTTGTAATTTGCAAGAAATACTGTATAATGAACTTGTGTAGTCGTGCCGATTGAAGAAAGTACGCACACCTACTTTGCAGGCAAATATATGTGCTTTGTTTTCGTACCGATATCTTATCACTGCTTAACATTTATTTTTAGGCTTTGCACTCTGTAAAAAATTTTAGATGCTGTTGGGTGAACTGTTAAGATTCTGTTTTTCTGCAGGTTGCTTTTTCCACTCTTGATTTGCGTTCTAGAGTGTTTTGTGATTTTCCTTTGTATGTAATTTTCCTCAGTTTCTTCTTGTCTTGTGTCATTTCCATCTCAAGCCTGTATTCTTATCTTGCTTATATTCACCATACTTAGTCTACTCTTCGTTCGCACATCACCTGTCTCACTCCCTTGTCCGTTAAAAATGTTTCTGTCAGTCCTTCTGCGCGTGTTACTGTGTCCGTTATTCCTTCCTGTTACTATTTTTGAGCGTGTATTGCTAATTGATTTTATCTGTGTAAATCTGAATCCTTTAGTTTTGATCGTTCTCAGAATCCTGTGTCTAAAGTATCAAAGGGTCAGTTATGTATGAATTAACGATTATAGAATGTTCTGTAACATTACGGATCGGTGAGTCTTGTATATAGGGCAAAACCATACGGCCCATGTGGTAACGGTGTAATAACCCACCCACACGCGACCTGGCGGTCACGATAACGTGCAAATCGAATAATATATTACAGCCTCAGTACCGTAGTAGTTTCGGCTTTAAGTCATCCTTGTAATCTTTATGTCTACAGTTAAGCAGTATGATCATTTTTGTTTACTGTTGTGGTGGTTGTTTTCCATGTGTTGTCACTTCGAATGAAATAATAGAGTACATGTTAATTCTGGGTAAATTTTTCAACATGAATAAAGGTTCGGAATTAACTGAGAATTATCACTACGGTAGACTCGCGTGAAGGGACCGACTGTCTGTCGGATTAGCAAAAACTCCGTATTGCCCAAAATACAGTTGATTAAATGCCGTTTAATAAATTAAAGTCAAAAAATTGTACAAAACTTGATTACTTACCACATTAATTAACTGAATTAAAAGTATACTCTTAAGCTCCCCGTGTAGCGGAACTCTGTCACTATTTCTGAACGAAATACATTTATTAGTAGATACAATGAAATTAATAAATTTTATTTTTAACTGATAAGAATATGTAATAGGCCTATGTAAGATAAGGTTTTTTTTAACATAGCTTACAAACCTTTTGGAGCCGGTCCACAGTTTCCAAGAGACTTTGATAGATATTAATTTTGTCAGATTTTTAATGATACCGATTTCGTATTTTGAATCAAATCTCTCATAATTTGGTGGTGCCCATAAAATTAAATAATTTTTCGATTAAACACGGTATTTGGATTTGGGTTAAAGTTTCCTTCTGTCCGATAGCCACCCACCGTGGATTTTTACATTTTTTTCAAAGGTTTTCTCTTTTGGGCCACTGGTCCCCTAAAATTCAATAAATTTCAATATGAACATTATAGTCAGATTGTGATTAACATTCTCTTTAATTTGATACCACAATTTTTGTGATTTTTTTTCAAAATTTGTCTACCCTTTTTATCCTTGGTGTCCTAAAACGTTGAAATTTTCACAGATAAATATTGTATTCAGATTGTGGTTAAAATCATCTTTTATCTCGTGCCCACATGAATTTTTATGATTTTTTTTTCTCAAAACTTGTGACTGCTTACATTTTTGCCACCCATTTTTTGGTGGGATCAATCTCAAAAACAGTAGGGCTCTGTTAGTAAAGGTCAACACGCATGCCAAGTTTATGAAAATCGGTTGATGGATTCAGATGTTATCGTGAGACACACTACAAATAGAATAGACAGGCAAATCTCAAACGGTCGAGTTAAAACTGAGAACTCGCTTCCATCGTTGAAAATTTAGAACCTCAGTATGTTTTTTATCTGTTTAATTCATAATATTTTTTAATTTGGAAAATTCGTATTATCGCATAATATGCTTTCAAACCCTTTTGTAGACTTCTCTCAATAATAGTAAAAGAAGTCTTTCATTGTTTCTTGCCCAAAAAGTATGGGCTGCTGCCTTTTGGTGTTCTTCATCTGTGAACACAAACCTCCCACATAGTACACATGTTGTGTACCATATCCCTGTCTCTCGGAGTACAAAGATGTCAGACTGACGAGCGTCGAATTAACGCGAATCTGTTGTACTGTATTTTGGCTTCTGTTGGGTATTTTAAAGAAAGATGTCCAATTTAAAACGGCAGTATGTGCATATTCTTATACATTCAAATGTAATTATTTGTTATTGTTATTGTTAACGTCAGTGTCGCTGTTGTTGACGATTTTTTTTTAAATTCTCATTTGATGTAGGCCTATAGTTTTTTTCTTTCTTTGGTATGAATCCGATAGATAGGAGTTGCCATAGTCGGTGAGAAGAAAAAATAGTGATGTTTATATAGTTCATGTCAAAAGATAATATGCTGACATTGTAAGATATTTCATTTATAGTTTTATAATAAATGATTGTCTCAAGGCATGTAATTATTATTTTTATGCTCAGCAATTATAAAAATCGGTATTGAGCATGTCTTCCATGTTTGAAGATTTACATTTAGAATCATTTACTTGAATTCGGTTCGACAATTTATAAAAAATATCCCCCACCCTCAAACTGTTTTCACTATTTATAGATATTTTTGTTATTATGGGGTAGTCGTTTAATATAATGTTATTTTCGAGTCACTTTATGTACAAAAATTAGGTACTTTATTCTTATAAAGAAACTGAACTACGCAGATCCCTCCTCAACCGATCCCCACCATTAATGAAATTTACACTTTCATAGAGTAATAGTTTCATCATATGTAATTTCTAAGGTATCTTATCCTTCAAAATTAAATACTCGTACTTTACTTGATATCAACAAAGTAATTTTTTTAAATCACCCCCTCCCCCTTTAACTACCCTCTCCATTTATAGATATCTCATTTACCATTTAACAGTGGATTAATATGACTTTTAAAACATAATAAATTTAAAACATTAATAAATATCTTGTTAAAACACAAAACTACCCCTCACCCTTAACCGAACAACCCCATTTTTTATATTTACACTTTCATTAAGCAATAGTTTCATTATATGTAATTACTGAGGTATCTTATCCTTCAAAATGAAGTACTTTATTCGACGTCAAAAAGGTAGTTTCCAAAAAATTACCCCTCCCCCTTCAACTACCCTTTTCCTTTATAGATATTTTATCTATGTTTCTACAGTGGATTATTATAACCTTCTTTTCAGGATACTTCATTTATAAAAATTAAGTACTTTACTCTTGTTAAAACCTAAAAGGTTGCAGGTAAACTACCCCTCCCCCTTAACCGATCTTCACCAAAATCAGTTGGCCTTGGGTGACAATTCGGGCAAATGTGCAAAAAATTATTTGATTCGTTTCAATTTGCGGTGTTACAAATTATCTAAATTTGTTTTAAATGTTTGTTGTTTGATAAAAAAAATTTTTTTGTTTATTATTTGTTTTATTTTTTTAAATTAATTTAATATTAATTATTTTAAAATGTTCCGTGGTGTTTCGAACTTTTTATTATTTGTTTTAATTGAATTATATCCTTTTCTATATTTAAAATTCCTTTTATCAGTTAATAGGATTGTCTCCAGGAACAATCGATTGGTGAACTTTCCTTATTTGCAGGTTATCTTCCTTTAAAGTTGTGAAATTCTGGTAGTTATTGCTCAACTAAAATGATATATTATGCTAGTTATTATGTAGGAGTAAACAATATTCAGTTTTATAATCTTCAAGGAATTTTATTAACAAATGGTAATATAATCGATTTTCTATCGATTGATTAATCGACTCTCTCAGGGTATATCAACAGATTGTACAATTATTTATTATTGGGTTCTTTAAACAGTTATTTTATAGATAGTCAGAGAAAAAGGGCAAAGTATTGAAAGTATAACATTACAATATATCAGCTTAAAAATTAAAATACATATATAACATTCAATATATAATAGTAAGTAAAGAAATTTTCGAACCGTTCAGTTTTACAGGCAGTGTCGCGTTGGATTGTGGGAAGTCAAAGATGGCCGCTTCGAGTTCAGATGTATGACGAATGCACCTCGCTGATTCTGCTTCCAATAAAGGCTGCTTTTCCTATGATTTCTCGTTCCTGCAGCTGCGTTATTCCTTCTGGTTATTGTGGAGTGGTTCTGGTTAAGTGTTTGTGGTTCACTTCGATAAAATGTGTTGTGTTAAGTTATGTTTCACTTTAGTCTAGTAGGTCGATAATAGCACTGTTCGTTTCGTTATGTGGAATTACTGTTTTAATCGTTTCAATTGTGTATTCACTGGTTTTTCTGTTCTGTTTTATATTAGTTTAGTGTTTGTAGGTGTTCGTTTCACTGAATTTACGGTTTAAATGTAATTTTACAAAACTCGCGTTTTTCGCATCAGACTAGGCTTATGGAATGTTCGCCATTGATGTTTTCACTATAGGTTAATATTTGAGTAAGTTCTCGTATCAAGTGTACTTCACGACGTCTAATAATGAACTAACTAACTTCCTTCGTCTTCTCCTAAAGTCTTAGCCAATTTAATATTAGCAATCCGTTGTTTCAAAACTTTCTAGCTTCATGTACATGTGGAATTTTTACATTATACTACTGAATATATTTTTGCTATTATTTAAATTTATTAATTACTAAATACATAATCTTCTTCTTCAGTTCATTCTGCTTGATTTGATACCAAATAAGATAGTTTTACTAAGTTTTTCATCTAAAATGCTATATTTACTTCATTTTGAAAATTGTAAGTCTTAAAATTTACTTCCTGTTCTCAAAAATGTTGCCATTTTACATGTTATATTAATGATTGTATTAAATCTCAGATTGACATAAAAGGTTTATCTTCCCTTAATTTCTTGTAATTTGATTAATTGGTTCTCTTTTTAAATATTATACCTTAATATGTGACTCCCCCCTTTGAATTTTCAGTTTCTACATTTGCATTTCTAACAATAATTCTTGCTATCTTTTTACAAAATCTTTCTTACTTATAGTTCCAGTTATATGACTATGTCTGATTTACCTTACATAACTTCCATTAGTTTAATTATTTATCTGTACTTAATTCCCCAATTTTAATGCTGTTTAGTTTTACCATTTGGCCTAAATTTTTAACAGTTTTTACATACAAAGTTTTTAAATAATACATTTTGTTTATACCCTTTCTGACTTTCTATTCTAATATAATATTGATTAACATTTCCGTATTTTAACAAAAGAACATTTAGTATATAATTTATACTCTTAATTCATAACACATAATTGAAATTAACAATGGTATTTAATCTCGGACATTTTAATCTGGATTAACTATTCTTAAAACATAATAAACATTTTCATAATAAAAGTTTTATACTAAAAGGATTGTACTCTCAAACATTTTATCCTTGAGCTATTTAAACTTATTCTAAATAAACAAAACATATCTGTCCTTCCATCATCTACACTATTTCTTACACCTAGTTTTATTTTCAGTCATATCTGTTTTTTGTTTGATTTTTGGGGGTAATGGTTCTTGGTCACTTCACTTTTTATATGGCTTGCTATTTCTTACACCTAGTTTTATTTTCAGTCATATCTGTTTTTTGTTTGATTTTTGGGGGTAATGGTTCTTGGTCACTTCACTTTTTATATGGCCTGCTCTTGTTTTATTTACTGTCATTCTAATGAATGTTGTATAAAAAGAGTGGCAGTTATTATTTAGAAACACTTGTATTATCTGTCAAGATAATACTCTATTTAAATTATTCATTGACATTATATAAACACTTTAAAAGTTGTATTATTTCACAATTTACTCAGTTTATGAACTTCAATATTGACACATTGGGTTTATTTAATATAACACAAAAACTTGCACTGATCCCCTTTTTATTCTTTGATTTTATTTCTAATTAGTTTTATAGTCTTTTTAAAATCAAGAAATCCATTTATAGAGGATAATGAAGGTTTGTTTTTTGCATTATATAATTACTTCACATTGGTTCACTTTCAATTCTACTTTATACACTTTTGGTTTACATCTCTGTTACATGGTTTTCTAAATTTGGGATTTTGTTATACTTTCATTTGTTATTATTTTTATTACTTTCTTTTGGGGTTTTGTTTTGGGTTTCTTATAAGAGCACTCCTTCTTCTTGTGGGTGTTGTCTTGTTCTGGTTTCTTCTTTAATTTCTCCTATCCTCCTTGTTTCTTATAAAAGTATTTCCTTTTCTTATTGTGGATGTTGTCTTGTTTGGGTTTCTTCCTTACTTACTCCTATCCTACCTGGGTATTACTTTACTTTATTTTTAGTTTTGAAGTTTATTTTGATTACTCATCACTCATTGTAATATTGGTTTTAATGAAACTCTTTCTTCAATCTATGATTGTGTTTTACGGTGGTTCTTAATTAATTTTTAATGTTGCTTTTGGATTTAAAATGTTTTTATTTTATTTTATGATCTTTCTCTCCATTCAGAACTATGGACATTATCTGTCATGCTACAGCGGCAGTTATTGTTCGCCATAGAAAAAATTCTACATACAGACACACGGACACATACATACACACTCTTTCGGAAAATGACTTTCTTCATGTTTTGAGGGTAGTACAATTAGAATCAGCCCTTATCCCGAACACGATTTTTATCGCGATCACCATACTTCCATTTCCGTACGGAACATGGAAGTAAAAACGATTAATACGTTCACACGTCGGAATACTTGTAAATTTTAAAACGCATTCAGGAATATGGATTAAAAAACTACAAAGGGCAAAGTATTCTCAGTGTAAAACGACGACCATCAAGGCGAATCCAGATTTACTTAAGTAATGTTAAAGAATTACGTACATCCTGTTGGGCAGAATACACTGATCAGTTTTGATTCACAAATGCATGAATCCAGTATCCTCTACGGACCATAATACTTTTATAATAATCGGGCAATAGCAAAAACTTTCACTACCTCTCAATACGATCAGTAATCACTTAACGTTCAGATTGGTCGGCTGAACGTGCACCGTCTCTGCCATGGGCCAGTCACGGGGGCTTTTCGTCTTTCTTTTCTTAGCTTTTACGGTCAGGCACTCCGTTCTGCACATCCTTTTTTCTTTGGGCTTTCGGTAGTCCGAATTCGTAATTACATGTTTAACACCCCATCACATCAGATATTTTCAGTTCCATCACAGGGGGCGGAAAAGATTATACTAAACGATTCCCGAATTTCTCTTCTTTCCATTACGTTCCGTTTCTTCCGTTCATAGTGTCCTTACTCTCTGAGATATTTGAATCTATCATTTACACGCATAATGATGCTTTTATGTAAACGTAAACGATGATTAAATAAAAACTTTTTTTGAGGTACCTCAACGAATCACAAAATTGTCATTTTACAACGATGATGATGAGCATCATCATCATTGTTATGGTTATTATTATTATTATTATGTATTTATTTATTTTATTATTTGGTTGTTTGAATTGAACTCGTCTGATTCGGTAAGAAATGAGAACGTCGGACATTAGGAACATTAGATTAACAATACTCTGCATTTTTAATTTACTGAATTCTGTAAATATTCTTTATCGAAATATTTCTAATTTTTACGTAATTAGTAAATAACACTGTATTGGAGATAAAGATACGTTAACAACAAACGTTTTACGATTCTACAACAAGGCATCTGAGGAGTTAGTCCGAGCTACCAATGAATGGTAGTTCATGGGTAAACGTTTGGTATTTACAAAAATGAAGAAAAGCGCTATTAAAAAACAAAGACAAAGATTCTCGTAATAGTCATTACGTAATTCCTATCGGAATGGGGAAATCGTCAAAACAATATATATCCTCGTGTTACATTATAATAACCATTCCTAAATATTTTGTTCAGTTCAGTGTAACGTTTAATACAAAGAGAGTATAGAAATGATACGTCAACCTTGCGCGTTGAAGTCGATATGGTACTTGCAGGTAAATCCATTTAAGATGAGCGTTTTATGCGGTATTTTCCGGATTTCAGTATCGTAAAACATTTGAGATATTGCAGTAATCCTGTGGATTTATGAAAAGAGAAAACACACCAAGTAGTGTCACTGCATTTCCCCTAATATTTTAGGGATCACCTCAAAACAATAGGGCTCCGTGGGTTAAAGATATGGACACACATGCCAAGTTTGACTAAAGTCGGTTGATGTACTATTCAAAATTTATCGTGAGACATATCCCAAATAGTAATAGACAGGTAGACAGACAGATACCAAACGATCGCTTCGCTCGTTCAACGAAATTGAAATGTGCTTATTGAAAATTACCTGTCGCTTTTTCGAAGAAGTTAAAGTTCCGGAGAATTTAAACAAATATTCTACTACCATGTTCATTAGGCCTACACCTTCCTTCCGAACTTCCCGCTTTGTCGGTATATCGGATTTTCTGATCAATAAAAGCCCTGTGAAATCTTTATTAAATGACCACAGTGACGGACTCATAGTATGTAGTATTGACTAGAGCAAATGTACTAGGGCAATAAGTAGTTGGCTTGACACGTTTAAACGACGTTCGATAAGCGTAAGCCCATGTAGGCGTTCACTAAATGTAGCGTGCTCGGGTTACGATATTACCAGGATGTAAATAATAAATTGTGGTGGTCACATAACTTCAGGCTTTGTAATACTTAACGACAATCGATTTACAAATACGGTTTCATAATTAGGGCAGATTTTAATATCCATCAGTGAAACCTTTTTTATTTTTCGTCCCTTTATTATACAATTGCTCGTTCGTATAATTATTGGAAAAATTAGTATAGATTTTTGTCTTTTGTATATAATTTTTTTTCACTATAGATTCTTTACTTTAAAGTGATAACAATTAGCAGACGAGCTGTTCGTTCGTAATCTTACACAAAAATTTCATTGTGTACGGGTGTCGTGTTTGTGACGAAACTGGCCTGGAAGTCCCATGTCTTTGTTCACAGACCGAGTAACAGTCATAGGATAAAGATTACTAGTTTAAAAAATATTATCGGTTAAAAGAAGTTGTTTGGTGGATACTGTTTATATGCAAGAATCATAAACTACCGTCTGCAGACTATTTCCGAGCATCTTATTTTGGAAGAAAATATCGGTATGGAGAACCATACATGACTTCCATGTTCTAAGATTTATATTTAAAATCATTTACGAAATGAAATGTTTCCATAGAAACTACTTCTTTCCACTTATTGCTTCAGCCTTAAACACAGTACTGTGGTCACTAACGTATACCACCACACGTTATCGCACTCGATTTTCACTGATGATCGCAGTCGACGGCACCGCCGAAACGTCTGGTTTTCCAGAAAACATCGGACTACGGCCAAACAGCTCGGGAAGGAATGTTAACAACAAACTACTACTTTGTTGCCGATAATGTAGTACACATATACAAATTATCCCCACCGCGTTCAACTAGCCTCTTCATTTATAGATATTTAATCTACGTTTCTACAGTGGATTATTAAGATCTTCGTATCAGGCTACTTTATTTTATCAAAATTAAGTACTTTACTCTTGTTACAACAAAAAATGTTTCAGGTAAACTGCCCTTTCCCCGTAACCGATCTTCACCAAAATCAATAGGCCTTAGGTCTTCTACAACTCAGGCACATATGTAAAAAATTATTTGATTCTGTTTGAATTTACGGCAGATTACTGCAATTCATGAAAAAATTTCTCTTGTTACAACATAAAATGTTACAGGTAAACTACCCCTGTCCCTTAACCAATCTTCACCAAAATCAACAGGCCTTGAGTTCTCTACAATTTAGGGATGTATGCAAAAACTTATTTGATTATGTTTAAATTTACGGCAGTTATCGTTCGTCATAGAAAAAATTAACCTTGTTATCACATAAAATGTTGCAGGTAAACTACCCCTTTCTCTTAACTGATCTTCATCAAAATCAATAAGTCTTGAGTCCTCTACAATTCAGGGATGCCTGCAAAACATTATTTGATTCTATTTGAATGTGCGACAGTTATCGTTCGTCATAGAAACAATTACTCTTGTCAAAACATTAAAGGTGGCAGGTAAACTACCCCTTTCCCTTAACAGATCTTCACCAAAATCAATATGCCTTCAGTTCTTTACAATTCAGGAATGTATGCAAAAAATTATTTGATTCTCTGTGAATTTACGGCAGTTGTCGTTCGTCATAGAAAAAATTACCCTTGTTAAAACATAAAACGTTGCAGGTAAACTACTCCTTTCCCTTAACCGATCTTCACAAAAATCAACAGACCTTGAGTACTTAAAACTTCAGGAATGTATGCAAAAAATGATTTGATTCTCTTTGAATATGCGGCAGTTATCATTCGTCATAAAAATAAAATTACCCTTTTAAAACATAAAATGTGGCAGGTAAACTACTCCTTTCCCTTAACCGATCTTCACCAAAAACAATAGGTCTTGAGAACTCTACAATTCAGGGCTGTATGCGAAACATTATTTGATTCTGTTTGAATTTGCATCTGTTATCGTTTGCCATAGAAAAATATCGGTATGGAGAACCATACATGACTTCCATGTTCTAATATTTATAATTAAAATAATTTTCGAAATGAAATATTTCCATAGAAACTACTTCTTTCTACTTATTGCTTCAGCCTTAACCACTAACGTATACCACGTAACGTTATCGCACTCTATTTTTATTGATTATGGCAGTCGATGGCACTGCCGAAACGTCTGGTTTTGCAGAAAACATTGGACTACTGCCAAACAGCCCGGGAAGGAATTTTAACAACAAACTAGTTCTTTGTTGCCGATAACGTAGTACACATATAATATCGGTATGGAGAACCATACATGACTTCCATGTTGTAAAATTTATATTTAAAATCATTTTTGAAATGAAATATTTCATAGAAACTACGTCTTTCTACTTACTGCTTCAGCCTTAACCACAGTACTGTGGTCACTAACGTATACCACCTCACGTTATCGCACTCGATTTTCACTGATGACGGAAGTCGATGGCACTGCCGAAACGTCTGGTTTTGCAGAAAACTTTGGTCTACGGCCAAACAGGACGGGAAGGAATTTTAACAACAAACTACTTCTTTGTTGCCGATAACGTAGGACATATATAAAAAATTATCCCCTCCCCTTCAACTATAATTTTCATTTATAGAAAATTACTTCCACCCCGATCAACTAGCCTCTTCACCAAAATCAATAGGCCTTGAGTCCTCTACAACACAGGCAAATATGTAAAAAGTGGCATGTAAACTACCCCTTTCCCTTAACCGATCTTCACCAAAATCAACAGGCCTTCATTTCTTTACAATTCAGGAATGCATGTAAAAAAGTAGTTGATTCGGTTTGAATTTACGGCAGTTATCGTTCGTCATAGAAAAAATTACCCTTGTTAAAACATAAAATGTTGCAGGTAAACTACCCCTTTCCCTTAACCGATCTTCACCAACACCAACAGGTCTTGAGAACACTACAATTCAGTGCTGTATGCAAAACATTATATGATTTTATTTGATTTTGCGGTTATCGTTTGCCATAGAAAAAAAAAAATACCGTTGATAAAAAAATACGTTCCAGGTAAACTACCCCTTTCCCTTAACCGATCTTCACCAGACACAACAGGTCTTGAGTACTCTACAATTCAGGGCTGGATGCAAAACATTATTTGATTCTCTTTGAATTTACGGCAGTTATCGTTCGTCATACAAAAATTACCCTTGTTAAAACATAAAATGTTGCAGGTAAACTACCACTTTCCCTTAACCGATCTTCACCAAAAACAATAGGTCTTGAGTACTCTACAAATCAGGGCTGTATGCAAAAAATTATTTGATTCTGTTTGAATTTGCGGTTGTTATCGTTTGCCATAGAAAAATCTACACACACACACACACACACACACACACACACACATTTCGAAAAATGACTTTTTTCATGTTTTGAGTGCCTACAATCAGAATCTGCAATAATCTCGAACACGATTTTTTTTTGCCATCACCATACTTCATTTCCTTAAGGAACATGGAAGTAAAATATCGGTATGGAGAACCATACATGACTTCCATATTCTAACGTAAATATTACATAACTGAGATATGCTTACCTGCCACGAACGATATATTATTTTATACATGGAGGAGTTCAGTGACATACACACGTACAGAAGTCATTTTCAAAAATACTAGAAGTCGTCCACGCTTTTATGTTGGCAGTGTAACTTACAGGAAGTTTTTTGATGTTTTTAAAACATCTAGGATGCAAACTTTTCCCGATAACTAAAAGTTTCCTTTTTTCGGTTCCCGTCATGTTCGCACAAACAAAAACTGTAACTCTTTGTTTAGAGAGCTTCCCACCAACGCACTTTTCATTTGTAAATTTGGAAGTCTTATCTGGAGTTAATTTATAAAAAATTCCGGCTTCATGTCCATTAAAGATGTCTTCATCTTTATATGATCGTCTAATTTCTGGCCAAGTGTTATGCACCCAATCGCCTGTAACGTTCAGATCTACGCATTTTGCCTCACCACAAATTTTTGCAAAGGAAATCGAGTGTCGGGCCTTAAATCGATCTAGCCATCCGTTGGAGCACGCAAAATGGCTGGCGCCGGCAGTCCTGTTACAGTGCTTATCGCTTGCATACAATGTATGTCTGTAGCCATGGGCTAGCGCGCGCGCGCACATATATACGTTTATATGAAATTTAGAGTAAAATATCTGAGAAATATTTGACGCTATAACAGAGTAGTACAATATTTAGTGACGTTAAAGCCGGGAATTTTTATAATGTTAAAGATATCAGTTTGACCGGACTTATGACAAAATAACGCTACACCAGAGTTGACGTAACAGCCGAGGCCGTAATAACCAAGTTCCACTGTATATATAAAGATATTAAATCAAACATAATTTACATTAAAATGAAAAAATTATAATTTTATTGCCTGGCAACAAAATTATTTTATTTTTAACAATTACCATTGTTTCAAAAAGTTTAAATAAATAATGTTTGAATCAAATAATGTTTTGCATACAGCCCTGAATTGTAGATTTCTCAAGACCTGTTGGTTTTGGTGAAGATCTGTTAAGGGAATAGGGTAGTTTACCTGCAAGATTTTATGTTTTAACAAGGGTAATTTTTTTCTATGGCAAACGATAACAGCCGCAAATTCAAACAGAATCAAATAATGTTTTGCATACAGCCCGGAATTATAGATTTCTCAAGACCTGTTCGTTTTGGTGAAGATCGGTGAAGGGAATGGGGTAGTTTACCTGCAACGCTTTTATTTTTTAACAAGGGTAACGTTTTTCTATGGCAAACGATAACAGCCGCAACTTAAAACAGAATCAACTACGTTTTTGCATACCTTTTTGAATTAAAGAGAACTCAAGGTCTGTTGATTTTGTTGAAGATCGGGTAAGGGAAAGGGGTAGTTTACCTGCAACATTGTATGTTTTAAGAAGGGTAATTTTTTGACGATAGATAACTGCCGCACATTCAAACAGAATCAAATATTTTTTTGCATGCCTCCCTGAATTGTAGATGACTGAAGGCCTGTTGATTTTGGTGAAGATCGGTGAAGAGAAAGGGGTAGTTTACCACCTACGTTTTATGTTTTAACAAAAGTAAAGTACTTAATTTTGATAAACAAAGCATCCTGATTAACAAGCTCAAAATAATCCGCTGTAGAAACGTAGATGAAATATCTATAAATGAATAGGCTAGTTGAACGGGGTGGGGGTAATTTTCTATTAATGAAAATTATAGTTGAAGAGGGAGGGGAGAATTTTTTATATGTGTACTATGTTATCGGCAACAAAGAAGTAGTTTTTTGTTAAAATTCCTTCCCGGGCTGTTTAGCCGTAGTCCATGTTTTCTGCAGAACCAGACGTTTCGGCAATGCCATCGACTGCCATCATCAGTGAAAATCGAGTGCGAAAACGTGAGGTGGTATACGTTAGTGACCACAGTACTGTGGTTAAGGCTGAAGCAATAGAAAGATGTAGTTTCTATGGAAATATTTCATTTCGAATATGATTTTAAATATAAATCTTAGAACATGGAAGTCATGTTTGGATCTCCATACCGATATTTTTCATGTTTTGAGGGTAGTACAATCAGAATCTGCAATTAACACGATTTTTTTTGCCATCACCATACTTCCATTTCGTTATGGAACATGGAAGTAAAAACGGTTTTAGGAATAGTAGATCTTGTACTCTTTGATTGCAAAAGTCCTTTTATTTTATTACAAGAAAATGGTTTTATTATTTCACAAATCACTGAGAAGCATTGTGAATTCAATAAAGAAACGCATCTAGCTTTCATTGACTTTCAGACGCCCTTTGATAGAGTGGATAGAAATTTACTGTAGCAAGTAATTTATTAGAAGAACGAGGATGTCCACAACAACTTGAAAGAACTATACAAGGCTTATATGACGGAACAAGAGATATCTCAACAGATATCTGTCAAACAAGATGTATCACCTACTCTTTTTAACATTTAAGGAAATGGAAACATCTAGTGAACCCTGTTAGCTGACGACTTGCGTGTGATTCAAAATACAAAATCTGCTTTGCAAGAATCTGTTTTTAAGTTTATCAGATAAGTATATTTATGAAAATCTCCACTCCAAAAACAAAGGTAATGGCATTTCGAGGCAAGGAACCAATAAAAACAAAAATAATAATTAGTGATCGAATTGTGGAACAGGTGAGCCATTTTAAATGTTTGAGAAATGATATTGGCCATGATGAGAATTATGATATTGTTAATTACGAACTGTTTAACTGTAAAATACGACGGTCTACTCGCTCGTTGTAATATGTTAGGTAGGTAGGTAGATCCAGACGATCTGTGGGACAGTCAATCGTATTTTTAGGTGCGTCGAGATACAAAATTAAAGCTTTACAAAGTTATTTTGTAAAATAAGGTGCGGACCCTGTATTATCCTATGGCTGTGAATTATGGACGACAACCAAGAAACAAGAAAGTAAAACAATACAGGTCTCGGAAATTACGTTCTTAAGAGGAGTTAAAAAAGGTGTTCTAAACTTGATAGTATAAAGAATGAGGTCATACGAGAAAAATTACAAGTTGATTAAAAGAATATAACAACGGTGAAAAGAACACTAGAATGTCAGTTAACGACTGGCCAAACCAGTCTGAAAGTATAAACCTATAGAACACAGGTCTGTGGATCTTTGATGGCGGAACAGGCAGCACCTTTCTATGCCGTAATGTGAAGATATTGATAAACTAGAGCCGAGATAGTGGTGAAAAATTTGCGGTCAACTGTCTGTATCCATAGCCTCTTCCGTGGAGGCGAAATGACTGTGTGTGTGATTAGTAGGCCTTCGATTATGCAGAATCCTTGTAGGCCTATATGCGTGCGTGGTGATGAAGAATAAAATCCTTCTTCGGCTTATTCGTACACGTATTTTCAATGCGTACGTGAAGCAAATTTTCTTAAGAAACTTGTAGGCCTAATTGAGGTTGTGTCTCACATATAGTAGTGTTTACTCGATAAGTAAGAAACCACCTGTAAAATTGCATAAACGGTTAAAAGACTATTTACGAGGCCTTCTGGTCTCATCAGTCTCTAAACCTGTGGGGTCTTCTGTTCTTCTCACCAGTTTCACGCTTTGAAAACGTGACGCTTTGAGTCTTTTTTATGTAACGTTCAAAGTAGAAATGAATTTTGCGTTTGTAGTCACCGATATAGTTGTAAACGCAGTGCGATGGGCAATAAGTCATGGTCGTAATGGAGTAGGTCAGTATCTGTTGCTGGGATGACCCAATAAACTAGTTTCTTATCAGCAGGCTTATCTGTCCCAGCTTACATTATCGTAGTCTTGTTTACCGCGAACAGTAAAGATGTTGTTTTGTAGAGCAATATTTAAACACATTTCAAATTATTTTTTCGATTAACTAAAAATAAGAGACCTCTCGTTCAAGCAAGCGTGACTTAATCGTTGGGTGTTTGAAGTAAGTTTGTTGGCATTGCTTACCTGTCTGTATTAGTTATTGTGGTTAAAATTCAAAACTGCCCTGTTAGTAGTACGAATCTAGTGCACATAGAAGAGAACGGTGAACAGTGAGCAAGGTGACCCCCCCCCCGTTATTACAAATCTACCAAAACTTAAAGACCATCATGCCTATTTCCTAATTTTTTTTCACCGATTAATTTACAATGACTACAGCATTCGAAGATTGTTAACTAATGATTTATTTCGTGAACATTATTAATGGCTTAGGATCCATAAATTGTTCGTAGTATAAATACCAGAAGTGATTTTTAAACATAAAGTGATTGATACTTTTATACAAAATGACTTTCAGTAATAAACTAATTGTAGCGTACAAGTAAAAACATACTTGATTTAATACTAATCTTCCAGTCTACGTGTCTGTACACAAGTTTAAAATATGCAATGCGCTCGTATTGGTAGGAGGTGTTCATACTTAACTACTCTGAAACTCCTGGACAGTTATTTCTCTCGACAGTCCTGACATTACGGCCACCCCTCCTTCAGATCGCCTTTCCGTTCGAAGAAACTAAATCATATGGTGGACGATGTACTTATTCTATGAATAATTATTGTGTTTGTAGAATACTTTGTTTAAAATGAAAACAATCAATCGGAACTATTAATCCTAATAATGAAATTTTATAAATAAAAATTTGATTAAATAGAAACTTCATATTTATCATAGTTGCTAAAAGATTCTTAGCTGTTTAGCCATGATCGATTGTTGTAAAAGTTTGTTCCATACATTTCGGATCCTCCCGCGACTGGCATCTTCATTAGCTGGGACAAGAACTCTGTGTGTGTGTGTTGTTTCCATGGTTTGACGCTGTAAACATCAGCACTTAAACTTTCCCAAATATTTTCCGGTTTACAATGCAATGCCAGCGCCGAAATTTAAAAATGGATTAAAATTATTTTTCCCATTTTCTTAGGAGTCCGAATTAGGGAAGTCGAAATTAGAAAAGTTCACAGTATTACCTGATTTCCAATTTTACTGTAGATAAGAAGGAAATCTCAGAAGAAGAGCCAGACGGGAGGTGTCAGCATCACTCGTTTCCTGAGTCAAATCACAACAAAGCTTTGGATTTTCGGTTTTCAATATCTGCACATGTACCCCCTGCTACTGAAGATGGCTGCCGCGGGCGCAAACGTGGAGCACAAACTTATTTGATTTCAAATGTGCGTTTCGAAATTTTATCATAGTCTTTTGAATTGCCAGATACGACAACATATCGTTTTCACATTGTGCAACATATCTGTGACTCCATGTCTGCTCCAGTCTTGAAATTTAGGTTTTTTTTTTTGTTTCTGCTGGTAGAAATTCCCACTTAACTTTATAGAAGACAGCAACCAAGCAACCATTCAACTGGACGTTTTGTCGTTCACAAATGATAGAAACTTCTGTCAGCATCACATACGTGGTATATAGAGAAATCGACTACATTTTGCTTTAAAAATGTATTGATAGTGTTAAACTATTGAAGTCATATTATGTTTTCATTGTTTACTTCCACGAAGGAGCGAGAAACTGGTGATGCGGAAACCTAGATGAATCTTTCCCAGCAGCCAGTTGTAGCCTACTTGCGTTGCGTTTGTACTTTTCCGTGTAATTGACAGCAACTCTGGGAAAAAATGAATTCTAAATGACGCAGAAAGTTCATAATAATCTGTTTATCTGCTTTTTGATTTATAGGTTAGTCGGCCTGAAATATCTTTAAAGTTCGTTTATGTACAGATAAGAATTGAGTTTACTGCTCGTCAACAACGCGTTCAGTGTAGGCACAGTGGATAATGTATCAGTATTTTTTCCTCACAGTATTGAGGTTGTAAGCGACAAAGCAGGGGAGAAAATTAGTTTTCGTAATTTGTTGAAAATTTAATATTTATTGTATGTTTATCGTCTGGTAGATTTCCAGTATTTCTTTAGTTAATGGAAAAGCAATTACTGTATAGTTATTGACTTCTACGTATAAGAGAAATTAAAGTTTCGTATGTTATTGATTTAATGGATAAGAGATGTAGATAGTATAAAGAATAGTATAAAGTTTTTCTGAAGTTGTGAAAGACGTCAATACTCCTTATCTGAAAGATTGGAAGTAGAATTTGTATGGAGAACGGATAAGGAATGGGCAAAATTAATCAAATCTGTAATCCCAGGCTAAAACTTTAAAACTTAAACCCAAGAAACAATGGACAACTTCAGAGACGATTTAGGCTTGGATAGTTACGAGTGTGTAGTTTGTGGGCTGGGTTGTTGGATGAGAATAGCACTGAACTGAGATAATCGGTATGTACATGATTTAATTAATCGCGACCACAATCCAGAATAATGGTGGTGACTTTATCCGAGCGTGTCTCCTCTACACACACGCACACTCGCACGACTAATTAACATAGTTATCCACAGACTGTATCCTTTAAACAGATTTGGGCTTTAGAGTACACTTGGTCTGTTAGGTGATCTGTCTTTATTATGACGGGACTCTCAGCAAATTCTTCTTCCCAGTTGGGTGGGGCACCTTATAAAACGATCTACCTTAAAACGAGTCTTAGTCCAGAACGTTGCCGTGTACGGGTAGCTAGTAGACTCATTTGCTGTGTAATGTGTTTTTTGTTGTTTGCATCTTCGTTTTTGTATCTTGAAATAATTAGGCCTGTAAATGAAGTCGTCGATCCAACACAGGAGATATCTTTATCTTTCGTATTGGTAATTGTGTTGGTTATATTATATTGATTGAAGACTCGTTGGGCGCTTAGTGAAACGTATTACTACAAAGGTTTAAAAAAAGACAAACACTTGGTAGTTTCACAGTTTATTCTTTACCTCTGGCAATTGTTTCGGCCTATTAGGCCATTCTCAAAGAGGTGCTAAAAACAATGTTATTTTAAGGAGCTCTTTGAGAATAGCCTAATAGGCTGAAACAGTTGCCTGAGGTTAATAATAAATGGTGAAACTACCGAATGTTTGTGTGTGTGTTTTTTATATATTGGTTATATCATGCCTGAAAGAACCCGAGGGCGTTTTTCAGCCGGCAGAACGTATTGGCGCTGGTCTATGGAAGTCGAGTATCATATCTCGGTCTCATCTTCGATCGTAGTCTCACTGGCGTACCCTCCTCCAATTACCAATGAGTGACCGCTCGTATGTGGACTGTTTCCAATTCGTGCTATTCCTACTGTGACACAAAACTAAGTAAGATGATCTTTGGCACGTATCAACTACCGTTCCCAAGATATCTTGCTGCTATAACTAAAAAGAAGATTCAAAGCGTTCTCGACAGAGCCTTGGCTCCGACCAAAGTGCCTCGTTGATTCTTGTTTTGCTTGTTGAGAAGCTTATTTGGTATTAGTTTTTCGATAACACCGTACGATGTTGTGGATGTAAATTTTATACGAGCTACAAGGGCCCAAGATAACACCCTCATAGCTGGACTCGCCAAGTAGGTCTACCGTATATGCCTAGGGGATACATGGAACAGGCACATATTGCGTTAAAGTGATTTCCAAGTCCATGTCCAGGTGTACGGACCAGCAGCTTGACGTGCTCCAGTGGTCGCAGTGTCCGGGCGAACCCGATGACTACCTGATGCCTGCTTGTTACCATGATTAGCGATCGTGCGCTATGCAAAACTGGAACCTCCTTGTTATTTATTTTTGGAGGGATAGGATGATGTTATTTATTTGGACCCTCGAACCTCGAAAAGACCCGCGACGACAGAATGGGGAAGACCTCGGAGACCTTTCTATTGAGAGGTAGGAATTGCCCGCACACAACGGGCAGGGCGCCTCAAACCGCTCAGGAAAAGTCGCCGAGGGCTGCCAAGTGGCAATGTCGAGGCACGGGAGATAACAAGAGAAGGAGGAAACGCCCACCAGAGGCGGAACTAAGCACACCTAACGCAAGCGCAGCCCCCCATCAGTCTGTCATCGGGCGCCGGCACGGACAAAATGTAGTCGGAAGGAGTGGGAGGGCGAAATTCACAAGGTCGGCGAGATGGGGCACGTGGCCAGTTAACAGTTTACGGGGGGGAGGGTCATCGAGCAGCGCTTATGGCATCTAGGTGGTGGGCCAACGTTAGTGCTAAGACGATGGAGGTGTGGACGGGTGGAGACAGAGGTTCGGGTAAAAGAGGGTAAAGGTTAGGGGACCGAAAGAATTCGGTCAACCTACGCCTGATAGCATCATTTCTGACAAACCAGGGAGAGCTGGATATGTAGCGGAGGGTCCGAGATTGGAAAGCTTCCAAACGGGCGACAACGGTTGAACACATTGTAGACCTATTCAAAGCATACCTGTCCTATTTGGTCAGGGTTACAAGGCGGACGCTCGAGACTCTAGCTAACTCGACTTCCACGCGCAGGAAAGACAGGAATGGTCCCGATCGCCACCGCGCATCTGGCGAAGTGGCGATCTTAGTCCACAGGCGGCATTCTCATAGAGAACTCCCTGCCCCTGAAACTACCCTCATCGAAGCATGTGCTGTAGCGCTGGATGTTGCCGGCCTGGAGGTGCGCTTTGTTTCTGCGTACCACCCCCCCCGGCCATCGAGCTCCACCGCATGAGGAGTGAGACGCCCTCCTAGACAGCGATCTCCCAACCATCGTAGCCGGAGACCTTAACGCCAAGCATCCCTCTTGGAACAGCAGAACGTCAAACCCCTACGGCAATTCTCTCCGTAGGGCTGTCGAAGATGATCCCAGTGTCCTCATCATCGGCCCGTCCGAACCGACACACTTTCCCACTGCGGGTTATCCGCCGGATGTCCTTGATATTGTAATTATCAAGGCCATCCCCTTTCATCTACAAGTCAGCGCGGTGTTGGACCTATCGTCCGATCACGACCCCCTGCTTGTAACTGTCTTGCTGCCGTCGGTCTCACCCCGACTTCCCGATCATCCTGTTAGCAGAGTCAATTGGCGATCCTACCATGATGATCTGGCCAGGCAGTTGCCATCTGTCCGTCCGGACCCACTCGTCTCTTGTGACGACGTGGATCTCCGGGTACATCAGCTCCAGGACCTCGTCCAGTCTGCAATGGACAAGAACATCTATACTGTTCCGGTGAGTAATAAACGCTCCGACCTTCCTGCGGAAGTTCTCGAAGCCATCCGATTACGGCGCCAGCTCCGCCGCAGATGGCAGCATACCCGTGACCCTGCCGCTAGACGGCGTTTTCGAGCCCAGTCGGAACACGTCTCGCAGCTTCTGCTTGACGTAAACGCGAATCGATGGGACTCCTATTTGGAGTCCTTGGAAGTCGACCACGCCTCCGTATGGAGAGCTGCTGGTAGACTAAAAGGCGAAAAGAGGACTCGCCATCCCTTGAATACCCCGGACGGCACTGTATACTCTGCAGAAGGCAAGGCGGAAGTCTTTGCCGACTGTATTGAGGAACAGTTCACCGTCCATAGAGGCATCTCTGACCCGGCTCATACGGCCGTCGTCAGGGGTTTCCTATCTGGATACTTTTCTGCTCCCCCCAATGATCCTCCTAATTCGGTCGACGAGGAAGACCTTGCGTCTGTCCTAAGCCGACTGAAGAAGAGAAAGGCCCCTGGCCCCGATCGCATCGGCGCCGCTGCGTTGCAGAATCTCCCGCCTTCGGTAGTTGACGTTCTTCTTGAGCTGTTCAACTCCTGTCTCCGGCTGAGGTACTTCCCCCGCCTGTGGAAAACTGCTAATGTCATCATGATCCAGAAATCTAAAAAGCCGCCCACGCTACCTGGAAGCTACCGCCCGATATCACTATTGCCAGTAATCTCGAAGGTATTCGAGCGTCTTCTCCTGGCCCGTATTCGGCCCCTGGTGGATGGTTTCATCCGCGAGGAGCAGTTTGGGTTTAGGCTGAGGCACTCGACTACTCTTCAGCTAGTACGGGTTGTCACCTGTATAGCCGACGCCGCCAACAATCATCAGGCAACAGGCGCCGTCCTGTTGGATGTGAGCAAAGCCTTCGATAAAGTCTGGCACGAAGGCCTGCTCTACAAACTGGCGCACTCGCCACTCCCGGCATCTATCGTCCACTTGCTCCGATCCTATCTGACGGATCGCACCTTCAGGATCAGCGTATATGGGGCGTTCTCTCGGGTTCGCCCTGTCGCCGCCGGCGTCCCACAAGGATCAGTCCTCGGCCCCGTTCTGTACGTACTGTACACGAACGATCTGCCTGTTTATCACGGGGTCACGTTATCTCTATTTGCCGACGACGCGATGTTTCATTTTAGCTCGCTTTCGCCTTGGCGGACGAGCGTAATGTTACAACGCCAGTTGGCTATGCTTCCGGACTGGTTAAGGAAAGGGCGGGTAGCGATCAATACGGAGAAATCCGAGGCGATCTGCTTTACTCATAAGTCCATTTCCCGATGCCAATCCCTCTCCTTAGAGGGGAGACCCATCAACTGGACTGAGACGGTGAAGTACCTAGGTGTTCGGCTTGATCGGCACCTAAACTTCAACGCCCACGTGACCGCAACCCTCAACATGGCTCGTGGCGTCAGAGCCAAACTATCACCTGTGCTTTCGCGGAACAGCCGCCTGTCTGTCCGTACAAAACTAACATTGTATGTACTGTTCCTCCGAACAGTACTCACTTATGCGGCGCCCGCTTGGTGGCCTCTACTGTCGGCCACCAACAGGCATAGGCTGACGACATTTCAGAACTGGACTCTACGCTCCCTCACGGGGTCCCCGTGGTATGTGCGAAATTCCGCCATTCACCGGGGCCTCCGTGTTCCCACCTTAGAGGTCTTCGTCTGGTCCTTGGCAACGAATTTGTTCGCCAAGGCCGGCGAGTCCACTTATCCGCACCTCCAAAGGCTTAACAGCATGGAGAATGCACCGCCCCCTCGCCGCGTCAGGCGCCCTAGGGCGCTTTTAGACCCCCCCCCCCAAGTTCATCACATGAACCCCCCAGAAACGAACCCCCCAACCTTCTGGAGACTGAATTGATCACCATCATTCACTACCTGCGCCTGCCGAAACTGTAGTCAATCATGCTGCGGCAGATTGGAATGGATTGATTTATTGCCAGCATCGGCTTTGCCGATTCGGCAGGGCTTTGATCCGGGACACGGGCTCCCGCGAGGTTGTGCAAATGCCTTCCTTGCGAAAGCCGACTGCCCCGGTGATGAGTCCCTTCGACTCGGCCGCCGCCTTCGGGCGGTCGAGCCTCTTGTCCTCGCCAGCGTGCCTCTAAGTTGCCGTCCTCGGAGTCGGCTATGTCCTCGGAGACCAAGAGGCCGCCACCAGGCTTTACAATTGGCTGAAGCCATGACCACTAAGATCCCCGTCAGCACCTGCTTTGCTGATTCGGCAGGGTAATGACCTGAGACACGGGCTCTCGCGAGGTTGTGCAAGTGCCTTCCTTGCGGAAGCTGGCTGTCTCGGAGTCATTCCTTACCATTTCGGCCGACGCCCTAGGGCGCTCGAGCTTCTTGTCCTGGCCAGTGCGTCACTACGTTCCCAAAGGTTAGCCTGAGGGGACCATGGTGTCGCGCCTCGGCGAGACAATTGGCTGAAGCAAAAGCTTAAGCTTGCCTCCGTGGTGGCCATGTAATTATCATGGACCCGCGGACTGCACCATAACTCCCTTGTGCAGAGCAAACGACCGCGCTGACCTGTTGGCACCTGGCGTTCATCAGGCCTAGGCCTGGACAACGCACACAAATTAGGGCGCAAGACGCCCGCGCATCATCCATCCATCCATCATCACTTCCACGCGAATCATCTCTCTGTATACAAACCGCAGAGCTACTAGATCGTCCTGTTCTGCATGTCCCATCAAATGAAAACTTCTAACTGAACACGTAGGCCTATGTACGCTCAGAGATATTTGCAAAGGTAGTTCAAGCATTGTTAATATGAAACTCACAGCAGCGTGTTAATTGCAGTTTAGTGTGACGCAACGAGAGTTTACGTTTCATTTGTACTAGTTGGAGAGTTAACAGCCGTCCGATAACTACTTGTACCGACAAGATGAGTGCCATTTGGTATTACAAAATAGGGGATTGTGTAACCAACGCAGTGAAGTAATTGCTTGTATAGCGTTACGTATGACTATTTGATTTCTGATAAAATAATGTCGACAGGGGAGTAAAACTGGTATACGTGCAGCAATGGACATGGCTTATCATCAGTTCAGTAAGCTTATCACTTCGGCAGGCGTCGCACTTCCTTACCTTTGCTATGTAGAGCTTTATTGATCCGGCACTAGTTCTTTCCCAACTAGTTTTGAAGATGAGTGTATAGCCTATATTTTCCGTCGGTTCTGTACGTGGGCACTGCGCGGCCGCCTAGTTTGGGAGGGGGAACGGCAAATTTTAAAAAAGCGAGAAGAAACGTAATGGTGAAAAATATTTTCAAACTTATATTCATTTTACATTCGTAGCTTGACGAGGCAAGAAAGACGTCTCGAACCGCCCACAATATCAATTGAAAGGACTTAGTCCGCGATGTTGAAATAAAAGAACTGATTACAGACTTCGCCACGCTGAAAGCACGAAAAACTGTGGGAACAACTTATAAGTTTGATGGATGGATGGATGGATGATGCGCGGGCGTCTTGCGCCCTAATTTATGTGCGTTGTCCAGGCCTAGGACTGAACTTACTTACAAGTTTTCTTTATATTTATTTTAAAAATTCCACTTATTACGTGAATAGGATCCATCAATTAAATTTAATTTTTTGTACGTACGGTATCGTTTTGAAAACTTTTTTAAATAATGTTTAAATTCGATGTTATTAATTTTGTAATACGATAGTGATTGATTTTTATTTACTGATCATAGTTATCAAAATAAGAAGATAATTTGCAGTTTCCTTTTAGTGATCTTATTGTAATTTGTAATCAATTCTTTCGCCTAGTTGTAACTATTGAAAATTTGCTACAGATTTGTAGTTGAAGGTGGGTTTTAGTTATGTTATAGGAGATACCTTAACAGCCAAGATTTCGTAAAGTTAAAGTTAAGATTCAACTGATATTAACTTCTATTCCAGTTTTCGTGAAATGTTTTTGTACTTTTATCACTTTTTTTAGTTAAAGGGAGGGAACGGTACTGTTATTCTTCTCCTGGGTTGGCAAAATAAAGGCCGATACGTTGACTGTACTTTTGAGGAATAATTGCTGAGGAGAAGAATAAGGCGAGGAAAAAAAGAAAAACGCGAATAATTCAACAAAAACGTCCTATAAGGTTTATTTAGCCGATTATCGAATACGTATTTTTGGAACATTGCACATTGGATATTGTAGTTCCCCCGTAACCACTGGAGGGGTGTTGGGACTGAAGGTTCAGAAAACACTTTACTACAGTATTTTTATGGGAAAATTAGTAGTAAACTCTTTTACTTATTTGGTTGTCTTTTTATTTCTTTGTGATGTTATATTGTCAGTGGCGCTTTTAAGCTGGGGCCGGGGTCGGGTAGCCTATGTTTATTTAAATAAGTTGAGTCTGTCGGCTTCTGAGATTCTTGCAGTTTGACGTGTATTGTTTTTCTTTGGATTATTGTAAAGGAGGACTATGTAAATATTTTATATTTTTTGTAAGTTTAATAATTGTATTGCATCAGTAATTCTGCTTTGTTATATAGAGAAAAGAACAGAGAGAGAGAGAGAGAGAGAGAGAGAGAGAGAAATATCACTGCCTATATACACCAGGGGCTTATTTACGGGGGGGACGAACGGGACCGGACCCTCCCTCCCAGAGGGCCAAAAGTTGACAAGCAATTTTGTTATCTCTTAATTTTTAAGCTGTTTTATTAATTTCTCAGCTGTGTACGCTAATACAGTAGTAAACTTTTTTTAAATGTAGGTCTACAAACAAGTTTATGACACAGCATGTGCATGTACACATTTGAAATATAGGAAAATTAGGTTAAGTCAATAAGTATCTTATAAAAAATGTTTCAATAGCGTTTATTTTTATTGTGTTATTACTTTAATGGGATTGCTTTAAGTATGTTTTTACACGTTTTTCAGCCACTTTAAAGATTGTAATATTGATTAGTGTTAATTTGTTTTTTCTTTTGTGAATAATTACCAGTTAATGACAATAAAAAATGATCATTCAACTTGTCTCCCCCCCCCTCCCGAAGACGCAGTTCTAGATTCGCTACGAATATACAGTATGTACAACAAAATAGGATTATTCTGGCTATGGAGGAGACAGGAACATTGCGTAAAGAGGTTTTTCAACTTGTGTGCGTGACTGTGTACACTGCCCACTGGAAGTAGCCCTACCATTACAATGTGCCGTTACCACTTGTTGGTTTTGGCTAGGTAACACCAACTATAGAATAACAACGTTGAAATGGACATGGAACGGGCATGAGGAAAGACTATTAGATACCGAGTGTGATAAAAGAGTTATATAATTGGGGAAATAATCGGAAAAAAGTGTGGGAAAACCACCAGTAATCCAAACAAACAACTGTCAGGCCTACGTGTAAAGATGGGCAGGAGACAGAGCCTTGCGGTCGGAAGTGAGAAAGAGTCGTGTTCCTAGTTTGATAAGACTGTTTATTTCTAATTAATTATTCCATGCCACCATTAGCGAATACCTTAACTCTATAGAGTACACGGCAGTGCAGAAAGCGAACAAGTCTACTACCTTTTTACGCATGTCGTCCTGAAAATCTTACAAAAAACATTTGCAAGCTCTGACAGTGTACCGTGGTACTGTATAAGCTGTATAAGTTTTTGTGAGTCTAATTTTTTGTTTATAACTTAGACTATTGAATAAGTTAGTAATAGATTTATAATTTAGGAATTGAGGAATTCGAAGCTCTAGCGCGATGTCTCCAGACTACGCTAGTACGTAGGCTATTGGACGAAATGAGTAGTAGGGCATCTTGCCTTTTGAGCTGCCGTTTAGTCTGACAACAAAGGTTTAAGTAACCCGCTTTTGGAAATTGGATGATACTATGTAATTAGCAGACAGTTGAATGAGCGTTTTTTATTGTTATTAACTGATAATTATTCACCCCCTCCCCGAGACATAGAGAATAAAACTAGGCCTATATTTATAAATATGCACGGTATGAAGGTGAGAAATGTTATCAACGCGTTTTCAAGATTTGAGACTTTGCATGAATGACGAACCCTCCTCGTCACGTTAAAATTATCTTTCCTCTTCTTTTATTCTCGAATAGAGAATGTTCTGTGATAAGCATTGGTTACAGTAATGTAGTTCCTGGCCTTTATGTAGATACAGAAAGCGGTGTAGAACAGTAAGGATTGTAACGTAGGTTATGAAATAGAAAGAAAGATGCCCCTTGTTAACGATGACGTGTGAGCACAAAAATTCATTAAGACGTAATGAGCGGTGACGTTTAATCAGGCATATGCGTACGCGCGTACAAGCGGTGTGCACACGGACAGATCACGCGGCTACTTGTCTAATCGCTCGTCGAATGCCGTATTGCTCACTACATTGTTACTGCGTGTACGTAACTCGCATGCGGGACTTGGAATTGCGTTAAATTAATTTTTTCGAGTTGGTGTACGATTTCGATTCCTATTATTTCTCAGACTGATGGGAAGTTTTGGCGATAACTATTGAAACTTTCAACCGCTTGTTTGGTTAGTGGTTACTGGTCTCGTCACGGGTTCTTGCCAAATTGGAACGGTTCCACGTCGGTTACCTCCGACATTATTGTGGCCGATATGTTTACTCCCGGCAAAAAAGGAAAGATAATTGTTTTGTGGCTTGATTGAGACGCACACCAAGGACAAACGTATCCCCGTTTCGTTTAAAAATAAGCTCGGATTAAGGACAAATTACCGTAGTGATGGTGAGTTTTGTATTTCTCATAAAAATGAAGATAAACTTTGTATTAGTTTAAAATGAATAAACTATATGAAAGTCTTGTGTGCATTTGCTAATGGAAAACGTTTATGCCCGCAGGTGTTAAGAGTCAAATTATAAGCTAATGATGTATATAAACTTCGATGTGTTGTATTATAAACGTACTTGAGTTAGAGTGATAGCGCCATTTTTATTATTGCACGAAGGAAAACACTTCACAGTAATTTTCTTATTACGTAGTAGGTATATCCAGCAATGTTAACTACTTGTGGCTGTTCCTGTATTTAACAATAAAAAGCAGAGACCGACTGAATCTCGTGATCATACAGTTCGGACATGTAGAGAGAAATTCGCTCGTTGACTCATCCTGCCCGGCGCGACACTGAAATCATGCTGACGTGAAAACATCCGGCTTAACTCGGCGTGATTAACAGGCAATGTGTCAGATTCGCAGACGAATCTCAGTTGCACAGGAATGGCACGTGGTTTCCGTTTATTTCCATTTAGTTGCCAATGTGGCATGTTGGTAGGACGTGATACCACACAAAGCATGGCTCTGTCAATGTTTGTTTCTTGGCTAGTAACTGGTCACCCGAATTCTTTCTACTCGTTGTCGGAGTGTAGGTGATACGTACTCGGTTAATGTCTCCATAAGTTGGTTTGTCTCTCCAGTTGCACAAGAGTTGAATCGCTAAAATGAATAACATGCGATGACGCCTTGTTGCGTACATTCCGCAGAAAAGTTGTAGCATCAAGGTTAGTGGTAGAAACAATGGATACCAGTGTCCACAACGGATGGCATTGTACTATTTGTAGATTCTGCAAAAGAAATGCATATAAAAAGCTGGAAGTGTTTCTAGAACTCTGAAACTATAGAAATGAAAACGGAACTTAGAGAAATCTACGGCATTAGTTGTAAGAAGGTATAGGGAAGAAATGAAAACAAATTTTAGGGTAGTTAATAAATTGAACAGGTGAAACAGTTTTGTTTCATCGGAGAGATATAATTTTTAAAGAAAACAGATGTTCCGAAGAATAAAAAAGAAGCCAAAAAAACATTTACATACAGAAAAACATTTCTACAAAATACGTCAATATAGAAGTAAAGAGAGAATTTTTAAATTCATCAAATGAAGCACATTTGTTTATGGAAGTAAGAGATGGACACTGGAAAGACAGAAGATCCGCCTCGAAGCAGCAGAAATGTAAACATGGCGGAGTTTAGAACTAGTTGAACTGAAAGAAAAGCAAGTTTTTAGGTATTAAGGTAAGTGAAGGAGAAAAGAAGGTTATTGCAAGAAATGTACTCTAGGAAGAGTAGACGTAGGACGTATCATTAGGCATAATCACGAACATTCTGGATGGCAAGCTCTTAGGAACGTAACCACGAGGAAGATGTAGGAAGTTGTAGGAATTTGAAAAAAGTTGAATAAAATCTTTGTAAGAGTTATTGTAGCAACACGTCTTAGCTTTTAGATGATGATGATGATGTTTGTGGTTGTGATATTGAAGATTTTTTTTAGCATAAAAAAATGCTTCGTGTTTGGAACAAACGCCACCGAACCGACCCAGTTCCAAGTGGTAGAATATCAAATTTTTTCACTTATTGTTTTCACTTACTATTTTTTCAGTTGTAAGGTTACCTAATATGATGATAGTTCTTGAATTATTGAAGATTTCATTCTATGCGACGTTCTTCAGAAGATATATAAATTAAATCATACGTTTCCTTAACTATGTAACTGCCAAAGGTTTCCTCTACCAAAGTTAAACAGAATTTTGTAATTACTTTATAAAATAATTATAAAATCCTGCAAGGATCTTTAACGTGATGATGTGGATTCCTAATATGGTGACAGAACAACTACTTATTATCACTGTATTAATTGTCTAGTTTAGATTGTGTGTTTTATGCAATATAATCAAACTGCGCGTATAAATTAATTTATTTAATGCCACTAATCTGTAGGACAGATTTAAAAAATGAAAAACAAAACAAGGAGACAACAGACAACTCCATCACAGACATGACTTCCATGTTCTAAGATTTTATTTAAAATAATTTTCGTAATGAAATATTTCCATAGAAACTACTTCATTCTACTTTCTGCTTCAGCCTTAACCACAGTACTGTGGTCACTAATGTATACCACCTCATGTTATCGCACTCGATTTTCACTGATGATGGCAGTCGATGGCACTGCCGAAACATCTGGTTTTGTAGAAAACATTAGACCACGGCCAAACAGCCCGGGAAAGAATTTTCACAACAAACTACTTCTTTGTTGCCGATAACGTAGTACATATAGGCCTATAAAAAAAATTATCTCCTCCCTCTTCAACTATAATTTTCGTTTATAGAAAATTACCCCCACCCCGTTCAACTAGCCTCTTCATTTATAGATATTTCATCTACATTAAGATGAAAGTGGATTCAGTGGATTATTAAGATCTTCTTATCAGGATACTTTGTTTATCAAAATTAAGTACTTTACTCTTGTTACAACAAAATATGTTTCAGGTAAACTACCCTTTCCCCGTAACCAAGCTTCACCAAAATCAACAGACCTTGAGCTCTCTACAATTTAGGGATGTATGCAAAAAATTATTTGATTATGTTTGAATTTACGGCAGTTATCGTTCGTCATAGAAAAAATTATCCTTGTTATCACATAAAACGTTGCAGGTAAACTACCCCTTTCTCTTAACTGATCTTCACCAAAATCAACAGGCCTTGAGTACTCAACAATTCAGAGCTGTATGCAAAAAATTATTTGATTCTGTTTGAATTTGCGGCTCTTATCGTTTGCCATAGAAAAAAAATCACACACACACACACACACACACACACACACACACACACACACATTTCGAAAAATGACCTTTTTTCATGTTTTGAGGGTAGTACAATCAGAATCTGCAATTATCTCGAACACGATTTTTTTCGCCATCACCATACTTCCATTTCCTTATGGAACATGGAAGTAAAATGAAAAACAAAACAAGGAGACAACAGAAAACTCCATCATTGTCCCCTCCATAACAGCTATCGCACATGTAAACTGTGGAATCTTGATCAGGTTTCTGTGACTGGAACAGTTCATGGAAAGTGTAACAACAAAATGAAAACTGAATCCACTTTATTCGCTTTTTTCTTTTTCACATCACTGCTGATAGCTATGTCACAAATCATGGAGGACCTAATAATCATCTTCACTACAACTATTTCTAGGCTGATGCTGTATAGATTTTAGTAATATTTAAGATGCGACAGTAACTAGGTTAACTGTCATTAACAATCAGGCACTTTACAGATGAAATAACTTTACGTTTGCTTATCCTGTCATTATGAGGTTTACCTGCTGAACATAGCCGTAAGACTTTTTCCAGAATGGTCCATGGAACACCAAAATAGTGTGACACCTATGTGAAGTGATTTTCCCGTTTTTCACTTCAAACACTTAACTTTTCATATCAGTGGAACAATATTGTATAAAACGTTTGTTACTTTGCTCAATACTGCCCTGTTTGTCCTTGTTCTTTAGTGAAGGTGACTTCTTAACCTTTGGCATATTCAAACTATCACCATATTAGGTAATCTTACCCTAGTAATTGTGTAACTTGAACTGACAAGGCAGACTAATAATATGCTATGATGTACAAGTTGAGAGACGAGATTTGGCGTATGGCTTTGGGTTGAATTCAGTTAATATGGCTATGGCGTGACTGTGAATTCAGATAATACCGCCTCAGCCAAACGTTTGACGGTCGAAAGCTTTTTGTGTGATAACGTGTCCTTAAAAGCGCGTCACTGTCCCGACACTGCCACAGTGTACCAATCAGATTGCAGTGTTAGTAAGATGAGATTAGCATTTTGAGTTGCGCGGCGTTACCACAATTGGTATACATCAGCCGCAGCTTGTCACATTCAATGGAGCCGACCCATTGTGTCGTCGTTATTCTTCTGTCGGCGTAGCCGTTGTTTAATGATGTCACGCAGTAACATGTCACGTAACAGCGTTAACTACACTGCTGCGAGACAAAAAAATAAATAATTACGACTAATATCAGTTGATTTGATTGGCGACGTTAGCGGTTTAAATGAGGGAGTATTAGAGTGACTGTGAATTCAGTCCTTCCCGCGTGACACCTCTCCCATTCGGCGTACCGTCAAAACCCTCTTGCGCATCTAGCGCGACAGGTCTCGTCTCTGACGTTGTACTTTGTTATGCAATTTTTTGTTGAGTTTTATTGGGTGATGGCTGTGTGTTTTAAATATAAAATCTTGAGATGTATGGTGGTGATAAAAAGTGACTTAAATATAATTTCTTTTCTTTGTATCCATGGTGGAAATCCATGCCAGGTGACTGGTACTGACATTCAGAAACATAAATATAAAGCGAATGCGAAAACGTCCGACATTAAATAGTATTAACTGTATTCTTAAAGAAGTAGAAATTGAATGTTCATTAAGTATAGGCCTAATCACCATATTAGTAAAGTCAATAATCATACGACGACATCGTGCCTAACAAAAAGCTAGTTATTCTTTTATCCACAGCTCTTTAAGTCTCTGTTAATTATTAAAACTTCTAATTATTCTTTTAGATATTAATGAAAAGCTGATGGCAGAATATTGATTAATCGCTTACATGACGCAAGTGAGGTTCACAGCAGTGTTATGAATGAAAGTGTTTAGGTCACGAACTGAACAGATTTGATACAAACATGCAGGCAGCGTATTGGCGGCATTGTCCTCTTTTTGTTGTGTTTCTTTTAAATTGAATGGCGTGTCTAGGCATATGGAGAGAAAGGACAATAATGATTGAAAGTTGCAGCGAATAAATTCTGGGTCGATATAAATTATATATTGTATATTGGGTTAGCAGCAGCAGATCGAGCCTTATCGCTTCAAGGCGACTTGCATCACATGTGCGTGAATGCGCGCGCGCGCATTTGTAACAATGTGTCCGCGGTGTTTTTAATATTAAGTTTTATTCAGCATGTAATAACAGCTTACGTGTCGAAAGCGAGGACGATTTACAAAGATTGTCGAATGCAGTCCAAAAATGAATATTTAAAATATTCGAAGTGCGGAAAATTTAATATGACTAGTAAACTCCCGGGCTCCAGAATTTGCTTACCTTTTTAACGAAATAAGTTATTATTTTAGGTAAATATTATAGTATTAGATATTTTTCACATCATAAAAATTACGGAAACTCCGATTATTGTACTATATTTAAGTAAAATAACAATTATAAATCAGACAATCATATAATAAACACTAAATGTTCGGAACTATTGTATTGATTTTTAAGTTCAATATATAACCATACAAATATAAATAAAAGACAAATAATTTAATACTAGCTTTTAGGTTTATGTATGTTTCCATAGTATTTGTTAACCAGAATTAATACTTTTCACTAATATACATAACTGATAATGAGTAATGTTTCTTTTTCCAAATCATGCAAACCGAACAGTATATTCAGATTTTGATTAAAATTGTATTTAACTTGATACCGTACTCGGATTTTTGGAATTTTTTTGAAATGGTGATTGATTGACTTTTTGGGCTTTTGCGTCCCAAAATTTTTAAATTTCCAAAACTGAACACTACATTCAGACACCCCACGTGGATTATTACGATTTCTTCAAAATTGTATCCGTCATATTTTTGCCTCCCCTTCATTATTTGGTGATGTATCTCACAAGCAGTAGGGGTCTGTAGAAGTGAAAAGTAGGGATATGCATTGTAAACTTTACGAAAATCAGTTGTTACATTCAAACACAACATACATACAGACAAACAAGTGCCAAACGGTCGAGTTAAAATTGAGAACTCGATTCGCTCGTTAAAAAATATATTAAACAAAACACAGAAGTAATGGTTATTAGGAGAGAACATGTCAAGTACAAGATCGTTATATACGACAAAATATTAGAACAGGTCATGTAGGTCAATTGTTTAGGAGTGACTTTGAGTAGCGATGGTGATAATAGAAATTTGTACATAAACGAATAAAACTATAAAGCTTTCTGAGCTTCCGAACTCGCTCATTATTTTGAATCAAGTACATATATTATTATGTAAATTCAAATTAACAAATTTTAATTATTTAAAACTGAGAGTGAAGCTCTTCGTATGTATAATTCTTAACGTTTGCCAAGAAAAAAACCATGAGTAGGTAAATATACAGTACATTGTTTCTTACAATTTGTTTTCCTTGTTTTTTTAAATTTTTTACTTTGAATGTGTTCTTATGTAGATATACGAATGAAGAGGTCACAAATAATGTACGATCTATCAGAGTTAATTATCTCGTATATACAAATTCTTGTTGTGTTGTAATGGACTGCAGTCGTCTTATAAACCTGGCCTATGTAGACGTTTAAGACCATCTTAAGACCCACTGTAATATACGAAAGTGAGGCACGGACTTTAACAGACTTTAACAGTTAAAGAAGAGAGCTGGCTTAATCGACGGGAAAGAAAGGTATTGCGAAGGATTTATGGTGCCAAGAAGGATGAAGACTTGGAAAATACGTACAAACGAAGAGCTGGAGAAAATTTTCGGGGAGCTAGATATTGTTACTGAGATCAATAGAAGTAGAATTAGGAGAACAGCGGATGATGCACAATAGAGCTGTGAAGAAAGTATTAAATGGGGATCCAAGTGGCAGAAGAAGAAGAGGTAGACCCCGAAAAACATGAGTTTGTGTGGAAGAAGAACTGAACCGCCTGGGAGTAAGGCGGACTTGCGCAGAACAGATACTAGTGGAGTGAGGTGTTAGAGCCCTGGGTTCTACAAGGCCTGTATCACATCGTGTAGACGCTTACAATTTTTTCAAGGTTTTTCTTGAATTTTTGGCCCATGGTGCCTCTATAGTTAAAACATTAGCAAAGTAAACACTGCATTCGGTTTTAGGTTAAAATTCCCTTTAGTCTAATAGCCGGCATTGACTTTTACTATTTTTTCAAAATTTGATTCTTTTTTGGGCTGTGATGTCCAAAACTTTTGAAATTCCCCAAACTGGACACCATTTTCAGATTTTAGTTAAGTTTTTGTGTAATTTGATACATCACATAGACTTTTGCGTTTTTAAAAATTTTGACCCTCATATTTTGGCGTGTCGCTCCTTTATTTTTAGGGAATCAGTCTCAAAAACGATAGAGGTCTGAGGAATAAAAGTTTGAGCACGCTTGCTAAGTTTTATGGAAAGCGTGTGGTGCGTGCAAACGTTATCGTGAACATGGTCACGCGGTCGAATTAAAACTGAAACTTGCCTCACTCTTTTAATAAGGTTAAATAAAGGAATAATCAGATGGCCATTCTTACCCATGCACCTGGAAGCGGTACCCAAGCGGCTGATATAGTGCAAAGGTATGAGGTTGCAGAAAGAAGACTGAAGAAAGGTACTCATTAAGACCAGAAGGGACAGACAACGATTTAAAAATGGAAGAGGCGTGTGATGTAGAACATGAGTGGGTGAATAAAAGGCGGCTGGAGTGGGAGTCTCATATATCAAGTGAATCTTGTTGTCTTCACTGACAACAGAAAAGTGAAGAAATCCATGAGGAGGTAAAAATGATAGTATCGTATAACAACCGAAACCTTATGCAAAGAACAAGATTGCATAAAAACAGCTTAAATTTTTTTGATAAAAAGACGTTTTGAGACCTTGCTGTAAATAGCAAATTGTACTGTCTTGTAAACTATACACTGAAATTTATTCCAGTTTTTTTTTTTATGTACCGTAAAGTTTAGTACACTCATAAGAAACGAGGTTAAAATACAATGCGTCATTTTCTGTGAGCTTATACGAAAAATACAGAAACATCTGCAATCAAAAAATTTGAAAAATCTGATTGTTTAGAAGGAAATAATTAGAGCGTTTTTCAGGAGTGAATAGCGAAAAATAACGAACAACAATACAGATCCAAGATGAAATAAATAATAAAATGTCAAAATAAAAAATAAAATAAAATTTGATTATTGGAAGTAAAACATAGATTGAAAATTATTTATTATAACGAATACGAAACACGATTAAACCAAATCGTCAGATAGCTGTGAATGTGAACACGTTCCTGTAGGCCTACAGTGTGTTGTCAATAGAATGAGGATTGCAACAATTTATTGTCCGTTATGAGAAATAATTGCAATCTGGAGTGTTAGTTTCTAAGAAAACTACGCAATATTTTATTGTACAATCTCGTAGTACATTTTTTGTATTTTTAACGTAAATTTAATATACTATCAAATATTTTAAGGTAATTCTGTAACAGCTTAAAATATTCTTTGCGTATTTTTATCATAAGGAGAGCTAAGCTAATGTTATTGAATACAGATTTGAGCGAGCTGTTGTCACACGATAGTTGTTTCAGCGAATCCTTGATGATGGTTTGATGTCAGTTCACATTTATAATACAAAAGGGTTCTTGATACAGCAATTTCACCAAAGCCCTTTTAACGGACGATATAATTGTTGCAATCAATCCTTTCATCGAAACACCACCTAAAAATATTGTTTCTCGTGCACATAGGTTCAGGATTTAGTGCTGCTGGTTAATATCATTTTTTTGTACATTAAAACCATCCAAAAATTTTTACAAACTATTTGCTTGTCCGTATTGAGAAAGAATGAGGGTACAGTGTGGAAAAGCGAAACAGGGAGGAAAAGAGAGATGCGATTGTTTATATATACGTTACATAATATGCTGGGTATTTATTGGGCATTTTTTGCAGAACGCGTTTGTCACTTTCTGTTTATTTTTAATAAATGCCGGGACGTGCTATAGATCAGAAACGTCATTGTTAAGTTGTCACCGCGTATTTTCTAACGGTGGTCTGTCTTGTCAGCGTGAAGTTGACAGTTTGTTCGTCGTCTGCAGCGATATCGCGAGTGCAGCATATCGTTGTCAAGGTCTGGAACGGTGCGGTGGGTGTTGGACGCCTGGCCTGTCTCATTGATGGGCTGGTGTGGTCCAGTTGGCAGAGTGCCACACAAGTCACGAGGTTTGTCAACAACACTAGCGCTAGCCCCTTAGCTGTATACTGTCGTTATTTTTAGTACTCGTCATACTGCCTGGTCAGTTGATGACATTTGGCTCAATACACCTTTTTTCGTGTTGTAATAAATGTTAAAAGAGATTTTATTTTATGTCTTTGACGTAACATTAGGACACCATGCCCACGGGTTGATTTTGATTAATAAGAGGTTAACATTCGCCTTATTTATGTTTATACTTAGACAGTTGAAAAGTACTGCAGTTGCATAAAATAAACTACAGCGTTTAGAAAACTGTTTAAATTCGCTGTCGTTAAAAGTGTCTTAATTTAATTTTAACAACGTATTTAAGTAAAAAGTATTGGAATAAAATTTCATGAACAAATTACGGTAACGTCTCACACTGTTTGGCTATCATACATTGTAAGAAATGTACAAATATCAAGTGTTTTACGACCGGGGTATTATGACGCCTCGGAGTGAATTATGTAAGAGATAGTAAGTCAGAGTTACTTAACTTACGTATTTTATTGTATTATTGCAAGACAATAAACTCGTATTAATAACGTCTATTTACAGCAATCTTTGTAAGCATCTTTACGTGACAAATTAGTTTCGTATTTAAACCGACTCATGAAATATTTTTGTCAGCTCTGTGTGGAAGAACTTATGGTGGGAGCAAAATAAAAGTATGTAACACCAGAGAACTGAAACGACACTGTAAAACGATAAAAATGTTTTCTGATTATGTTTGGTAGACAGTTTTAATAAAAAAAAGTGATATATACTTACGATGTACCCGAACGTAAATGCGATTAAATAGTACTGCATTACTTGCTTCTTCCCATTTTCACGGTTTAAAGCAGTACGAGGTTTCACCAAAAAGGTTGTGCAATTATAATTTGAAAAATTTTACCTTAATTCATTTATTTGTATATTAGCTCCTTCAGTGTAGTTTCAGTCCTATATGGCCTGATTATGTTTTTTCATTCTCCGTAATGCTTCTCGAACGCACTTTTCCTTAATCTTACTCAGCGATTTTTCTTGTGTCTTCAGCAAGCGTGAAGTGTTGTCCTTTCGTGGTACTTTACATTACTGGAAACAGGAAAGATTGCATTGCAACATATCTGGCAAATACGACAGGTGGCGGTGTCATTAAAATTTTTGTTTGCCAATAACATGCAAAAAACAATGTTTGTTTCTTTGTTTGATACAAAGAAGCAATAAAATGCGTCATGTTACATTATCTGGCCTTTTTCTATACGAGTAGCTTCTGTTGACCTAGTGATGAAAATCCATGGAACACAAAACCGCGAGAATTTTCTTCAGTTCACCAACGACAGTCTTTGAAGCTGTTGTATCATTTCTAAACCGCTAATTCATTCATACCAGACTCGCCAGAAGCCTTCTGCAACACTTTCACCACGACAGAGGAGTTCAACACATTCTTTACATAACTTTTAACCCACGTAGTGTATTCTGAATCTTGCAGTGTACATTGTCAAAATAGAATCTCTTACAAAACAAAATACAACTTGCGTCAAAGTTTTAGTTATATAAACAGAGTTCAAAGTTTGTTATGTACAAAAAATTCAAAGTGTGCATTCAATAAAGCTAACATTTTAAATGACTGTTGCTAAGGTGTGTACCAAAAGTACATAAAATCAGTTTTTTAATCTGACAATTGTACCGCAAGACATTTTTTTTCATCAAACCTCGTACATAATTTATTTGAGGACGCTGTGCATAAGGTAGTCCTGCGTGAACGCTGTTAAGGAGTTCAGTATACGTGGATCAATAACGTACAACCACAGTTAGCCGAACCGAGAAGTTAAGGGGGAACTGGCCGAAGGTGTTTCATGTCAAGTGTGGAAACTTCCCATTGTCAGACTTGTCCTGATAACTAGTTGGACTGTGGTTCAGTTCAATGCAAGGCTTATTAGCGTTTTTTTATTAACAAAACGAAGAGTATAAAGTATCATTTTGAACGTACGGAAGATTAAAACATTTAGTGATGATAAATTTTAGTCGCTACTTTAGTAATTACGATTTCAACCTCACAGATCGAGAGTTGACTAGGATAGGTAGGTGAAGCGTTGACATTGTTTTAATCCACAGTCAGTAGCAGGCCACACAGTATCCGCAAAGTTCAATCGTTCCTAGACCCCGTGACGATCCCCCTTTTTTACTTCCATATTCCTTATTTAGTATAAAGTTAGGTTTTTTAGTAGCAGGCGACGCAGACAGCTCTCTGTAGCTGCATTTGTTTTAAAAATATAACGTAAAAAGAGACTTGACGTTACATAAAAAAAAAAAAAACTGTATCCGTAGTGACCACGCTGGTTACTGTTCCAACATCCCTTTGCCGTTAGCTAACACGCGAGATATAACGATGTAACGTATTCCGTTGACCGCACAGAAATATCGGCATAGCCGTTACTTTGAATTGAATGCAGTTGTGATTTTTACTTCGGAAAAACAAATAAGATGTATACGAGTAAAACAGGGTCAGTCACGTAAGGGTTCAGTAATTTGTGAGCATCCGATTTTGAAAGTTATCAAATGGGCCTATTCGTCTCCCTTATTTTTAATTATTATTTCATTTACTTTTTATATTGTTGAATGAATACCTGCCTTAGAATATTTAGAGAACTTTTTTTTTTTTTTTTTTTTCCGACACTTCAGGGGGATTAGGCAATATGCCTGTTCCGATTTCACATTATCAGACCCATTTCTTTTTTGGTCTTCCTACATCCCTTCTTCCAGAAGGCTTGTACTTGTTTACAATAACTGGTATTCTATTTCCATCCATGCGACTAAATGCTGTCTCCATTTTCCCGTGTATTCTTCAATTTTCTCATTTAGATTATATATATATATTCAATTCTTATCGTATATCTTCATTTCTTATATGATCCCTCTTTGTGCATCCTTTAACCCTTCTTAAAAATCTCAACTCTGCTGATTGTATGTTGCTTTTATCTCATTGTTTCGTAATCCAGGATAGTAGCACTGGAACAGCCATTAGTTTGTAGAATTTTAATTTTGTCTCACGTCTCGTTTTATTTTTCAGTGTTCTATTTGTAGTTCCAGATAGTTCCTCTATTGACTTTATCTTTGTCAACGTCACAACTTATATCACAACCTAAATACTGTAGTTAAAATTTGAGGTGTGTTACAATACTTTATCCTTAATAATAATCTTTGTGCGTACGGGAAATTTTCCGTAGTGAGCCATAACTTTTGTTTTGCTGGTAGATATCGTTAGGTTGTAGTATTGTCGTCCCAGTTTATGTAGTCTGTATACAGAGCATTGTAAATCTGCTTCGTTATTTTGTAGTATAACCACATCATCTGCATACAGCAAAACAACACCATACATGGTAGTTGATAGGGAAAATTCAAGAAGAATGGTCATAGCCTCTTTTCCCCCTATCGATCTAATAAATAATAAAAACTGATTCCAAAAAATGTTAATAATTATAAATTCAAATATTGTTTATATTATAAATAACAGATAAGATTTTTTAAAATATTACGTTTTAAAAAGCTTTGTTCTAAACAAGTGAAATTTAGCCTTTGAAATATTTGATACGGTTGTGTGCTGAATAATTACTGCGGTCGAGAGGTACAACAGAAAGTGGGCGGGATAAATATTATATTGTCACCCATTGCCAGTAACGTTAATTATTTACACAGCATTAATTATTATTGCTTATTATAAGTAATATGTAGTTCTACCTTAAGGACAATAAAGTGACACAGTGTTACGGGTTTTCAGCTGATAGGGAGTTTTCGGGGGGGGGGGAACTCCTTAATTCCCTCTTTGTCAGTGATTGAACTGTCAGCTACACGAGCGCTCAGAAACAGAAAACACTGACGAGGTCTTTGTCAGTCCCAAATACACACAGCAATGTAGATAACATACAGTTCAAATTACTTGGGTTAATAAATGCTTTATGTTATTATCTATTTCAGCACCATATTTTTTTTTAATTACTCGTGTAGGCCTTTCGCTAGACAAAATGCTTAAGCGATTGTGTATGTTTTATACATGCTATGACAACACAGATTTTTATAAATTTTATGAACGTATAATATTTACGTATAAAAAATAAATAGTATTTATTTATATAGACAAACTAACATTTTCAATCTGCCTTGTGACTTCTTTCTTTTTTACAAAAAAGTCACAACTCCGATTACAAAAGGTTAGTTTGTCTATTCATACAAGTGACGTAGATACCATTGGAATCATGCATACTAAATTTATTTATATATTTTCATTAATTTTTACATGCATCTAGAGGCATTTTGAAAACTTACCGTAAAAGCACATAGAGAGTAATTAATATAAATTGTGTATACTAATTACTACAAAGACAGTATATGTGTCATCACAAAATCACCAAGTGTCCCCATTGCCCGAAGTATTTACCCAAAACGCTTAAGCTTATTTATTCGGTCGCCAAACATCGGAAAACTGCGCGTTGTATTTTAATTTACCCAGTAGCCGAAAATAATTTTTTTGCTTTGTGAATTGTACACAATACCAACGACGCGTTGTGAGTTTTTCAGTTTTATTTGCAACACGTTCTGGTATTTTGCGTTTATCCACAATACGTGGTGAGGTTTTTCATAAAAACCCGTTACCCGTGTATTTCAACTTTTAATTATTTAAGAAGACGTTTCTGTTATGACAAAACAATTTCTTAATAGATAAATTTAAAAATAAATTTCTTCCTTCTAAACATGTTTGCGTGATATTCAAATATTCTTAAAAGCGTGATTACAATAATATTTGAAATTATATTTCAATTCCTTTTTTGATACATGAAACCAGACTTGTTATTACATCCTTTAACAACCAAACCTATGACGAATCCTTGTTTGGAGGCAAATGCGACCATCATCTTCCTGTCAGGAACGTCAATAAATTTAATGAATTTATGAGGCTTCGTCTGAAGGTCATTCAGTGGATTATAATTTTTGTACCTTGCCCCGAGGGAAAATAAGTAAATACTAGCTCCTCAGTTTTCATCGCAACATAAAGTACGTTGCGAGGAGTTATCGATCTCAGTCAAATTCAGTAATGTTTATTAAAACATTACCACTGGTCAGGGTTCTTCGAAACGTCTTGTGCAAACTGAAAATTCTTATAATCCGCGATTACTGTCTTTCGAGTCCCATCAAGTGGCAGTTTTCAGTATTCGTTAATTTACAATATACAGACCCAGTTATAGCAATTCTCTGTTTGATTCCGGCAAAAACAATACTTTCCAGATCTATTATGTGATATACCAATACATAATAGAGTATATAAGCATAATAGAGCAATATTTCATATTATGGGTAAGAGCAAAATATTCAGAATGCATTGTGGTGTTACGAGTACAGTGTTTATGTTTTCGTATGTTGTAAAAAATTGAAATACTCTTCTTCTTCTTCTTCTTCTTCTTCTTCTTCTTCTTCTTCTTCTTCTTCTTCTTCTTCTTCTTCTTCTTCTTCTTCTTCTTCTTCTTCTTCTTCTTCTTCTTCTTCTTCTTCTTCTTCTTCTTCTTCTTCTTCTTCTTCTCTCTTCTTCTCCTTCTCCTTCTCCTTCTCCTTCTCCTTCTCCTTCTCCTTCTCCTTCTCCTTCTCCTTCTCCTTCTCCTTCTCCTTCTCCTTCTCCTTCTCCTTCTCCTTCTCCTTCTCCTTCTTCTTCTTCTTCTTCTTCTTCTTCTTCTTCTACTTTAGCACTACAGGCCAACGTGAGGCTGTCTCCAAACTTTCCAGTGTCTCCTATCCATTGCCATCTCCGTGTAACCCGTCACATCCATTCTTGTTAGGTCTTTCAGCACATCATCTAACCATCTTATTCTTGGTCGGCCCCTCGTTCGGCTTTTATAGACTTACGTCGTCAGGATTTTCTTTGGCATAACGCTGATCATCCATCTGCTTTAGGTGACTTGCCATTGTATTCGTTGAGCCTTTATGAACATATTGTTGCGTTGCGTTGCGTTGAGCATATTGTCCTCATGCTTCAATAGCTCAGCTATCTCCTGATTATTTCTTATTCTCCATCCGTCATCTACTTAACGAATAAAAAATTGAAATACACACCATAAATACTGGATAGTTATCGGTAGAAATATTACGATAAACAGCTATTAGCACATGATGTAAGTTGTAATGTTATCAAGGTCGTCTTACGCGTGTATGCAAGAGTTTACAGAAACAGTGCATATCTAAGAAAGAACTTGCACGAATATATTCTAATCGATGGTACACGGTACCAGATACTGTAGGTTCCGTCTAAGCCGTATAAGTTAACATGATATGTTTGAACGAAGCGGTTGGTTGTGGTTGGTTCGTGTTACACAGTGCAAGCATATTTCAACCAACGCTTGTAATTTTGGAAGCAAAAATATGTGTGAGCCCACGGAAATACGTGCTACAACTTTATAGGTGCTTACTGAAATAATGAGTGAGTCCAAGAAGGAAAATATTTTTTAGTACCAGAAAGACGGTGAGCAGAATAATATTTTAAGAATTGGGATGCGTAAAGTAAAGATATGCCCTAGAAAATATATTAACTAAATTAATTTGTGACAGGGTGAGGGTGGATGGTAGACTAAGTGCCAAAATACGGTAATTACAATTGGACATAGTCGATTGTTCACATTCTATTTTGCCGATGATCAGGTTGCGCGTGCAGAAGACGACGACGACGACACGAATTACCTGCCGAGAAAGCTGGACGATGCGTGTCAGGAATGGAGGTTAATCATCAGCGCAGAGAAAACCGAGTATTTAACTGTCGGTGATAGTACAAAAGACTTGGTTCACGAACAAGGAAGAAGAGTAAAGGTGTAAATTCGCCAGCCTACCTGAGTGCGATCTTTGGTAAGAAAGGAACAAGTGATGCGGAGATCAGAAAAATCGGGGAGAGAATAGGGCAAGGAAAGCGGACAATTAGGCACTTAAACTCTACGCTTTGGATCACAGGAGAGATCCTAAACTAAGGATTTACAAGACGACGTATGGTTCGGAACTGTGAAATTACGCAGCAAGCAGAACAGAGACTTGAAGCTGTGGGAACGGGATTCTGGCGACGGTGTTGTAGACATTACGTGACCGCATACGGAGTGAGGCATTTAGAGAACAGATGGGTTTTAGGTACATCGATAAATGATACAATAGAATCAACAAGCCTAGGATGATACGGTCACGTACAAAGGATGAAGGGGGGAAAGATGGAAAACATTGTAAAATTGAACACCTTTTAAACGAAGAAGAAAAAGAAGGCCAAGTCAAACTTGGAAAGATTAGCCATAAGGAAAAGGAACCTCCGAGAAAATATTGAGAAAATAAGGACTTTTGGAGGCTGTGATGTGAAAAACAACTTTTAATGTTGTCGAAGCCGCAGAAACATTGGGCGGGGGGTTTTTTAAACCTGCTGTTAGTGAGGAATCCGGTGTGCACTGACTTTTGAAGTAAGTTGTAAAGTTCTTAGAGGTTGTAGGCCGGCCACACGTTGCAACATGCTACACGTAGATGTGTGCATTCTAATGTAACAAAAAGCGTTAAATCGTATTGTGCCCGTGGCACTTAGGTGTTATTGATAATGTAACAAAAAGCGTTAAGTCGTATTGTGCCCGTGGAACTTAGGTGTTATTGATAACGTTGAGCTGTGCTCATACGTTCTCGAGAGTAAGCGTTTATTTCCATAAAATAATGTCAACTGCGAGGAGTGTTTATGTAACGTGTATTTATAGTTGTCGGAGACTTCGACACTATCGAAAGCCAGTACATGTAGAACTGTTATTAAATGTCCTGAAATAAAACTGGTCCGATGATGACAGCTGTATTAACAGCGTGTAAGCAATATTGTAGAATTATGAAGGCATTTAAGATTCTTTTAGACGAGATGGTTGTTAATGTTTAAGATAATCTGTTGTATATGCTAGATATTACATATAAATCTGTCCGAACTTACACTTTTCATACTGATTTATGTTTATCAGATTTTCAACTAGTTTCTCAACGCTTGTTCGTTTAGTAAAATGCCGGTTCCTTATACATTTTTTATATGCACGACCGCGCGCAACGAAAACAGTAAAAGCAGGATACCGACTCTGAAATCGTTTATTTTTATAATCGTACTTGGACAGATTTATTGGATTAAACATACAAGTCATAGTAAAACGTCAGAGTTCAACGTGTATTCTGTACGCATACTTATGATTGTTTTTGTGGATGTACGCAGTCTTTCGGAACGGGTACGATCATATCTAATGACTAGAAGCCGCCAGCTTCATGATTATTGAGATTGGCTTCTGATCTGATTGACCAAGTGACAATTCTGACCGGATACCATCGCGTTAGGCATTTTGTTCACCACGAATCTGACCGGATAAATACGTTTCTAAATTATTATCTTTTACTTTAGGCACGTTAATTTGTGTATCACTGGACATCCGTTGTGGGACATTCTTCCGCATTTCTTCGAGCGCATTTTGTGCGCTTTTACAACGTTCTGTTTTCCCTCAGTCGTAGACATCTTGACACTTGACACAGAGCTGAGCTATTTAATCGATAAAAAATGTATCGCGTGGTATGAATACCGCCAGTTGTATTGTGCCGAACGGTTGTTTGGTACAAAACAACATCGTACGCTTCATGAAGCACGTAATCCGCTGAACACACCTGTTCATAGCCACGCGTTAGGTTATCTGTAATATTCAGATAACATCAAATGTGTCGCCGAAAGTTGAATACAAACGAACATCAGGCTGGCGAGCGAGACCCGTGTAGCGATAAAACGTCTCGCGAACAACGAGAACGTAAAATACGTTCACGCCCATTCATACGCCCAGGTTACAGGTGATGTAACACGCCGTTAGTACATCACATTGTTTTACTGTGTGCTCGCTTCCGTCATTTCTATATTTAGACGTCCTCAGAATAAAGTCTATGCGTAGCCCATACGTTTTTCATTTTCACGGCGTACCTTTATTAAGATCACAAGAATAACGGAAATTTCGAAGACGGAGTGGCCATATTGTAAGAAATTTCCGCTACAGTCTGATCGAAAACTGTATGTAAAACGTATGCGAATTAATTTTTCCCATAAGCTCGCACGGCTGCTGTCAGTATAGCCTACTCAAAATTATTAAATACCGGGCTGCTAGGCCGTGATCGGTTGCTATATAATCTCGACATAGTCGGCAGCGTTTCGTATCCCACCCTCGGGGATCTTCTTCTGGCCGCCAAAAGCGACAGTATGTGACGTTTTTTGTAAGATCTAAAAAAGTTGTCGGATATCGTTCGGCCAAGGTCTGCCGTAGCTGTTTCATAACATACTGTCGCTTCTTGGCGGCCAGAAGAGGCATCCCCGAGGGTGGGATACGAAACGTTGGCGACGATGTCGAGATTATATAGCAACCGACCACGGCGTAACAGCCCGGTATTTAATAATTTTGAGTTAATGCCAATTAAATTTCTCGTTTTTCCACGTGTATTTAGTAATGTTTTGGACAGAAAAGCGGCGCATTAATCTCAGTGAGTGTGAAATGTCTTAATAGTATTGATCAAGTTCATTGATGAAGATAATATGGTCACAGTATATTATCATTATTTAATCATATTTACAAACTCAAGAGAGCTTCCGGAGGAGTGGCTGAAGTCAACATTCGTAACCCGAAGAAACAACACCATAAAAATCGTTCGGACTACCGATTAATTAGCCTAAGAGTCATATGCTGAAAACATTTCTCAGTGAAATTCACGCCAGAATAGTGTCGAAATATGAATTTAGACCATGGCGGCTATCACCTTTCTTCGGATCTGCTGTCTAGTATCTTTGCAGTCTTCTTGTTCAAGTGGCGGCTGTAGTGCAGCGTATTTGTGTGGTGTGGTTTTCCAATCTTCCGTCATGTTTTGTGCTTCTTGTTTTGGCGACGTCCTTAACAAAAGTCACCCAAAGATCTTCCGTATAGTTTCTGGGCCCCTCTGCAGGAATCCTTTGCGGTCCCCCCTGCTACCCTTCCTTAATTCATGCTTTTGTTCCCTCTTGAATACTAACCCCTCTTTATAGCTGTGGCAACTACTAAAATTATATAACATAAACATAATATTTAATTAATAAAGTTGTGTTAGTGGTTGTAATCACAAACAGAAATAACACCGTTGCACACCACTATAGAAAAAATCCTCGATTAGCGCTTTCAAGCTTGACAGCTCATCATATCGGATTTGTGAAGATCGGCTTTTCCGTTCTGACGAGCTGTGAAGTTTGAAAATGCTAATCGGGAATTTTTGCTATAGCGGTTGCAACAGTGCTATTTCTGTTTATAAACATAATAACTATTATTTCTTGTATGATGTATACTCAATTAATAAAATATAACTTTTATTTTAATTAATAGTTTGATTTGTTAGAATCTTTTATGTCTTTCATCGATGTAAAAAAACACACATAATCAGACATGTCACTAACCACCAGTTATAATTTTGTCATTTATTGAAGTTATGTGGATCTGGAAAAATGTACAAATTTTAATAAATTTAAATTAATTAACAGTGAATGTATTAAGTTGTATATCGTACACACTATTAACTAATCTTGTGACCAAATAATTTGGTTAAAGTTGTGATAAATTAAAACATAAAGTTGAGACCCGGATCCGTGGTATTTAAAACAATACCTAGCTGAATACTTTCAGATAAAAGGAATAAGACATAAACATTTTTTAAATATTAAATGCAGAATTTATTAGAGTAATTCTTTTAAAAGTAAATTAAACTATGAGATTGAAATATAATAATAAAGAGATGTTTTTTTTAACACCCAGCGAGTGAATAAATTTATGCAATCCTTGGCTAATTCCTATATAATAATGTGTTATAATTTGTTAGTAAGTAAGGTTTACTAACAACGGCAGCTAGTTTAATTAACAGGTAACTAATTGAACTGGTTCCCGACGTTTGTAATGTCTTAACAAGGGAGACGTTACAATCTCATATTTTGAAACAAACCATAAATCTATTTCACCTTTTAAACTTCCTGTCATATGCTTATGGCATTATAGTTTGCAATAATTTTATTATAGGACTAATATTGCATTGTAATTAAAGAGAAATATTCTGATAAAAAGACATTTTATTTTACAATATCGGTATGGAGAACCATACATGACTTCCATATTCTAAGATTTATTTTTAAAATCATTTTCGAAATGGAATATTACCATAGAAACTACTTCTTTCTACTTACTGCTTCAGCCTTAACCACAGTACTGTGGTCACTAACATATACCACCTCACGTTATCGCACTCGATTTTCACTGATGATGGAAGTCAATGGCATTTCCGAAACGTCTGGTTTTGTAGAAAACATTGGACTACGGCCAAATATCCCGGGAAGGAATTTTAACAAAAACTACTTCTTTGTTGCCGATAACGTTGTACACATATATATAAAAAATATGCATAAAATTAATGGCTTGTATAAGTTAATGATTGATCTCCATTAAGTAGTGCTCAAGTTTCCAAAGTTTTAATATTATGATGTCCGTAATTAAAACATCAGAGCAGGTTTAGTGTATATGAGGGTTCACCGTGGACAAAAATTTTCAACATTTCCTATTGAGCGTTGCTTAGAATAAATCTGCGAATCTACAGTGTACGTTTCACAGAACAAACACGCGGAAAAGAAGGAGCGCTCCGAAGTCACTCATGGACCCTCAGCATCTTGCAGAGGGTTCATTCCCTAAAGACGAAAAGTCTGTCTATGAATCGTTCCTCCGTAAACACGTGCAGTTACACTGCCCAGCGATCCACAGGAAGCAAATCGCTATCCACGCTGGACACTTTTTCGGCTTGCATGCGTTATGTTGGTATGGGTTCGGCACTTTCCATTTAAAAACCGTGCAAATGTAAGAAAATAAACATGAATGAGGCCAGAAATAACGCGAATTGTGTGTGTGTGTGTGTGTGTGTGTGTGTGTGTGTGTGTGTGTGTGTGTGTGTGTGTGTGTGTGTGTGTGTGTGTCTTCCCTGCCTTTTTATTGCGGTAGTGATAATAATAAAATGGAAACGTAAACAGTACATAACTGAGATATGCTTGCCTGCCACGCACGATATATTTTCTCTTATACATGACTAGCAGAATACCCTTGCTTCGCTACGGAGTTTCACGTTGTACGTAATGAAAATGATAGTTTAATTAATCATAAAGTTTAATTAAAGTAGGCTTCTTAAAAATAAATAGCTGTTGCCCACAACTTCGTTCGCGTGGTCTTCAATTTAATGCGATAATATATTTAGAACAGAATCTATTCTATTGGGTTGCCATAGTAATCAGATCTAATAGTTTTTTAAGACCGCAAAGGACCCCCCAGAGGATCGTATCGAAAAAAACACCTGTCCTATGTTGGTTCTCCCGTTGCGTAAAATATTTGTGCCAAGTTTGGTTGAAACCGGTCCAATGGTTTAGGTGGAGACGTGGAAGACCCCAAAGGACCCTATCGAAAAAAACACTTGTCCTATGTTGGTTCTCCCTTTGCGTAAAATATTTGTGCCAAGTTTGGTTGAAATCGGTCCAGTGGTTTAGGAGGCGATGTGGAAGACCCAAAAGGACCCCATCGAAAAAACACCTATCCTATGTTGGTTCTCCCGTTGCGTAAAATATTTGTGCCAAGTTTGGATGAAATCGATACAGTGGTTTAGGAGGAGATGTGGAAGAAACCTTCGCGGACATGCGCACAACAACTCACCGAAGTTTCATCGCAATCGGATGAATGGTATAGGAACGCATACGGGACAAACAAAGAAACATTCATTTTATATATAAGATGTAAACTATACCACTTACTTGACATAAACCGTGATAGCTAAGCTAATGTACAACATATATGTATTAATTATACACATAAATGTTCCTCGATAGACACTCTATCTATTGGCGAAAACTTGAATAAAATCCGTTCAGTACTTCCTGAGATTAGCGATTTCAAACACAGAGAGAAAACAGACCGACGTTACTTTATACTATGTACAGATTTACATTAAAATGAAAAAATTATAATTTTATTGCCTGGCAACAAAATTATTTTATTTTTAACAATTACCATTGTTTCAAAAAGTTTAAATGAATTTTCAAGTACATTACTCTTGTTAAAACGTAAAAGGTTGCAGGTAAACTACCCCTTCCCCTTAACCGATCTTCACCAAAATCGAAAGTCCATGAGACCTCTACAATTCAGGGACGTATGCAAAAAATTATTTGATTCTGTTTGAATTTGCGGCTGTTATCGTTTGCCATAGAAAATACGCTTGATAAAAAAACGTTGCAGGTAAACTACCCCTTCCCCTTAACCGATCTTCACCAAAAACAATAGGTCTTTAGTACTCTACAAATCACGGCTGTATGCAAAAAATTATTTGATTCTGATTGAATTTACGGCTGTTATCGTTTGCCATAGAAAATACCCTTGTTAAAAAAACGTTGCAGGTAAACTACCCCTTTCCCTTGACCGATCTTCACCAAAAACAATAGGTCTTGAGAACTCTACAATTTAGGGCTGTATGCAAATAATCTTTTAATTCTGTTTGAATTTGCGGCTGTTATCGTTTGCCATAGGAAATACCCTTGTTAAAACATAAAACGTTACAGGTAAACTACCCCTTTCCCTTAACCGATCTTCACCAAAAACAATAGGTCGTGAGAACTCTACAATTCAGGGCTGTATACGAAACATTATTTGATTCTGTTTGAATTTGCGGCTGTTATCGTTTGCCAAAAAAAAAAATTTCCCTTGATAAAAAAAACCGTTGCAGGTAAACTACCCCTTTCCCTCAACCGATCTTCACCAAAAACAATAGGTTGTGAGTACTCTGCAAATCAGGGCTGTATGCAAAAAATTATTTGATTCTGTTTGAATTTGCGGCAGTTATCGTTTGCCATAGAAAAAAAATCTACACACAGATAGACAGACAGACAGACACACACAGACACTTTTCGGAAAACGACTTTTTTTCATGTTTTGAGTGTAGTAGAATCAGAATCTGCAATAATCTCGAACACGATTTTTTTGCCATCACCATACTTCCATTCCTTAAGGAATATGGAAGTAATAAATCGGTATGGAGAACCATACATGACTTCCATATTCTAAGATTTATTTTTAAAATCATTTTCGAAATGAAATATTACCATACAAACTACTTCTTTCTACTTACTGCTTCAGCCTTAACCACAGTACTGTGGTCACTAACATATACCACCTCACGTTATCGCACTCGATTTTCACTGATGATGGAAGTCAATGGCATTGCCGAAACGTCTGGTTTTGTAGAACACATTGGACTACGGCCAAATATCCCGGGAAGGAATTTTAACAAAAACTACTTCTTTGTTGCCGATAACGTTGTACACATATATATAAAAAATATGCATAAAATTAATGGCTTGTATAAGTTAATGATTGATCTCCATTAAGTAGTGCTCAAGTTTCCAAAGTTTTAATATTATGATGTCCGTAATTAAAACATCAGAGCAGGTTTAGTGTGTATGAGGGTTCACCGTGGACAAAAATTTTCAACATTTTCTATTGAGCGTTGCTTAGAATAAATCTGCGAATCTACAGTGTACGTTTCACAGAACAAACACGCGGAAAAGAAGGAGCGCTCCGAAGTCACTCATGGACCCTCAGCATCTTGCAGAGGGTTCATTCCCTAAAGACGAAAAGTCTGTCTATGAATCGTTCCTCTGTAAACACGTGCAGTTACACTGTCCAGCGATCCACAGGAAGCAAATCGCTATCCACGCTGGACACTTTTTCGGCTTGCATGCGTTATGTTGGTATGGGTTCGGCACTTTCCATTTAAAAACCGTGCAAATGTAAGAAAATAAACATGAATGAGGCCAGAAATAACGCGAATTTGTGTGTGTGTGTGTGTGTGTGTGTGTGTGTGTGTGTGTGTGTGTGTGTGTGTGTGTGTGTGTGTGTGTGTGTGTGTGTGTGTGTGTGTGTGTGTGTGTGTGTGTGTGTGTGTGTGTGTGTGTGTGTGTGTGTGTGTGTGTGTGTGTGTGTGTGTGTGTGTGTGTGTCTTCCCTGCCTTTTTATTGCGGTAGTGATAATAATAAAATGGAAACGTAAACAGTACATAACTGAGATATGCTTGCCTGCCACGCACGATATATTTTCTCTTATACATGACTAGCAGAATACCCGTGCTTCGCTACGGAGTTTCACGTTGTACGTAATGAAAATGTTAGTTTAATTAATAAAGTTTAATTAAAGTAGGCTTCTTAAAAATAAATAGCTGTTGCCCACAACTTCGTTCGCGTGGTCTTCAATTTAATGCGATAATATATTTAGAACAGAATCTATTCTATTGGGTTGCCATAGTAATCAGATCTAATAGTTTTTTAAGACCGCAAAGGACCCCCCAGAGGATCGTATCGAAAAAAACACCTGTCCTATGTTGGTTCTCCCGTTGCGTAAAATATTTGTGCCAAGTTTGGTTGAAATCGGTCCAATGGTTTAGGTGGAGACGTGGAAGACCCCAAAGGATTGTATCGAAAAAAACACTTGTCCTATGTTGGTTCTCCCTTTGCGTAAAATATTTGTGCCAAGTTTGGTTGAAATCGGTCCAGTGGTTTAGGAGGCGATGTGGAAGACCCCAAAGAACCTCCAAAAGGACCCCATCGAAAAAACACCTATCCTATGTTGGTTCTCCCGTTGCGTAAAATACTTGTGCCAAGTTTGGTTGAAATCGGTACAGTGGTTTAGGAGGAGATGTGGAAGAAACCTTCGCGGACGTGCGCACAACAACTCACCGAAGTGTCATCGCAATCGGATGAATGGTATAGGAACGCATACGCGACAAACAAAGAAACATTCATTTTTATATATAAGATGTAAACTACACCACTTACTTGACATAAACCGTGATAGCTAAGCTAATGTACAACATATATGTATTAATTATACACATAATGTTCCTCGATAGACACTCTATCTATTGGCGAAAACTTTAATAAAATCCGTTCAGTACTTCCTGAGATTAGCGATTTCAAACACAGAGAGAAAACAGACCGACTTTATTGTATACTATGTACAGATGTACATTAAAATGAAAAAATTATAATTTTATTGCCTGGCAATAAAATTATTTTATTTTTAACAATTACCATTGTTCCAAAAGTTTAAATGAATTTTCAAGTACTTTACTCTTGTTAAAACGTAAAAGGTTGCAGGTAAACTACCCCTTCCCCTTAACCGATCTTCACCAAAATCAAAAGGCCTTGAGACCTCTACAATTCAGGGACGTATGCAAAAAATTATTTGATTCTGTTTGAATTTGCGGCTGTTATCGTTTGCCATAGAAAATACCCTTGTTAAAAAAACGTTGCAGGTAAACTACCCCTTTCCCTTAACCGATCTTCACCAAAAACAATAGGTCTTGAGAACTCTACAATTCACGGGTGTATACGAAACATTATTTAATTCTGTTTGAATTTGCGGCTGTTATCGTTTGCCAAAAAAAAATTTCCCTTGATAAAAAAAAACCGTTGCAGGTAAACTACCCCTTTCCCTCAACCGATCTTCACCAAAAACAATAGGTCGTGAGTACTCTACAAATCAGGGCTGTATGCAAAAAATTATTTGATTCTGTTTGAATTTGCGGCAGTTATCGTTTGCCATAGAAAAAAAATCTACAGATAGACACACAGACAGACACACACACAGACACTTTTCGGAAAACGACTTTTTTTCATGTTTTGAGTGTAGTAGAATCAGAATCTGCAATAATCTCGAACACGATTTTTTTTGCCATCACCATACTTCCATTCCTTAAGGAATATGGAAGAAAAATGAGGTTTTTGTATTTGAAAACATTACTGAGTACGGAGTAATTTAATAACGTAATTTGAAGAGTTACAGCGTTTACAAGGAAACAAAATTTCAATGTCTTTATTGTATTAAAAAATTAGTAGATGAAATTTAAGTAATTTTAATTTAGTTTTCTTTTATTTCAAACTTTCGTGATTATACTGCATTGTGAAATGCAAAAATCTGTATTATTTCATTAATATCAATTGATCTAGCTGTTTCGTTTACCGCGCTTAGTAGGCCTACACTAAGTCCGTCCAGCTTTTTTGAGACATCGTGCAACGAAGATAATTCTTAATCAATTTCATCTTGGAGAATATTCATTATATTTTTTCTGACTGAAAATATATTCAATCCTTTCTTACATCCTCATTTCTCATATGATCTGCTTTTGTACATCCCTTTACTATTCTTAAGTATTTCCTATCCGCCGATTGATTCGTATTCCAGTCGCTCTTCATCGTCGTCCAAGATTCGCAGCCATATAATAATGCTGGAACAGCCATCGTCTTATAAAATTGTAACGTAGTCCTTTCTGGTCTTCTTTTTCAGTGTGTTTATTATTACACTGCATATATGTTGAAATTTACTCACTTTGGTGTTCAAATTCTCATTTTGCCCATATGTGACACAACACTAAGTAATTCATCTTTCCAACCTGTTTCAGAACATTATCATACAAGACAATATTTGACCGAACTGTATGTTTCCCACGGAAAGCCATAATTTTTGTTTTTAAGTATTTGTTTTGGATGTCAAATACATACGGGGATATTTGGTTTTACTTAAGTTCAGTGGCTTATACCCATTCGTAAAAAATTAAGGGAAATGTTTGTGAGAGCCCCCCTAGTCCGCAGGCTCACAGCATTGTGGACCGGTTGATTTGTCACATACCAAGGAGCGTTGGTTAGCGTAGCGTACGTAGTACCTTAGACTGGCTTCTTTGTAGGAGGCTATGCTAGATTTGCTGGGCAAGCGTTGGGAATGCAGCGAAGAAATCCATGTCAAAATTATACAGACCTTTCACAACAATATTGAATGGTAACTGCGTCATGGTATATCAGTAATTACTTTAAATGGCTAGATACAAACAGAAGTGAAGCACGACCACTATATCGTGGTGCAGATCCTGGACAACAATAGTAGTCTGAGACTTTGAAGCCATAATACCTGATGCAGTGAACGTTAGTAATGGATTGTGTAGGAAGGCAACATTGATCAGTGGAATAATTTGTGACACAAAGTGATATTTTTATTAAATGTTAATTACGAGATATAAAGTATTCTTAATTTTAGTTAAAAAATTATTTTTTTTAAAATGAGTACTCATTGAAATAACTTGTGTGGTATCTGTGCTTTAAAATTCGTTAAAATCTATCTTAGACGTTTTAATAGACACATTTATTAAAACTTAAAAAACGAATATCAGGTATTATAAAATTACCTGGAAGATTGGATTGTCATGTAGTCGTGTAAGTTGTAATTTTTTTTTATAATAACATAATTTATTCTTTTTCAAGATGGTAAACGGTAAATAGCACTTAACGAGTCGGAGACTGTATCCTAGACGAGCCCCATCCCCTAATTTGTAACATCAGTTTTATGAGCGGAAAAGCGCTCTTAACATGGCATACTTAACTATTCTGTGTAGCACCAGCTGCGAATATAAATGATTGAATTTATGCGGCGAATACAGCTGTGCTCTAATACGTTACGATGTCAGAACACAAGATTAACCGGATGGTAGCGGATCGTGGGTTGTATTGGCCTTGTTGAGAGTGGCTACTATAGTATTCACGTTCTGCAAGATGATTTGTCTCCGCATGCAAACTAAATTAGCGTGATCAGCTTCTGTATCCGACCCAGCAAACTAAATCCCTACGCGCTCGTAATCCCACCAAGTGTGTGATAGCTTGTAATCTTAGCCGGTCTGACGCGCGATAATCCTACTTGTTGAGAAACGTATACGGTAAGGGTAGGTTTAACCCCACACATCGTTTAATCATTTTGTTACACCGAACGGAGATACGTAACGAGTGGAGGGCACAGGTAGAGTTTGCCCACCGACTGTTTCATCAGTTCATACATGAATGATCGATGACGGCGATGAATTATTCATTTCTATTGTTATTTGTTAATTGATGATTACGTATAAAGTGCTTAACGTATTCGTGTTTACTGATTTTTACATTCAATCATGTATGAATATGGATGACCGGGCTGTTGTATACATTACCTATTGCCAGGGATGATTCAGATAGTGTATGTTCCATGAGACTTCCACAGGATTTTTGTGAACGTGTGCTCCATAAACATCAACGCACTGCTGAGGATACACGAACAGCTGACATTGGGGGAATGAAATTGTGTTGGTTCAAGTGTGTTTGTAGTGAGATGGTGTTTAAAGGGGGCGGATTAAAAATTAACCGACGTATCTTGGTACTGCATTGCCGCAGTATCAAATACTAAGTTTTGTAATTATAACTTGAATAATTTTTGTGTATAGGTATTTACATCTGTTGACAACTGGAAAGAAATAAACAGTTATATTAATAAATAAATAAATATGTTTGCGACTAATTTGAGCGAAACTTGCTAGAGAACCTTCACAATATTTCTAAATAAATACAATTATTCAGACCTGATACGTGTAAACAATACTGTCGCACACTTTGTTACGGAGTTTTCTGTTAATTAACATTGTTTTCTGTTTAAGTGTTTGTTATTGAAGTCTGCGTTATATTATGAGATTTGTCCAGAAAGTAATGAGACTGATTTTTCCCACACAGTTGAAACACTGTGGCTCCAAGAATGCAACAGCTGATATGTATAGCACTTGATGACTTACGTATTACTTCCATAAGAAGTCAGCTTCTTAACCTTATCAGATTTGATTGGACCATAGTTTCAGCGATTGTTCCTCTGCCTTACGTCACAAAAGCAGAGCTCAATCGAGCAACATTAAGCAATGTTGCATCAGTCCAGCACGTTTTTTTATGTCTAACGACAAGAGAGCTCCACAGATACGTTTACTGTTGCAACAAGGTTGTAGCTTTTTAGGTTCTTTGTTCAGGTGTTTAGATAGTACAATATATTTTCTGGGTGACCATAAAAAGTGAGTGTGGGGATGAACCCTGTTGTGGACGACCAAACGTATCCTAAATGATAAGAACATTTGTCGAAAGTAAGAGATCTCATCAAGTCTTATGGTCATTTGAACTAAATTATTGTTAGTTATGAATTAAATTTAAATCACCAAACTGTTCATTAAAATTTGATGTATAATTTGAGCCCGGACAGAAATTGTTGATTCTTGGATATCTCATCATTATAATGTTCTATATCGCAATGAACAAGTATTTTTCAAAACAAAAGCACTTCAGGTCCCCTTCCTTATTCCACAGATTTTGTCCGTGTAATTATCCTAGTTCAAAAAATCGAAAGCTAACTGCAGGCCGGTATTCTGAAAGCGTAGATAAAATCCAAAGGATCGTGATGGATCATTTGACAGTTGAAGATACATCAACACTCTTGGGCGGTGTTTCATTCAATGGAAACAACGTCTACCTAAGTGCGTGCCTTCCCAAGGCAACCGTTTTGAAAGGGATAAAACTGTTTTTAGATAATAATGTCGATGGTTAATTTTGTACAATCGTCTCATTACCTTGTATGAACAGAGGGATGCTTTCTGCTTAAGCGAAATTTTTTGCAGTACTGGTTAACCTTATTTGACATGCAGAATGATAAATAGTGTGAAACTTTTATCAACAGGAATTCTTCTAAACCCATTTCAGCTTGTATTTGACTTGCAAACTGAAAGGCTCAAAAAGCTTGTGAAAGCCAGTTTAATCGCTTGAGAGAGAGAGACATTAATAGAGGAAGCAGATAACTGGGTAAGAAAGAAGAAAGAAAGAAAGAAGAAAGTGCTTGTATCCAAGCTTTTAGGTCCAAAAAAATAAATCTGAATTTTGTTTTTTCCCACAGGTAGGAATCTCTGGAAGAAATTATAAATTTCTTAGTCATAAGTACAAATATAATCCGTTTTGAAGTTAACGGCATAATCGCGTTGTCTGATTCACTCTCTGTAATGGAAACAAATATTTTACCCATCCTCAACCTTAGTTTTTGATCTTGTTGAATATTTGTGTTCAGGTTGGCTGTTGCTATGGCTTCCTGTTGGCTTTTGGTGGTTTAATTGGTAATATTGTGTGTGGATATGGTGTGTATATTTGTTATTTGAGTGTTTCCTATGTTGAGTATTTTGAAAATTGTGTCGTGTTTTGTGTTGACTTGTATTTGTTCAGGTATTAGTTTGTCTTGTGTTTTGTGTTTATATGTTTATTTGTCGAGAATTTCCCCATAATAGTCATTATTATACCTTTGCGTGGAATCTGTTTTATCAATGTCATGTTGGTTACGACTGGAAATTCTTGTCCTGGATGTGTGGCCAGATTGGATTTATATATTTCTGTTTTTGTGTGTGTGTTTAAGTGTTCAAAATAGCGTTTATCAGTTGTTGTTTTTTGTGTGGCATATGTAAGATCTATCAAAGTCTTGGCATTCAATTTTGTATATTCCATTGGTCGTTGTATTATCTTTGTTGTGTGGGTTATTATGATAACAATATTTTAATATTTTTAATTTTAATTAATATTTTTAAAATATATTTTAAAATAATCATATCCGCACACGTCAAGATAAATAATATGTATTTTTTAATGTCGTTATGTGACCTATGTAGCTTGTACACTGTGCGCTTCCAAAGCGATAGAAATTTTACCGTTTTCTTAGGAGTGCGATACAGGACGTCATAAGCCTTGCAAGAAGTTGACATTCTTCTTGTCATTATGGCTCGTCTTTAAATCATAGTGTTTGTGTATGAGAATCACAGAGAAGATAGATTTCACAATATTTTTACAGTGAATACTGTGCTGTGCGATGGTTATCACATTAGCAGCAATTCGCAGACTAAGGTTGACTTCTTGGAAATATCCGTTTAAATTTCATTAACAATGTTTTATTGCAGGCACAGTATTTAGCAGTCATTAGTTCAACGTTATATTGTGGTGTGAAATGTTCTTGAGGGCGTATTGCAGTTGTTTGTTTTGTATAAAAGAAAGATGTAGTTGTAACTATAGTGTAAAAATATCAAGTATTGTATGTATGAATCGATGTTATGATTGGTAACTGTTTTAATACGATTGGTAATTGTTACAGGTAAGGAAACGATGTTTCTCTGCGTCTAAATACTTTATAATGGGTAAGTTAGTTACTTTATTTAGCTACGATCTAATGACATTATAAATATACACAGCTATAGTCGTTTTCAGTTATCTGTGACATAAAATTATAATTTTAATTTTTAAGGAGAAAAATTGTTGATTTTCGTAAACTTTTTTGTTATCGTTACGAATTTCATGTGAAGCGTATAAGTCGACCGTTAAAAAGAATATAACAGTGGTAACTAGAAGCTATAGTAAGCTTCCTCAGCTGCAGCTCGCTCACTATTTTGAACGAAATACATTTGTTATTATGTAAAAGCGAAGGACCAATTTTTTTCTGCGTGTAAAGTTCGTTTCCCGTCGGCGTTCATAAAAACACGCAAATTCTGTTGTCTCTGATTCTCTGTTGTACGGGCACGACCCTCCCCGTTATATTCACAGGAGGATTTGCTCTTAAAAAGTAAAAAAGAGAAGAAAAATTAGAAAAACTCAAACTACTGTACTACTTTTTAAAAAAATGTAACAGTGTAAAGTACTTGTAAATTAGACAGTTGTAAAGTAGATAATCATTATTACTTCTGTTTTTATCAAAAAAATCCTTCTTACTGTTTTTTTAGTAACCATAATGGCTAAATGACAAACCATTTATTTATGGCTTTTAAGTTTATTTACGTTTCCATAGGTATCTGTAGGTCTATATATAATGCTTTCACAAATGTACATAACTGATAACAACACGTAAGTTTATTTGAGCACAACTTACAAACGTTTTGAAGGAGGTCCAAAATTTGCAATGGGTGTTGACAGATATTAATTTTCTTAAACAATTAAAGATACCGAATGCGTATTTTTAATAAAATTTTGATTTCCATTTTTCGGACCGTAGTCTCCCTAAAGTTAAAAAATATTTCCAAAGGAAAACAGAGTTTAGATTTTAGTTAGAATTCCCTTTAGTCTGCTATCCGACGTGGATTTGTACAGTATGTACAAACTTTTAATCCGTTTTTGGGCCCTTGTGTCCCACAATTTGAAATTTGCAAAACTGAACATTGTGTCTAAATTTTTATTAAAAATTTTTTAATTTGATACTCCATTTGGATTTCTGAATTTTTTTCATAATATTGACCCGTAACACATTTTTGTTTCCCGCTTTCCTATTTCAGGGGATCGATCTCAACAACGGGGGGTCTGTGGAGGTAAAATTGTGAACACGCGTGCCAAGTTTTACGAAAATCGGTTCGTGGATTCAAAAGTTATCGTGAGAAATCTCCCAAGTAGATAGACAGACGATCAATTGGCAGCGGTCGAGTTAAAACTGTGAACTCGTTTCCCTGGTTGAATGAAGTGATTCACTGGAACACACTTCAGAAATTAGATTCCAACATTGCTTAGTGGGACTTTATGGGTCTTAACAGACTCATTTACTTTCCCCTTTATATAACAGCCATCGTCCATATCCATCGAGAATTTCATTCTTTTCTTTTACCTTACAAGAAATAAATATTATTACAAGAAAGTATTTATTATATCTCGAAACATGTACGTTCGATTGCAGATTTAAGATCTGGTTGGGTATATGTCCTATTCAGTTTCTTGCTTTATGTAAAAAGAAATGTTTTAAAACACAGTAATATTCAAGTTTAGTTCGTATGTAACACGTGCCTATGTTATAAGCGTAAACAGTGGTCGGTGAGATAACTAAAAGTGAACTACTGAAGAAAGGGAGCCAAAAAAATGATTAGCCTGACAGTCAATGCGTTTTTCACTTATGAGATCTGATGAGTGTAGGCTTCATTGTCAAAACAGAACAAAATGCTAGAGTACGTATATCTGAGATACTCAACTCTAGATGTGTGTGCACGTTTAATTCTTATCATAAGGAATAACTAAGCCTACTAAATATAGCGTTCATGTCTCTAATAATGGTACGGTTACGAGCACTTTGAAGTAAACGATAAGCCTGTGTCGCTATTGTGTCCGTTTATGGAATGTAGCCGTCTTATTGTACGGGGTTTAATATAGTATATTATTACCGCATTTGCAGTAAAAGCTGAAAATATGTATGTGAAGGGCGAAAGTGTCAGCCATAAAAGTAAACGTTTTCCATTATTCTCCGTGGAGGCGATGGGGTTTTGTATTGTTATGTGTCCTGTTTCACTCTCATTCTCTCTCGCCTCTCCGTGTCTCGTTTTCTGCCGATGTCTGACGTAGTCTACACTTTACTCTGTTTTTCTAGTGTGAAGTGAAGAATAATTATGAAACAAACAGACCAAAGTAGATAGCGGTTATATTTGATGAGACGTACGAAACGCATGGATTATTCGAATTAACGTACACGTTTTAACGGTTCTACACGAATTCATTGAAATTGATAAGAATAATAAACGGTTGAAATTAAAAACAAGAGTAAGATATTCGTTTCTTGCGAGTATATAATACTGCCTCGGCCAAAAAAAAGATGACAGTCGGCATAAGAGCAACTATTAATTTCATCAGTGGTGATCATTTTTTATCACTGCAGTCAAGGTGTTACATGTTTCTGCATATCATTAAACAATGGATATATGGACAGCAGAGTGACGACGACACGACGAGTCGGCTCCATTGAAGGTGATAAGCTGCGGTTGATGAATACTAATTGTGGCAACGCAGCGGCAACATCTACTCAAAACGGTAATCTCATCTTCCTAACGGTCCAGTCTTATTGGTGCACAGCAACAGTGTCGCCCAATTAAGATCACAGTATTGGGCTATATCAGAGGCTTCTGACTGTCGCCCTTTTTTCTAGTCAGGTTTAATTATTGAATGGTATGTGTATTATGTACACACAATAGATTAACAAAAGAAACGAAAAGAAGATGTACATGCACTAACATAGAGTTACTAAATGTTTCCAGCTGTGGACATTGGTGTTGTCCACCATTGCTTATAGGCACCGGTAAGAGTGCTTGTGGAAGTTTTAACTCACCGTTTGACATCTGTCTGTTTGGGGGTGTCTTTTGCACGCAACAATCGATTTTTCATATATCATGCGTCTCAATACTTTTACCCTACAGAACCCTTCTGTTTTCGAGATTGATCCTCCAAAAATAGGGTGGAACAAGCAAAAATGTGGGGGTGAAAATAGCGTAAAAGTCCATGTGGGGTATCGAATTAAAGGGATTTTTAACCACGCTGAATTTAATGTTCATTTTTCAAAATTTTGGGACGCCAGGGTTCAAAAAGTTGGTCACAATTGTAAAAAATCGCAAATTTCATGTGAGGTAATACATTTAAGAGAATTTTAACAAAAATCTTTATATACGAGGCTTATCCAGAAAGTAAGTACCGTCTGCGCATATATCCCGCGCATATTGTAGTACGAAGATCGCGCATGCGTAGTTACTTCCTTCTATTCGACGACGAAGTAGCCAAGCTATATTGTTTGTTTACGTTCCGATTTACGTTTACTACACATCGGTAATCATGTTTAAAAAAATCGATCGGCCCGCCAGTTGTGAAATAAGAACAGTTACTGTATTAGGTTTTTGAATGCGAGAAATCTTCGTTCTTATGAAATTTATCGTCAGATTTGTGAAGTTTTTGGACAGAATGCGATTAGTGAAGGTATGGTAAGAAAGTGGGTTAGGATGTTTAACGATGGAAAAGAAAATGTTCACGACGAGGAGCGTAGTGGTCGCCCGTCCTTAGTCAACGAAGAATTGCTGCACAGTGTTGCCGAGAAGGTTCGTTCCAATAGGCGATTCACAATTTCTGATTTGTCAATGGATTTTTCAAACATTTCTAGATCTTTATTACACGAAATTGTGACTGAACATTTACACTACAAAAACTGTGTTCGAGATGGGTGCCGAAAATGCTAACAGACGGTCACAAAACGAAACGGATGGGAGCAGCCTTGGAATTTTTGCAGCGTTATGAAAGAGATGGAAATTGTTTTTTGAAAAGAATTGTCACTGGCGATGAAACATGGGTTTCTTACGATACACCAGAAACTAAACGACAGTCACTGCAATGGCGGCATACTGGTTCCCCGAAAGCCAAGAAAGCAAAGCCACCTCTTTCTGCAAAAAAATCATGTGCACCGTTTTTTGGGACTGTCAGGGAATTTTGTTAGTGGAATTTATGGACGAGGCACAACAATCAACGCAGAAGTTTACTGTGAAACACTCAAAAAGTTACGGCGAGCAATACAAAACAAAAGGCGTGGACTACTGACTTCCGGAGTGGTGTTTGTGCATGACAACGCGCGACCGCATACCGCACGTGTAACGACGGCGCTTGTTGATTCATTTCGCTGGGAACAATTCAGTCATCCTCCTTACAGTCCAGATTTCGCTCCCAGCGATTTCGATTTGTTTTTGCATCTGAAGAAATTTCTTGCCGGCCAGAAGTTTGAAAGGGATGATGAGATAAAGGGAAACGTCCAGCAGTGGTTGAAGTCGCAGGCGGCCGAATTCTTTGCCGCGGGCATATTAAAATTAGTGCCAAGATACGACAAACGTCTCAGCTTGCATGGTGACTATGTAGAAACGTAGGTGACTATGAATCAATGTAGAAACGTTGATTAAGGTATGCAGAATTTTTGAAAAATAAATTAATTTGAAAATAATTTGTATCATTTTCTTAATGCCCAAACGGTACTTAACTTTCTGGATCAGGTTATATAATGTAGATTTTTAGAAATTTCAAAGTTTTTGGACATCCAGGGCCAAAAAAAATGGATCAAAAACTTGGAAAAATTGTCTCCTGTACAACTGTTATTTTACTTAATTTTTCCGATAATTGAAATACAATTTCCAATTTCGAAATTTATATAATAATATGTAAATAGTCAGCTAATATAGTCTATTAGTATAAGTTATCTACTTTATTCAAAATAGTGACAGAGTTCTCCAGATTAGGAAGCGAAGCTTACAAGTATTTTATCATGTGTTCACTTAGAGATTCAGAAAGAAATGCTGTTTGTGATTTTGTAAAGTGAACTAAACGACTTTTGTTGCGAATTTAGCACCGAACATGCTTTTAGTTTCTCATTTCATACCAAACTAATCTAATAAATATCTCGTGTATGATCGTGTACTAGTAACAGATAATTGATTTATATTCGACCTTGTATACAGAACATTGTAATTATATTTAACACTGTGCACAGTTTGATAAGAGTCGTGTCAAAGTATAGATTTCAAGGTTTTCATTCTGTTCCAGTGTTAGTAAAGTAGTTTACGGATTTTCTCTCAGTACGTTTCTCAGAGCGTTTACGAATATTTTAAAATTCTAAGTGATTCTTTACTTGAGTCTTGTTCACGACAGTGAGCAAATATTACCCAGATAAAGCACTTTTAATATTATATATATATATATATATATATATATATATATATTGCGACAGCACAGATAAGTGCTGTACTGAGCATTGAATATAAAAATTTAAATATACATAATAAATTGTAAAATAATTAATAATGTATTAGAAGTAAGCATGTCAGGGATTGCAAGCTTGACTCAGACAAAAAATATGGACAGGTGTTTCGACCTGAATCGACTTGTACACACACACAGATGTAACTGAAAGTGTGTACAACAGTATTTTGCATGTGTGTGTGACGCAGGTCTATGCAGGCTAGTTTGCCACCCCAATATGAATAATTGCGTAATTACTGTTTTTCCGTAATTATTCATAAACTATAAATAAGGGGTAAAATCCAAAGACACAATAAAATGTAATAAAATTAACTACATACTGTGTACGAAAACCACGTGAAAGGGACACACCGTACGAGTGTAGTGGAGAAATAACTGTGTACAGATTGCAAGGGTTAAGTTACAATGTCCAAAAGTACAGTGAACATGTGTAGTGAAAACAGTTATAAGATGGGTATAAGAGTATACTCACAGTACTCTGCAATGCGCAGAAATATAAGAAATAGCGAAATTGACGAGGAGTGGGGGAACAAAACCCAGAGACAATTTCAGACATGTCGAGTTAGTGTTAACCAAGACGTGGGTATAAATAGGACACACACGCTACAGTTGTATCTTTTTCGATCACCCACAGTTGCAGCGGGAGCTTCTGCCCGTCCGCACAGAGTATTTATTTTTTGTAAATAGTTTCATTCTTCCAGTTTCATACAACTATGTAACTAAGTTGTAAATACAATCACTTTTAAATAGTAACCGAATTACACGAGAAGAAAATCCATATAAGATGATCAACTGACGTCCGAAACAGCACGAGGAGAAGTAAAATGAAGTTCCGGAGAGCGAGAGAGAGCTGACGACTTAGTTCCAGAGAGCGAGACGATGCTGGAGTCTAGAGGCGCCTACGCTGGACAAGAGGAACATTACTGAAGTCTGGAAACGACGCTGGACAAGAGAAATTGATGCTGGAGTTCGAGACGAGGACGATTACAGATGGATCGATTGCGATTGAGTATGATTGACAACAATAAGGTGAAAAACAGCTTATTTATCTCTTAATCGAACAATTAACTCAAAGACAATTAAAGTCATTCTTGTTTTACTTTAAAGTTAAGAGCCAATGTTTCTTGTAAATATAGAGTTAAAATGGTAGATATTATTGAAGTAAGATTAACATAAACAAGAGCTCAAATTAGTATTGAAATGAAAAGAATGCAAAGCATTTAAGTAAAAATTAGCGTTTTATAAATCAGTACTGAAAAGAAAGATAAATTCAGTAGCTATTAATATTTTGAATTTCGTTACAATATCTAAAAAAGATATTTAAGAATTGATGTTTAGAAGCACACCAATTGACTGAGTAGTCAGGAAATGATATTTTTAATAAAGTAATTATTAGAATAGAATATTTAGTCAGTAAGGATGTATACAGCGTAAGCCTTACGGCATAGTAACAAAGCAATAATGAATGTTTTAAGTCGAATCAAGTGCCTTGCGCACAATTTTATTATTACTAAATAAATTTGAAATACCGTTACAAGTTACATAGAATTATTACTACAGATATACCTGAACCCCAAATACACATACACGCCATTATAGGAATGTTATATAAAGTGTATGAGTTAAATTAATGTACAGATTAAATTACACAAAGAAGGTTAATTTGTCACATTTTGGCGTCCCAAAGAACGCGGGACTCCACAAATTTAAATTGCATTAAATTTGGTAAATTATATGTATTGTTATAATATATATATAGTACTGGTCCCTGTGAAAGTCAGGTGTTCCCGATTGTTATCAGCCCGGATATGCCCCGAAAACTGAGTAAAATGATCACTGACGTGTATCTCCTATGTTGATCCCGTTTTGGGAATACCTTCCTGCAATCCATTAGAAGAAGGTACAAAGAATACTCGAAAGTCTTAATGTAAAGTCCTTCGTAATTTTTTTTTTCTTGCTCGAAAGGAAGCGAACTTGGGTTTTCGTTCTGTGCACATACCCCTGTCGGCAGATAAGTTCGGCAGGTAGTTGGTAAGTTGGCAGGTAGATATGTCTCAGAGTTTTTTGGTAAATTTTCAGGAATAGAGATTTATCGTACATAGAGACTTAACTAAAAGAGATTTAGCTGCCGAATGTAGGTCCAGTTAAAGGAAGTGTTACTTTATGGACAGAGCCTTCAGGCAGGTACTCGGGTGTCTTAAACGGATCGGCCTGTCGTACAATCAACACGATCCAGTAACTGGATAAAGATTAAACCTTCAGCAGGTCAATAGCAGACGCTTCGATGATAAAATTCTCCATCAAAGTGAATCTGTTTGTATTATTCTTGCATCTGTAAGCTTTCAGCAACATGAATGTGGAATTAATAATACTATTAGTGTTAACGAAAGACGTGTATATGAGCATAATGCTTTCATGTATATAATCTGTAGGTTATTTGTTACTGGAACGTTCGACTGCAGCAGTTGTAAGCCCATCCTTGACTATTTAATTAAGCTATCAGAAGAGTGTACTTCGTGCAGTTTCATGTAACTCTCGGTGCGTGCGTTAGTTAGTGCTGACCAGCTGCGCTGAGTTCACGGTTGACCAAGAAACAAAGCATGCGTGTAGTAGACGGCGTAGACAGCGTCCTTGATTACGTCAGAACACCTGTTTCCCTCCACGCGGCTTTTGCTAACCTTTAAATTCAGCAGTTGTGCGCAGCATGCTGGACTTGACTATTTCGGAGTGGGACTTTTTTCGTTAGTCCCTCGCATATTTGTGGAGCGTTTGTGTAGGCTACTGTGATTCTTTAAATGTCGTAAGCTTGATTAATTCGCGTATTACTGGGATCTGTTAGGTTAAGTATCGGTAAATGATTTACATTTTAGTAGAAAACTTTTTAAGATTTGTGAGAAGCTAACAAAGAAAAATCATTCGTAATTACATTATTACCAGAATTCAGTAAAAACAAGTAACGCTTAATATACGAAGAGGCGTTCCATAAGCGCGTGATCTAACCATTACGCGTAAAGTGATAATCGTACTCTGTACCAATCCGTCTCTGCTGTTTGATGTCTCCTTTTTTATAATCCTCTTAACTCATCTCGGTCCCATTTATTACATTGGTGAACCGCATATAACTCTTTTATTTGCTTTGTAGCGTCGGTATGCTGTTTGCTACTGCGGGTTGAGTTTGTAAAGGCGGAGTACCGGAGAGAGCCTTGGCATTTCGGGAGTTTTGGAACGTACGTATTTTTTCCTTCCCTTTTCTCTCCTCTGTCTCCGTCTTTAATTATCCGTTTGTCTAAGCCTATATCTATCTTCTTGTCCGTCTTTTAAGAATGTAAATATACAAATTGTATTATTTTGTGCGTTTTCAAATATAAAGAAAGTTATAAAAGCCACCAAACATCCTAACAAAAAAGGTGTGTGTATTTCCCCACATTCTGTCTCCTGTAGGTTCGAATAACTCTAAATACTGTAATCAATTCCAGAACGCGATATTATGTACAATAACCCCCCCCCTCTCTCTCTCTCTCTCTCTCTCTCTCTCTCTCTCTCTCTCTCTCTCTCTCTCTCTCTCTCTCTCTCTCTCTCTCTGTGTGCGCGCGCGCGCGTGTGTGTACAATTTTGGACGATGTTTACCAGTTTTCAAAACTGTTCATAAATTCTGAAAATTAAAAAATTTGTTGCAAAGCCCTGGCCGGTGACAGTCGTAGACGATCAGATTAAACTAGTTAGTAATTCAACGTACATTACCCTACGTAATAATTTGTTGCTTGGAATATCAGTTTAGCCACTTGGGGAAAATCGTTCTGTCTTTGAGACAACCAGTAAAAATCCAAATACACTTAAAAGATGTGTTTATTCGTGATAAATGAAGCGAGTTTAGACGTAAACACTCGCTGGTGTTAGCTGTTATAATAAAGCGTATAGAATTTTTTATTGTGTTTACATTTTAGTGAACAATCGAGTCCAACGGTTTGTTGTGTTCCGTTATCGACGAATTTTGACACCGTTTATCTATATTTTGTGTGAGTGCGTGTGTGTATCACATTATTAAATATTTTTTATACGTTCAGCTTAGAATGTGGCAAGTAATCCATTTTTTCTTCCACTTAAGATAAGGCGATCGTTTTCGGTATAATAAATGTTGTATTTGCTTCACAGGAACGCCATGCTTGTTATCTGTTAATACCGATGATGTTTTTAATTATAGGCAAACAACTGTTTCCTAGTTGCCGTATTTGTAACCGTTAGCAATGTGAATGATGATTAACTCAGTGAGCAAATTATTCAATTGAGAATGTCGCGATAAGGACTGGCCTTCTCTAACGTAATAATTAACTGATATGTCAAACGTTGTAAATAGATTATGAACGTATTTTTATAATAATTTCGGATATGTATTAAAGATTGATTTAGAAAATTGACCTTGGATAATTCCATTGAATAAACTATCGTTTACTTCCTAAAACGACAGAAGATATTGAAAATAACGTAAATGATAAAGAAAAAAGGGGTACAAAACTGTAAACACAAGGACTTAACTTTTAAATTGCATACAGATTATAATTTTGTAATTGCACTTGAAATATCGTCTTGTTTTGCTGTAGTATAAATAGTATCGTAACTGCAGGCATAGAAAACATTTATACGTATAATAGATTTATAGGAACTTGAATATAGTTATACATAGCTTAACAGTTAATTAAATTTTAACTTAATTGTTTCCATAACAGCTAGAAACAGTTGAAGTAGGAATTGTATTCTTAGAACAGTAGCCTATTATAACACCGCATTCTGAATGATAAAAAATATAGTTCTAAGCACTAAAAAGAGTACTAAGACAAGTAAATTAAATTTTATTTCATTTTCTTCTGTAAGTTTCTGAGTACAAGCTTTCTCCTTAATTGTAGTTTTAGAGATACGTATGAAAGTCTATACTCAGTTTTTTTGTACCTTTATTTTGATATTTATAGTACATTCTTTCGGTTTTATTGATCAGTTTTGTTTATTAATTTTTTTAGATGTTATTTAGTAATAAGGGCTCGAGGTGTTGTGTAGCAAAAATATCAGGAATTTTGTTCTGAAGAACTTTTACAGACTATCTGTATTGTATCAGTTTATCGGTAGCCTTGTCACGTAATGTTGAAATCGTGAGTCAGTGTGCGTTTGTGTAATTAAACTTAGAAGTCGTTAACGGATTAACAGTACTCATGAAAGCTCTATGTTATTCTACACAGTTTCATTTTTATATAGCTAATTATTGCGTGAAGGTTTTATTGCGCCATTCCGTTAGGAGTAAAACGATGTTGACAATTTTCGTGGGTTGGTGTAGTTTACGTTCGGAAATACTTATTTCTTATCGCTTTCTGACAGCACGGATATGTCTGTTGACCCATAAGGTTAATCGTGATTATTTATTGGTGCAACGGATGTAGGCCTGTACAAAAGTACACATTTACTAATTAAATTCTTTGCGTTGAAACGAAGTTAACCCGTATTTTAACGTTAATTTTTTTATATATTTTGTGTGGCTGGTATGAATAGTGTGATTAATATTCTGTAATCAGTTGGGCGAAAGGATAAGAGTTACTTGTTGAACAACCGCGCGTTCCTACCCGTTCACGCGCGTACAGCTCGGTTTCCACGCTCACAGCATTTTGGCTCTCGGATATCTGACCACCGTGTGTGTGTTACTTGTAGATGAAAAACGCTAAATTGAAGTAGAAATGGAAGGAATAATTGGCATTAAGGGTATTGCCGTCCTCGTCATGTTAGTTTTTTCTCTTTTCATACAGGTGAACCGAATCACATGACTGCTTGTTTTATCTGGTTTCTTTTATTACTTTCTGTGGCCAGTTCGTAACTTGCTCGCTCCCTAGTCATTTTCGACTTTCAGGGCTACTGTTTCATCCAGCAATCTAAGAAATTGAGAGCCAATATGTTGTTTCACAGATTTTTTCTTCTTTCCTTCGTATGTGTGTATTTTACACTCTCTCGTGCACCAGAACTTAAATCTCTTTCTTGTGTACCAAAATCGATGCACTGTGGATTTCCTGTTAACGTTTCAATTTTGTGTTGGTGGCTAACAACGGTTAGCCGATGTTTTTACCCTAGAATTTATGACTCCGTTAGTGAAAGCACTGCGTGGAAAATTCACAATGTCAGTCAGGAAAATTCACAATAATTTTACAGAAAACGTAACGAAATATTTTGAAAAACGGATATGTGTAAGACTTCCACAAGCAGAATACGCTCCCGGTTGCAGCCTTGCAGCTTGCTAATTGTGGTATATATTTTTGTAAACAGTATCAGCAGTAGCGCAATTAGATTATTGGTTTTTGGTCGCAATTAGCTTTGTATTTTGGTTTTGTGGTTACCTTCACCCAAGAGGGCTTTGCTGGGTACATGGGAGGGAACGAAACCTAGAGGTAGACCGAGGAAGAGGTGAGAAGATGGCGTCGCAGAGGACGCGAGAGACATGGGGATAAGAAACTGGAGGAGGGTTGCAGTGGATAGAGTGGATTGGAGGCGGAGATTGGTGGAGGCCAGGGCCCGACTTGGGCTGTAGCGCCATAGGAGGAGGAGGTTACCTTCACTCCTGCAGTGCGAGAGGTTGCTGGGTGGAGTCTCGCGAAGATTCGTGCGGTGGTCACCCAGCATCGTGAGGTCAAGTACGGAGTCAGGAGGCAGCGAGTCCTGGCAACGAATTCAGAAACACATATTCCTCCTCGTGAAGCGAGACGTTTGACAGCAACACCTTCATAGGTTTGTCGTTATTGTCATCACGAACATTAAGGATTATATTATTATACTAGATTACGTCGCATACTACACTACGAAGGTGATTAAATAATAGGCTTCAATAAACAATAAGACAACGTTCTTTCGTTCATAATTGAATTCTAGTTGCGTCGCAATGGGTTCTTTACCGATAAGCTCTGTTCTATTTGACACGAATAATGTGATAGTGATCAGTGTTAGAAATGTATTAGATATGAAATCTGTGTCCACCGCAACAGATAAGTTCTGTTGTATTTGCTATGGAAAATATGTGGTCTACATTGTTTCTATTCTAAGTGTAGTAAAAGTTGATAATATTTAACTGCTGTGCGTAGAGATGTAAGAAAGGTGAACGGCAGATAAAAACATAATGTTTTTCAGAAGAACGTCTGAAGTACCTTATCCATAAAAGTAAGTGGTAAACAATAAAATTAACAACTGCGATCAAAAAATCATTTCTCTACGGGCATTACTACCACGTGACGTAGTACGCCACAAGTGGCAATTCGTGAAAAAAATTATCTCGTTAACAGTCATTTATTGGGTATCAGAAGAATGTGATTTTAGTATCGTAGTGTTATAGTTAGTAATATCTGTTATCTTGCAGCTTTGAAAGTCCTCTGGAGTGGGTGGGCGTGGCGAAATCAAACACCTGTTGACCACGCGAGAAAACATTTTCAGGCTTATAGCACCCTGGAAAATTTTGAAACTGAGTTAATCGAAACATTATTTTCCTGTTCTACGTTCTTTTTCGACATAGCTGTTGAACTCAGTTGAAATATGTTTAACAACTGTTTCAGAACTGAGTTAGGACTGTGTTTGACAGAATATTTCTATAACTATTAAATGTAACGTGCTATGAGTTTATACTTCGTGCCACAGAAGATTTAACTCAAAGAGACTTCATCTCTTTCGCTTGCACATTCAGTTTCTAGTCGTTGTGTTGGCCTCCAAAAACCTTGTAGACAATCCTTAGTTATTACTAGAGCTAGGAATTTTAGGTGCTGCACCTTAATTTTTTTTTGCTATTAAAATGCCCAAATTAGCTTGTGTTGCAAAGAAAACATTAAATAAACACTCCTAACTGTTTTGGTTGCACCTTTTTTCAATGTCATCACCTTTTTGCACTTTTTGTACCTTTTTTTTTGGCTCCTTGGCCACATTTTATTCCTATAATAATAATTAAACAAGGAACACAGAACGTGTGCGGCATCACCGCATCTACTATATTTTATACTAGATAAAACCACTGATAGGCAGATGAGATATGTTCTAAACATTTTAGTAGCACCCCTAAATGGACAGTAAGTAAAACCCATCCTGTTGAAAACATACTTTCTGAACAAAACAGACAATGCCAGATGCGAAGTTTCAACAACGCATGTATTGTATTGTGGCCTGAAGGAATAGAATATGGTCGAGTGTGGCTAGTACTTACGGACCAAGCTCCTTACATGTTATTGGCTATTGCTAACCTGAAACCACTGTAATCCAAAACATGTGACCTACATTGTATCGAGTTTGTGAGGCACTAAAAGGTGAATATTCATACGCAAATGAATTTCTGTCTTGCATGAAAAAGGCTCCTGCTAGGATACAAAAGTATGTTGAAATTACAGGACTTCCTCTCCCAACTTCTCCAATTCTCACTAGATAGGGTACTTTTTCTGAACTTGTGACTTTAATAACATTCTGTTCTGGGACTTGTTTTAGGCAGACTTTTTAATACACGAGTGAATTTTGAGTCCTTAGGCCTATATGTGATGTAATTGGTTTTGGTACTGTTTGCATGAATATTTACATTTTAAATTTGCACCTTTTTTGCACCTATTTCAGCTAAATTAAAGCACCTTTTTTACCAAAATTTTGCACTTAAAATTCCTAGCTCTAATTACTTTTTGTGTATAACAGACAGACACTTAAAAGCATAATGAAGATGGTGCAAGCTTATAGCTTATACCATCCCCGGCTCTCCATTGAATGGAGTTCTATTGTTCTGAACGTTGACTAGATGCCTGACGAATTTACCCTTGGGTTGGAGACGTACAGCTCTACACCCCTCCACCGCTGTCTATAACACATTTCATGATATTCTCATTTTATATTTTTTAAATTCTGTTTTTTTTTCAACCTTCCCCCTTCCCTGCTTGCCGTCCACTACGACGTTTCGAGCGGTTTGAGACTCTCATCCGGAGAGTTGCCCTAAACTCTACATTTTGCGGCTATGGCACGTAGAAACATATTTATGTTGATACAAGACATAATGTTCCCCCATTGGATCCCTTGTGGAGGTGGTGTTTCGTCCACCACACAGGACAGAGCGAGGGAACGGTCTCCACACCGCAGGTATGGTGAGCAGTCCCTAGTAGCACCAGCTGCATAGACTCCAGGCGCGCTACCATTTCAAGACCCTGTGGCACCTCACCGCCACGACCCAGACATCGTGCCGCCGAACGTTGTACGCACGTTTTCTGCCCATCGTCAGCTCTACTCAGCCGATGATCGGTGGTGTATTTTGGTACTTGAAAAGCAGTATGCATTATTATGGGCGTTTCGGAAAGACAAAAAGGATCACAGGCAATCGCGATATAGTCCCCAGTATTCCTCCCGGACCAACAGGCGGGTGACACCTGCTAAGCAGCATGGCAAACGATTTTTAAAAATACATCTAAATCTGAATTTATTGCCTTAAGTCTCTTATAAATGTGTATTGCTGAATTTATTTCTTTGTTATCAAGCAACCTTTCGCACAAATTTTTCGATATTTTTCCTTTTTTATTTCGTTCAATTCAGATCATTTTAACTGCTGCAACCAGTTTGTGTTTCAATAAAAGTGATATACTGTGTGATACTGATCTGGTCTGTGGGGAAAATTAAACTTTACAGAAGATTACAGTCATGGCATTCCAGTATTGCGCATTCTTAGATTTCACTCAGAAGTGCGTGTGTGTGATAAGCCAAGTCGCAAGTGAAATAAAACGAATTGAAAATTTTATGACAGGAGATGCAGATATAAAGAAAGCAGTCAAAGGAAAATGAAAATTGAATTGGGATTTGAGTACACTTTCACTGCACGTGTATGGGTGAGCATACATGTAAAACAAAACAAACAAAGAAGTTACGTTTCCTGTTTTGTGGAAGCGTCTTCACTGATTCGTGTTGCTGTTCCCATACAGTTTTCAGAATCGCGGTGTAAGCGGAAGCATATTTGTGTTTCACGTGATTCATAGTAATCAGATATTTTGCTGTTTTACATCACGTGATATGAAATCATGTACACATTTTTTCGCTTGTTATTAACATGCGTTTATCAATTTACAGAAACCACGATTCCGTGAATAGTTGTTGATTAAAATAAATTACCAATCCTATCTTTTTTGCTTTGTCGTATACAACGGAATTTTAATAATAATAATTTGATATTTTGCTTGTTACAAAGTACGTTTCATGCGTACACCCACCTTCACCGACGAATCGTACAAACTTCACTGTCATTTCTGATGTAGAGACGAGGGAAATAAACAGACTGCGTATGTAAAATGTTATACATAGCTGCTATCGTTGAATCCAGTCATGTGAAAAGTAAATATAGACTATACTATGTCCAAGATGTTTGTTGTTCTTTCGAACACCTGAAATAGTTAAAAAAAATCGGGGGAATAAATTTGTCTTCCCATTTATGCCATTACTGTCGCAGTAAAACCCATCGTTGATACATTCCTTCAGAATAATACGATGCACACACACATAGCACTGAGTGGGCCATAATCATTTGACACTAGCCCGTGTTATTTACAATTTGGTTTTGATGTTTATGAGGGCGTAACCTAAGAAAACAGTGATAACCGATTATAACGTTGTTGCCATAGCAATGCGATGTCAGAGGTATGCAATGCTGCTACAGCTGTATGTGACCGTACAGCACTAGTGATCATGTCGTTGATACGGTGAACATTCAGCCACTCCCCAGCTATAGTACAGACTATATTAAAAAATGAGTCTTATGTGTATATAATGATTTCGGGGAAAATGATGCTTAATTAACATTGATTTGTCAACAGTTCTGTGTTTATAAATAATCTGTGTTGTTAGCATTGAATGATTTAGGACGAGAGAATTCCAGCTTATCGTCTGATAAAGAGTTTTAACGGCGTTTTGATTCCATGGAAGAAAGAGATTCCATTCATTCCTATTAAATACGGAAGTACTTAATGACTGACCTTCACTTATTTTACGCAAACATTTTCACAAAAAATCGAAAAAACTATCGAAAAGTGTATAAATAAAATAAAGTAAAACAAAATTGTATTTTCCCTTGACCAGTGTAACGAATAGTTTCTTCAATTAGGCCCAGGTCCTTTTAAGATACCTGTCTCAAGCTCAAAAATTGATTCTTGCTTTAATTTTTAATATTGTAGCTTCACTGCAAAGTCTAGCGTCATATACATGATGACCACTCGACGACTTCGGCCGGAGTCGGGGACCTTTACACTGGTAAGAGTAAGGGTAGTCTCTCTCTCTCTCTCTAACGCGCGCGCACGCACACACACACACACACACGCACGCACGCACGCACACACTTTTCATTTTCTGTTAGTGATGGCATTTAAGGCAACAGACATCCGATATGTTGAAACATGTATCTCATCTTTAGTACCTTTGACATTAAATTTATCCACCGTTACACAATACGTTATCGGCCGTAAAATAGCAAATATGAAATACTTGAAATTCAGGAAATGCATGTTCTAGTATAGTTGGGTAGGATGCAGTACCAGCACGTGCGCAAGATGAAACATAAACATTTAGCTTACGGTTGATCTGCTGACACGCTAAGACGATTTCTCGTGATATTGCTCAGAATTTCAATCAGCTATTACAGAAAATCTAAATTCACTAATGTGGCCAGTACAAACGGGCGGGTCATTAACGAAAGCGTTGACGAACTGTTTGTGGCAGTACGCCTACAGTACGTGTTTACTTAATGGTAAATTTTTCCTTTGATCTATTATTCTTGTTTGCGGTCACAGCCTGTCGACATTTATCAAAAACGTTTGATCTTCGTGGTGTCCAGCGTTTGAGGACTAAACGCATAGGCCTACTAACCATTTGAGAAACTCGCGTGCTTAATGTAAACATTGGTTATCAATCATCAGTAAAATAACAAAAACGGAACGAACATCGGTTTCAGTTTCATTCGCATTAAGTTAATTTTGGTTCGAATCACGAGTTTTTTTTTAATCCGACGGGAAAGTTGTTTAATTGTGAAATTTTAATTTTTATATAAAACTGTGTGAATGTAAGTCAGCGGATGTCTTTTTTCTTTTGCCTGTAGAACCCAGGTTTCTGGGTTGTCTTAACGATCTTCTGCTGTTCCTACTTTTCACTAAACAGGCATCACTAGCCTCTTTTGTCTTAAATGTCTTAAACAGTATTTTCCGTGGTGTTCCTTTGATTCGGCTCGCAGTTCTCAGGTTATTCACTCGTTTTACACGACCAGAGCTACTCTGGTCGCCGACTTTTCACTTATTTTATTATATCGTGTCATGTGATCCAGTTCATAATTGATTAAGAGACCTATTCTCCAGGTTCCATCATAATCATTTCTTACAGGCCCATAAATGTTACTCAGCATTTTACACACATACATACATATATTTTTTGGATTTGTTGTTTACTGTTGCTAGTTAAGTATTCAGACATCGAGGTCTAATAAAAGTATATTTGCGTTTAGTTGTCTGTTTAGTATCTTTACTTTAAGTAGCTTTTCACACGAACTAGAATATTTATTCCCATTAGCGATACGGGACTTCATCGCTAACAGAATCATTATTTGTCGTCTGAGATTCTAAGTTAAAAAATTGTCGGATATGTTCAAATATAAGCTATTAATTTGATGTGGCCGTTTTCTGTAGGCCCCCGAATTTCTGTATACTGACAGTTTCCTTCATTTATTATGAGACTTTTTGTCCCTGGATACTAATTCCAGTAGAGTCTCCTGAAACGTTTTTCTGTTTTTGCTGTTAATAGCGACACCATCGACATATTTTGTTTTCGTTCTTAAACAAAGTGATGTAAACGTGATAAAAAGAATATTTTTGCCACTGGACCCTTATAAAGGACGCTTGATGTTTGGTATCCAACTTCTCTTGGATTCAATCCCAATATCATTCAAAACGGAGGTCTCGGGAATTGCCGTTTTCCCTTCAAGAGGCTTCGGAAGTATTATTCCTCATTTTCTCTTTAACCAGCCACTATGAAAGCCGTGTTTGGGTCAATAAATCGCGTTGATTCAGTGTGTAACGCAAAATTTGATCAATTGCTAATTTTACTCAATCAACTATGCTGAACGCAAAGAAATGGGTGTGTTTTAGAAAGCGGAGAGGTGACGAGACGCCTGAACCGTAGGCGGCATTACTTGAAAGAAATTAACTTCTAAAAAGGCAGTAGAGTAGAACGGTAGGTTAATAACGCCGGCTTTGGGGGTGACGACTATAATGAATGTACTTTTAGGCTAAGTCACGTTTTGGGACAGAACTGTCATAAAATTGTATTATTCGCTAAGATAGTAAGGGTGTTCGCCAACGTTGTAAACTTAAGTGTATGTAACAATAGATACCGTTAGACGAGAGAGAGAGCGTTGTGTGAGAGAGATAACTATAGACGCTAGTTTTTTAAGCACGTGGAACACGGAAAAACGGTGGGCGAATCAGAAAAAGCGTCATATGTTGCGCGGGAGGTTTTCGGTAAGCAGATTGGGCGAATTTGTATTTAGCGGTAGTTTAAACCTATAGGATCGTTTTGCTATCGAACATAGGTAAGGGAAATTCAAAGCAAGTATATATTATGAACTTAGAGAGAAATAAGTTAGTCTTTATATCGGCGAAATTACACGAAGAGACTCGCGTACGCTGTTTTGCGTTAACTATATATTTTAATAAGTAATGTAAAGAATAAGTAAATTCGCAGAAGTAACCGAAGTACGGGAACGTGATAATTACTAACACTAAAGTTATAAAGTTTCATAAACCGTAATAAGTAAATGAGTGGATGATCGGAGTAATAACAAACAACAAGAAGTAATAATACATATAAAGTTCCATTAATTCAATACGTTGTGGTAAATCACGGAAGAAGGCGAATTAGTTCGGATTAAAGTCACGACGGTGTGAGATAGTCGAGCCGCACGCGACGCGAACTGTGTTAGATGCACTTAAGGTCAATTCAATAATCTTTGTGTCCAGAGTGTATAAGTATACGACATAATTATATGTATAACCAATATGTCAAGTGTAGTGTACATCTGTGATAAAGTGACTTAGTGCATTCTTAACCAGGATTAAACACGCAACAAACGGCTGCTGACGACTCATCGACCTGCAACATCTTCAGGACTACGCACTTCGGAAGGATTATTACGCAAGTAACGAATAAATGAACATTTGATTATATATTGTTTGATAAATATATGTTTTTTATTCAATATAGTGACTCAATCTGTCAGAAAAGAACTCATTGCTATTTAATAATATTCTAATTGTAAGATAAAACGATCAAAGTCATATTAAGAAATTTTGTAATACATAAATGCAAAGGATTCATTAAAAGTTGATTGAATATTTTAATTCGTGTTTATTATTACTGGCGCCCTGAGGTATAATCAAGAGTCGGTACACTGGAATAAGTGTTATAGACTATTAAATAAATTATTAATATTATTATTGATCAAGGTAGTTTGTAATCTTATTTCTCACATGCTCGTAGGCCAACATAATTTGCAATTAAATAATTTAAATCTTTTATAAAGGCCTATCAAGAAGTGTATTACAAGTGGTCTGTAGCTCATGTTGTTACTGCTATATATTCATATACTTTAAAAAATGTATACTTCATATATTTATATACTATTAAAAAAGGTACATTTCTTTGAAACATATTCTTGTTACGTCGTGACAAATTTGATATACATATGCATATATGCATATGCATGCATCAATCCATAATCGACCTTTTTGAAGTAATCATAAATAATTCACCCTTTAAGCAGAGCTGCAGCTTAATTGTAACGGTACATTTCACATTACGTTTCATTCCGTAAAAATAAAACTAGTAGTCCAGTGTAATAATAACTTGCGAGGCGAAAAGTCTCGTTTGGTGTAACAGGTAGAGCACTGACAGCGGTTCGGCGTTGAAACGTCGTAGATATACGATATAGATTTCTGTTTAAAATATCAAAACGTAACCATGCAGTCATATAAGTTATATAGTTTCTTTTTATGGTCGCGACGGGACACAGAGTTACATGGTACGGTAAAATGAATACTTTATGGAAATATACTACTTTATGGAATGAATACACTATGCTTTATGGAAACCATGTGATTCAATGTTCTCTTTTCTTCTTGGACTGCTTCAGTTACATACACAGTATTAACTGGATGATATACAAGAAAGTCAACTCAGGCAGTGGAGCCATAATGTGCGAACGTACGTTTAAAATGTATATGGAGGGCAGAGTGCAAAGTGTGTAAGAAAGGTAGAGGATGACAAAATTAGGGTTGGAACCGAATTAGAAGAAATTTAATAGCGAGTAAAAGACAGTGAAAGACAGAAAAATTAAAGTTAACGACACGAAGAAGTTTGCAACTTTGCAAGTTTCAAAAGCGAGCAGTGTGTTTCGACATCGAAAAGAGACCAAGAGATAAACGTATTTCTCTTTCAAGAAAAGTGATATCCATTTTGAAGTCATTTGTTTTCTACGTTTCTATTGCTTTGCGTTTGTTTTTGCGTTGTATTTTTGGTTAGTTTCTGTATCTTACAGGACAGTATGTGTGAGTTGTAAAATAAGGAATGGTGTAACTTTTTTGTAGAAATATTTGTTTGTGTATGTATATTTGTTTGGAGAATTGAGTATTTTGTCTAAAGAAAAATGTTTTGTATTTGTCTGAAGAATTGTAAAAAGTTTTGTTTTCTGTAATTAGCCCTACACCAAAAGGTAAAAGGTCTTTAGAACAACAAAAATAATGATAATCATAAAACTAATAAGAATAATCATAATCACATTAATACTAATAATTGACTGTGTGATGATAATGATGCCCCCCGCGTCTCCATTACTGTGTAACGTAAGAGGTTGTCAGTAATAATCTTTTTTTTTTAATGTTTTGTTCGTAATCGTGTTATTCTATCGTTGCACATGTTAATGTGACCAGAATGTGTCACAGGTTAAATTGCACTTTAACATCCGTTAAATAGGTAAGTTTTACTAGGCAAGACCACCGTTCCTCTGGCTTCTCGTTGCTTTGGTAGTTGGCCGGGTGATTAAAAGCACTTGTTCTGTCCCCGTGCCCATTAAAATCAGGTAACGTGCGGTGAGGTTCGAACTCGGCCCACCCACGTAGTAATACTGCTTTACTACGATTGTTCACTACAACAGTATAGGCTGGCCAGTAAGTGTATAGGGTTAATAAATTCTGCAAACGAGTTAACGTAAGATTCACATTTTGTTAGTATTTACACCAGCTGAGGTTGTAAAGCCGGCAAAGCCACGTGTCCGCTAATCAGTAGGTAGGAAAGTAGGTTACCTGCACTAATTGCGCGGGCGCGGGCGCGGTCATTGACGCCGGCCGCCCAACCTTGTGCAATCTTATCCGTTAGATAATGTACTGGCTAATTGTTTTACTAAGTTGTTGATTATAAAACTGTTCGTCTGCTGTTTTCTACGCTCCTGCGTTATTAAAGTGTGTTTGTATTAGAGAGGAGGAAAAAGAAGGAGTGAGAGGAGGCAAGAGAAGGTGGGAGAAACAAAGCGGGGACTGTAAAAAAACAAAACAAAAGTAAAGATCGCTACAAAAGTTTAATTGCACGACTCGTATGAATGTGTGACGTTTTTTGCACCGCGAGTTATTTTTATGCGGGTACATGGACAAAAATAAATCATGGGGATGTGATACGATGTAGAAACATAAGTGCACTGAAAGTAATGGTTAATAGTTTTAATATGAAGGTTGCAACAACAGTGTTGGGTAGAACGTCAGTTGAAAAGAACTATAATAAGAGTTACTTGTAGAATGTAGATGGCGTATAGGCAACAGACCTGGACAGCTGGTTTGAAAATCGTGTATCGAATCAGGGGCGTATTTACAGGGGGGGGGGAACGAGAACGGGCTCCCCCCTAGATGGTCGAAAGAATTGACAAATTTTGTTAATCTCTTAGTTTTTAGGCTGTGATATTATTGTTTCACTTGTGTACGCTAATATAGTAGTAACTCTTTTTTTATAAATGTACAAACAGGTTTAGCACACGGCATCAGCGTAGCCCTATACGTTTGAAATATGAAATATAGGAAAATCAATTCAGTCAGTAAGTGTTATGTAAACAGTGTTTCAAGAACGCGTACTTTTATTGTGTTTTTACCGTTTACTTCAATGGGACTGATTTCAGCCATTTTAAATATAGTAATGGTGATTAGTTTTACCTTGGTTTTTCTTTTTGTATGCAGCCGATCCGATCCCCGATCCCCCCCCCCCAAGATACGCCACGGCATCGAATAGACTTTTAAGATTGGAGAAAAGGCGGAAATCGGGGAATATCGTAGAAAGACAGAGTATGGGAATACATAAACTACGGTGAAACGACGAAGAGATGAAACAAATTTGAGAAACACGTGGGTGGGTCCTAGGTACATAATGATTGCTTAAGTTCGTTAAGAAGAATTAAAGGTAGAGTTGCAGACTTGTTAACCAAGAAAACTCTTCTTAGCGTCGCGGCAGGGAACAGGATTTACACAGAAGTGAGTTGAAGTTAAAATCAAATGCTGAAGGTGGCGACGGTAGTTACCATCTAATACAGAATTCAGTACTGTGTATATAAGAGAGAGTATGGGTATTTGTGTGCCTGAGAGAGAAGGAAAAGGAAAGTCGTCGTGTGTAGTCTGTGTGTGTTGGATTGGAAAATATTAATAAGCAGAAATAGACAAAGAAGAGAACAATGTTAAAATTAAAAGAATTTAACAGTAATGATTAGAACAGTATACTAATAAAAATAATATTCACGTATAACTTATAGGTAAGCAAAAATTACAACATAGTAAAGTGTGTTAGTTTTATTACTAATAATAGTGTTGATGACTCATTTAGATCGAACAGAACTAACAATTTTGTATATAAGTGTTAAGAAACTGGAATAATTATGATACCGCGATCAGTATTGATTTTTATACCTAATCGTATGTTATTCGTCACATAGTCAGAAGGTACGTGGTTAATAACCAGTGAAGTTAACGCTTAACGTCACTTCACTTTCTATATTTGCTCGCCTCATATACTCAGTAGTTTATCTCAGTTCAAATATCAGTGTTAGTAAAGTAAGTGTCATGACTATTGTATTGAGTTTATTATTGACTGTCTCGTTTGTTCTTGAAAGTTGATAATGTGCCAAAAAGTATTACTTTAATGTGGGAACAGAAAAACACATTATGCTTTAGGCTGTGTCATGAAACAGGTACTTTTGTAGAGTTCTAACGAAAAACGTCGGTAATTTTTACGAGTACTCGGGTGGATTTTTTAAGAGCGGATTTTTATTGCAGGTAAGACTATATAAGTAAGAAGAATTCTTTTTTTTTATTATAGACAGGACTGGAGTATTGGATGGTCGTATGTAAACAAGCCCAACTCTTAGTTATATCGGAAAAGGAAACAACCCTACGACTGGTTTTCGTGCTTCTTGGGCTGCTGTGCATGGGTGCATGAGATTATGGCAAATACGTTTTAAGGTATGATAGGGCCATATAGCTACGCTTCTGTGTTTCACAGAGTCATGAACGTACCAAAACTGAGTCATCAGAAAGCCTCGATCTGCTTTCGTAAGAACGGTATGTACATGTGAAATCTGATATCTTGGAAATCTTGAATCGGTAATGGTAAATAGTGCGCGCACTGCGTGTGTTCATTTGATAACGAGATTGTAAATTGGATTTAGTTCAAACTACTCTGTAGTGTTATCTCCGAACGTGTAAATCAGCTTTCCGTTCTCGATGTGTCAGAGTGACAAAATAAGTGATGAATTTATGGTACCATCGATGAGTTGGAAGCGGGCGCGTGTATTTATTATTATTGTGTAGAGAATGAAATTGATGTACGCCTGCCTGAAATTGTATGTGGGAACCGCGGGCCGCCATAAATGATTCTTTATTAACAGTGCTGTTGTACATTAATTACTTTGGTATACAGCGTGTGCGGCCATCGAATGATGTTTATGTGTTACGTAAATGACCCTGTACCGATAACTTGTGACTTCGAGTTACACGATACGAGGCTCGAAATTCATGTCGTTATCTTCGTAAAGAGCTGTTTGCCACTTTTGACGTACCATCCTCGTATGAACACCCGTGACACGTTGGCAGTTACAGTTACAATGCGCTGTCATTCGTAACATTGGTTTTAATTAAGCTGTACATAATTCCTCATTCGTGGCGTCATTACGTCATAGGCCTACGCGTATAAATAATGCACTACCAGTACTCGCCTTCTCAGGATCGTAGTTAGTTTTGTTAAATTTCATAAGGGACAATTCGGAACGCGTAATTCAAGTATGTTAGAAAAAGGTATATAAACTTATTTAAATTAGTATTTTTTATTAAATTATTCAAATTTTTAATTTTTGAAAATATTTCAGACGCTCTTGAAATATCAGTAGTCTCATCGTGTGACGCATCGTGTAAAAGCCAACCAAAACAGTTATAAAATGGAATGAAACTCAACACGCTGTAACGCTTATAGTTTGTGATTTTATTTTCCTCTGTATTTATAATTTATTAATTTTCACTGGCTTTTCAGTTTCGTTGGGGAGAAAATACCCGAAAACTACTTAACTTAGACTTTATGAGGAATACAAATGCACAGACCGACTCACGGCCGTGACAATAAGAAACAGTCCGAACGGATTTTTCGTTTGATTGTCGTGGAAGGATACGATATACATTGTGTAATGTCCACAATAATGTGACTATCTCACCAATGCAGTTAGTTTATAGGCTGTTAGTTTTTATTTCCATGTTCCATAAGGAAATGGAAGTATGGTGATCGCGAAAAAATCGTGTTCGAGATAAGGGCTGATTATGATTTACCCTCGAAACATGAAGAAAAGTCATTTTCCGAAAAGTGTCTGACTTTGTGTCTGTGTGTAGAATGTTTTCTATGGCGAATGATAACTGCCGCAAATTCAAACAGAATCAAATCATTTTGTGCATATATGCCCGAGTTATAGAGGACTCAAGGCCTATTGATTTTGGTGAAGATCAATGGTTAAGGGGGAGGGGTAGTTTACCTGTAACGTTTTAGGTTTTAACAAGAGTAAAGTACATAATTTTGATAAATAAAATATCCTGGAAAGAAGGTCATAATAATCCACTATAGAAAGGTCGATGAAATATCTATAAATGAAAAGGGTAGTTGAAGGGGGAGGGGGTAATTTTTCGAAAACTACCTTTTTGGTGTCGAATAAAGTAATTCATTTGAAGGATAAGATACCTTAATAATTACATATAATGAAACTGTTACACAATAAAACTTTAAATATGAAAAATGGTTTGTTCGGGTGAGGGGGAGGGGTAGTTTACCGGCAGTGTTTTGTGTTTTAACTATAGTAAACTACTTAATTTTGATAATTAAGTATCCTGAAAAGAGGATCATAATAATCCACTGTAAAAAAGTAGATGAAATATCTATAAATGAAAATGATAATTGATGGGGAGGGAGTAATTATTTGAAAATTACTTGTCTGATCTCGAATAAACTACTTTATTTTGAAGGATAAGATACCTTAGTAATTACATATAATTAGGCTTTTACTTACCGCTGTAGGAGCGCTCATAAAAATATGTTAATCTGAATAGTGTATGGAAACGGATAGGCTACTGTTTTTATATAGCTGGATTTTGTACGACACGAGAAAACCATTTTTTAAATTCTGTTACTTGACTGTACAACGTTTTCTACATGTTACAGTCATCCGACTGCCCTGTTGTGAATTAGGCGTATGTATCATGTATAGATTAGGTATAATTTCATAATACGTTAAACCTGGGTAATACGTAGGTCACGCATCATCTACGAGATTCTATGGATGAAAATATGAATAAATTAGTAGGTGTTTGTTTGACACATGACGTAAAATCATAGTTTGGAGGTATACAATGTGTAGTGGCGCATAAGGCATATGAGAGTGACAGGAGGATTATAGTGAACTATGATTGTCTCTTAATTCAGTACTTAAGTTCCGACAGTCGCAGTAGAAGTGGCGTCTACATGATAATAAAGCGTGTTAATAAACCCGTGTGTAATAGTTTCTACCACAATGCATTTTAGTGAAAAAAAAATGCATTGGAGAGTGTTTGTAAAAAAAAACCAAGATCTTCTGTGGTAACCCGGTGTGTGTTATACCGGATGTTTTAAGGATAAGGTGTGGCGTGAGATACGTAATTGAAATTCATTAAGCCCAAGTCACTTTACCTTCCTTGTCTCTAAGTCTGATCAAACGGAAAGCACAATAAGAACAACCGAAATGTGACTTTAAAAGGTTGCAGTATTCCTAATTTGAATATTCTTCTTCTCCTTTCAAGCATTAGGCTTGCGGTCTGTGGTATCCCCCTGGTCGTGGTACAGCTCACGTTCCACCGCCGCCAGAAATTAGCCATCTAGACACTACGTGCGGTGGCGAGCCGCACGGTGGACAGAACGCGCGCGCGCGGGTTTGTTATTTATCTAGTCCAGACATACCAGACAAGACCGCTGTGTTATTGTTCTTAGCGACAGGGGTTAGGTAGGGAGACCAAGTCGATCCCACGACCTCATCACTGCCGTTGAGATTGTGAGTCTCAACCGTTTCACTTTGCCGGCCCGCGCCACTTAATTTGAATATTATAAATAAAATACAAATCCTCAAGTCACGCAACACATGATCTAGTATCCCCGGAGATGAAGAGTGTACAAATCAGTGTACGGCGACACGGGCACATTATTGCAATAACGGGTTCCGTTCACTCACTATTAACACTGCGAATTGCTTCTGCCGCCTTGCCAAAATAAAAACGGTCATTGCCTCCACAATAAGAATTAACCATATAGGTAACTGTCTTACTCTGTAGATCAGATTTTTATCTTAGACACTGTACGCTCCTAAGACATTTCAAAATTCAGTGTCCAGTGAGTAAAATAAATATTCGTCGTTGGCGAGAGGAAGTGTCCAGTAATAAACACTTTGACGTTACACCTTTAAAAGCTGCACAGACTAAATACAAGAACTGGAATTTGTCGGCTTGCCAAGATTACACAGAACTGAATGCTAATAAACATCTAAATTTCCAGTTCGGCCTGACAGTGTGTAATGCCAGATCGTCTTGACCGGTGTTCCGTTTCAGCTGTGGTTCTGTAAGCCTCGTTCTTCCCATTCTTCTCTTGCCTGTCGGTTGATATTTCAAGGCTTGTTTTTAGAATCCTTTCGTCTTCCATTCTTCTTACACCATCATTCCATCTTTCTCTGTATAAACAGTTCTGCAACCTGTGTTACTGGACGAACGTTCAATTTCTGTCTGATGGTCTAATTTCTTGTCATGTCTCCCCTAAAAGCCATTCATCGGCGCAAGAAACTTCATTTCAGATTATTATAATAGCCTGAGATGTCTTTTCTTGGGTGCCCAACATTCTGAGCCGATACCTTACAACTTAACAACCTTATTTATTCTTCGCAAATTTCTCCCGACAGTTTCTCTTCGAAAATGTTGAAAATAAATTCATTATGTTTGAACACTAGTCGAAACAATTTTAATTTCCTCTACCCCCACTACTTTCATAATTTTTATTTTCTCTTTTCCTTCTTTTAAAACTCCAACTTAACTGTTTTTTTTTTTTATTGTCTTGTTCTTAAGGAATCTTATACGTGTACCGTTTATCCGTTGTAATTTATTTATCTTGCTGCTCGTGCCTCTGTCTTGTTCATAAGAATTCGCAGCCGGATTACTGAAAATTTGAGACCTGTTCCAACACAGTACCTTTGTTGTAACGTTTATGACAATTTTTGTGTTTATGAGATAGTTGCCGGAAAATTTAATGGTTTAGTTGTTAAAAACGATACTTTCGTGTCATGTAGGGAACTTCAATGTCATTGGTTAAAAATTGAGGCTGGTCGGTTATGATTGTAAGGTGATCGTCAACAAATAACATTGTGTTTAGGCACTTGTTGCGAATTTATGCCTGAATTTATTCTCAGTTCCTTAAATATTCTGGTACAGTTATATTTATAGACGTTAAACAGTGTCCATGATATATGTACTGCAACATGTGTCGTACGCCTCCTTGATTAATGAGAACGGGTGAGTCATGGCACTCATTGTTACATGCATGAACAGTAAAATTGTATAGATTTTTAGGATGACCCAGTTTCACAACGTTGGTAAAACTTTTTGTTTCGGTGATATATTCTTTCTCATTTATAGCTGAGCCAGTAGATAAACAAACGAGACAGTAGAGATTCCTCTGTAAGTCACCTCACTCCACCCCGCAAGCTGTAATCCTTCCACGTGTTACGCTTTTCCTAGTTGTCGGTTGTCTTCACCGTATAACTGCTAATAATCGTATAAACAGAATATTTTGGCCATGGTGTTTTGATCGCCTTTATTTAAATATTAATGTTAATAGTAATTGACAATGTAACTTTGTATAAATGTGTAGCACATGTACTTTATACATGTTTTTTATTATAAACATTCTGTTGAACATAAACTGAATCTTTTAAACAATAGCTAAAAAATTACTGTAATACGTTAACTGCCTAGTCGTTATAAACAGGAATTGAATTGAACTTGTGCGTTAAATATGAAAGCATTGTGTCACATCTCCGCAACGATTATGTTGTTTTTATGTGGTTTAATGCAATAAGTTATCTATCTCATGATTAATTTAATATTTGAACATACGTTATTCTTTCTTCGTCATATACATACCTTTTCGTTTATTCAATGAAAACTACGCCCGTCGTTAATCTTTATTTTGTTATGATCAATTTGAATTTATATGGTTGATTTGTGTGTTCTTGAAAACCGTAAGAAATGAATAACGAATTTTAAAATATCGATAATCTACTGAGACGTGCAAGATTAATATTTGTGAGGCTGCGGAACAAGGCTGTTCGCATGTCGATTGACCGTATTTTTTACTTACAATCAACTTTTTTGTTTGCGTCTTGTCATTACTAATGAAGATTGTGAAATCCTCAGTTGTCAGAAAAATTAATTTTGAAATTTATTTAAGTGAAGTGTATGTGATGTGTACTCGCAGATGCTGTTAGTGCAATTTTTTAGTGTTGAAGATTTATATCATGTTTTCCAACCACGCTGCTAAATTTGAACAGGAGTTTAATACGAAGAAAGCATCTGGAAAGTATCTGTGTCATGTACGTGTTATACTGTATGTATATTTGAATGGGGTCTGCCACACTCTAGTCTGACCGTAGATGGGTAATGAAAATCTGCCTAAGCAACCGAAAGGAAGAATAAAACCAACGAAAAGGTGGTCGGATAATTGAAGACTGGATAAACATCTACCTAAACTACATAGCGAAGATGATGATTATAATGAATTATACACATTCGTGTAACATAATTAACGAAAAAATTAAAAATAGCGGATGTGATTCAGGGGGGTAACTACCGGGTGGCTAGACTAACAAATTTCCAAGGGCTCACAAGGTAAAGGGCGCCCACCGTCTTTCTGTTTTACACTGAGAAAAATATTTTAACAAAAATTACCAAGTTATTTTACAGTAGAGGAACAAAACGACTCTCGGACTTAACTCTTAACTTGAGACTCTACTTACTTACTTAACTCTCGGACTTGAGAGTTAAGTAAAAAACTTTTGTATAAAGTGTACTTGGCTTAGCCTACTAAGCAAAAATTACATATCCGCCTAGTTAAAATTTGGAGATTTGGTTCCATTTCCAAGAACATTTAAAATTTTTGCTAGGTTGACCTAGCAAAATGTATACGAAGGCCTTTTAATTACCCTCGAGTTCGACTGTGTCTCTATTCCAAAACGACATTGCTAATATTCTTATCACACAATCTTTCTCAGTAAATTTCGTAGATGCACCTCTGGAAGAGCAAATGGGTTTTTGGAAAGGGTAGGTCGACTGTGGATGCATTGTTTGTATTACGGACAAATAACAGAGAAAAGGCGGGAGTATAACCAGGAAACGCATATCGCTTTTGTTGACCTGGAAAAAGCATTTGGTAATGTAGACCGTCAAAAGTTATGGAATATTATGGATAGAAGAGGATATCTACAGCATTTAATAAATTCAGTTAAGATCCTGTACAAGACTAAGTACATCTGTAGTCCTGGATCTGAATGGTAGGCTCTCAGGTGACATTCCAATAAATACGAGAGTTACGCAGGATGCTGTGTTTCCCCAACCTTGTTTAATATATACATTGACGACATGTTGAGAGCATGGAAATTCAGAGTGACTTCGGGAATGCAGCTTAACAAATCAATTTGTATGGGTTCCCTGCTATATGCGGATGACATAGTTCTTATTCAACAAAGTGAGGATGATTTACAAAGAGCTATGTTTCAATTACAAGAAGTGGCAAGAGAGTACTCACTGACAATTTCAGTAAGAAAGACCGACCTTTAAATGTCTAGTGAGGACTAAGATAGTTATAAACAAAAGCACTATAGAACAAGTGAGCCGTTTCAAATATCTCGGCTGTGCAGTAAGCTATGAATCTGAATATGATATAAGAGAGAAGATAATAAATTTAGGAACATTTATGGTATGATTCATAGAAATATTAGAAATAAAACAACACACAGCACAAGGATTAAATTTTATAAGACAATTGCAATCCACATTGATTTACGCGAGTGAGGCGTGGGTCATGACAAAAAAGGAATGCGGCAAGATTCAGAGAGCTGAAATTCAGTTTTTCCGAAATACTGTAAATTTTACATTGCAAGACAGAATAGGGAATGAGGATATCAGAGCAGAACTCGAAGTAAAGGACATAAATGAAATTATTTCAATTTACAGAAGACAATAGTGGGATCGATTGCCGAAAGCGGCACTGAACTATAAAGCCATTGGTAGAAGAGATGTGGGTCGTCCGAGGAAGAAGAAGAAATTTCGTATTTATATATTCAGTTATTTTGTAAGAATAACTTGGTGCTCCATCCCTGACCCGGTTTCGGCTAGTTGTTACTTGTTAATAACAAGTAACCTGCTGAATCTAGTTGTCAATAGATTCAGCAGGTATGGAAATTATTCGAACATTATAAAACGTGTAAGGACAACAATCTATAGAACTCGAGGGGGCCCGCCTTGAAACTTTTCCAGGGGCTCCTGAGCCTCTAGTTATGCCACTGATGTGATGATAAAACTCTCCTGAATATTGTGGACGTAAAGATTCGTATAATAACTACACTTTAGCGGTTTACGACCACCTTTTGTTGATACTGTTGTTTAATACCAAATGTTTCTAAATTGTGGCATCCTCAGTGATAATTATGGAATGGACGGAAACGTCCGGTTTTTAAAATGTGGTTATCAATAAATGTGGTAGTTAAGAAAAAAGTGTTGTTATTAATAGTTCCGACCACGAAAGTCTACGAGTAGAAACACAAAGATTCTTAATTTTATATCAAGACTAGTATTGTTAATAGCGGACGCGTATTCAGTTCAAGTCTTCTGTCTAAACGATATGTCCAAGATTTAAGGTCTTAACGCCACTCGTATGTCGTGGATCCCTCTTTATTTCTCCGTAAGGGCTTCTCTCTGTGATGTGCCATAAACGCAGTTAACCTTCGTCTTCCCCATTTCTCCTTCCCTATATCTTACCTGCTCTCATATTTTCAGTTCCTTCTCCCAGAAAGCAGTTTTCCCCCAGAATATGTCCCATATATCCTAAACAGGTAGCGTTCCTTTTCTTAATATTTCAGTTTGTTCCCCTAACTTTCCCAGCACCATCTGATTTCTTATCATGCCGGTCCATCTTACACTCTGTATTTATCTCCAGGTCCATATCTCGATACGTTCCGGATAACGTGCATCCCTACATCCGACGATCCACGTCTCTGTTCCATATGGTGTCACGCTTCTAACATAGCTCAATAATCTTTTCTATAAGGAACTTTCCAGTCTGCTAGTGAACCATTTTTTTCTTCCCGCCGAAAGCTATTTTTACCATCGCTGTTGTAGCTTTTACTTCTTTTGTAAATCTGTCATCATTCAGGATTACAACTTTGCCGTGTTTATTTGCTGAACTGCTACTTGTCAAGTTCCGGACGAGGCCTTTCATTGTTTCCACCAATTTCAAGTCCTAAACCACGACCAGAGGCCTTTGTGTCTCCACGTGCCTTGAAAATGGTGGAAACACTGAAAGGCCTCGTCCGGAACATGACAAGTAGCAGTTCAGCAAGTAAACACGACAAAGTTGGAATTACAGAGACTGCTAATTCAAAAAACGAGATGAATTTAGGATTACGCTACTCAGTTATTTAAATTGCCCTGTTTCCAAGTTTTCCTTATCTGTAATAATGTTTAGTAAACATTTTCATTCTTCCTCTATTCTCATGAGGTGACTCCTTGTTTATTTTTCTACCATAATTCGTCTACACTTGGCGTTATTCATCTACCATATTCTGCAGCATATTCTCTTATTACTATTACTTGGGTCTCATTAAAGACTTTCTTAATTAATTTTTCAAATAGGACTACGTATGTGCGGAATAATAACGGTGGTGTAACGGTGAATAATACTGCTTCCCTTCCTGTCTGAATACCTCCTTGCTTTTCACTTTTTCTTATACTAACCTTTTGATTCATATACAAATTTCTGCGAGTCTTCTGACCCTTCAGTCGATATCCAAGCTAGTTGACTAACCATTGCTTTCTCCCTGTCAGTGAAACAAACACTTAACTCTTTGCTGTACTGCATCAGTGTTCCTGTAATTATTCTCAAAACGTCTATCACATCTGTTATTCCTTTTCTCTTTCTGCAGTCAATTGGTTCTTCACCCCAAATTCTTCACTGACTTCATTTTGTAGTCTCCTCTTCAGAATACGTGTCATCGCTTACGCTATGAGATATAAATAAGATCCACATGAGAGTTGTCCTGTAATTCATACAGCTTTTCTCATTTTATTTAATTTTCTTGGGTAGAAAGTCTTCTCAGACTCATACTACTTTGAGTTATGGGTCGCTTATAACACTCATTAAAGGTGTCAGTTGTAATACATATTCAGTCCTGAATACGCGATTCGATTTAGTAACCATTTTCAGGTCGCTAAATTCGCAAACGATTCGCGTCGTCAGCATCGACCATTTCTATTGGTGTGCCATTTATATTTTTTTACATTACAGACGTGGAAATAGCTTCCCTTGTTATCCCGACAAATAACGTATTTAATGAGAACTGAAAGAGAGCTCGGTTGTATACAGTGTGCACTGTAACAAGGTTACAACCGTTATTATGTACAATTTGCTACACGTTGTTTTCCTTTTGTGCGCCATAACGCATTAATATTGCAACAAACATTCATTTATGTATTTAACAGGTGATATATAGCCGACTGTCACGGAGTTCATTTAAATATTAACTAATTTTTTTTTTAATATGCAAATGTAAATGAACGTGCTGTGCTGTTACTATTATCTCGGATTGAATTCGCACTTAATCAGTATTCGTCTGTGTAAAATAGTTATTAATGAATTTGTATGATATACGACGTGTGGCAGTTTGCCCATACACGAAGAATTGACTTTCTGTAGTGTGTTAATTCTGGGTGGGTGCTGTGCCACGTACCCACGGGTGAAGGCGCACGCCTGGCGTTCTGTCTCGCGTTACTTTGAAATGGTTGCAGAAGAAAAGGGATATAATTCCAAGCCGCAGTAACCGAAATTAAGGAACGCAAATATAAACATTAAAATAACATTTAATAAGTCTAATTAGAAAGTATGTTAATAGATTCTGCGTTTGGTACGATGACGTTCACGTATACTGTTTGTAAATTAAAGGTTTCGTCACGTAGGCCTAGTTTTATTTATATATATATATATATATATATATATATAACGTTTGATATAAAGTACGTACTATGAATGGACAAAAATAAACAGTGGCTGTGTTAGGCAAAGAGTCGGTGTAACTGACAAAAATAGGCAATGTAGGGGTGAGTAATCGTCCAATCGCCCAACATTCGAAATTGCAATTCTCCAGTCCTTTGATATTACGTAACCTACTCAGGTGAATTTTCCAGGTCGCTCTAATTGGAAAAAAAATATTTATTTATAAAATCCGTATTACTTCAACATCCAGAGTAGTGTCGTGGTTACGTTGTGTGAAGTATAAACTTAACCCAATGGAAGGAATTTTGTATTTGAGAATCTTGAAACTCCCAATATGCTGATATTACGAGAAATAATGAAGCGTTAAACGCGATAAGAGGTTCTACTAAAGGGGAAAGTAAAAGGCTGCGTAGTGAAGGATAAGATCGACGACTGGCGTAGTTTTCGTTGAATAAACGACAAGACAGGCACATGATGAAGGAAGAATAACGGATGTTCCAATATTAAACTAATCGTGATATTGCACTCATAAGTTAATACCTTACAACTTATTTCTTGGAAAAGTCGATTCCAGTGTGCTAAAAGTTAATACTACGGAAGGACCGTGTTACAAAACAATCTGCTCCGCGAGTAATTCGAACAGCTTGTGATAGACGATGCCGTTGTAACAAGCAGAGAACAGAAGTAGTATTTGTATGGGTAAGAGAGCTTCTGCAAAGGAAAGAGCATTACTGACAGCCAGAAAGATTCCGATTGAGATGAGAAAGAAGTTTACTAAATGTTTACTTTGAGTGCGATTTTATAAGTGTGAAACATGGACCATCAAAAGAAAAAAGAAAGGTACTAAAGGGTTTCGAAATGTGGTTGTGGCGAAGAATGATTAAGATGAAACGGGGGTAAGAAACGGCGAAGTATTGACGACAACATAAGAGGAAAGAAAACTATTAAAAGTAATAAGAAAGAGAAAAACATTTCTGTTGGGGCGTACATTGCGTAGAAACTATCTGCAGCTAAAGGATCGTAGGTGGAAAGGTGGAAGGAAAGTGAGGACGGGGAAGAAGAAAGATTGGATTGTTTGATGACATCAGAAACGGAAGGTGCTATAGTCAGATAAAGACAAATGCATAGGGACAAATATGGAGAGCATTCATTTGAAACCTGTCATAGACGCTGTTGGAACTATTATTTGCCGGGCTTTAGGCCGCCAACTATTATTTGTTTGAACTATTAGGCCGTGGCGTATTGGTTGTATGCAGGACAGAAGTTTCGGCCCCACCGTCGGAGGCCATCTTCAGTGTCAGAAACGACTGGCGGACCGTGCCAATTGTTTCTGACACTGAAGTGGGGCCGAAACGTCTGTCCTGCATACAAGCAGTAGATCACGGCCTCGGCAAATAATAGTTCCAGTTGAAATATCTGACGCCGGCTGTGAAAGCCAGAGGATTTCTGTCAGAAAGTTTTACCAAAGTAGACAAGCCCGCGAGTAATTCAGTTTTTAATCACGACGCTGTTCTAACCGTCTTTTAACAGTTTCCTTACAGTTTGTGAATTCAGTAAAACAAAAGTATTTTGTCGAGTTCCAGACGTAAAGGTTCATACATTTTAAACATTTGCTGGAACGCTATTCCCTCCGCCAAACATATGCAAAGTCACGTGCGTCTGACTTGAATTAAACATAGGCATGCGCTGTTGCTCGACTTCACATACGGACTGAATTGTGGAAGCAAATGACAGTTTTGTAGCGTGAATCATCCAGTGTAAATTTTTTTGTCAGTAAACAGAGAGCAAAGCGAGGAACGCACGCGGCCAGTCAAGGCCACGTACACACACACCGTGACGTGACGTGACGTGACGTGACGTATGCGTACTGACTGACGCTGCTCGCTCGTGTCAGCTGCGATAGCCCGCGCTTCCTGTCTCATGCCGTTCCTTCCGATTGCATTCTACGGCGTTGCTTCAGTGCGAAATGCGTGTGCCGTTTTCATCAGAAAAAAACGAAGGACGGCAGGTTTTCGCCGCGTTGTCGGTTCTAGCGCCGCTGACAGGTTCGCGTTTCTCTTCATTCATTGTTCGTTCCCGACTGAATTACTTTCCCGACATTGTTGTTGTGTAATGATATTGGTTTATTTGTTCAGCAGGGCGTGGTGCCAATTTTTGTGTGTTTGTTTCTGGAGTCGGTTGTAGAGTCAGCGTGTAGAAGCCGCCACTCGGTCGGTTATAACGGACGTTACGTAATTACGTACTTTTGGCTTGTGTCGCTGTAAAGTTTCTCCTACGACACATTTTGGCCACTCTTAATTTTACAATTCCTTAACGATTTGCTTCTGACGAGGAATTTGTTTTATACTCTGGACATACGATAACAGTAATTCATATGTCGATATGCTGTGTCGAATTCTGGCGTCTGAGATGAATTAAACAATTCTGTTACAAGAAAATAAATCTTGGATTTCGTTGTCCATGACGTGTCCGTTACTTAACTAAATACAACTATTTCACTAACGACTCGGAACACAAAAAAACCTTTGTGTTCCGAGTCGTTAGTGAAATAGTTGTATTTAAAATAAATCTTTTTTGTGTTATATGTGGCGTCAGTTTTCCAAACAAAAAATACCTGTTGGCTACGATAATGAAAAATAATGCATTTTTCCAAGCAATACCTCAGACAAATGAAAAAAATCAGTATTCTTCCCGTACAATTTTATAAATTAGTTTCATACATTTTTGCGTCTCAAAGTTTTTCTGTAAACCAACGTGAAATGTGTTGGAAATACGTACCGGTATATAATTGCAAAAAACGTTAAGTGAATGTCATTATTAAGAAAACTCTAAATTATTTTATTAATTTACAAATAATGTAATTCCTATTCCTCGTGCAATTTGCAGTTATTTGTAAGCCATATATGTTAACATACGCAACTGTCTTATAAATCGGCCTGCGTTAAGTGATTATGGAATTTCGATGAAATTTTTATTAGCTATGGGGGGATTGATCCTCTTGATCCCCCCCCCCCCGTAGTTATGTCAATGCACAACAGTATAACTTTTATCATCATCATCATCATCATCATCGTCTTCCCGGATTAAACCAAGGATGGAGTGTTCCGGTCTCAAATAGGCAAAGATTAGAGCTGGTGACTCCAACGCTTCCTCGGACGTCGTACACCGTCCCCTCTCCTTCCCCTCGGCTTATAGTTCCAGAGTCTTTTGGGGATGCGGCAGTCATCCATTCGGCAAAGTTTTTCCCACCAATTCAGCCGATACTGGGCGATCCTGTCGAATATAGTTTACTCATAATGTTTATTTCCTCCCGTGTATCTGTGTTTCTTGTATGATCGTGAAGTGTAGGCCTATACCTTGCCACGTGCCTGAGAAACCTAATTTCAGCCGCTTGAATGCGACTGGCCTGGCCTTTCGTTAAATTCCAATTCTCAGACCCATAAAGAAGTGTGGGAAGAGCCATCACCGTGTAGAATTTTAGGCGTGACTTACGGGTTCGCCTAATGGTCCCGCACATAAGGTCGAACTTATGCAACGTATTCACAACATCGTTGCATGCATTATAAGACACACTGTAGCCCAGTCAAAATTCCTAACTTGTTCCAGGACTGTACCATCTATAACAATTTTTGCCCGTACGGGATCAGTCCACGAAAAGCCATCACCTTGGTCTTACGTGTGGATATCTGCAATCCAGAGTCTTTGCAGATTCCATTTAACAAATGTATCCCCATATTAACCTCTTTCGCATAATAGTTTTCTAGCAATAGTGTAATGCAGTATTAAGCCAAACTATCATAGACCAACAGATTCCACTTTTCCCTTACTATTTGCTAGAAGAGTGCTTAAAAGATACACGTTACATTAAATCATTCGATTGAAATAAAACTTTTTTTACGGGACCCCGATAAATTTCCTGCATCGGGATGAAGATTAACATTCGGAAGCCTTTGATGTAATAATGTGTTCTTCCGGAAACGGTCTCTGTTCACCAATCAGGTTTCACCGTCGACTAATCAAATTATGCCGTTAGTAAGATGAGGTTACTGTTTTGTGTCCACCTTGCCGCTGTGTTGCCATGATTAGTGTTCATCCACCGCAGATTGTCGCATCCATTGGAACCGACTAATTCATGTACAGAAACATGTCAACGATGTAACTACACTGACGGTGGGAGATAACAAATTTGATTATTACTGATAACAGTTGCTTGATGCGGCAGTTTCCATAATTGTAGCCTACAGAAAGAAAGGGGAGAAATTTGTGTCGTTGTAAAGTCTTGATGGTTTATCACAGTGGGTGAAGTTTCTAAAGTAACCAGACTAACTATTCATGGCAGAACTATTATATTAGGAGCTATTTTTCACGGTGTACACTTATTTGCTGCTAAGAAAATTGTGTGTTATACGTTTGTTTCGGAACGCAGAAGACGAGTTTGGAATTACTCCAGCCAGCTTGTTAGTATTCGACTAAAGTGACCACCAGACTAGTGCCGCGTACGTGAGAGCATAATAAGGGCGACTTCTATGCACAAACTCAGACGGACGATCAAACACGACGAGATTATGGAAAAAAGTTTCGCTTGGATCGCGCAATCCTCTCAAAAACACATCAGTCACGTGGGCATTGAAGTTCGAGGGTAATCACTTCACTCCTCTCCAGGGAATATCTTTGAGAGAAAAGTTGATGGGAAGCGAGCTGGTCCGTGAAGCAAATCGTCTTTGATTTTTCCGTGTTGATCACGACGCATTGTTCTGTAAGCCAGTTCGACTGACGCAGTAACATTATTCTCGCAAATACGCATGGTAGATTCGGTTTAGGACCTAAAGGGCTCCAAATTGTTCCCTGGAGTACTACGTCGATTCTGAACTTTAACAATGGTGTAAACGGGGAGAATATGATCTTGTTTGAGTTCATACTATTCTGCTACGGATTCTAAATGAGAACAAATTTGACCAGGAAGAACAAAAATAATAATTAACGATCAAATTAGAGAACAGGTGAGCCCTTTTAACTATTTAGGGAATGATGTTGGCTATGATAAGAATCATGACATTGATGTTAAGTTAGGCAAGTTCCAGACGATCTGTGGGACAATCAATCGTAGTTTCAGAAACAAAGTGCGTGGGGAGACAAATTGATGTTCTATAAAGTCACGGAGGTCCCTCTGTTGTCCAGTAGGTGTGAATTATGGACAACAAATAAGAAACAAGAAAGAAAAAATCCGGCCTTAGAAACGGAATTCTTACGAGGAGTTAAAAAATATTACAGAGTTGATCATATAAAGATTGAAATCATAAGAGAAGAATTAGAAGTTTGTAACTTGAATGACAGATTAAAAGATTATAACCGACGGTGGAAAGAACACCTGAAAAAATGCCAGATTCATGACAGGCCAAACAATTCTGGACATATAAACCTACAGGACATACGTATGTAGTCAGACCCAGGAAGGATTTTTGAAGACGAACGGGCAGCGTCTTACCTATGCCGTGATGGGAAGATGATTATGATGAAGATTTTCAATCTGTTCTAAATTCTGTTATTGATGTTCTTTTCGGTATGGTGTCTTCAGAAATTTGTAGCACACTAGTTGGCCATATTCATTTAACTCGTATAGTCGATGCTGTTACAAATGATTGGCGGATACGTAAAACACGATATGCAAGTGCAGTCGAGTAGTGATGAAAATTGTAAAGATGCATGTGTGATGTCAGCAATTGTATTTGTCACCGATATTTATGGATTGGAAACGAATGAGGACGGCGCGCACGCTGTGGCAGGGGGAGGAAAAGAGAGCGGGAGACAAGATGTACGCGTACAGATACAGACGTGTTGACAGAACTCGTTCCCGCTTCTCTAGAAATTAAGTTGTTACGAACTGAACCCGGGTCTTGTACGGTTCAGGCGATTGGTGTTCGCCTGCATGTAGCCAAAAATGATTGCAAACAAACTGCGGGCGGAGAGTTTAGTTGATAGTTATTTGCCTGTATCTCTTTGCACTCACGTTGTGTAGAAAGGCCAGGGCTTCGATTACAGTGACAATAAAACGCGCTCAGTTGTGAATTTCTAGAGGTCGTTGAGAATTTGTTTTAAGGTTTCTCCTCTGTCGTTGGCGTACGATGTCTGCATTCCGCCGATTCAGTATGACAGAAATTTGATATACTACACATTTTGATTACGTGTAACAACAACGCTATTCGAAGTTTGTAGTATTGTGTGTAGTGTCCAAATACGCGTATGGTAATTGCTAATTTCACGTGCATCTAGAACAGCGATCTTTAAAGGAGTGTAGAATTAGTTGGGTGTAGAAAAAATATTTTTTTTAATAGCACTTGACAACTGAACTTGTGTTTTATTCGAGTAAGCTAAGAAACCACGTTTTAAATATTAATGATTATCATAGCCAGTGTGCACCATGTTGTGATGTTATGTGGGAAATACTATATGTCCGTATTGTCTTAAGGTATTATGCTTTCTTGCATGTTGGTTACTGAACTATTTTTATGCCGTATAAGTTTACTGTTTCTTAAATTTTGAACAACATCTCGTTTTTATATTTTATAAGCAGATTTTAAACATTTTTTTTAAACCTCAGTAGACTATAGTTTCACAAAAGAAAAGTTGTGCAAAACGTTTATTATATTTATCGTCGGACGTGGGGACCATAATAAAGACTAATTTAAACGAAAATAAATATTATAAAAGTTCGTAAAACAACAATTACAACCAAAAAATTTAATTCAATTATGAAAGGCAACTTACTGATTACACGGGCATTGAGGTGAAGTGTGCACAGACGAATAATAAATTTAATTAATGTTTTAGTAATTCTGTGGGGCTCCTCAGAAAATTATTATTCTAAGTGTTGTGGAAGGTACAAGATTAAAAAAGACTGTGCGTTCAATGTCAGTCATAAAAATAACGTTTAACTATTTGAGGTTTTATTCCTAATGGAGGTTAGGGTGGCGAACGGGACCCCCCCCCCCACCAGATGGTCGAAACAATTTAACGAATTTTGTTAATCTCGTAATTTTTATGTTACTTTATTATTTTTTCAGCTGTGTACAGTAATATAGTAGTAACTCTTTTCAAATAACCAAACAGGGGTTTTCCACAGCATTTACGTACCGGTATACGTTTTAATTATGAAATATAGGAAAGTCAATTAAGTCAATAAGTATCTTCTAAACAATGTTTCAGTAACGCGTATTTTTATTGTGTTATTATCGTTTACTGTAATGGGATTGATTTCAGGATGTTATCACACATTATCAACCACTTTAACGATAGTAATGTTGATTAGCCTTAACTTTTTTTTCTTTTATATGAACCGACTAGACGGGACTTCCCCCCCCCCCAGGTCAAATTCTAGATACGCCACTGCGTTAGACATAACCTTTAAACACTGTGGGATTTCCTATGTTTCGCAACATGTAGTCCTACAGCCTGGAGTTATAAGTACGCACATTATTAGTGAATTAAACATGAATAGGTCTACTCCCACTTTATTGGAAGTTGCCCACGTATTTGAATCAGTTGCGTGTTTAATATGAAGTAAACTCGACCTCGGTCAGATAAATAAATGTTTCATTGTGATGATAAGAAGTGATTGTCTGTTGTTAATTACATTGTATTTAGCGGGATGTAATTTATTAGGTTGTTATGGTGACATTAACACGTTGTAGGCAGGGGGCCATTAATATTACTGTTTAATTTACGTTGCTGAGACACATTTTTTCTTATGTGATATTATCAAATAATAAATTACTTCTGTAGGTATATTTTTCTTATTTTTATCACTATATTTACACCTGGAGTACGTTTCACAGATTTAATAAGTATCTTCAGAGATTTAATTTTAAATATAATTATGCAAATATAGTAATAAATAAAAGAAAATACACTTGGGCATAAATAATGTATTATTTGTTAATATATAACATACAGACACTGCAAGAAACTCAAGCATCAAGAGTTACAAAGAAATTATTTATTTTGTTAGTGTAGGTCCACATTTTCTTAATTCTTAAAGTATAAGGTACTGTTTTTTATTTATTTACATATCTTGGTTTAAAGGAGGAAATTAACTATTTTTGTGGTACGTAATTTCATTGGATGTGTTAAAGGTAATTGTTGTTATTGTCTTAAGTAACGGTACTCGATTAATTGAGGCAAGTGTATGATTCATTAGGATTACGTCATATTTTTCTTTTAATTAGTTTAGTACTAGTAATTAGTTTAGTATAAGGTAGTGTTTATCTATTGTCAATAAGAAGCAAATAATTAACACAGAATTGTGTTCAGTAACGTATTATTGTTTAGATAATTGTGAATGAATATAATGACTCACAGTTCCAAATGGTGATATCTCTTGTGTGTGTTATAAATCTGATATGCGTCACTTAATCCATGTAAGTGTAAAATATCATTAAAACAGTGTACAAAATACATGAAAGTAAGGTTAATTCAGGAAGGTTCTGAACATAGAAGTGGGGGCAGTTTAGTACCACTTCATTGGGTAAAACTCCCAAATCGCAAGAACCGAACTATTAGAATTTAATTTACATGTATTACTATTACATTTTACATTACATGTATTTAAATAGTTAAAATTTGTAACGATTGTAAAATAGTATAAATTTAAATAGTTAAAATTTATTATATATTTTGAAAATATAGGTACATATAATTGAATATTAGTGACATGAAACATTACATTGGCATTTATTATTTAAGTTATTTAATGTATGCTATTGAATACGATTAATTATTAATATTATTATTATTATACTGTATATAGAATTAGGTAAATTTCAATAGTAGATCTTTTTTTTTTTTTTTTTTTTTTTTTTTGTAAACAAAAAACTCATCGAAAACCCTGATTACTCTGCTTTCTTCTTTTTTTTTTAACAAGTCGTAACATCTATGTATGATTGTTGATTAGAATACATAGTTACACATGAAACTTGGGCATGCCCTGTTACACACAACACATGCTTAGCAGAATTTCCCTTATGGGTCGTTCCACTTGTTACATATATTTAGAATAGTTTGAGAACAAATTTCATACTTAAAACTTCGTACACAGAACAAATTATAGGAACACAGTCTTCAGTTCGAATACGCAATTGTTCAGTGCCTGTCAGTGGCGTATGTGGAATTTGATCTGGGAGGGGGTCCGGTCGAGTCGGCTTCATACGTTAGAAGAAACAGGTTAAGATTAATCAACATTACTATCGTATACAGTATTTAATATTTCAAACGTATACGCAAACCTGTGTAATAAACCTGCTTGTATATTTAAAAAACAGTTACTACTATATTAGCGTGCACAAGTGAAACAAATAATAAAATAGCCTAAAAATTTAGAGATTAACAAAATTCGTCAACTGTTTTAGATCCTCGGTGGGGGGGGGGGGTCCGGTCCCGGTACGTCCACACCGTAATACGCCCCTGATGCCTGTTGTATAAACACTGACTGATATTTCTTGAAACTAAATATTAGTCAATGTTTATGAATTCTTTTTTTGTAAATAGTGACTTTTTTACAATATTGTGACCTCGAGTGCACAGTGTATATGTCCTGACGATGGCCTATGACCGAACTCGATCGAAATTTAGAATGTGAGTAATTAAAACTTTATTATAAATTATATGTATGGTATCTTTAGGAGGTTGTGAACAATGAATACACCACGATAGAAGATTGAGATTATAGGTAGGCCTACCGTTAGTAATCAAGTGTGTGTATATTATAAATACATCACATTATCATTAGTGATACATATAGTTTCACATGCCACCAGTAAATGTGTTATGTAATAACGTCTTGTTTATGTAGTTCTTCAGACACGAGTTCCAAATTATTCTATATTAGATATTAATGGTTGCACAAATATTAAACGTTATTTGACCTCAGATTTTAAGTATGTCACTATAATCAGAACATTTGTAGAGAATGAAATAAGGCATTTTCCTCATTGAAATGAATCTACGTAAAGTAATACGATACTATTAATATGTTGAAGTGACGTCAGTGTATGTAACAGCGTAAACTGATGCTAGGAATCCTGGATGACAATTTCAGTTCGACATCTTGAGTAGTTGTTCCGGTCCAGTAACCGTGATACATATAATTTCATAAGCCACCAGTAATGACGTCTTGTTTATGTTGTTCTTCAGACACGAGTTGCAAATTACGATATATTAGATAGTAATGGTTGCACAAATATTAAAAGTTACCTGCCATTATATTTTAATTATGTCATTATTATCAGAACATTTTTAGACAAGGAAATAACGGGGTTTTCGTCATTGAAATGAATCCACGTAAAGTAATACGATACTATTAATATGTTAAAATGACGTGCTTATGTCAGTATGTATAACAGCGTATGCTACTGACTAATCTTATACATTCTGTTTGGTAAGTTTGCAGTCTTCCCCAATCTAACCATGTGAAATGTTCTGTCCATCAGCAGAGCGATGAATTATTATTATTAACCCAAATGATTCCTTTAAGTCATTTTTTTTTATTTCAGACTTGCTGAGCAGCTGCTAAGTTTTTTTTTTTAGAGATTAATAACCCGTACTAAAGCGCATTCCAAACTATAATGAACAAAATTGGATGCCCTATGCTTGTAAGACAGCATGATTTTATTAATGGTGCAAAAACTTGTGTTGCGTTCGACAGTTACTGGCTGCGAACAGACGATATATTTACTTCAAGTGGCTTCAAGGAGGCATCTATAGAATGTGATACAGACGTTAGTGTTTTCGTAATTGGGCGCAGAGCCAGAAATGCCAATTTAACCGGTGATGTTAGTGTGAAGGGCGGTGCGGTGCATGTAAACAAACACAGTAAACACACAAGCAGGCGTTCATGCTACCAAACGGATAACGGCTCAACTTCTGTTTGTTCCGGTAATCCTATTGATTTGTTGAGGGTATGCCGATCTTGTCGAAACAACAGTAACCGTTGTCTGTTAAAGGGTTTTCTAATGTAATGATTAAACTCTGAAGAGATTATTTGTATGATTTAGTAGTATATTTTGAACATCCCCTGTTTTCTGTTCTTTTTGTTGCGATTGTAGAATTATTTTAAAACATCATTTTCTTACTACAGTCGTGCGTTAGTTTACTTTAATGCATTGGTCGCAATCGAGTGACGGTTTTTAAGGAAAGTTAGACAAGAGACGTGTATCAGTTCTATAAGACAGTGGCAGTACTAGTAATGGCTGTATGGATGCGAGACCTGAACCGTAAGGAAGAAGGAGTGATGCCAATTATAGGTTGCAGAAAGAGCTGTTTCAGATCGGTAAGGGATAGACTATACGCGACTGGATCATATGAGAAACGAGTATATTAGACGAAGAATTTTATATAGTTTCCCTAAATGAACTAATTCAGAATTATAGAAATTGCTGGAAACAACATTTAGAAAGAATGGACAGTAACCGCTTGCCGAAGTTGGCTTATGAGTATGAGCCGGAGTTGGCTTATGAGTATGAGCCGGAGTTGGCTTATGAGTGTGAGCCGCAGTTGGCTTATGAGTATGAGCCGGTTGGAAGAAGATCTGTAGGAAGCCGGAACAGGAGAAATCCTATCCATGAAGTGATAATGATTATATAGGAGGACTATAAGTTACTTGACACTAATAGTTATCAGAAAATCTATTTTTTGTCAACCGACTTGTAGTCCACTGTTTCTGTGGAAGTGGGTCCGAACATATTCAACACCTTCGTCCTGCAAAACTGCCTCGACAAGAGAATGATAGTCGGAAGCCTTTGATGTAATAATCTGTTCTTAAAATTGCGACAGCTTCCCCGACACTGTCTTTGTGCACCAATCGGATTCCACCGTTAGTAAGATGGGATTACCGTTTTGAGTTCACGTTGACTCGGTGTTGCCACAGTTATTATTCATCAACAGCGGCTCAACATTTTCAATGGAGCTGACTGGACGTGTCGTCGTTATTCTGCTGTCGGTGTAGCTGTTGTTTAATGATATACAGAAACGTGCCAAAAACGTAAATATACAGATGCGAGATTAAGAAAAAAAATACAATTCAAGGTAAAAAAATTCGAGACAGTAAGGGAGCTATACCGTCGCGAAGATCTTCAAGACTTGCAGTGTATAGTTTATACAGCGAAGAGAATAAATATTGAAGAGAACAACTCTCATTGCAACTCAGTAGTATTAGAATCCACGGTGGTAGGAGTGAATCTACATCTGTGGGTATTCCAATTAGCATATACACTCTCTGGCGGGCGTCTGCGCTCGCTCGCACACACACACACACACAAAATAATTGATAGAAATAAGTTACAACATGTATAGGTACCTACGTGTAGAAACTAAATAGGTTACGCTTTCGTAACTAACACTTTTGTTAGTTTCGTGAAAGTTTTCATGAATTCTGATGAAGTTCAAAACAATTTACTTACCGCTTTCCATATACGATTTACTAGGTAACTACTGTGAATTATTCACAGTGGTATTGAATGATTCCAGTGGGCATTACATTCCTGCCCTGAAGGACTGCGAATAATGCAAAAGTTTCAGATCGATGGGTACGGAACCAACTCGAAAATGGACTTAATATACATCAATAGTTGCATAACATATTCACTTAGCGTACTTACATAGCAGTGAATACCTGTCAGGGCTATGCTAAAATCTTTGCACAGCAAGTAACGGAGACCGTCTGTTAGTACACGGATCACGAGTCTTTGTAAATGATGTCAACCGCTACACCACAGTTATGGTTACTTTTAAGTTACTATGAGGAAAGTTATTTTTACAGATTAGGTTATTTGGCGAGTTAGTTTATTTGGAAGACAGCATACGGCACACACGCACAGTCCCTCGTGTGGGAGTGAGGTTGGTAGTTTTTGCATTGAATTGTAGTAGCGGGATGTATTTGCACCCGAGGCTTGGTTGCAGCATCTGAGACGAGTCCATGACTGCCAGAAGATAACCGGGCTGGTTCTACGACTGGTTCCTAAAACTGGAAAGAGAGACCGCCTACGCGATTTTTCGCTAAATGGGGGGAGGAGAAGAATGCTTTATGACGTGGCACTGCGACGGTGTTGATGCAGACGACAGGTGTCACCAGTCTTGAACACAGTAGGCAGACGCCTTGAGGCATCAGTCGCTCTCCTCGAAGCAGACAGCCTTCGTGCCGGTGGCGAAGGTAACAGCTGCAAGCAGCATGTTGAGCACGCTAGGAGGGGTCCCTGAGGAGAGTTATGGAAACAGTTGAAGGAAAGTAACTGCTAAGGGCGGGGTAACAAGTTAAGCACGGGGGTTTCTTTATGGCGGATCATCAAGAATCGCCCGAGGGCATTTGACCCGGATCGGGAGTGGTGGTTCTGAGGTGCTGATGGTCCTTACGTAGGGGAAGGTAGAGATCAAGGCTGCACCAAGGAGAGTTACAGCCAGCGATCGGTCAAAGGCAGACGATGACTTCCATGGATTACGTGATTTCTGACAAATCAAGGAGAACCCGACTAAGAATGGAGGATTTTAGATTGGAAACCTTGCTTTGGTCGACAGAAGTGACCACCATACGGGAGCCGCATAGGTCAGTACTGACCGAAAATACAAGAGGCTCATAGTGACAATTATTGCATTTTTAACGGTCGTACATTCTGGTGGGTTTTCTTGAGTTATGTGGTTAGAAGATTGACAGAACACCTCAAAGAGCCAGAGCTGTTGGGTTGCGCGTCGTGAGACGACCCAATGGTTTCCTAGTACCGAGCCTCCGGTAGGGGCTCCTACCTAGTGATCCTGTCCAGACGGAATAATATTTAATTTTTTAATGGTCGCTACAACGACATGCTCGTACTAGGTCGACTAGTACAGTATTTGTCGAGGCCGTTTCCAAGAATCACCTGGACGTGTTCGGTACTTGCCAAGCCCAGCTATGAGTGGGTTTGTCTGGGTCCTCGCAGCTCGGACGTAAAATTTACGTGCAAGTCGCCTTGCGGTGTCTTCCAAGGAGCGGACACCGAGTCCTCTTCTCAAGAGTCGAGAAGAAAACCGATAGGGGACTTTGGCCGCTAGCCTAAGGCCCCTATCGAGAACGCTTTGCAACTTTCTTTTATGAACGGTTGCGAGGTAACCCAAGACGGGAAGAGCGTAGGTAATGATCGGCAACAGATACGCGTTGACGATCAACTTACCCAGCTTGCGGGTCATAGCCTTGTTGACAAGTATCGGAAACAGTTGCGCGAGACGAGCGGACGCTCTCTTTCGCATCGTCTCAGCGTGGGCACGCCAGGTGAGCCGACGATCAAGGTGGACACCGAGGTATTTAATTTCTCTCGACCAGGGCAGGTACGTTCTACCGAGTCTCACTCGGCCTCGTGGTTCTTTCCTGCGCTTTGAGAATAACACCGCGGAGCTCTTGGTGTCGTTGACGGCAACTTTCCAGCTTTCCGTCCACGTCGAATACGCATCGAGTGCGCGCTGGAGTCGTGGGATAGCCCTGTCAGCGTTCCGATCGGCGGTATAGACTGCCGTGTCGTCGGCAAACAGGGCCATCTGGACTCCAGGCTCTCTGGGTGCGTCGTTGACGTACACGGAGAACAGATGAGGCCCTAGCACGCTACCTTGAGGTACCCCGGCTATAATGCGTCTCTCGGAAGAGACATGGTCATCTATTCTCACGCAGAAAGTCCTCTCCGTCAGAAAGCTAGCAATCAAGCGAAGGTAGCAATCTGGGAGCTGGATTTCCCGGAGCTTGAACAAGAGCCCGTCGTGCCAGACACTGTCAAAGGCCTTCTCCACATCTAGGAAACAGGCGACAGTCTGCTCTTTCCGACAGCCGGCGGCCAGTCTCATCAGCTGATGAGTGGTGGAATGCCCCACACGGAAACCGAACTGTTCGGGAAAGAATGGAGAGGTCACGCTTGAGGACCCGACTCATAGAAGTCCTACACAAGTGGCGGCTTCCACCAAGAGCATGAACTTCTCGGTTATATCAGCAGTCTCCAAGCGGGAGCGGATGGACCTGAAGGTCTGGGCAACTTTGCGGAGGTCGAATTCCGCAAGGAAGTCTTTGACGACCTGGTAGTCGTCAGGTTCGGCTTTTGAGGCAAGAGTGCCCGGAGACTGTTTGCGCGTAAGAGCGCCGAGACTTATCAATCGGGGGATCGGTGGAAGCCAAGGTTGCTTTAGGGCCAGGTGTAGCGCCTCTAGCGGAGGTGCTAGGAAGAGGGACAGATGCGATTACGTCGGTCTTAACGCGATGCGCAGGCTGTCTGGACTGTGCGGCTGGGTTTGCAGAAGCCCGGGAGCGAGCGCCATGGGGCTTACGATGCCGCTTCTTATTGCCTGCTTTAGGAAAACGCGGGGGCGGGAGGTCTGGCGAGGGTGCTTCTAAAGCAGGGTCAGGATTCTCCGGTGTTGGGGAGGGTTGAGTTATCTCAGGCTCCACAACCGAGATGTTTTCTGTAGGCTGGTTGGTCTCACTTTTGGATGCCGCGAGGTTTCGGCGCTTTTTCGCCTGAGGTGGGACAGGGGCCTGGGAAGGAGCCTGAGTCGGGGTTGCCTGTACCACAGGTGTTTGCTTCGGGCCTTTAGATCGTTTACGTTGTTTGTTAACAACTGCGGCGAAAGACGGCAGCCGTAGCAGGAGGCGAAGGGCCTGGCTGCTCGGTTGCAGGTCTTGAACCAGCTTCCGGATGCCTCGGTGGTGGCAGGCGCCCTTTTGGCTTTCGCCGCTCGAGCTCCCGCTGAAACACAGGACATGCCCGGTAGTTGGCGGGGTGACTTCCGCCACAGTTGATGCTCCTTTTGAAAGCAGGTGCATCGCAAAGTTTACTGGCGTGAGGTAAGGAGTACCTCACGCACGCAGGAGCGTTTGAGCAAGTCTCTGAGTGATGCCCGAAGCGTTGGCACCTGTAACACTGAGGCAGAGCCCCGGGAGCGCGGCTTCTTTCCACTTTAACGCGGAATCCAAAAAGCCGCGTAAGAGAGAGTAGGCTTGCGCCTGCCTCGCATATTCTCCGCCATGATACGGACCAGGGGAATTGGACGCCTTGGTCCGGCTGGAGCAAATACTCGATGCACCGCGCGAACCAGATAGCCCAGCTCGCGCAGCTCATCGAGGATTTCCTCGAGAGGAGAGTCCACGTCCAAGCCTCTGAGCACAAAAGACAGAGGCTTCACGTGTTTAGGGGAAAAGGTGTGAAATTGCAGGTTGGCGGATTCAACGAACGCCTTGACGCTGCGGTACACGTCCAGTCCTTGGACAGCGATCTTGACAGTGTCGCCCCCAAGGAGCTTCAAGTCAACGGTGGCCGGGGAAAGTCCGGGAGCCACTATCAGTCGCCGGTAAAAACCGGTGACGTTGTTCACGCCGTGAACGAACACGGGCGGGATGCGACCAGTGGCCGGTGGTGCTTGGGCATCGCCGGGCACAGTCGGCCCCGTGCCGGATTCGCCATCGGCGGGGACAACTTCCATGGCGGACGCCGAGGAAGAGGTAGAGGAAGACCGGTTCCGCCTCGGTTTCTTAACCGGGCGCCCCGTGGCCCAACCGCCACGAAAGCGTCGGTCTCGTCACCGGGCAGCGGAACCGTCCGGGGATCGACATGGTCCGCAGGCATAGGCGGAGAACTCGGCGAGTCGCTCGAGTGGGGCATGGCAGTGGCGAGCGACTGCGTGCTCGTTGACTCGCCCGTACCGGGCATATCCGCCAACGAGCGGGAGGTTTGCCGACCAGAGGCAGCCAGGCTGCCTCCGGCGGTAACCAGGGACCTAGGGTCCGGACCGCGAGCAGGGGAAGTGGAACGCTCAGGCTGTCTACGAGCTGGGCTAATGACCGGCTTCGTTGAATACCTCTCCTTACCAAGAGAGGTGTCCACTGGCCTCTTTACCCAGGCGATATCCAAGCTCGCTTACCACTGGTAGGGGCTCGCAAGGATCGTCCTGGGCAGCGCTATCTATGAGCCTGAGCGTCAGCGAAACATATGCGCTGCGCAAATTAGCTCTGGCAGACTATGCTTCCTCCTCTTCAGCAGGCGAGGTGGTGGTCCTGAGAAGGGTCGGCTTGGCTGGTGGCCCTAAGAAGGTCCGACGACTCAGCGGTTCTTGTGCTGGCTACTCAATTCACCAGCCAGCTGAGTTGATGTCTTCTGTCTTCTTGGGCCTGATGAAATCACAGGAAGCAGGGCAGCAGTTGTTGTCTGTCCTCTTCAAAACGAAGGCAGCAGGGCAGCAGCTGAAAACAGCGAAATCGCTTCCGATATCGTCCAGAGAGAACTGGTCCAAGAGAGGAGGTCCTTCCAGATCGAGAAGCAGAAGCAGAATTGTGTCTCTGCTAACACCTCAAACTTATATTATTGTACTCTTATAGTTCCTCTCAGTTTCGACACGCACAAGAAATTCGTGGTATAACATTGAACACAGTGTTATCGTCGAAAGACCATGTTTGCAAAGTGGATAGAGGATAAAATAATATTATTCTTTGTTCACTGATGGGACTCATTCGAGTTAATGTATGTAAGTGTAACGTGACACATATGTCATGAAACTACTTTTTCTCCGTTACGAGATATAAATGCAGCTGTCATAATTAAAATTAGGTCACTGAGAAGTATGCACTTTATGGTGCTCTGCGATAATTTATTACAGTATATCGTGATAATCTTGCATATCTCATTAGTTCGGCAGTAGTCTTGACGGGTTGCTGTTAGTCATTAACTAACTAGGTGAGCGCGATTCTGTTTGTTTTTTTTTAATAGAAAGTACATCATATCATATTTCACCGAACGTCCGTACCATACCAAAAATGGATACCTGTGTAGTTTTTTTATTGCTTGAGGAATCCTGTAAAAGTGGGACAATGGAGGTGCAGAAACTAATCAAAAGTGTATGTATAAGTACATCACAATATAATAATCGTATATAGTTGTTTTAGTGTTGACAGAATTGGTTGGTAATGTCATCATTAAAAATTTTATTTAAATGAAACTAAACGTGACCTTGACAAACACACAAGAAGAATATTGGTTGTCACTTGAACACACCAGTCGATGAGCTGGTTACCGGTTTACGTTCGACCGTGTACGCGGTGCGTAGAAACCGTTCTTGAGTGGTGAAACGCGTGGAGCCAACGAAAGATACCCCCCCCCCCCACTTAAAAGTATAGCATACGATGAAAGGAGGTAGAATCGATAACAGTTTGCTGTCTCACTCTTACACTATACCACTCTGTCGCATTCTGTCGGTTCACGGCAGTTGCATGTTTGTAATGTTCTCGCCAGCGTTGTTGCAACCCATCTACGTAATATGAAACACTATACATGACTGATCTGCGCATGTGCGAAATGAACGAGCATTTTGTTAGCCTCGCGATGAAGTGTTTTTCCCATCTCAAAACCACTGTTTAAAAATCTGTCGTCAAGTCTATAACAACGAAGAAAACGTGGTAGAAGTAGGTCGTGTTCCGTTGATCGCCAATGTATTTAAACCAGTGCATCGTCTTTCTCAAGCATTAGGCCGATGGTAGAGCTCACATCATACCACCATCAGAGAGAAACCAGTGATGAGTTGCATGGCATGGTGGTAGAGGGTGTTGTTGTGTCGTCACGTATAGATGTCGCTTTGTTAGTGACTAAACCCGCATACTTTAGGCAGTGTTATTGTCCCGACAGTCGGCAGACTTGACCGTGAGCCGAGCCACAGCACAGCACAGCATGACGAATGATCTCTATGCAGTGCCTTACTGCTGTCTACTACTGAGGTGCCTCGCCGTTTCAAACCATCTTATCTCCCCAAAACATCTGTCTTAAGCCACGTGATTCGAGAACGCCTTTCTTCCCGTTCTGTTAGCACTTCTCCATTAATTTTTCCTTCTAACCAATTAACTATGGTGCCTATGCAGCTATCGGTTTTTTAAGTTGACGAAACTGTGAGATATCTTCATAACGAGAATATGCATTGTCTCATCATCATATTTCCACGATGTCCTCTATATTTTACCTGCCAGCGCCACGTCTCGATAGATCTGACTCGCTTTTCATCTGTTCCTCTCACAACTCGTGAATTAGAAGCATAAAGAGTCTCGCCCTAACGAAAAGAGTTCATCAGTTTTCCTAGACTGTTGTTAATTCCAGTGTTTTTTTAGGTTAGTAGCGTGTTTTTCTTATAGTTAATTCTATATTTAGTGTTAACACGTATCAGAACGACTTGACCTGTCATGCGTCGCACCTCTCAGTGGAACTTGCATACTAGTTTGGTATTTGCGTTTACCATCACTTTTCGACCTTTTTTTCATCTTCAAGTTGAACTAACAAAATTCTACATTCCGTAATAAGCAGATTGCCGTTTGGGCACTAAATTTTCTTTCAAACTGATACAAATTTGAAAGTTAATTATTTCATTCATTGTTTTCAATAGTATCCTCACCCTGACGAAAGCATACGCTAAATGCGTTTTTGTTAAATAGTAGTAAGACAAAGCACAGTGATACAACTCCCCTTATTTCGGCTCCGGACTTACCCTCATACTTCACGTTTTCGTTGTCATTTGTAGTACTCATTTACTTCACTTGTTTCCGTGTAGTTGACTATTATGTCTTGACTATATTTCGTATCTTGTAGGTATTACATTGGCGTAGTTGGTAGAAATGAGAAGACCATCAGAATTAGAATTTTTATAGTTGACATTCAGGATTAGATCACTGTAAAGAGTAAAATCTATTACGGGAAAATCATATTTATTTTGTTAATTTTCTAAAATAGCGTAAACTATTTAGGAGTTTGCTGTTTAAAAAACGAGTAATTTATGTTTATTGTACGTTTAAGTTTGCTTTTATCGTTAACACTTCTTCTGACAGTGTCTATCATATTTTAAAAACGGTGTGGTACGATTATGATTTTGTCTTTTACTAAATCTTCGTAGGTATTTTAAAATGCGTTCAAGAAGTGGGATCTTTGTTGAAGCTCTCTGAAGTAAGGTTATATCAGTCAACAAGTTTATTGATCGCGTAGAGAAGGGACTTGTGCGTGTGTGTGTGTGAGAGAGATAGAGAGGGAGAGAGAGAGAGATGGGGGGAGAGAGAGAGAATATCCATCTGAATTGGGGATCGCTTTTACGACGGGATGGGGACAGGGTATTAAGTTCTTAACACCTTTCAGGCTTGTACATTATCGGCTTCCTGCTATACTATTAAGAAGTTTAACATCATTACCCCTTCCTAGCTCTGCTACTTCACTACAGCTCGGTACTGTCATATTTACAGGGTAAATGATAATTTATGCGAAGTACCTGGTTTTGCGGTTTCCTTGAAAACACCGAAGTAGATACGGTGGTACTTTTAATTAAAGCGCTCATTTAATTATATCATCCAAGCGTGTGGCTTGATAAAACGCTTTTAACTTCATATGCACTTGAATATCTCGACATAAAATCTTTACTGTAAATTGACGTTGCATGTCGACGTCGTGCGTCCTCTTGAGCAACCCGTTTTTTACGTTAATTGCGTCTTTGCTAGAAAATAACTGTTCTTGGTGACCTGTTATTTTATGATGTAATGTGGAAAACTATATTTACTTACATTGAAGAAATTTAGTAATCTTAGTTTAAAAATATACTGTTTATACTGTAATTATTCATAAAAAAGCAAAGACATTCGAAATATTTATACGCATATTACAGTATACATACCGAATTCTTAAAAATGTTTCGACTTCTTTTTTAAAGAAAATAAAACAAACTTTTAATTCAGAGCTATGCACAGGCTTCTGCTTGTTAATATTGCACATTCTGCAATCCGTGTCTCATTGCTAAATAGCTTTTATTTTACAAGGGATTCTTTTTTGCAACAGCTAGCCTCCTTGCTTCATTTCTTGTTTGGTTTGTTCAGTATTTACTAATCTCAGATTCGCCATTGGTAATCTTTCAGCTAAACGAGCGCATTTTATATAATTCCACATTCTCCGAAACGCAGTATACACACATAGTACAACAAACGAGTACACTGCTGCCCAAAGAACCTACAACCGTGGTAATTCAGAACAAAAGAATAATAGGCGTACGATTTAGATTCTCGTTTTTGATAGTAATTTCATTGTTGAACCGTCCCTAAATAGTTTATCTGTCATTTGTTTGTTAATTTGTACAGTTAGTACAATGGCAGGGATCGATTTCTTGTTGAAGATAACAAATTGCCTTTTGTTTATACTCTTGTTTAGACGTAAGTCATACTGACTTCTTTCGCTTTGTTGGCAATTGTTTGTAAACGTTTTATATTAGTAATATGATATTATACATATTCTTATGCTGTTGTTTTTTGTTTAGCTAAATCACAATTAGTTTAACTACTTCGTAATGTGTACATTATATTTTATACAGTAGCTTTTATAAATGCATATCGGTCGTCTGATGAAGTAGGAATGGCATCTTTGGCATGTTTATAATTTGTGAATTACTCGTAAAATATAAAATCTTCTGAATAATTCTTCTTAATCTCTTCTTCGACTTTCCTTTGTTCTTTTTTTTGTACCATAAAATTTTGCTTTCGTTTTTGTTTTTATCAAGTTGTTTTAAAATTTTGACGAATTATCTTTCATAAATGAGATGTCGTTTCTTCAGAATTTCGGCATTGACAGTCCAAAGTAATCGAAATAGCAGGTCTGTTAGGTTTGATGTTGTAGCAGGTCTGTATTCTGTTGTAGAATCTGGTTTTCGATAAATATTTTGGATGTTACTACGTAATAGTGTACTGATGAAAGTTTCATTTGTGTTCAGTCTGCTTGTGGGCAGTAAGTAATGTTCAGTGATCCCTGAATACTGACTGGCTTTACAGGGTGCGTTACTGATGCTGACAGTCAGTGTTCGTTTTGTAAATGTTTGACCGAACTGAGTTTGGTTACTGTAGCACCTGGTGTTTTGATCGCTAAAACATTTGTCGGTAGCTTACGAAAGAAATTATCTATTTGCCTTTCTTTCTTCACAGTAAATAGATAATTTTTTATTGGTAATCTATATTATTTTTTTGTAACTGATCTATTTCTCAATTAGATTCTTTGCTGCTAATAGTTTTTCCCATTTATCACTTTTTTTAATTTAACACTTTCTGTTTTTTAAGCCGTGTATCGACCCAGTTCTGCGTATGGCCCAACGTTCTGGCGTAGTGACGTGTCCATTAACAAAACGATAATGCACAAAGTATATTTTTAAAAGTTTTTGTAATTACCGTCACCAAGGCAAAATAAAGAGTGTATCGGAAGCGTAATGTGCAAAGAATGAGCGCAAACACCTATGGATTTTTCATTAGTGTCCAAACATAATTTTGACTCCATAGTTTTTACTACACATACAATTTTGGAAAGTCGCCCTGCATCTTCCGGCGTCAAATAGAGTTACGGTTCAATGAAGTGTTTCCAAACATGGAACGATTAAATAACACATCTCGTAATGGGATTGTACGTCTGAAACACAGGTTCTTGTTGGCTTACAAGCCGCTGAATTTTTTAAAAATAATTTCGTCATATATACGAAACAAATTTCATCACATACAGTAACGCGTAGAAGTTGTATGCCTAATCACTGGAGTACCTACCACCACCTTCCTGAAAATACAGTCGTTTCTTAAACAACGAATTCAGCAGTAAAACACATCGTTTTATAAGAATTCTCGCCTTGTTGTCACTTGGCTATAACCATTCGCTCTCCCGGTTCGTTACTGTATATTTATACGTACAACTGTAATGAAAATAAGCTGTTACATGATATCACAGACAGGTACCGTTTTGGACTGACAGGTTGCGCGCCGCGAACAAGAAAGTGAGACGAGATACATTGTACAGTCCTCGTAATATACAATTGTCGTACTGAGTAAATTAGGAAGTGTTGCGAGATAAGGAAGGCAGCGGCGACCACACACACACACACACCACACACACACACACACGCGCGCGCGCGCGCGCGCGTCACTGCGAAACAATGCGCGTCGCTTATCAACAACCTGTTATTTATAACAACTAATAGTAGCCGGCACAAAGCACTGTGCTGCCTTGTGCTGTTTAGTACATTTAAATGTTGACGTCACCGTTTGTGGTTTGTTTCAACACACCCACGTGACGTCTTCATTATGTTCATGATATCTCACTGTACCTCACCGCCGGGTTACCAATTATTATAGACACACTGTCATCAGATTTCTGTTCTGTCCAAAGTTTGGATACTCGAGTCTAGACGTTTACCAAAAACGAACGGTGATATCGGTTTGATGCAGGCCCGGCTCCAGGCAGGGGCGGCAAATTTTAAAGGGCGGCAGATTCCGGGATGTTAAAGTTTTGAAATTGAGTGAAAAAATAAAATTATTCACTTAATTTCATCACAATATGTAAGGTCAGTAAGAATTACATTATGTATAAAGTCAACGAAGAGTCGAAAACTCGTGAACGAGAGAAGTAATAGCCTGTCGAGACTTTAAAATGTATTCAAGAGTATGGGTTCGCGCCAAATGTTGGTGTCACTCTAAGAATTTTGCTAACATTACCTGTGACAGTGGCAAGCGGAGAAAGGACTTTTTCAAAGCTCAAACTTATTAAAACTTATCTCAGATAGAGTATGTCCGAGACTCACCTGAATGGTCTGGCGACTACTGTATATCTATAGAACATCAGTTAGCTGAATCACTTGATTACAACGAAGTCATAAGGAGTTTGCCAGTGCAAAAACTAGAGTATTTTTTAACTAATGTGTATGTGACATTACTTTTGTTATATTTCAGTCATAATGAGTTTTAGTTAGTATTTTAATTTTAAGTCATCACACAGGCATACATTTTTATTGTCTCACGATTCCTTGTATTGTCTCTACAATTTTTATTGTAGCCGTTCGCCGCATCGTAAACGCGAAAAAGTTCTAGTTATTTGATAAACACAACAATGCAAACATTCCTAGTCGTCATTTGAAGGCCACTGCCGTTTCTTTAGAGTAGGTCTAGTGTGCGTGAATGTGTTCAGAGTTAAAATAGGGCGAGAGGGAGGGAGGGGTGGCGGCACTCATAAATACTGCACAGGGCAGGAGAAGCGCTGGGGCCGGCCCTGGTTTTTGATGTAATGTACACGTAACATTTTATTTGTGTGAGTGATGTTGCTTAAAAACGTGGTGTAGAATTTTGTGCATCAATTTATCTTGGTTAGAAGAAGAAAGTACCCTTTTTTCGCCATTCTCATCATCATCATTTTTCAAAAGCTCTGCTGGTAGACTGTCAGGCCCTGTCGCTTTTTTCATACTCAGACCTTTAAGGGCATAATCAAATTCCACCCTGCTAATTGGCGGTCCTACCATATCTCTATCTACAGCATTCTCATTTTCTAGAAACTCTTGCGTGACTACAACAGCTTCCCCGTCATATAGTTCCTCTATATACTCCTTCCAACGCTCGCTGACCTTATCATTTTCGAAAAGTATTTTACCATTTTTATCCTTAACAACATTACTTCGAGTCTTATGCTTCCACTGTAACGATTTTATCCTTAAATATGCCTTATCACATTTTCCTCTACTGAAATCATCTTCTATTTCAAGACTTAGTTGTTTCATCCAATTTTCTTTTTCAATGCGACACATAGAGGTAATCTGATTTTTTTATTCTCTTGTACTCCTGATAATCCTTATTTCTCAGCCTATTACGCCTCCTTATTAGATCCAACAATTCCTGTGTCATCCACGCTTTCCGTGGTTCTAATTTTCTCCTCCCTAGAACACGCTGTGCTGTTGCAATTATTCCATCTCTTATTTCCTCCCAACTTGGCCTTCCTTCCATCAGCATGTCTGTCTCCTCTTCCAATTCTTTTACTATTTTGTCATCGGTCAGTTTTTCTAAGCACCAGTTCTTTTGTTTAGATTTCCTGATTTTCCTAAATTTAATATTGCACTTGGCCATAACGGGAATATGGTCACTATCTATATTGTAATAATATATAAAAATAATAAAAAGTGATGTGTGTTGATGATATAGATATTATGGAGTATGTGACTCCGATGTAATCAAGTCCAATGTAATATGTTTAATTGGTGTGGCTCTCGACGTCTTACTGGCCTGAAACACTTCCTTAAGTTTCCCAGCTGGTCGAGTCCCAATGGTAGCAAGATCGGTCGAGTAGCGTAAAGTTGATGAAGGAATATATCTGCTCAGCTTCGCCGAAAGTTTCAAAACAAAATTTATTGTTTTGAAGGAAATTTAAAAAAAAATTATGTTTATAAAAAAAAAAATAATTAAAATAATTTTTTAATTTTATTAATTAATTAATTAGGATAAATTAATTAATATAGGGCTGTGAAGTTTTAAACAGTGTAATGCTCTTCTGAAAATGTTTATTAAAGTTTTAGTATATTTTAAATAATCTATCACCACTCATAAGACTGTCTGTAAACCAATCGATACTTGTTTACCTTTTTATTTTTTAGGTTATCTTCACTTACGGGTGGTAAAGTCCTTGTAGATTATCAATTAGAATTATATTATTGGTAATTAGTATTATTGAAGAAATAAAGAACTATTAAGTATTGAAAAGTATTAATGTTTTTTATTAATTAATAGCAATATTGACTCTTATCGATTAGTATCGATTCTCAGGATATCGAAAAAAGTTACAAATATATGATATAAAAATTAAATAGGGTTCTTTAAACAGCCAGTTATTACCAAAGTCAGAGAAATCGGGCTAATATTTAAAAAGTATAACGTTACAATCAAATTAATAGTTATTGATAAACACAGACATTGAATAATAATTTGTAAATATAATAATTGTTTTCACCAAACAGCTGAGTTGTACTAAGAAGAAGGCACTGGAATCGTCAAAGCAAATGGCCGCCGTCAAGTTGATCAAAATGTTGCTCGTTCCTGCAGTGTTCCAAATAATGTATTTTCTGGCAAAATTCCTGTTCTTGTCTCTGCAAATCTCTTGTTAAATGTTGTGTAGTGACTGGTGTAGTGATTCTGGGTTGTATTTAGTATGTCTGTGTAATTATAAGTCAAAACACTTTTCCCAATTCCGACACTAATTTGGTTAATGTGTTATACAGTTTTCTGGTGTTTTGTGGTGTTTTTCAGAGTAGAAATGTATTGTTTAGTGTTAATTAGTGTTTCTTGATCGTTTTTGTCACAATGTATAGGTTCTGGAAAGATTTTATAATTCACTCCCGACTTTACAGTAACGTACTGTTCGCCACTAAACTTCACCTTTGTAAGATAGGTTAGATCGTCACAAAACTCTCGTTTATGTTATCCGTTCAAATACCAATAATCAACTAACTGTTTCCTTTAGTTTCAATTAAACTCTTAGCCCATATAATATTATCCTTAACATTGTTCAAATATTTTTCACATCCTGTGTGCACTTTTACATTTTCACTATATGAATGCCTAAACTTTGGTTATTTGTCAATTTTATTCACTAGATTTGATTTAAATTAATCTTTCAGTTCATTCTGGTTATTTTCAGATTAAATAATGCCATTTTATAGTGTTTTCTGTCCAAAAAATAGTAATTTTACTTTCAGTTTGTTATACTCTGATAAGTCAAAACATTTCCAAAATTTACTTCCTGTTATAATGTAAATTCAGCCATTTTATCAGTTATATTTAATATTAATAATCCTATATTGTATTAAAAGGTTCATATTCCCTTATTTTCTGGTAGTTAATTGAATTAGTTGTATTCTGAAACATTATTCTGGAATATATGACTCCCATGTCTAAATTTCTGAGTTTAGTCATTTTTATTTATAATTCTGAATATAATTTATTAAAATCTCTCTAAATGGTATGTGCCATTATATGGCATGATCTCAAGTTTATTTTGTCTAAACCCCTTTTGTTTATTTGCTTTTAAATGAGTAATTTCTCTGTTTTGATGAAGTTTGGTTTCCATTCTTTTGGCCTATGATTTTTTAACAATTTTTCTTACAAAATAATTTACAAACAATATATGATGTGTGATACCCTCTCTGACTTTTACAAATAGTATTATAAATTAAACATGTTTTCAAATTACACAAAAACAATTAGTATTGGTTACAATACAAATAATAGTTAAACAAAATAAAGAATATTTTTTTAAATAAATGGTTGTCTTCAAGTCAGACATTTTGCAACAAATCCCCATTTCCAAACATGGAAATATGGCTTACAAAAAAGGTTTTTTACTAACTAACATCTTGATTACTCTCTACTATTTACAAGTGGTAACTATTTTTATAGTTCTGATGTTAGTTGTATCAGACCCAAACAAATGGCCTTATATCTAAAACATTTTTAAACATTCTTGTACTATATACATAAAAACCTTATATTTATATTCTTATTTCTAACTATTATTATAAGTAGGATTCTACAGTTTTTATACAGTCTTTTATACATTGTCTTTGGGTAATTGCACCCTGTCATTAACAAATAAATAGTATGAATTGTTCAAAAAGTATAATGAAATCTGTTTTTCTTTTTTCATGTAAAACAAAATGTTATTTTAAACAGATTCATGACTTATGAACAATATATTGTCACAGTACACATTTTAAGTCATTGAAAAATGCATATTTCATTGCATCCAATGTTTGTGATTGCCAAGAATGAAACACAAGGTTCATTTTTTATAATACCCAAAACTATCACTGGTTCACTTTCACTTATATATTATGTTAATGCTAAATGGTCGTATAGTCTTATCAACATAATAAATTGGTTAGCGTTTTTCAATGGAGATTTGTTCCATGGGTACTATATTATTGTTTCATCTTAGTTCACAGGAAACTTTTACTTTATACACTCCTCTCTCTTAAATTTATATACATGTGGTTTTTATTTCGTTATACTTTTATTTTTAGATATTTATTTTGGGGATATAGGGATTTGGGTGTCTTTTATAAGAGCATGACATCTTCTTCAGGATGCTGCCTTCTTCTTCTTTCTTCAGTCTTCTTTTTTCTCCTGCCTTCTGGGATTGGTATCTTCTCCATCTTCTTCTTGATGCCATCAGGTTTCTTGGGATCTTCTCCATCTTCTTCTTTAATTCAGAAATACACAACCTGTATTGGTTGATCTTGGCTTATTTTAGGGTTTCTCTTCTATTTATTCTCCCTCGTTGTGGGTTTGGTCATATTGTGTACTGCTTTGTTATTTACTATTTTACCTTCCTGGGTTATACCTTGAAAACCTTTGGTTATGAGACTGGTTTTGGATGACTCATCACTGGTAACTCCTTTTACTTGAACTTGTATTTTATTGGTAATAATGATTTCTTTCCACAGTTGCTATGAATTAATTTATTTATATTAAACTTAATGCTTTCTTCCAAATTTAAACATTATAACTTCATTATTCTAATGATCAATTGCCATTCAATATTATGCTTATATCTGTCATGTTACAATATCCATACCAGGATATGAATGACTAGATTTGACTTGGTTCTTATATCTTTGTCTGACTAGAATATAATCGATCTGATGCCTCCTAACATCCCCCGGTGCTTTCCAAGTGTATCGTCACGACGATCATTATGTATGTGTATGTGTAAGTGTATGTGTGTTCGTGACGATCATTTCATACTGCTCACAAAACTCAAGTAACCTTTCCCCTCGTGCATTGATGTTCCCCAAACCAAACTTCCCGGCACATTTTTGACTACTGTTAGCACCAATAGATGCATTAAAGTCGCCCATTATAACTACATTATCGTCTTTCTTTATTATCTTGAGCAACTTTTCAATCTGTTCATACATTAAGTCTATATCTTCATCGTTACTACTTGTTGTTGGAAGGTACACCATAATTATACACAAATCAACTGGCTCTGCCCTAAGTTTTATCATCAGTAATCTATCACTACTGTGGCATGTATTCAAGACACTACTCTTCCATTCACCTCTTAAGAACAATGCTACTCCATTTCTTCCTGAGTCTTCCTTTCCACTGTAAATAATTCTGAAATCACCTGATACGAAATCACCACATCCTGCCCATTTTGTCTCGCAGACACCTAATATATTAAGCTCTGCCTTTATCATAGAATGCTTTACCTCTTCCATTTTACCAGGCTTCAGTAATGTTCTAACATTCCAAGTGCCGATTTTGCATCCATTTTTTCGTTTGTAGACAATAGGATTTATTTCTTCAAAATTGACTCTATCCAACACCTTCCCCCCCGGAGAACCGAATGGGGGAATTGAAACTCCGGAATATTTTGCATTAGACGTAGCCATCATGCTAAAAGCCTGGGGATATCCGCTCTCAGCGCAGATTTTTCACATTGCCGCGCGCGTCATTTCGCCGTCCAATTTAAACAACCAAGTTTGACTTAATCCGAATTACCTGTGACGAAAAAAAGTTTTTATAAAGCTGATAATTTTATTTTTTAAGAAAGGTAAAAGTTGCAACTTACATATCAGAACACTTACGGCAATTGATGCGTTGACGGCAATTGAAGTGTTGTATTTGTTGAATAGTGCAATTTTGTTGGACAGAATTTCAAAATTGATTTTCTACAAGAAAGTAGAGTTTTTTTTGTTTTAACCAAGAAAAAGTGATAACCGCGTTCGCTGGAATTGATCTATCCTTTCATTTTTGGTGAATGGTCTAAACTCGAATGTCTCATCTTTAGCAATCGGCTAACCCAGTAGTGCTGGGTTGTTGCAAACATTGTTACCTTTTTAATTTTTCGGAGACAAACTATGTCTGGAGTAACAAACGAAACTAATTTTATTTAAAACTAATAAAACCCACTTGGCGACCTGTTACTGTAGCATCGAATAATATCGATTTACAGTTAAATATTGTTCGTTAAGGTTACTACAAGAAAACTGAATGATTACAAAACGTCAGTCCATAAATCTTAAAGACTTAGTTTTTTTAGTTCTGAGTTGGTCTGCTATTGTAGGTGAAGGTGAAGTTTATACAATTCTTGTCCTACGTTGGAGATGTCCACGGTGTCATCAATGTCCTAGATCTTTCCAAATCCAGTGGGCTTTTGCGATAGTTTTCAGACGCGTCCGGCCTCTTCTGCTGTACATTCGGCGCCTATGCCCTCACGCTTTTATTATTTACTGTTAAAAAAAAACATTCTCCTGCCACTATTACTGTTCCTTAACTTTCTTATGTTATTTGTAGGCAGTACGCCTACATCTAGAAAGTTTTGTTACTTTGTAGTAGCACGTTTTTTTTTCTTGTGTTGGTAGCTTTTCAACCTCGAGATTTCGGCGGCCCCTTTTTTCTAACTAAGCTTTACTGTTTAACGTTTGTAGTATCGATTTGGAGAACATTGGTTAGTATGGCGAGTTTAGTTATAAATTCTTGCGACGTCACATAATATTGCCCCGGTCGTGATTTTGTTGTAATATGGGATGAATGCCAACTACTCTGTGTGTGTGTGTGTGTGTGTGTGTGTGTGTGTGTGTGTGTGTGTGTGTGTGTGTGTGTGTGTGTGTGTGTGTGTGTGTGTGTGTGTGTGTGTGTGTGTGTGTGATATACTGCTAATAATAGTTTTTAATGTTCGCTAATAATTTTTTAACGTCTATTCAGTAGGCCCATTCTATTATGTCACCTAATGACGCGACTGTCTTGTGTAATATCGCCACATAGAATTAGATATTAGCTGGCCGCCAGAGCCTAAGACTAACATCAGAATTTCGTCGTGTTCTCTTTTGAAGTTACAAAAGTTATTTATTAACTGTGTGTCCTTGAGGAGTTAATGTTATCATCATGTATATCCGCGCATCCGAGTGTAAACGTAGTTTTATAAGTCTCCAGCAAAGATAACCACGGGAGGCAAATGTGCAGTCGCATGTCAGAAAAACAGTTCACTTCAAAATAACGCGTTTACACGTGATTATAACAAAATAAATATACTCTCTCAGTTGTAAGAAAACCGTATGCCGGCAGTCCTGATTGTTGTTTCAAATTACGACTGTTGATTTGATATACACGATTGAATGAACGGAAACGTAATGAATGCATCTGAAACCTGTGAAATCTGGAAAAATTACGAAATTATATTCAATCAGCACATTATTTAAATGGTTAAATCAGCAATCAGTTAATTGTTATTTTAATTGAACATTTTGTGCGTTTACAGATAGTTTAAATTGGATTTCAATAACGATTAAATAAATTAACAGGATTAGATTTTAACAGTGGTTAGTACATTAACAGGAAGGATAAGAAAGAGAAATAGTTGGAAAGAGGTGGTGGGTAGGCAGCCAGCAGGTAGGAAAACGGAGAAAGAGAAGATGCAGTAATCTTGCACTGTTAGGAGCCCGCTCTCCTTTGGTCTCAGTGTCGTGCGTAAGGTCGTCCAATAATACAATGTGACACTCAGTTTATAAAATTCATCACTGTGTCCTTCTCATTTTATTATTAAAGTCTCTTCCTGCTGTGACCTTTCCAGCGGACAGTGAAAATGAAAATTGTTTGAATGCTTTCATCGTTCCAGCTTTTACAGGATGCGGCGTATGCAGATTACAATGAATGTAGTAATTATTATTTTGCTTTCATGTTTTTAAGTCACATTTCAGATAAGAATGTTTGAGTAGTTTGCAATAACACGCACTTGTGTTCGTCGAAACTGCGTTAATATTTAACGCAGTGATACGTTGAATCGTGGAGCTGGTAACCAAGTCGTCCGGTAGTTTCCTTTCCGTTAGTTGATTTGTAGAGCTTAAGTTTTGTACGAGATCCAACGACTCCAGACAATTCCTTCATAAAGGGACGCCGAGGCGATACATGGAAACGTACCCGGTTTCCAGGGTCGTAGGAAGAATCCGCCGAACTACGCTATCTTCATTTACATAAACGCATCTCTTTGGAACACACAGTTGTATACATTGTAGCATTGTAGACACTGAAGAAGACAGTTTGGACCCTTAGTTTTCGTAAACACGATCTTGGGTTTTGGATACAGGTGAAAAGTGGGAAAGAACGGAGGGGGGAGAGCGTAAAAAGAGACAAATATTTAATACTGAGGAGCTATGAACAAACGAGCTATGAAAAAACATCTTATCTAGAACATGTACTGAGGAATTAAAACAATGGATATTCGAGTCAGTTTTGAATTATAAAGATCGTATAATCTTCATCAGGAATGGTGAAGATATTGCGCCATCGTCATTAATTGGAGGAGGAGGAGGAGGAGGTGCTACTTGAAGAAGATAGACGCAGCGTACATACTACACACACTCAGTTGTTTTAAATGTGTTGGTATTTTTTTTGGTCATGAGCTTTATATGTTTAACCGGAACAGGCCTGAGGGCTAACCGTTAGGGCTAAGAAAAACATGTTTCTTTGCTAACCGTCCAAAATACAGTTGTTGTACTGTGTGTGTGTGTGTGTGTGTGTGTGTGTGTGTGTGTGTGTGTGTGTGTGTGTGTGTGTGTGTGTGTGTGTGTGTGTGTGTGTGTGTGTGTGTGTGTGTGTGTGTGTGTGTTGGACGTTCAGTGAAAGGCAGTTGTAATTAACGTTACTGTGTCATTATGTCCGCCGACTGTTACATGTGTTGATAATAGAGAGTATTGGATTCGGTTGTGCGTTCAAAGCACTGTTGCTCAGAAGCAGCGGTTTAGTATCGTCGTTACCCGTCCTTTTTCGTGCTTTCCACACGTACTGTACAGTGAACTTGTGTTTCCTAGAAAGGGGGTTTGGAGTAAATTTCATCTTCATAAATTCATCAGACCAGGAGAACGTAACAATATCTTACTTAAGAGAAACGTAGAAACGATGAACACTGTTTTGTATTTATTATTATTGTTTTTTTAAGTCAGAACTTCATTACGGCACTATGGTGATTGGCCCACACCTACTGTCTGGCCACGATTCGATGATCGAGCATTGTGAAAAGTGGGAGAAGCTAGGCCGGGTACTACGGTAGGCTAAGTGGGGGTAAACCAAACGGGTAGTACACATATTTCATCCTACCTCGCTTACAAGCGGCCGTGTGGTGGGGGAGAGCAGCTTCGATCATCCAGTCACGGCCAGACAGTATACACCTCGCGCTCCTACGGCAGTAAACTGATTCAGTGTGTAACGAAATAGATGAAACGAAAAGTTGTGTTCCGAGGTCAGTCGAATCTCTTTTCCTCCATAGCTACCCAAAACTGCCACAAATATGTGTGTGCTTTAAGCAGAGCGTAATATTTTAAATGATGTGAGCATATTCTAAATGTTTAAATTCTGTTACAAGAATAACGTAAATGTAAAAAGTAATTTTATGTATGCAATAAAAGACAATGTACTCACATGATGAGAGATCGAGCTGAATACTTTTGAAATCCTTTTCTTGTACTTAGTTCATTATTAGCCTAATATATTTCCACAACTTTCCAATTGTTTAATCCATGAAAACAATTTAAAATCAGTAACGCTTATTTTTTATTATAATATTTGTATAGTATCGTCAACGAGAATGTTCGGGTACAATGTCGAAAGAGTATAGTTTTGTATCTTTGTTTATATTGTACGTTTTGCAGTTAATTCTGGAGTTTCCTTCTGGTTTTTATTACATTTGGCTGGAAGTTATTTTATGTTTTAAAATTCGATTTAGTAATTCAGCTATTTTATAATTTGTAAAAACTTGAATTATTGTACTGCGCACATTAATTATAATACAATATAAATATGTAATAATTGTCATTCTACTTTTCAACTAAATATCGTGTAAATCGTATTGTTACATTAAACAAAATTATTATTTTTTTAACATATTGTTTGTATATTTATGTATACTGAAAATAAAACGACGTGTCGCATGATTCTATGTATGTCCATTGTAAATATCGATTTCTTATAACAAAATACATATAAACACTACTATGCTCTCGTCTTATTTAATTATTTGTTCACTCTTATTTGAATCTGAATTCTTTATAGCAAAATCTCTCTTACTCCAAATACATAAAAGTAACCTTTTTTTACACGTTAAATCTGATCACTCGCCACTTGACACTAAAGTTCTCACTTCTGGAGTGTGTCCTACCACACTTTTTTAAAATAAACATGGTGTTCTATAGAACACAGACGATCATGTCTGTAAGCTACGGTTACAATATCTGCGTGGGAGTATAGGCGAGATTCGATCCGTCCATTATTTACTAAGTTCAGTGTAGCGTATCACTGAAACGCATAACATCGGTTATCAAACCAGTTCTTACATTCGCATGTAGTTACTTGATGCGTTACAGTAGAATTACGACAAGACAGGTCAGATTTGGTGAAGGCGATAGGCTGCAGTTGATGAATACTAATTTTTGCAACGCCGAGTCCACGCGTAATAAACAAGTTCATGTCATTTTACGAACAGGACAATTTGTTCACGCAATCCTACCGTTTTAAGAACAGATTATTAGATAGATAGAAGCGGTCTGAAAGTAACCCTTTTGACTGAGGCTAGTACAACAGATAGATAGATTTGTTAGTAAGAAATAGATATTCGTGTTACTGTATACAGTGTGATATTTCTCACTGGCCCGACATGTGTTAGCATATAGGCGACAAGGCACACGTGGTGCAAGCGATGGGCGTCGAAATGGTGAAGTGTAGTAGATTTAGATGTTTTGCTATACAAATTGAAAGATGCGCTAGATTATACAAGAAGAGCGCCCATGTACTTGGTAACTGTGCGACTTTTCCAGTTCTTCACTTTCCGTTAACCGTTCAGGGGCATTCAAGTTAATGTAATACTATTAAAAGTTTATCAAAATTGTACATTTTCCGATGTCTTTCTCGAATTACACGTGGTAACATTCAGAACTATTTAAATATCCCGGAAGCACAATTACAGAGAATAATTAAACAAGCGAAGAATTCAAAGTAAGAATAGCAGCAGGAAACAGAAGCTACTACGCATTAAAATATATATTCCATTCCAGGAATACATAAAAAAATGTCAAAAAGAAAATATACACCACGGTAATCAGACCTGTAGTAACATATACAAGCGAGAGATGGGTGCTGAAGTTGGAAGATATGAAAAACCTTGGTGTTTTCGAGAGAAAAATTTTGAGAAGAATTTATGGACCAGAGTGGGACGGAGAGATGTGGAGGATAAGAAAGAATCGTGAGCTAAGAGACCTTTATGGAGAAGCGGACATAGTTGCAGTGAAAGCACAAAGGTTGAGATGGTTGGGGCACGTGGTGAGAATGAGAAGTGATGGAGGCCAAAAAATGGCATTGGAAAGGAAGCCGGAGGGTGCAAGGAGGAGAGGAAGTCCGAGGATGATGTGAAGATGTGGAAGGGGATTTGAGGGAGATGCGTGTGCCAGGTTGGAGGAATAAGGCTCTGGGTAGAGAAAAATGGAGGAGAATCATTGAGCAGGTCAGGTTTCTACAGGGACCGTGCTGCCAGAGGAGAGAGCGAACCTTCAGAACTAATATTAGAGGCATCAGCTGTTTTCCTCCAGTAAACTATTAAAAAGAAAATTGTTGTAATCATATTTTGCATTCGATATTCTTTATATTTTAGCGGTGTAATACAATGTGTCTGCGATAACTGATAACGTAGCGAGGTGTGTGTAAACAAGTTGAAAAAGGCAGATCTTTGTAGTGTCGTCCAGAAGTTACGGAAGGCCATTGAAAGAAAATGAGTGATACAGTTGTAATGTTTCTCGGCTGTTACGTCATTCTTACTTTTCTTTGACTTTGAATCACAGTGAATTAGCATCAGGCAGAATTAGCGAGTAGTTTACAGCAATTAGTGCACGTCATGTTTAGCGTGTGTTATCACCGTTATTATTTGTTGTGTATTGGATAGCTGCATTAACAGCACAGAAGAATTATATATGAGACTGTGTTTTATAATACAAGTGTTAACAAAACCTCTGAATGTCAATGACTGTAATATTTGCTAACAATTACACTATCGTAAAGTCACTATTTATGCTATTCTCGTAACAGTAATCGTTAACGAACTTAACGTTCGTTAGGATATTCATCAACCCATAGAAATTTTCCAATCAACGTTTAGTATTCTGTGGATAAGTGGCCAGTTGATTTGTTTCTGTCGTTCACTTGTTGTGAAGGGTTGCCCAAGGTTAGAGTAATACAGTATTGACACTGTCCTATAAATATATATTTTGTTCATTAAGACTGTATGCGCGACTTCCTTCGTAAGCTTGAAAGGATAACACGGTGAACGTCTCAGGACGACCCGATTTGAAGATATGCTTAAACTTTGAATAGGTGTTTCGCACGAAACACTTTGGCGCAATTACTCAAACAATGAAGCATTCATGAAATTAAGTAACCTAACTGACCACAAGTAGGCACGATTTTATAATTTACTGAATCGTGCTGTCGTTATCCAGATAACATTTTGTAAGAATACAACGTAAGTTATTAATAACAGAACGAGAGAAGCGAGTTTTCAGTTTGAACTAACCTTTTGATATTTGCTTATCTGTGTGTTTGGGTATGCCCCACAATAACGTTTGAATTCATCAACCGATTTTCTTAGTTCTTGGCAGGCATGTCCACACTTTTACCCCACCGACCCGTACTGTTTTTAAGAATGATTCCCCGAAAAATACGGGAGGGGCAGGAAGAAAAATCCGACATGTCCGAATTAAAAAAAGCAAAAATTCTTGTGGGATATCATATTAAAGAGAGGTCTAAGCAAAATCTAAATATAGTGTTGTTTTGGAAATTAAAAATTTTAGAACACCAAGAAAAGTTCTACGTACCCTTGTAGGATATCACACTGCTAAAACGCAAATTATAATGTAGTGTTTACTCCAAAAATTTGTCAACTTTAGAGGACAATTTATTAGCCAAAAATTGTAATAAAATTTTAAAAGTCTATGTTGGCGTTGAGTTATGAGAAATTATGTTATAACTCGGTTATAATTTCCTAACACTTCCTACAAATTTTGGATCGGCTCCAAAAAGCTTGTAAGGTGTTAAAAAAAAAAACTATATATTGATATCAGTTGTTTGCATTTGTGAAAAGTATTGGTTATAGGCCGAGAGATATCAATGGAAACATTCGTGTACTTAAAATCAGGAACTAAATTATTTGCTGTGGTTATAAATTTATCTAAAAACCAGTGTAGTATAAGTATACTATACTATATAGAACTATGTAGAATATAGTTTATTCTTAGCGTTTATTAAATGATTATCTGCTTCACAATTGTTTATTTTAACAGAAAAATAGAGGATCGGTGTGTACGTACGTTTCCTGGTAATTGGAAAAATATATAATAGTAAATGTATTTCGTTCAAAATAGCTAGTTGGGCAGTTTACGGAGCTTCCTCGTTTACAAGCTAGTTACGGATATGATAACAAAATTATGTATTTCCTTCTTTTCGTATAATAGGTGCGTTTCATCTTATATTGTTTACTTGTTAATTCAAGACAGTAGGCTTACGTATGTTATCATACCTATTATCTGAACCTTCCGGCTGATTGGCCGTGGTCTATGGATAAAGTTTCTTGTCGTTGGCTTTCCAGCAGCACGTGCGGCAACCAAATTCATAGCGTGGCCGGGGGGGGGGGCTTATATACAGTATGGCCCAAATACTGGCAACGATGTTATACAGTGGAGAGCAGTTAGCTGTGAAGATGAAGCGCGTGCTACCGAAATGTCAGTGACACGTTTTAGCAATAGACCACTGCCAGACAGCCGGAACGTTTAAGATAATAGCTGTAGTGACGGAGACTGAAATCCTTCGTAACCTGATACTTAATGCTACGAAACAGGTAATAGTATGTGGAGTACTTAATACGTAATACTTAAGTTATTTTTTGTTTGTGTTTCCAGGTATGTGGTGTACCAGTATCTGTACTTTCATATGTATATTAGAGTTACGCTTGCTTCTCGCAAGGTAAGAGTTTTAGATAAACCGTAACTATTTTATTAGTGATTAGATACCGATTTCTTGAACCGAATTAGACATTAATGTATTAAAAAAATGTTATTTATAAATACTATCTATTTTATCTTTATTGTGTTTTCTGCGTCTCTTGTATTATTTTGTTTAATCCATAATCAGTTTGTCATCATCATTTTAGACAGTTTAAGCAATCGTGGCGGAATCACAGCTTTATTAGATACGTATCACCGATTATACGTCTGTTAAAAATGAATAACAAAATGTATTTAATGCTAAACATATCTATATTAATATTATGTAGGAGGAAGTAGACACTGTAAAGTGTAATCTTAAAAAAAAAACAATCCGTATCGATTACTTCACGTCAGCAGTCGGCAACCCTGCGCCCGTCGATAAGGTTAGACGCCCCCGCGAACCAATTTGTAAGTTTATTTTCTTTTGAACGAAGGAATGCGCCCGCATTGTATCTGCTTCGAAGTACCGTACTGTATTGTAAAATAGTACAAGCCATTTACCGAACCGCGCTACGTCTTTCCCCAATATGATTGTCGACCTTGTCGCCCAGTGTCTGTAAACACCTTTGGGAGAAAGGTCACTTTATCTCCGCCAGCGTTCTCATGACAGATTGTTGATGACCTACTCGTAATGTGAAAATTTTTCACAAATTTAAATACTGCAAAGATTTTTTTTTGATTCGGTGTTCTACGTCGCTAAATATAAGCGCAAGGATATTATAACGCGACAGTTAATCTTTGTAACGTACGGCTATTGAACTCCTCACCTTTCTATTTTCCATTGATGGGGTGGAAATTATTTTCCGATTTTGTTCATGCCCGTGATTCTTGTGCGTATCCTTTTGTAAACGCCGTACTGAGTAAGATAAATCCCATTTACTCATACGGGTTAGGAAATCTTAAAACTTTTCCACAGCGTCATTTTCCTTGTTCCCCCTTTCCACAACACTGTCAGATAACCGTTGTTTCAAATCCGAAAGAAAGTTATGCTTCACAAAATATCTTGAATTGTTACTCGACCGTAATAACGGTTAAATATGAAGGACGAGCAGATTTCGATAAACGGAAGATTCTGGACACAAACGGAAGAGCTGCGTAATTGAGCACATTAATATTATTCCTGGCAACGTACTTCTGTCGGGAAAATCGCGAAAATGAGTGGTCCGCATGATATAAGCACAGCTTTAAATCAGACTTAGATGTCATAGCGATACTTGAGACGTAAAAGCATTGCAGTCATCTCAAGAAAACACAAAATGAGCCTTCAGATTTGATAAGGCCGATAATGAAGCTTAGAAGGTTAACAAAAAGGAAAAATAAAAAACGTCTCTAACGGCCTGGCCTTTATTACAAAACTGCCTGTCTGCGAGAGATAACAGTCCCGTAACTCCCAGCAAATACACGTTTTTAATTTAGACCATTGCTGTAGAACAAAAACGGAAAATTTTTATCCGGAGAGATTTTTTCATACATTGCGGTTTTTACAGAAGACCGTGCTATAAAAAAATTAACAAGAAAGGAAAAATTGTTTTCCGTGGAAACTACATAATGCCGTTAAATTTTCTTTTATACGTTTTGAGAGAATTAGCTTTATTAGCCTTAATGAAATTAAGTTAAGTAATTACCATTATAATAGTAATTTTCATTGTCATTATTTATTCCGGGCAAGTGTCACAACCCGACGTGGGCGCCATCAGTCGTTGATGTTGATCTCCATAAAAGTGTTAAATGCGGATAAAGAATGTGCCGAACCGGATAATTCGTGCCTTTTGGATAATTTGGCCACAGTTCACTTTTGTCCTTGCTCCCGGCGCACTGTAAATTGAATTTAAATATTTGTATTAAGTCGGTAATAGACGTAGCATTGACTCTACACGCCTCTCGTTTAATTGGCGCACGAGTCTGCCAACAATGTATTTATAGTGTTTGCAGGTGATGTTCAGTCTGTAATTGTGGTTTTTATATAAGAAAAACTAGTACAAACTGAACTTATCCGGATTACCTGCTTTCTTTGTTCTTTTAGAGGAAGTTATTTGTGTCGGTGTCACTCTTATAATATGTTCGCTTGTTAAAACGACATACTTGTTTTCCATTCGTAACAGTAGAATACATATTCTTCTATAATTTTGAACAACTTTTGCTAGGTCTGCAGGAATCCATTATTTTTGTAAGAATACAGAATTTACTGGCTTTAGCAAGTCCAATAAATCATTGGTATGCAGCATATAGTTTTATGGAAGTGAGAGTTTATGGTATGCAGGCATTGAGGAGGATCCATTTCGGAGCAGCAGAAGTGTGGATATGTTAGAAAGTAACACGCACTAGTTGGAGCGAAAGGAAAACAGATTAGAGGTATTGAGGGACGAGAGAAAGTAAAGGAAGTGTCTTCAAAACATCGTAATCTAGGGAGATTAAATATATGGAGAACATCATAGAGACATAATCTCTTTTCAGTGACATTCAGGAGGAAAGAAAAAGAGCGACCTATGAAGATATATGTGAAAGGTGTCAGTGGCCTAAACGAACTTGAGAGTACCTCGAAATGAAAGAGCAGCAGAAATCAGTACCGACCGGTTGCATTGACTGTAGAGTTTCTGAAAAAAATCGACAGTCCAAGGTCAGGTAGCGTTCACTCCCCCACCAAGCTGTGTATTTAAAGTATAGTAATACACGTTTTATTATTAAAAGAAATAATTTATTACATTTAGTTGTAAATATCAAACAATAGTGAGTATTAATGTATTTATTCACTATAATTGTTATTCTCTTCAGTTTTAACCGCTCTTTTCGTCACTTACGTCTGGTCAAACTGTGTCAGTGTCACTTTCTTGCTGGGTAATGACAGTGCCTTTTATATTATTGTGGCGGATACTTTTCATGAAATTTTCTTATTGCAGTTGCTCATCATGGCACACGCACTTCGCCTAGTCTTCAATGGGCACGTGGTTTAGTTCGTTTTCTAAAAGTCCTCTTTCTTCCTTCACATCTTCCACGTAGAGTCGTGTCCTGTGGTAAAACCTATTTTTTCTCTTAACTAATGTTTTTACAAGCAATCTGTCACAAGTCGGAGGTTTCCAACGGCCATAAAACTTATACACCGTGCGCTACACAACATTCTTGTAGAAATCGTCTAAATATGTGATCAGCTTTCTATGAGCTTTCTATTTCTGTGGGCACAAAAAGAACAATACTTACTGCCGGCAGACGTTTCAGCGTTATTCGTCGAGTCAAAAATTGTATGTTTATTTCCTCCTGACGTTATTCGTTGAACACTTCGAAGGGACAAAGAACTCTCTGACGCTGTTGCTTTGCTTATCACTTATGGTAACGTTTGGTCGGTTCGTTACAACGTCCTTAAGGTATGTACTGAAAACTATTTTTTTTCATTGGATTTCGTTGTCCATTACGTGTGTGTTGATTAACTAAATATAATTAAATCTATACCGACTCGGAACACAAAGTTTTTTTGCGTAAAAACGTACAAGTTTTACCTTGTAGCCTGAACTAGTTTTCGCTTATTATAAGCTTCGTCAGAGGCTGACACTGGAAGCGCTGTCCGTCTTGTTCTTGGCGACGGTGTCGACTTTTGAAGGATCGATGTTGTGTGTGTGTGTGTGAGGTGTGATATGTTCGAATAATGCGTGTGATTTTAATTGTGTCTGTTCGTTTAGGATGTTTTTTTTGACGGTATCATAATGCTTTACAGGGGAAACAAAAGACAATGCGAACAGTTACTAACCCACAAAAAACGTAATATTCACTGCCGAATACGGAATACAACAATAGCATAAACTTCCTAGACCTGTCCATCACAAAATTTAAACACAGACACAAATTCAGTATATACAGAAAATCCACTTCAACTGACACACTAATACACAACTCCTCCAATCACCCAATACAACACAAACTAGCTGCCTTCAGAACTATGATACATAGACTTAACAACATCCCACTAGATGAATAAGACTACAAAGACGAACTAAACACGATAAAATATCTAGCTGAATCTAACGGATACAGCAGAACAATAGTCAATAAACTCCTACACAAAACACACTAAACAAACAACAGACAAAGATAGAAAACAACAAATTCATAACACTAACATACATCAATAAACCACACTGAAAAAATAGCCCACAAGTTCAAAAAATCTGGATAGAGAATTGCATACAAAACTACAAACAAAACAGAACACACACTATCAAAACACACACACAAAGCACAAAACAAATTCGATCTACCTGGTGTTTAAAAACTAAATTGCTCAACTTGCAACAAAATCTACATAGGCCAGACAGAACGTAGCTTCAAACAAAGATACATTGAACACACAAAGGCACTACACTCCACTACCGAATCCACCTTTGCAAAGCACCTCATCGAAACAAACCACACATTACAATGGATATTCTACACGTACACACAAAAGGCCGAAAACTAGACACTTTTGAACAATTGGAAATATACAGACACACAAAAACACATAAACACAACATTCTAAATCAACAGACACAATTCAAATCACACGTATTATTCTAACCTATCACATCTCACACACACAGCAAAAGTCGACACCGTCGCCAAGAACAAGACGGACAGTGCTCCCAGTGGCAGCCTCTGACGAAGCTTATAATAAGCGAAAACTGGTTCAGGCTATAAGGTAAAACTATTACGTTTTACCCCCAAAAAAGTTTGTGTTCCGAATAGGTAGTGATTTAATTATATTTAGTTATTCTTTTCATTTACCTTAATTTTTATACTACTAGTTTAAAACCATTAACAATTAAAAAAGCTCAGAAATTTAAGAAAAAAATATATTAGAACACAGAATTACACTTTCCGGTTTACAGTATCTAAATGATTGATAAATATCTTGATACCAGCGGAACAGCATGTGAAGTTCACGAATCATAAGTGTGTAAATTGTGTAAATTAGCAGCTCGGAGTGGTTAGCGGTGTGAGGAAGTGGGAGAAGATGTGCTTTGGACAAAAGTTTTCTCTGCGCCACCAAGATAAAAAGGATGTGCTCGTAGAATCGCTTTTAAGGTTAAGGGTAAACAAACCGCACGTACGGAAGTGAAAGCGACGACATACGACAAGGTTTGAGCAACAAAATTCCACAGTCACTGAAATAAATGTAACACCCAAAATCTGAATGCAGTCGATTAATCTAAAGTAAAAGAATTTCAGTTGCTTTTAGTTATCTCGAATGCGATTGAGTAAATTAAAATTAGTTATTCTACATCTCTAGTTAAACTAGTTAATTAGATAAACTAAATCAGATAAAGTCATTTTAGTTAATAAATACGGATAATACTAGTACGTTTACTGATTATGTTCCTTAGTGGCGTGAAGTCGGCGCTAAGAAGTGGAGGTCCACGCTTTATCTCTTTCTACTCACTGTTCCGTGTTAAGCCTAAATTGTAGTTTCATTCTTGAGTGTATTTTCTATTGTGCAGAATTTCGTGGATCACCGGTTTTTATGTCGTACTTTTAAGTTGGTTACTGAGTTAAGTATGGAATTAAATATTGTCATCCAGCCACTCCAAAGCAGGAATCAGAGAATGTAAATTATTTTGGAATCTGCAAATCCAAACCGAAAATTCAGGATTGTGCTATTAAGCCCATGAATTCTCGAAATATTTGCTCGACTGTGCCAGTAACCAAAGGTCAGGGTTTTATTTTGATCGTTTACTTAAAACAACATTTAGTTGTATTTCACACTCGATTATCAAACATTGTTTGATCACTGTTTGGCGAGAACTGTTGCAGATTTTTGAAATTGTAATAATTGGCGCTTAACGTTGCACGTGTCCGGTCATACTGCAAGTTGGCAACGGGCAGGAAGAACTGCATGTTTTTGTGTTAGTTTCAAAAACATTATTTGTCTTCGCCGTTCAGTGTGGCTACGATTTGATCTGGTCATGTTCACATTTAACATATATTCACATTAATTTTAAATATTTATTCTGTACAACTGATGAAGGGTTCTCTAGTGTGGTTTGTTTATAGGGACTAGCTCAACAAACGCGGAGTCTGTATCTTAAATTTGAATAGTACTTTGTAATCTTGACAATGTGCAGAAGAGAATATTCCTGTTACCTCAAAGCTGAATTTTTGTTTTTCAAATTTGTAATTTTAATGTTCCTGTTGATATTAAGAGGTATTTCCGTATTTGCAAATGGCTGTAAAGTTGTCTTTCTATTGAGCTGAACTCTGACGCTGATGTGAATATTAGCGTATCGCTGTCGATGTATGTTAGCTGTGTACTGTCAGACCAGCAAGTCGTCAGACAGTAGTTACACCCGTAGTTACTGATTTAGCTCCCTCCTATCACTGCTGTGATCTCATAAGATGACTTCATCTCTGTATTCAGTGGTTGACTTTCAGCGGAAGCCTAGTCATACTATAATAGTCGTATGATTGACTTACGTGTACCACTACTTGTGGTCGGTCACTTATGTTTTTGCTCCATTGAAAACATTTTAAACTGCGTTTAACTTTTTTTAACTGGATAACAGGGTTACTAAATATATAAATTTACTTTGAGGATTTTATACGGGGCCGGACTTAATGTTTTAGTTATCTGTACATCGCAAGAGGCGAACAGTTGAGAGAAATTTTAATAACAGCGTTGTTATTTTACGTCATACTGTATCGGCGGTATGTTCCAGTGGCTTATAGTGAGAAATAAAACCTCAGAGAAAGAGGATATCAATGTTAGGCAAAATTTTCCACGATTGCGTAACGTAAAAATGGTGACCTGGTAAAGTTACAAATATTTCTGATAGGGTTATAACGCTTTTCAATACATGATAAGTTTAGATTCGCTAAATTAGTTAGCTATAAGTGGCGCAGATGCACATACTCTACGGATGGATGTATATTTTCTTCGTGAAAATAGCTATATCTATAGGTAGTATGTAGCTATCTTAGCTGCCTATGTATATATAAAATAGCGGAAGAACTGGTCTGGAATAAGATTCACTTCCGTAAGTGGAATACGTTCCATATATTCGTGGGGGGGGGGGGTTGTGACTCTAAGGTCAGTGGAACATGATGCAGACGAGGTAATACTGTCTCAGCCAAACGGATAACAGCTGAAGGCATTTGTTGTATTAATATAAATATAATACAAGTGTTGACTATCTTTTTAGACACTGTTTCTGAGCACCAATCAGATTGTCCCGGCAATCGTATTATAATTGGTTTCATCAGCGAATCTAGAGTTATGGGTGCTTTGCCACACCGGCCAAGCAAGTAGAAAAAGGGTTAGTCGCAAGGGAAGGTGTTGAGTAAATTGCCACACCACGACTGTGTAGGAAGATAACAGCCTTGGAATCTTCGTATGTGTTGTCTGCGTTGTACTGCCGTTACGTACCATTCAAAACAGATGTCGCCTGATTTACTTTTAGACACTAAAATAATTCTATCCTGCTAAAACTTTCCTTTCGGTTTAATGCCTCACATACATTTTCACAAAGTAAGCATCCAAAGCTGATAGTGCCATCGTATCCCATGCGTAAAACCTTTAAAAATTAGCATTTTAGCTGCGAAGTATTTGAAAAGGTCATTGCTGTTTGTGTAGTAAGGTTTGCACTACGTTTAAGATTGTAAGGGTGTTTAATTAATTAAAGTATAAAATCATTGAACATATGTTTCAGTAACTTAAACCCAGACAGAGTCATACTAAGTAATATTCGTTAAAAAATAGTGATGGATATTAAACACAGTGGAATAACTAGGATCTATTCCTGGTCCGGGAAGGGGGATAACACTAGCTTCAGAGTTGGATCCCTTCTTTTTCCTCACGGAAAATGAGAATTCAGGATTCTTACCATATAATTTTATAAATATTCGAGTATAATTAATTTCTGTACACACACAAAGTATTATTTTTCGGTCCAAAAGTCAGTAAAGTTGATTCTTTATTTTATAAATTATTCAAGTTAAAAAAAAAAACTTTCAATCTAATATGACAAAAACTAAACGCATTGTCAAAATTTAGTCTTTAATTTTTTTGGTACATTTAACATTTCTTTTGCAGATGTGAACACAGATGAAATTTTTACTGCACCAACATTTTTTCCAAATTATAGCAAATGTCTGTCATAACTTATCAAAGATGTATCCTCAGAAATTCTACTCTGGGAAAGCAAATGAAACAGTTCATTAGAGAAGGATTTATTTTATTAATGGCCAACACGTAGAAACCTGACAATAGAAATTGAACAGTGCCTTAGAGGTGCGTAGTGTACAAACACCTCGTTGCCAGGCTAACAAAATTTTCACTTATTTTGCACATGCGCACAATAGTCTTGTGCAGTATTTCATAGTGTGGACATCGGCTGCAACAAGACTAGCGAGAACGATGAAAGCATGCGTGTGACAGACAGAGAGATAATTTGGAAGTGAGACAGTGAACTGTTATAGCGTCGTCCCCCTCTCTTCTCTCTAGATAATTTAGCAATACTTGTAAGTGGGGGTAATTCATGCATTGGGTCCTCGCAGCTTACTTTTCAGGCACAACTGTCGGGACTATACTAGTTCTCAAGGTCATTTACCTCCCGGCGAGGTTATGTTGTGCCAGTTTACTCACGATCATCCTTTGTGTTCTGATCCTTTTTCTACAGGTTTGATGGTGTGGCAATCTGATATTTTGCTAGACACTAAAACGGTGTGGCAAATCACACCCTGAAGCCGACCAGTCGTGTCGTCGTTATTGTGCTGTCACCTTTGTTTAAGTGATACAGGAGCCGTGTCAACAACGAAACTGTATGGGTGAAGCTAAGAAATTAGTTACGACTGATGAGAGTGCTTTGATAGTCGACGTGAACTTCCAAGTGCCAGTGTGTACAATAAAACATATGTTTGAATGTTTAATCTCACCATGCATGCTGTTGACAAAATACTGATAACGGTGTAGTGCTTTATGTGTGGTTTGAGATTTGTGATAACGATGCACTGTACTGGTCTGTCGACTTACTCGTTTCAGTGGGTGATGTTTATGTGAAATTTGTGTTCACGTACAACCGAACATTTTATACATGGAAATTCGCAGTGAATACTGACTTCAGTGTTCTTGCGCAGCCATAATGTTCTCTCGGAATCACCAACCGGTGTAGTTCTTGACTTATAATACATATTGTCCCATCCTACTCTCCAGTCCAACTGTGGTGAGGTTTAAGATAGTAGAAGGCGTACACGTTACGAAAGAGAAGAACATTGCAAGACCGTACCAGAACTTCGCAAAACATCGTTCAGTAATGGATACGGAGACTTGCTTAAATTAGTTACAGATGGTACGAACGCAAGGAAGGCGAGCGGCGTTTTACGACTTTAATGTTTTCAACGACAACATGAAGCCATAACCGTAGCTCATGGTACGTGTATAGACCTAATACATTTTATTTATGCATACACGAGGAGTTTGTGAAGCGTAGTTGTGTTTTATTGTTAATTTACAATAACAGGAACTCCAAAAGCAGAGTTATTACATTACACAACTTCATTGTTTAAGGGAAACAAAGCCAGCAATCCACTTTATTCAAATGAACTTCTTCGTCATTGTTTATGCCATTCGTGGACTATAATTTTGAATTCAATAAATTTCATTTTAGAATGTTATTAGCCCTTCGTATCTTTTATTGTTTACTGCAGTTCTTACAAGAGATTTGCTCAACATCGCCTTCCTCTTTAAACAGTATCTACGTGTTTAATTTATAGATTATCTCGGTAAACAGACGTGTCAATACATTTTTGTATCAGTTTTAGTCTATAGATGTCAGAAAACGTAGTAATTGCAAATCCAGTGTGTTTTATACCACACTATATTGATGTTCATTAAAATACTGTACACTCAGCATGTTTACTAAATGACTATAATAATTATATAAACAATTATTATATTTGTAACTGTGGTACACATAAAATCCAACATCTAATATTATATAACCGTGTTATTTTGTGTACCTACAGTATTGTTTCGATGTATAGTTGTATATACATATTGTATAACTATTGTACATAATAGTATAATTTACAGTTATAATATATATTACAGTGTACTGTTGTACATGAAAAATTGTACTGTATAAAAAAAAAATGCTTGTTCTAAAGTTTGTGATGTACGAGAATAAAGTTTTCGAGTACAGATTCTCGCAGTCTACAGTACTTTCAAATGTGAATCACTGATTGTGATAGATAGGCGGAAGTTTTAATATGGAAATATTGGACGTTGCATTGTGGAGAGAGAGGGAGAGTAGTAGTAGTAGTAGTAGTAGTAGTAGTAGTAGTAGTAGTAGTAGTAAACATACACGCTAGAAATGATAATATAGCTCAAACGAAGCGTTCGTCGCATGAGATGAATATGGATGCATTGCACGGTGAGCATTTCCGGGCAACAAGAATGTTGATACACGAATACTAAATGGTTGGCGGGGCGTATTGTATTACGCTGATTCCGCAGGACGGCGGCGACAGGATTTTCGTCATCTTGTGCAATAGGTATGTCGGGTTCCTGCTGCACACTGCGGAGAAAGGATTTTCTACAAAAGTGTAATTCTTACCGCCATAAACAACAATTTAGACGTAGTGCTTAATTAAAAACAATAAAAAAAGCATTCGTGCGCGGGGTACAATAATGAAACTACGTTAAAAGCGAAAAATATTTTAAATTTGTAAAATGCTACCCGCTTTCCGAGCCCTCAACTGGTAATAACTGTAACTATTTTCCTCAAGTATTAATATTTTGTAATGTATCTTATATTATAAACAATGGTGTGGTGAAAACGCTGCACAAGTTCAGCCATATGTATGGGAAGACTCTAAAGTCAGCGAGGAAAGAAACACGCCTGCAGTTCTACAAGGTGATGCCCTCCTAACACTTCTCTATGGGTCTGAAAAATGAGATTTCTCAGACACGTGGCATGTTATACTCTTCAAGGTCGCAAAAGAAATGTCGAGTACGTCAGGAATTGAATATACTTATGAGTATACTTGATAGAATTGGCCAACGTCGGTTAAAATGGTTTGGACATCTTATCCGAATGGATGTCCGCCGCGTCCCCAAACAACAATAGAATTATAAGCCGAAAAGACGGAGAGGTGTGGGGCGTCCGCAGAAGCGTTGGAGCGAGCAGCTCTAGTCTGTCTGCTTGGGACCGGAACAAACCGTATTTGGTTTAGTACTTGTTGGAGATGATGATGATGATGATAACTATGATTAATACTTTGTACAAAACGTTATTTTTTGAAGCTCTAGTGGCTCCTGGAATGTTCTTTTGCATGACATCTATACCCTTCAATTGTATAAACTGTGTACCTATACTTTTGGGTCGCTTCGACTTGAAAAATTAGCCGATTTCGACGAACATGTGGTATTCTGTTGTATACACAGTTTCTTTTTAAAGGCGTATATAACCAGAATACAGATTATTCTGCGAAATTTGCGTTACTTTGTTATATATACTAATAGAACTTGAAATATTGTACTTGCAGGAGTAATATATTCTTATAATTAACATAGAAAAACTACAAGAAACTAAAATAACAAGAGTTACTGGAAAGGATATGATGAACATGTATGTAGCCCAATTATGAATATATATGGATTTACGTAATTTTTAAATTGATTTTGAAGAGGAGGCTAAGTTATTATAATTAATGGGTGAACGAGGACTATTTCGCTTATTTTATTTCCACACTCCGCAGAATTGAATTCGCGTGCACTTTCTTTGGTTAGAAAAAATTAAAATTAGTTGTCGGGGAGTTTTTTACAGTTTGTTATTCGTAGTGAGTATAAATAACTAAATTCGTTTTAAATGGATTATTGTTTATTGAGTAGATGAGCTCTCTGATTCATGGAAGGAACTGGGGTGAAACCAATCAGTTTGAATCGCGAAATGTGTTTCAAAAGATAGTATTTACCGACTTTCATCAGAACTTTAAAAATCTCTGATTATATTCTCAAAAAAAGTGCCCTGTTCGTTCTAGAACACACGCATTTCAGTGTAGGATATATGGAGTGTTTTTTCTTTGAATTCATTAACCATACAGAGCTAAGATATCGCTTAGATGGTGATGTCTAAACTACATGATCTTTCAAGACAAGTAGCAATGGCGATGAAATTAAAATATACCTATGTATCTACTGGTCTAAATGGAATGTTTTTTGTTAAACCGTGCGTAGATAACTAGTAAGCATCTGAGCTGCAGATCTCGCTCTCTCTTATGAACGAAATACGTTGCGTGAATTTCAATATTGACCAATTTTATAGTTATCAGAAACATTACGGAAACCTCGATTACTCGACTAATTTTTTTTTTTTTTCAGTAAAATTGCTGTTGTAAAGCAAACAATAACACAATGAACGGAGCTTAATTTTCAAACTATTTCATGGGGTTTTTTAGTAGTTAAATGTGTAATCATATGTCTAAATTACAGATAATTTAGTTTTAACTTTTAGTTTTTGTTGTTTTCATAGACATTTATTGTCCTATATCTAATACTTTTCACAGATATACGTACGGTAACTAATAACAATATGTAAAGTTTTTTTGTGCAAACACAGCTTTCAAACGTTTTGGACGCGGTCCAAAATTTGGAAGGGGACTTGAGTGACATTAATTTTTTTCAAATTATTAAAGAGTCCGAGTCTGTACTTTGAATAAAATTCTTCACAACTTGATTCTCCACATGGACATTCACAATTTTTGCAAAATTTTGACTCGATTTTTGGCCCGTTCTACCTTTAAAGTTAAAATTTTTCAGAGTAAACGCTACATTCAGGTTTTGGTTTAGTCTCTTTAGTCTGATACTAGGCATACGTGTTTACAATTTTTCAAAATCTGTAATTCGTTTTTGAGCCTCGGTGCCCTAGAATTTTAAAATTTCCAAAACTGAACACTGTATTCTGATTTTTGTTAAACATCTCTTTAATTTAACACCACATGTGGTTTTTCCGGCGTTTGTCCTATTTTTTGGGCCGTAAAGACCAATCATTTTGAAAACCCAACACTATTCAGATTCTGGTTAAAATTCTCTTTAATTTGATAGGCCTATGTCACATGTATGTCTGCAGTTAAAAAAATTTGACTTTACCTTTTGGCGCTCGGGCCTCTTTATTTTTTGACGAGGGATGAGTTTAAAAAACAACTGGGATCTGTGGGGTAAAAGTGCCTGCGTTTAACGAAAATTGGATGATGCGTTCAAAAGTTATCGTGAGATATACGCCAAATAAACAGATAGACAAAGAGACAGAAATGGCAAAAGGTCGAGTGAAAATTGAGAATTTGCTTCGCTTGTTCGTACATTAATTAGTATTTAAATCAATATTTCGTTAAATATTAATCTCGAGTCCTGTCTATTGCAAAAATCCTATGTTATGTCAAGTATTCTGTTTGACCTTGATTACCTTTTGCAATTATCAAAGTAATTATAGAATAAAATGCGTGGAATGTGTGCATTTTTTACAGTTAACTGAGTAATGCATTAAAAAACATTTCTTCTTCTTCGTAGTACCATATCCGTTAAAGAACGTCGGTTGTTATCCTGTCGATAAAATATGTAACTTTATTTACTGCTGCTGAAACAATTCATCGCATGGTTTCTCATAGCATGTCCTAGATTCTCCAACCAGGATGCACTTCGCCTCCTGGGATTCTGTGTTTCATCGATTTTTCCGTGCGTGGCTAGTTAGCAAGTTTTAATATTCATTATGTATACGTTATAATGTATACATTATGTATATTCATTCTCATATCTTTGTAGGTGGTAACGTCACCATATATACGTTCTGAATATGCTTATTCCAATTGATGTTGTATTCGTGCCAATACAGTCACATTTCGACTGCTTACATACTGTAGCTTCTGTCAGCGTCCACGCTTCCGCACGTAAAGTAGAAAAGATGCCGACTACTATCCCAACTTAGGCTAGGATAACGTAAGCTACTATAGTAACCTAGGCCACCGACGTACGAACTCAGCGTACGTGTTAACGGGATTATGGTAGATTTAAATATGTTAGATTAGATCTTTGAGAGCCCGAAATGATATAAATCTCGGAAGTTAGAGGACACATACGAAATTCGTTTCCTTCCGAATTTATGTTAAAACTGCTACCTGCCGGACTGTTAGGCCATGGCCTACTGCTTCTATTGAAAACAGACGTTTCGGATTTGAAAAAAAAACACCATCGGAGGCCATCTTCAGGTGAATTGGCGAACACCGGCCAATTTGTTGATCGTTTTACACTGAAGATGGCCTCTGATGTTGGGGCCGAAACGTCTGTTTACAGTAGAACCAGTAGATCACGGTCTAATAGCCCGGCAGATAGCAGTTTTAGCAATGTTCACGCCGGTCGTGAAAGCCTAGGGAATTCCTTCCGAATTTATTTTATTTTTTGTCGCGGAATTTTTCACAGAATGTTGCACAATTTGCAAAATTTTTTAAATATGGAATGGAGTTAACACTTAATTTACGGCGGGTAGCAGATCACATCTGCGACCACAAACATAATCGATTCTAGTATCGTGGTGGGAGCCCAGCTTGGGCTATAGGAACACGACACCGTCGCGCCGCGGCCGAAGGGCTCCTCCCCGTCTAGTATACACCGGCATTGGTTGCGGTTAATTGTGACCAACTTTGTCTCTTCATAAATATGTAGAATGTATAGAACCGTGTGTTATCCGTGGTTAAGTACACGTAAGAGTCAGAAATAGGCTTACGTAGAGTACCGAGACGGTAAATGCAGAACAGTGGGACGAGAATCATCTAAGTACTTTACTGGAATTGAATACACGGAGGCAAACGTATTAGGAATATAGAAATACGTAATATAGAAATTTAGTAATATATAAAACGATCGTGACTTGTTCAAAATTTTTATTAAAATCAGCATTTAGAATGATCTATTTCAGTAGATTTCCCTGTCACAGTACACCAAGTGACAGTCCTCGTGATTCGTCTTTGACCAACCCATAATGATTGACTTTGAACCGGTTGCGTGGAGCGGCTGCAGAGAAACGACTTGAGTGAGATGAATTAAAGTTTATTCGAGGACAGCTGATTATGTTGTATAAATGATGGAGCGAAAGTGGCAGAGTCCGTAGGTAAACAAGGCTAATTTAATATTTTCTTCTGCCTTGAAATTTTCGACTCAGTACAGCACGTACCTCACACCGCGTCCACTGATAACACGTTTTGGGCGATCTTATAATTTGATTACTTACTGAAATTGTATTAACTTTACAGTGTAAATGTGATTGTATGTTTGACTGTTATTGTGGACATTATTATCATTATCATCATCAGTGTTAAAGTCATAAAAGTACTATAAAATATTAATGCAATTTTATTAGTTATTTTCGTTTCGAATAAAAGTTGCCGTGCAGCAGTATAAACGTAAATGTAAACGAGTTAAGTTAATACAGGATGATTCAAAAAGGACTTTACAACTTTGAAAGCATACAGAAATTTATTCAGATAACTTACTACGGAGTCGGTTGAGGTGTCATTTCAAAGCAAAACACATCAAGTTTGTCATCCAATATTCATTGTGGTTCGATGTGGCTACCATTTGTAATGCGGCATACATCCCACCTGAAGTCGATTTCATTCCAGACTTTAGCCAGTAAGTCGGGCGTCACTTCTGCAGCGGCTGCATTAATTCGAAGTCTCAGCTCAGCAAGATCAGCAGGTAAAGGTGGTACAAAAACCCGTTCTTTAATGAAACACCCCACAAGAAAAAATCTACCGGTGTCAAATCTGGGGAGCGAGGTGGCCATGCAATTGGACCTCACGACCAATCCACCGACCTGGGAATCGGGTATCAAGAAAATCTCGGACTTCTACGCGGTAGTGAGGTGGTGCCCCATCTTGCTGATAGTAAAGGCGTCCATCTTGGTCATCCTCGTCTAACTGAGGAATCAGAAAATTTTCTAGCATATCCAGATACACGATACCATTTATGGTTGCCTCCTGGAAGAAGAACGGGCCGTACACTTTTTGTTTGCTAAGGGCACAAAAAACTTTGACCTTAGGGCTATCACGAATATGCTGCAAGGTTTCATGGAGGTTTTCGCTACCCCATATTCGGCAGTTATGGGTGTTCACCTTGCCACTGATGTGAAACGTTGACTTATCACTAAAAATTACATTGTCTAGGAATGTCTCGTTGTCTGCAATTCTATCAAACATTTCTATACAAAATTGCTGGGGAGCGACTTTATCTTCATCTGTAATGTGTTGAACCATGGTTAGTTTGTATGGCATCAAGTGCAAGCGTTTACGTAATACGCGCCAAACAGTCGGTTGTGGAATGCCAGTCTCACGTGACGCACGTCTAGTTGATTTCTTAGGACTACGGGAAAAGCTTTCGGTGAGTTGTTCCCCCTTCAGGAACTTGTGGACGTCCTGGTGATTTTGCATGTCGTACAGAACAACCAGTCTCAACGAAGGTTTGGTGCCAAGAGTAAATTGTAGGCCTACTAGGAGGCTCCCTACCATTCTCCGTACGGAATTTACGTTGAACGTAGTTGCTGATTGCGTATCGTGAAACCAAAACAACAGCGAGCACGTTCCGCACCAGTAAAAGTACCCATTTTCAACAACAATGGTGACAGCGCTAATGGACTACGTGAGTCAAAACTTGATGTGTTTTGCTTCGAAATGACATCTCAACCGACTCTGTAAGTTATCTGAATAAATTTCTGTATACTTTCAAAGTTGTAAAGTCCTTTTTGAATCTCCTGTATATATATTTACCTTCCATTCTGTTATTTAGACTTTTATACTTACCTTAGTTTGCCTCCAGTCGTATTACGTGTTATCATTTCAAGTGAGAACTTCATATACGGTACTATGGTTTACTCCCGTACACCTCGCGTTCCTATGGCAGTAAACTGATTCATCGTGTAACGAAATAAATGTAACGAAAAGCAGTGTTGAGAGGTCAGTCGAACTTCTCTTCCCCACATAGCTACCCAAAATATCCCCACTGCCACACGTGTGTGCTTTGAGCAAAGCATAATATTTTAAAGAACGTGAAAGTATTACAAGAATAACGTAAATATTAAAAATAATTTTACTTATGATAAAATAAAATGTACGTACATGCTGAGATATCGAGTTGAATACTTTTGAAACCCTTTTCTTGTACGTGATTCATTATTTTTTTTAACATGATAATATTTTTAGGCTGGGGGTCATTCCACAAAAATGTAACGTCATCGAAAAATGTAACGCTTCCACACTTTCGATTCCCCACAGTCTAGAAACATCCTCGTGATGTTTGTCGTTACAGTGTTACCGTTTCCACAAATTTTGTGTAAGCGTCGGTTCCGTGACCGGTGAAACAACCTATGCGACTAATCTATCCGTGCATTAGACATCAGAGGACTCTTTGTGAAAGCTAGTATTTCAGTGACAGAGATTTGCGTATTAAACCAACAGACATGTTTGCCCTTGCTCGTAAGACGGTTGAATTCAGTTAAGTTTTTGATTTTTCCAACATTTCATTTAGTAAGTGAGCAGATTTCCTTCGCTTCAGTTTGATTTGTTGCGACGAAACTATTACGGAACAAAGAGAGTGTTTATGTAGTTGTTATAAATATTATAACATTTTAAGTAGATTCAGTTTTAAGGAAAACTAAAACTTTGTATGAACAGATTTTTGTGTATACGCTAATTTTTGTCTCCCTTTTTTTTTGGGGACTCCATAATTTAAAATTTGTTTTTGTCGGATTAGATTTGCCGGATTTTCCGTAGCCTTAGTAGTTTATCATGAAATAAATATGTCTTACTCGTTCACATATTCAAAGTATGTCAACCGTACAAATACAATAGAAAACGGGAAATATATCTGTATAATATTTACCGTATTTTATCCGTCGTGTGACTTCGTGTTGCGTTAGATTGGTTTACGCGTTTCGAAACATATGTTTCGTCTTCAGAAATAAAAAATCACTCAAAGTGAGGTCGTTAAATATTAAAATTGCAAATATTGAAAACAATTCTGCACATAACCGCGTAACATGAGTGCGCACTCGAGTCGGATCGATCAGACACTACTCGAGTAACAGAAACTATTTGGTTGTACTAATTGTAACAGAAAGTATTTGGTTACCTAATGTATTTATGACTTTTTATTTATCAAGGTTGATGCCACTATAAATCCTGTCCATACACCCACTACTAAGTGGTAAATTAAATATACATTTCAAAAAAGTATTAAGAGTAGGTAAAGCGTGAATACCATCCCTTTCTATGTATTTTTCACTTCCTTCTAAAGGTTACCAAACTGTCAGCAACTCCTGTATAAATATTTATATTTCTAGGGATTACGTTCCCTGTCAAGTACTACAATGTCCATTTAAATACTTTTCTTAATGGCTACTGCTACTGAAACTAACGACTGAATGTATTTTTTTTGCCAAAAATTGTAATTATTAAACTGGATATATCACATTCTACTTTTCAGCTAAATATTGCGTAAATCATATTGATACATTGAAAAAAATTATTTGTTACATGACGAATTATTGTTTGTATATGACGATGTGTGATATGATTCTATATACGTTCACTGTAAATATCGATTTCTTATAATAAAATAAATATAAACACTAGTATGCCCGCATCTCATTTAATTATATGTTCATGTTTATTTGAATCTTAATTCTTTGTGGCAAAAGTCCCTCTTATTCCAAATATTCATATGAGCAATCTTTTACACGTTGAATCAGTCCACTCGCCACTCGACGCTGAAGTTCTCACTTCGAGCGTGTGTTCCACGACACAGCCATTTTGTTGTTTATGGTCATCGTTTGTTCTTTATCCTGGTCCACGCACATGTAGTATTTGTTCAGTACTTATATTTATGTTTATATTCATTTTATTTATTTCCTTCGTAGGCCTTAATCTAGCCTAAGGTCGGTTACACACGGATGATGGATTACAAATTGAATAACTGGGACTCAACCCAGTTCCCAGCTGCTATCGCGTCCTTGAGCGTCAAGACACCTTTGTACAGTTTGGTATTTTCACTCTAGATTTTTTCTTCTTCTAATATGAAGATTGTTGTTGTTGTTATTATTATTATTATTCATTATTATATTAATAATACAATTTTTGTTACTAATGGGTTTCGTTGTTTGTGTTTGCGCTAACTGTTCACAGTTTAGTGCATTCCATATTATGGACGTTGTCAGCGACTAAATCCTGATCGTGTTAGCAAATAAAAGTGTTTTATTTTAAAAATAATTCCGTTAATAATAATTTAACACTTAGCAACGTGATGCGCGACCCCCCCCCCGCCCGAAGTTAGTTAAATCGCGATATATTTTCATTTCATGTATCTGTTTGTACCTTATAGAATTATCGTTTTTGATTGGTAACGGGATTATTCATAATTCTAGTTCTATTGTATATTGTGTAGTTAACAGTATAGTTGGTAGATCTCCAGGTAGTTACAAGTGTTGTTTCTGTGTCTTTAACTCGAATGATTTGTCGAGTGTTAAATATTGATTGCTAAAATGATTTTGTTGGCCATAAGCATATCTATTTCAATAGTGTGCCGAGTTTTGGAATACTCGGCTGTTTCCCAGTTAATTATGTGACTGTCATTGCGGGGTATGTGAATTAATTATCTGAGCGGTGTCTATTCTGTTATCTGCATGCTTTGTTGCCGATCCGCGCGCGCTCTGTGGGGAGCGATACGTAACGTTTTTTCTGTCACTGCGCTGACCAGTATTCGCCAGGCAGCCGAACGCAGCATCAACTTTCTCTCCCGGCGGCTACCAGTTTGAATTTTGTCTGCTAAAATCTACCATGCTTAGATAAACGACTAGCGACTCTCCGGTAAGTGTGTTCAGGGCACCTTACCCGCTTACGGTAGTTTGGGATGGGGCTCTTGGTCATGGATACTGGGGGTTATATTCTTCTGAGGTATGGTGAAATATATATAGGCTGCCTGCCAGGTGAACGTGTGTAGTGTATGTGTGTATATAGATATGTGTGTGTTATGTGTATTTATGTAACTATATTAATTGATGTTCTATTTATGTATATTTAGGAGAAATTATTATGATGATGTTTACATATATTCTAATTTTATGAGATTACACGTGTATATTTTCAGAAGATTGTAATGCCAGGGAGGGGAGTAAAAGTTTGTAACGAAGTTTTTCAATTCTATAAAAGTATATTGTATACTGGGAGTTATACTTACAAAGTTACTTGAAATGGCTGAATAAAAATTGTTATTGTTGTTTAACAACCGAGTTTAATTGCAAGTCCCGTCATACTGGACCCAGCGCATTTTTGGCTTCTCTAGGCTCTTGCCTAGTTTTAAATAACTAGTGGCCCCTCAAAAAAAAAAAAAGGTTTTTTTTTATAAAGTCTAAAAGTTTGAAAAGAGGGGGAACAAAATCTGGAAATACTGAAGTCCAATTTATATCAGTAAATTGTAAAATTTCGTGTGCGCGCGTCTGTATAGTTAGAAATCTGTTACCAACGATGGTATTGAGAGTATGTTCGGTAGTAGTTATAAAAAGGTACAGATTTCTTCTACAAACGTTTTCAGTTCCACACCAGGCTCTTCACGTCATCGCATTTTACCACTTTTTTCTCCTATTGTGCCACTGTTTTATTCCAGGTTTGCTAGGTCTTCCAGTTTTCTTATTTCTTGCTTTCCATATTTCTTCCACCTACTCTTTTCTTGAGTCGTAGGCATTCCCAACACTCAGTTATCTTCCCACTATAAATTCAAGCGTATATTGTGTTTCAGGTCGCTACGTTTGTTGTTCCATCCATCCTTCATATTCATTTTCTCAACTACTTCATCTCTATAGCCTTTATTTTCCTAGTCTGTTTTTCGTAATTCACCCATGCAGTAGTATCAGCTGTAGGGTAGACAGAAATTTCACTGTTGCACACCACTATAGCAAGAATTCCCGATTAGCGCGAACAATCTTCACGGCTCATCATCAGATCGGAAATATTTCGATATAAACATGTTTCCGATCTGATGACGAGCTGTGAAATTTCTGTTATAGCGTGTGCAGCAGTGTAATTTCTGGTTGTGATTATGTCCGCTAACACAACTTTATTAATTAAATAAACAGTAGGATATGTTTAATGATTTACTTTTTTACACGGTCTTCAATTTCTTGTCGTCTTTCCTCGACTCTTTTCTTGCCTTTATCGAACGTCGGAATGTTCTTATTTGTTATTCGGATATTAGTCTTTCAATTTCTTCTTCAAGTCTTTCCTTTCTCCCCCCCCCCCGTCTTATTAATTTCAGAAATTGTGTCACGTAATAATTATGTGTAGTTAAATTTTGTATATTTAAATTCGCATACTTTGCACTGAATAATTTTCATGTACGATTATTATGTAATAACCCAAAATCGAATAGTATAAATTGAATGTGGTGTAGGCCTACGTTTTGGGGGAGGATTTGATTTGATGACAGAACTGTTCATCTTACATAGCATTTCTGTAAGCACAAGATTTTAATAGTGAATTGCAACACTAGCCTATATGTTTACCGGATACGTCTACTTACGAAAAATTGGAGTATTTTGGAATATATTTTTATAATTGCTAAACATTTTTCGCCAGTCCTACTTAAGTTTAACAACGCTATTTTCATATATATGTCTATACTTACCTAATGTTTTGTCTTTATTATACTATGTATAGTAATGTATTTAATATACTTATGTTTTCCAGTAGTTTCAGCTTTTTCAGTAAGGTTATTAAATGACCTTCTTCTAACCTTTTCATTTATTACATGTAATTTATAAATTTCTTCCAAGTCAGTTGTACGTTTGATAATTTTAATCAAACTGTAGATTATGTAAATCTAATAACGTTATTCTTTATTTTAAGAAAGCCGTTCAGTCAAATGTGTCTCAAGGATTGATTCTTCTTGCGTTTACGAGACAAGACTGTCCATACGTCTAGAGTGAAGTGACGAATCCGTGTCCTCGTATAAGTCATGCACAGCTTGCAACACTTAAAGCGCTCGTTGAATTGAACGTATTCCTAATGATTACTTGATCGGTGTGTTTAGAGTTGACTCCGTGAGCGACATGGCCAACAGAAGTGTAAAGACATCGTCTAAAGGACAGTTGGTGACAAAGTTAAGTCCGGCTCAATATCGACTTTATTAATTGGACTGGAAGGCGTATGGTTCGTTATAAAGGCAGTCATGTAATTGCACCTCATAGGTAATATTTTGCAAATGGAATACAGATTGGAAGAAGTAAAAGAACTCAGATGGGTCCGTAGCGAGTACTCGTCTGTCGCCCAATGCAACGTTATCAGCTGTATTTTCTCGCTCACTTTAATAATAAACGTTACTGTATACATTTGTTTACCGCTAGCAGATTATAATCAACCAAGTGGATCACGAAGTTGCCCTATTACAAAAAACTGGCAGTGTTGTTTGGTCAGTTTCGATATTCATATCTTCATCGTTACTTTGGCATTGGTGGAAACGCCTAGTTACAGACCCGCCGGGCAAGCCATCACAGAGAAAGGAAAGATAAGTTTACAATGAAAAACGGGTCGACGTTATGCCCGGCAAGAGTAAACGCAAATGCTTTCTTTTATAGACCTGGGTTTACTGTTGTTCAGCCTGAAGACGAGACCACAACACAGAGAGCTCGTTTATTGCTAAATTTATATGTTAATTAGTTATCCCCGCGTCACAACATGTCATTACTCCGTTGTTATGGTTAAGATTAATTAATCATTTAATTATTCACTTAGTCGATTAAGCAATTCGCCAGAACTAACGGTCGCATAGCTATTAAGCGCTGTTGCTGCTTAATGTGTATGTAATTAGCTCGTAGTCTCAGCGCACAGACTTTTTGTGGCGTTCTGTGTGTGTGTACGCGACTCGTTACCGACGCAGCATTACCTTTTATGGAGAACCCAGCCTATTGTGCGCCTTTATTACTGTAAATGCATCAGCCGATCTCTGTGTAACCTCGATAGTTAAAACTATATTGTAGCGTTATTACCGAAGAAATCGCAAACTACCGTAAAAATTATGTACCCTGTACAAGTGTGTAATTTTAGTATTATTTATTGACTAAAATTGGAAACAGTATTATAAGGAAATAAGTGATAATTAAAATATCGCTAAAAACTAAGTAAAACACAATATGGTTTCCTTTATCTTTATGGTTTTTTATGAACAAGGATTACTGATGGCAATAATAATGTCCTTACATAATGCAAGGAATATTAATTTTTAAGACTTCTTATATGTTACAGTTTAGGGGGGGGGCATAGAAATTAAACTGAATTCTTTTGAACGTATGTAAAAAAAAAAAATAAGACCGAATAGACGCTTTTGTTGCAAGTCAATAAAAGAACGTCATTTACGTTTTCAGCGAATGCGAAGTGACTGGCATAAGAAAATAATTAAAATAGTAATTGCTGAATTGGGTCTTTGATACTTTTAACTTATGCAAAGTATAGAAACGACAATAATACATTTTATTTAAAAAAGTTTGAAGGAAGATGAAATGAGCTTCTTACTGCGATTAATAGAATATGTAGGTGAATGTCATAAAATAAAAGCAATAGAAAAACGAATTCTAAACGGTCTCGCGATAAAAGTAAATAAAATGTAAAACAACAGGAAGTAACCTGAATAGTAGAAAGTTCATATTGTTTGGTACTATGAACGAATAAATCCATCACAAGAGTAGCTTAAACCTCCTTTCAATAAAAATTCGACTATATAACGATTGCTGCCGAGAGGAAGCACCGTAATAAAAAGGGCCACGTTTATAAAATTCCCGTGCGGACTGTATATTTGAGATGGCATTATGGCTTTGTAGAGCGCGCGATTCATCTCCTCGAATCCGAACGAAGGCTGAAGGCAAATAAGATCTGGAGTTTATCAAAGGAAGCAATCAACTGAGATAAAAGTGAAAACAGTGTTTGTGTAAAGCAGGCATTCGTACTTAGACCGCGGGACGGAAATAAATTCTAAACTGCTTTGTACGAATTTTGTTGTCTCTGTTTTTTTTTTCAATCGTGTCGCACGTGTTGGATGAAATAAGAAATTCTGTTTTGTGTTTTAATTTTACAAAACTTAAATATATTCGTAACACGGAAAGTTAGTAATAATTGTGTATCTTTTTTTATGTTTATATTCAGCCGCGACTGATAAACTACTTATTTTTCGTATTTACAGTAAGTCTAGAATACATTAATGTTTTTCCGTTAACACATTAAACTTTATTAAATAAATACTATTTGACGTTTAGTCAGGTTAGTAATTATTGGATTCATAATTCCAATAGTGAATTGAACACACGTCACGCAAAAATGGCTCTGAGAGGTTTGATAATGTACCTCAGTTTTGCCTGTGGCTACAAAATAAATTCAATTAAAAATTGTGCGTATAATTTAGATTCAGTCATCCGAGTTGTTGAAACGACATATTTATATACTGTGAGAGTGGTGGTGTGTGTGTAAGGCAAATTTTTGTCCATATTTAATAAATTTAAGAATACTCCATTTCAGATAGGAATAAATTAAAAAAGAAAGCAGATTATGTCGTTGCATCTCAGTTATAGCGATTATGTCACAGTCGGTGAATAAATACAAGCCTGTTTCTCGCGTTTTAATAACGAGACGTTTTCGGGTGGCGTCCACATTTCAAGAGTATTATTACTACACTGTATTGTATTTTTTCCCAATTGTATGATGCGGCCTCCTGAGAGGTAAAGCTGAAGCTCCCTGTTATTTTCACACTTTATTGTTGCCGGTGTTATACCATTTATTACTGTTTATACTATTATTACATTTTATTTCGTGATCTGTTTTTTCTTCACGTTTTGTCAGATGTATTGACGCACAGTCTGTGATAAAAGAAACGAAGAGATTCTGTATAGCGTGAAGCGATGAGTTGAACTCTATGTAACTGTCGCTGTTGCTTTTTGTTGTGTGAAAGGAGTAAATGCGTTTGACGCCGTACATTTTTCTCACATATCAGTTGCAGACTTCACAACTTTTTAGTCCCAGGCGATTTAATAAAACGTTTCTGTTGTACAGTTCTTGCTTTCTTTTTGGCTAATAGCTTGAGTCGAGAAGAAACGTGTTATTCTCAGGCTTTTAGAAGGAAAGGAATTTTGTGACAGTGGCTAGTACGTTTTGCAAATTCACGTACAATTTTATCTTTTCTGTTTATAAATGTAATTGTGGGTATTTTGTTATTCGTTTTAAAAAGTTGTAGAATAAAAATATTGAAATTATAAATATTATATTATAAATTAAAAACAGTCCTAATAATAGTCATTACCAATAATTTGTCCCAACAATAACAATAATAATAATGCCTATTAGTATTATTATTATACAAAAAGACTGTGATAATTTTCTTTACATTGTAGAAATCTGTTGAAAAGATCTGTGTGTGCGCGCGAGACATATATATTGCAAGGTAACAGGTTATAGCCCAGACCAGACTTGCAGAAAAGAATGCTCAGTTAGTGAAAATACATACATTTATTGTCCTTTTCTTTTACACACAATTATATCAAAATGTTCTTTCGTTATTTTAAACAATTATTGAATTTTTAATGTTCAAAATCTTCTTTGAGAATATTCTTTAAATAAATGTTCTCTTTATTTGAATAGTGCTGTAAGTTTTAACTGTTCAGAGTCTTCTTTAAACAAAATTATATTTAAATAAATGTTCTTTTTACTTTACACAATGAAATAAATTTTTTTATAAGTTCAAAAATTCTTTCTTTTTCGATTTAAAGCTTTATATTTTGACAACAAATTTATTTAAATTTGGCTTCCCTGTTCTGTTATCTTCGTTGTCCTCCCGGCCGACGATCTCGATCCGGCCTCAAGCGATCCGTCGTCTAGGTTCCACGTTCCAGCAACCGCCTCCAGGAACTCCCTTGCTCTAGGTGTCCGTTTCCAGCCGCCACGATCAGCAAAACGAAGCTCAGGAACGGTAGCCGACTATCTCAGGCGTTCTCAACCTAGTGCTCGCGAGCACTGTAGTGCTCGCGTAACTAAAAATGGTGCTCATCATGGATGTATAAAAAAGTGCTCGCGAGCAACAGTGACCCCTAATTTTCAATTATGAACTATATAGCCGGCCGTACAGCTGTTGTCCACCAACAACTGAGTATAGCAGAATACTGTTTGGAAACCTTTGTTACTTCTAAGAGCACTACCTGCAATGGTTTCCGGAATTGTCCGTAGTTTACAAGCCGATACCGACTCTATTGTTTGCAGCTTTAAAAGGCAGAGACAGCCTACGAGGGGTTTATTACTTGGGCTGTTAAACACGTACTAGTACCCTCAAAAGAAGCAGTTATTCAAAATATTTTAATTTTATTGCCTCTGAAATCCCTAAACTTGGCAGCTTTAAACACGTTCTCACAGAAATAGTCACGTAGCATTTTACACTTAGCTCAACCAATCAATTTTCAGATTTTAAATAGAAATTTCGAAATTTGCCAATGAATGTTTCTGCGTGGACATTTCCACTTACACGAGGTATGGTGCTCAATCCATTTCAATTCAATGTGGACTCTCTCAGAAAAATTCAGATTATTCAACAGCACAAACTTGCTCGCGCGGAACTTGAATTATTAGAGCTCCAGTCCTCTCAAGCCTTAAAATATCTTTTCGAAAAGGAAAGGATCGCAGATTTCTGGGGTGCAAATGATACTATGAAATTTCCGACATTGCGAAATGCTTCTCTCAAATGCTTGGCGATGTTTGGGACAACCTACCTGTGTGAAAAATGTTTTTCATTAATGAAATACATCAAGAACAAAGCATGATCAAGATTAAATGACTCACATTTGGAGGACTGTTTACGTGTGGCTGCATTCTCAACCTTTTTGTGATTGAGAGCACCTTTCATACTCCGGGGCAAGTGGGAGAGCACCATGCAAATTTAATAATAATAATAATAATAAATACACTCACCAGGCTAATGAGATCCTTGGCCCTGAATGTTACTCAGAATTTCACTAATATCTAAGGAGAAGTCGTTTGCAGCCACACGTAAATAGTCCTCCAAATGTGAGTCATTTAATCTTGATCGTGCTTTGTTCTTGATGTATTTCATTAATGAAAAACATTTTTCACACAGGTAGGTTGTCCCAAACATCGCCAAGCATTTGAGAGAAGCATTTCGCAATGTCGGAAATTTCATAGTATCATTTGCACCCCAGAAATCTGCGATCCTTTCCTTTTCGAAAAGATATTTTAAGGCTTGAGAGGACTGGAGCTCTAATAATTCAAGTTCCGCGCGAGCAAGTTTGTGCTGTTGAATAATCTGAATTTTTCTGAGAGAGTCCACATTGAATTGAAATGGATTGAGCACCATATTAAACAACGGCTCACTTTCTTCGAGTACATGAAAACGTGTAGCAAACTCTTTCAACAGACCTTGCATTGCCAGAACGACAATTTTAGGACACTCCGAGTGGGGACGACCAAGACTCGAGAGTGTATGTGCCAGTTCAGGAAAATGAACCAAGTCATTTTTACTCGCCATCCCGAGGAATCTTTGTAACTATGATCGAAAGGAAAATATAATTTCTTTCAGTTCACAAATTGTGTTTTTCTGACCCTGAAGACGTTTGTTCAGCTCGGTGAGATATTGAAATAGGTCTACCATGAAAGCAAGATTGATTTTGAAAACATCCCCGAATATTTCTGGAAACTTAGTGACATAATCGTTGGCAGAAATAAATGCTTTGATTTCTTCGAAAACTTTCCAGACCCTTGTAATTGCTTCCCCGCGACTTAGCCAACGAACATCCGCATGTAGGATTAGTTCTGAATGTGGCGCTGATAAATCATGCAAGAAGACTTTTAGTAAGCGTTTATTCAGGGGTTTAGAAACCAAAATGTTGATCAACTTAACTATCAGTTTTAACTGTTCTGAAATTTCAGGAACAGATATAAGATGACTGAATTATGAATTAATGAATTAAACAATGATAGTGAACAAAGGGAGGAAAATGTTCATCATTTTTCAGAAGAGTGACAAATCCTTTATTTTTACCTACCATGGAAGGTGCGCCATCAGTAACCACACACACGAGCTTTGATAAGTCAATGCCATTAGGTTTCAGGAAATTCGCGACAGCGTTGTAAATGTCTTGCCCCGTAGTTGTACCCGGGAGCCGTAAAATTGTTAAAAAGAAATCTTCTACAATTCCCACATTATCTATACAACGTACAAAGCACGCCAATTGTGCTACAGAAGCAATGTCTGTTGATTCGTCAACAGCAAGAGAAAAATAACTACATTCAGAAAGTTTCTGGAGTGCTTTTTGTTTAATTTGAGCCGCGATGAGGTCAAAGCGCCTGGCAACAGTGTCATTACTAAGTGGCACATTTTTTGCCGCATTAATCAAAACACTTCTGTATTTCTCAGGTATACTTTCAGCGAGAGTTGTCGCTGCGGAAACTATGCACTCCTTCACAATTTCTCCACTTGTAAATGGCATCCCATGCTGAACAAGTTTATGAGACACAGATACAGACACTTCGGTTGAAAGTTTGTTAACAGAACTATTAACATTAAATGAAAAAGACTTCTGTTGACGTTGGAGTTGTGATTTTAACTCTTTGATTTTATGTATCCTTGCATCTGATCCCGTGGGATATTGATCAGAAAACGCACTATGATGAGTTTCATAATGTCTTTGACAATTTGCTTTTCTGAAACCCGATAAAGGTGCATGACACAAAACGCAAATAACTCCGGTATTCTCGTCATTAGTGACCACCAAAAAATCTGTCTCCCAGTTACCTTGAAAAGAATACAGTTTCTTTCTTTTTGCTTCGCTACTTTTGTTGGAATCTTGGGTTGATGAAGAAGGTAACTTAGGTATCGATTCTTCACTACGTTTTCGTATTACAAATTTATCCATGTCTCTTTTTTAAGAATGTTCACAACACACTTCGAGGCGAAAGGAAAATTGCAAACTGACAATAATTACGCGTATTTCACAAATAACAGAACAGCAATACTACAACCAAAATACGTCACAAAACTGGTGTACACCGCTACACTATGTCACTCCAGTCACAAATGTCGCTCGTGTAAGTGGAAATGTCCACGCAGAAACATTCATTGGCAAATTTCGAAATTTCTATTTAAAATCTGAAAATTGATTGGTTGAGCTAAGTGTAAAATGCTACGTGACTATTTCTGTGAGAACGTGTTTAAAGCTGCCAAATTTAGGGATTTCAGAGGCAATAAAATTAAAATATTTTGAATAACTGCTTCTTTTGAGGGTACTAGTACGTGTTTAACAGCCCAAGTAATAAACCCCTCGTAGGCTGTCTCTGCCTTTTAAAGCTGCAAACAATAGAGTCGGTATCGGCTTGTAAACTACGGACAATTCCGGAAACCATTGCAGGTAGTGCTCTTAGAAGTAACAAAGGTTTCCAATCAGTATTCTGCTATACTCAGTTGTTGGTGGACAACAGCTGTACGGCCGGCTATATAGTTCATAATTGAAAATTAGGGGTCACTGTTGCTCGCGAGCACTTTTTTATACATCCATGATGAGCACCATTTTTAGTTACGCGAGCACTACAGTGCTCGCGAGCACCAGGTTGAGAACGCCTGTTCTACATGCTACTCACACTACACAACACTTCACTCACATATTAAACTATATCTTCATAGTATTTACATTGTCTTGTTACTAATTTATCCTATTAATTTTAATTTTTAATAATATTATTTTACTTCTAAACATTCTTCTATCGTCCTTGACACCCATAACAGCTGATAATAACTATGCTTCACATTTACATATAGTGGGACAGCCTGTCACGTTGGAATATATATATATATATATAATTTTTTTTCAGATAATCAAGTCAGATTTTCATTACGTTATTGAATGAAAAAGTAAAACTTCGTTTCCATGAAAAGCGTTCGAGATAATGTTGGAAAAATAACGTGCAAAGTTTAAAATAAAATGCTGGTGTTCGCTCGTAAAAAGGCTGCTTTATAAACAACTTCGTTTAATGACTTTTAAGCATTTTTATGTCACTTTTGTTTGAAATACATTAAAAACTGATGTTTTCGTAAATATTGTAATATATTTTTGTTGTAGGAGGTGTCATTTGGAATCGTGGTTAATGAAACAGTCTCATATAACAAATTTTTGCAATAATTTTCGTTTAAGAACAGAATATTCTTCATTAGTATAATTAGTTTGAACATTTACTTCAAAACGTTTTAACAAGTTAGTTTCAGTTTACCGCTTTTTCCAATTAAAACTCAGTTCCTCTGTTTTCAGACTCACCTTTTATTTCATTTGTAAGAAGTATTATAAAAAATTAAGTTTCAGGCGTGTCAAACACTATATTGTCTGGAATCGAATACCGCAAATCTTATCGCCATCGATTTGATTACATTTAATGTGTTGTTGCTTATTTGTGTATTATTATCGGGTAGTAAAATATTATTGAGATTGTGTGGTTTTGTGTACGATTATTACTTACTTTCAAACACTAAGTGTCCTATGTAAGTTACAGTCGCAGTTATTTATACCCTGCCAGTGAATCACATATATTTCTTGGTTAACAATATATTACTTTTATAAGCAAGCGTAGTGAAAACTTGAAACTTGGAATGGTGTAAACGCATCTGTTGAAATATTTACAGTTGACGCCTTCTTGTGTAAACATGACATTTATTGTGTACATCTAGACAATTTATGTCTTAATTAAACGGTTTCCCTGTTCCCTGTTTACATTTACATTTTGTATGATTGTTCCAGTTCCTTCTTCTGTATTTCATTTATCATTGTATCATTTATCGTACCCTGCGCTAATATTCAGTTTAATTAAGTACGGTATCTTAATATATAATTTAAAACTGTATAATTTGTCACAATGAAAAATATCTTTTGCAAGTATGTGTTTTATGAATCATCTTTCTTGGTACAGAATCGTTCTGCGAATCGTACATAGGACAAAATAACATATTATTCTTGCATACGGTAGTAAGTTTATTTGTACGTTGCGGAAGACAGCAAAATACAACACGGGTCCCAACCCAGAAAAGGACACAGCATATCAAATATTGGAAAAGATGTGAATTATCGTCTGTGTGTGTGTGTTCGCGCGCATGCCCGTGTTCATTTTATATTAATATTATTTAAATGTACGATTAAGATTTATTGACTTAATTATGTACCGAGTACTACGCTGTTAGTCATGTTAGGCGGTGGGCGAGGCATCAGTGTTTTAAGAAATATTTTGTCTTGAGAAGTTAATACATTTAAATCATATTAATAAAGTAATACGAAAGAAATAGTGTGCTATGTTAGAAATATAGTTTTGACGTGGTCTACCTAAAAATTTGATGTCACGTTTTGGAAGCATCCCGAGTCCCGGAGTAAAATTTCAGAGGAAGGATAGAATAGTGAATTTCTTCAGTATCGTGCTTTAATGTGAAAAGAGGATTTGCGTAAAATGTAGAACGTACAAATCATGAACACATTTCTAAGGTGACCAAATTATATTTGAAACCCTTAGCTGTTCCCATGGTCTGAGGTCTGTGGTCGATTTATAGCTGGGAGAAGATGTAGACAGACACGCACGGTCCATTTCCAAACGGGCAATGCGGATAACTCAAAAGTTATAAAACAAATCGGCCTAAATTTGAAAGTTTTGTTAGACGTGTTGTAATGGGAAACCCACATTTTCTTTCAAATCAGCCAATTACAGTTGTATTTATAATTTGACAATAATTCTTTTTGAAAGCTAGCAGAAAAGTAATTTTCTGAATTACTAAATGTGAGGTTTTTAATAGTTAAATTGAAAATTTTTGGTTTTAAAATATGCAGTCTATTTAATAGGAGTCTTTGAAAACTAAGTAGGCCTATTGTTAATTTATCTTATATAAATGAAAAGTATATATATCATAAAAGTTTAGATCGGAGTAATCGAGGTCCAAAAAAATTCTTGACGTTCCCCTTAATGGTCCTGTAATAACTGAAGTTTTTTTTTCGGTACCAGATTACACAATATATAAAACAGAATATTATTCCAACCCGACTACATTTCATATATTCCGCTCAATTTCACTTGTAAATATTGACATCGGAATTGGTCATTTGTTCTGCAACCAACGAGCGGGGCAGACGACTTTTTTCTCTACCTCTTGCTGAACTTGTTGATTGTGTTAGCCCAGCATGAAATTGCTCGTTCAATAACGTCGAATACATGAATTTAATAAACAAATGTAATGTAAACAATGAGAATTGTTATTTACCTTCATGGTACCAAGTTATAACACGTTGTTGACACAGTTAATCCCCCAGAATCAGATTCTAACCACATAGTAACATATGCTTCTAAAATTACTGGAAAACGTGCGGATAGCTACTGTAGCCGTGTGAAGTCGGTTCAAGACGACGATGTTGTTTGGTTCAGTTAAGTCTTCGTACAACCCGACTTTTAGTTTGAACTTAATATAACATTTCTGCATGGGTGAAGTTCATAAAGTTAATAGACTATGTGCGGCTTGATTTTACGTGCTTCGTGAAGATACTTCAGATTTACGATATCATTTCCACAGGCCTCCTGTAGCTGATCGTAATATATTGTTTGTGAAATGGTACGGATGTTGTGAAAAATACCGTCTCGGGCGCACTCGAAATGAGAAATATTTTTACATCGCGAGAATGGTCAGAAAAAGGGTCACTAATCCCAACACACGAATTCAGAAACTATCTCTCCAGGTGGGCAGTGCGTGATGCGCGGCTGGAGTGAACAATCCCGGAAATTCCAAACGGATATTATTATTTTATGAGTCCTGTATTCGCCACCCTTATCAGCCCTGTTTGGCCATTGACATACTACTGCTTTGAAGTTAATTGTGTGCAGCTTTGTCTGGAAGTGTTGATGTATGGGAGTAGTTTCGTCTGGAACAATCTTGATTGTTCTTTACTGTTGCGATTTTGAATTGTTTATGCTGTTGGGACGATGATGAAGGGAAATCCGTAGCATATGTGCTGTGTACAGCGAAAGAAGTGAACTTAATCTAGGTCTACCAAAAAGTTCTTTAGTAAAGATATACACCGTTTTATAAAAACTGCAGAGACCAATGTCGGATTTGTGCCAGAGTTTAATCTAAAAAAAATACGCAGATTCAAATGGTCAGATTACTGATTAAATTTTGTCAAATGCGAATCATACAAAGTAGCATGTTAGTAGATTTGAGCCTGTAATAGCTTGTAGGTAGGCCAGTATTTTATTGTGTTTATGCAAAACTGCTGTGTTACTATGACTTTTTTGTCAAAAAAATACATTGTATTCGGTTGTGGGATGTGGTGCAACCTTCTTCTGTTTAATTCTTGATTGATTTAAAAATTATATGTTGCCTTATAATTTATTTAGTTATGGTCAAAATATTTTAATTAATAAATCTTGTGATATGCCCTTTCTATTGAATGTAAATTATTACTTAATTACCTGTATTAATTAAGGATAACCCCAACCAACTAACTTTCCAGACATAATTTCCGACAGGGCTTGGGTCATTGTTGAAGCAGTTAGAAGGATTAGAGGTTCTTGTCATACGAATGGAGCAGTTTTGGGCATGTTCCTCTGTTCGAGTATGGCGATGTACCGGAAGCGTCCAAACGTTTCTCAGTTCGAGAACGCCGAAGAATTTGATGTAATAATATGTTGGAGAAAGTGTGGCATTGTCCCGTCTCTATGGACTAGTCTGATTGTCCCGTTTTTAAAATCACGTTATCGTTTTTGGTGCACATGACTCAGAATTGCCACAACTGGTATTCATCAACCGCAATTTATCACCGTCATTGAAGCAGATCCGTCGTGTCGTCGCCATTCTGCTTCGGTGTAGCCATTTTTTAAGGTGGTGTACAGACACGTGTCAAAAAGGTAATCTTATAGTATAACGAGCGCGCGCGTGCGTTTGTGTGTTGTTGTTGGGGAGGATTTTAATTCATGACGGAACTGTTCATTTCCCTGGCTAACATTTCTGTAAGAATAGCATTTTAATAATGAATTGCAACACTAGCCTATATGTTTACCGGGTACCGTCCGCTGTAAAGTTCTACTTCCATCATCTACATCTACTTACAAAAAGTTGGAGTATTTTGAAATTATTTGTATAATCGTTAAACATTTTCCGCCAGTCCTATTTAAATGTAACAGTGCTATTTTTATGTGTAAGTCTATCCTTAACGTCCCAACTATACCGTATATGACAATGTATTTTAGTATAATTGTGTTCCCCAATTTTTTTCAGTAAGTTTATTGACTAACCTTCCAAGCTTTTCAGTTATTACATGCTATTTATAAATTTCTTCCAAGTGAGTTGTATGTTTTTTTAATTTTAATCAAACCGTAGATTGTGTAAACGTTATTCTTTATTTTAGGAAATTATGAAAGGCGTTCAGTCTAATGTGTCTTAAGGATTAATTCTTGTATTTACGATTTTACTGCCCATATACGAGGGCTATTTGTTTTTCAACCTCCGATAGACCAATACACAGACACATGAATGACATCAATAATTTTATTATATATAAAAGTTTCATATATATGTAAACTACTTTCTTACATAGTCACCACCATTGTTGAGGCACTTATCATAGGAGCCTGAGTAGTCAGCCATTCTGCCACACTGGACTTTAACTCATCATTGGTGTCAAACCGCTGCCCGCCTACCACTTTTTCAAGTCAGTGAACAGATGGTAGTCACTTGGTGCCAAGTCTGGGCTATAAGGTGATCAAGGACTTCCCAACCAAATTCATGAAGCAGGTTTTGTGTGAGTTGTTTGGGAACCCACCGAGCACAGAGTTTCCTATACCCAAGCTTCTGAGTAAGAATATCATAAAGAGCAGACCTAGAAATTTCAGGAAAATCAGCAGAAAGCTCAGTAATTGTGAAACGACGGCGCTCTCGAAACATCCCGTCTACCCTTTCAACAACATCATCAGTAGCCACGGACTTTCTTCCTTGCCCTCCTTCATCATGAACATCAATTGGCCCTTCTTTAAATGTTCGGTACTATTCCCGAACTGAACCATCACTCATCACATTTTCTTCATACACATTACACAACCTTCGATGAATTTCTGCAGCACTATGACCTTCAGTTTGAAGAAATCTAATAACAGAGCGAATCCCGCACTTAGAGGAAATTTCAATTGTAGTTGCCATAATTAAACTGTCGTCACCACAGTAATAGATAAAATATCTATAAAACCAGTGGTTATAGGTTAGAACAAAGCCTCAAAAACATTCATCAACAATCAGATTGTTGCTATGACAACATAACCAGGTTTGCCAACTCACCGGAGGTTTAAAAAAAATAGCCGTCGTATTTAGTATAAAATAGACGGATCCGTGTCCTCGCATAATCTGATTTTTTTAAGCAATGTACAGGAACATATGTCAAAAACATAACTTCACTGACAGACGTAAAAATTTACACGACTTATAACAGTTGCTTTGTTTGCCGACGTTAACGGTTTTATGGAGGAGTATTATTATATCTGGCGTAGGTTTTCACACGCTGCCTTTGCTGAAATATCTTAATGTTATTAGGTAGGATTCTGTGCATTGTTTTCAAAACGAGAAAACAAGATTGTCAATTAAAAGAAAATACGATTGGGTAATTTGTGCTTTATTTGAATAAAATAATACAAAGCTTTGAAGTTAATGTGACTTTTCCTGGAGAGGTTAATTTTTCCCCTTGACTTACGCATTCTGTATTTTACCAGAAATTATGAATCCGTAACGAAATGCAAAACAAAGCAATTTCATTTCAAAATTCAGTCGACGTAAAAAACCCGACGTCGAAAGTCATTTGACTGTCGAATTATATTAAATTCTGTGTGGCTCTAATCTTGAATTAGAATAAATGTAATCGTCATTGTGTCTGTGTAGGTGTATATAGGAAAGAAAACATTCATATGAAAATAGTCAAGATAATTTTTGTATTATGCCAACAATAATTAAGTTAACAATTTATAGCAAATAAAATTAATTTCTAAAAACGAATAATTGTTAATTGTTGACGTGTTTGTCAAAAATATGATAGCTTTCTGTTGTTATTAATACATTTTTTTAATTCCCCCCCCCCTCCCAGGGTTACTAGAATTCCAACAAAAATTCCAAACTCACTTAACCTAGGTCTACTTCTAAGCCAGTTGTATGCTTGTTACAAATAATTGTAGAATGTACAAGGCGTACAAATAATTGTAGAAATAAAAGGAATTACAGTATTTGTAAATTAATAACTTACGGTGAGTCCAACCTTGAAGCTAGTCTCATTATCCCCCCTCTCCCCAGGAGTAGCTCATAGTTGCGCCACTGGTACATATTAGTTATAAAATTATTTGTATTTTTCTCGTCTCATATAAATATATCCGTAAAACACTACTCTTTAGCTTTTTTGTATCTGTTTTTTTTTTCGTGTTTGAAGTACAGTAATTAGTTGCTGCACACTCGCACGCTTACGCGGAGGAAAAAATTATCCGAACTGGTATTCCTCCTTATACTAAACGACAGCTAAAAATGCGAGCCGCGCTACTACTCATTTCGATCGCTTTTTGTCAGAAAACTTCGCGTTTGTGCTACGTGATCTTCAACTCCTAAATTATAAACCGATTTACCCTTTCTCTTGAAAATAAATTATTATTTAATAACCTGTATTAATTAAGGAGTTTATCCTTAATATTGAGTTCGTAGGCTTTAACGGTCGGCGTCAGTATTATTGAAACGATTGAATATGGGGCTATTAGGCCGTGAAGAATCAAACGTGATATTTACCACTGAAAATGGCCTCCGCTGGTGACGCCGAAACTTTTGGTTATTCAAACATGCAGCCTAATAGCCCGGCATTCAACCGTTTCAATACCATTAGCTTATTATTTGATACTTTGAGTTAAACAAACGTTCAGACCAACAATAGTTGCTTATGCTATGCGACATTATCAGACATAATAAAGCACCGGTCTAGTCTCTAAACGTTTTGGACGACATGCGCAAATGTCTAGATTCACGACGGCTCGCCTTCTGACTTACTGTTCACACTGTCGCATTACGTGAGTAATAATTGTGATTAACAACCGAGGGCTTTAATAGCTGTAGGAACCACTACGTTGTAGGAAAAGTTTGTACAACACTTTTCTTTAAATTGTTTTTTATGTAAGGCCGAGATCGTCAAGTCGTACTTTACCGTAAGTCAGCTGTCGAAAACAAGGTAAGAGTTATTGCATTAGTTATGTCTTGGGTTTACATTATTTACTTTCGTTTTTCGCACCGCCGGCCCAATTCGGTAGTGCTAGCAAATTGAGGCGCGTCACCTTCTGTCCCCTATGCAGTAACGTTTTTCATCGATTTTGCGGAGAGCTTCTTCCTTAATTGTGGTGTCTTAGCAATTAATTATTTTACATCAGGTTAAATTTTGGTGCATATATGAGTTCCTATTCAGCTAAATATGGTTACGTTAAGGGGAGATCCGCACTTTTTTGTCCAGTGCATTGTAAATGGGCGACCAGCGGTTTACTTAGGTACCATTAACTAATGACTTATTGAAGCTATGTATTTGAAATTTTCTACCCTACCTTAACACATATATTTGAAACATAATGTACTAGTTAGAAGCAATTTAAGAAAAAAATACCAATATAAAAAAAGTTTATAGATTTTTTGAAAAAGTTTTTTCATTAAACATTTTTTTTACAAAATTAATTTTTTAAAGGAAGATATTAATTCTAGTACATTTTGATTGCTACATTGTAATGTTCAACCACAAAAAAAATCTGAACTCAATAGCACGTATAGTTTTTGAGAAAAGTGTACCTAATTGTTGAAATCCATGGTTACGGAAAACGCCCGTGAAGCTAAACAATGGGAGCCGGAAAATAACGTGTAATACCTTTTATTTTTTTATGGTCACATTAATGTAGATAACCTCATAAAAATATATTTTTTTTATCAGGATTAAATGGAGAATTTTTGGGACAATAAGAAAAATTCGATTTTTTTACCGAAAAACTGTTGGTCTCCCCTTAAAGTATTACACAGTGCTGACCTAGACGAACGTGTCCTTTATCTTAGGATATATAATGCAACAGTACAAATGTATTGGGTACTGTGAATTGCACAAATTAATGAAAATAATTAATTAAAGTAAATAAATAATTCATATTGTTAGCAATAATAATTCAGCTTTCAATCTGAACTGTAAAAGGAACGACCAAATTTCATGTTGGGACAGGTTAATCACGCCACTCTGCTATGTCTGTGTGTACACATGTATTTTACGTGTGTGCGTCAGACCTGTCGATTCCTCCAAAGCGTCACACCTTAATGAACGCTATTAATTATATGAATTATTTAAATTGTAAAGATTGTGTGCATATCACAAAACCAAGTATGCCACAGTGTGTATAAAAATAAGACGCACATGTGTATAAAAAATAGTGCGAAAATAATAAAAAGTGCGATTATAGTGAAAATAAATATAAATAAAACTTATGTTAATTAAGATAGGGAAAACGGTTTATACACAGTGAACACATAAAAATTACCGACAAGATGAATATCGGGTAATGTGCAAAAGACTTCGCATATCGCGAAGACAAGCGAATTAAGTGTGAAAAGAATCGTGTTTAAAAAGGGACGCCAACGACAGACTCAGACATGCAGAATATTGTCGAAACATGATTTTTGCGCCCTAGGGTATAAATACTCGAGACGCGCTAACTTAATTCTCTTTCTCGTACAACTACCGTGGCAGCCGGAGGCTCTGCCCAACGACAACAACTCTTTGTCTATCGACCGCAGCAGCAGCCGGAGGTTCTTCACGACTACTCATCACTTCGTGAGAGCACCTGCAACCTGAGGCCATGACGGGATACGAGGGAGCAGCCAAGTACATGAAATAAAGTCCAGCGTACGGGACGAGGCGACGAACGGCGGAGACGAGCTGAAGGAAGAGGATCAAGGACTACACGACTACAGAGGAGCATCCAGGATCGAGGACCTAGGACCGAAGAGGATACGCTGCCTATTTACCACGACAAATAAGGTGAAAAACAACCATGTATTTGTAAAACAAAGACTCACATAAAGACAATATAATTAACGATGTAATAAGAAAGACAATGTAATTCAAAGATGAATTAATAAATTTTGAAAATGTAAAAATTTATTTGTATAGTAATTAGAGTAATGTTTAAAAGTATGAAACTGTAATTTGAATAAATAACTTAGTCATTGATATTTAAATTAATATAAAAGTAATTAGTAAATTTTTATTAGAAAACAAAGCAATGCATATGCAGTATATTCAAAAGAAATTAGATTATTAGAAAGAGATTAGATAATCTAATAATTATCATAGTAATGAGCAAGCCGAGAGCAATATTATATAATTAAAAAGGTTTATTATAGTATAAGAGTGTATATTATGTCTACGTGTAATACGAGATTATCACTTATATGTTAATAACTGGATGTGTGCTACGGCTACACACATGCGAATAATAAATTTTTAAATCGCAACCAAATAAGAAATTTTTGATTAATACATTTTTAAATGATTCTAAACCATATTACGTTGTGTTATTATTATTACGATTACACCTGTCGTACTTTTACAGCGTAAGTAATGTGCAAAATAAATGGCTCACAAGAAGTTGGGGGCTTCACAAATACTTAACGTTGTCGTAATATATTTTTCTCAATTTACATCAGGCTTCGCGTCGCTTGGCTTTGCGTTGATGAAGTCCAGCCCAAGAGACGTGCAGGCATGTAGTAAATCATACGTTGTAGGCGGTGGCGTCGACCGTGTATTTATATCGGCTTGTCAGAACAATATAAGTATACGCGAACGAGTCATACAAAGTGGGATGCGAACCCTACGTGTTGGCATTACTAACAGGAAGGTAATAGCAAAAACAAGTTGTTCGTTACGCCCCATTACGAATTTCACTGTAAGACGTTTTGTTTCGTTGCCAGGTTCGGGCAAGCGATTTCACCTTGTGATCGGTGAACGCGTATAATGTTACACTTATAAACTGGACGTACGTTATACATTTTGGGTGAAAGACGTCTCGAAAGACGATAACAGGGACAAAGAAATAAATGGCTTAAATGCCATTTTTCACGTTCATTATCTTTGTTTGTTCTGTGTTTTTATATCATTGGAAGTACCTATGTGGAATATCAGTAGCATACTAAGAGCTACTCCTGGAGGCGGGGGTAATGAGATAACTTCTGGGGGTTGGGGGACGAGACTAGCTTGAACGTTAGACTCCCCGTTTTCCTCAGGACAAATGAGATATTCAAGATTCTTCCCATATAATTATTTATAAGCCTTATTTAATACACGCAACTGGGTTAGAAGTAGGCTTACGTTAACTTATTACGGAATTTTCACTATAATTTAATAGCTCTGGGGGAGGATTGTACCTCTTGATCCCGTCCTGGAGGTACGCCACTGTGGAGTATACTGAATATAGCAAACAGTTTACATAATACTGTACTTTGTTTGTTAAAATTGTTGACTTAAAATCAAAACAGAAGTTTTGGCTTACTTTTTATTCCTCACTTTTATGCTACCACCTTATTTTATAATTTTATATATTGTCCCTTATCCAAAAATATTAATTTCGTTTAATTTGTATAAAACATAAGCCTTTTTGTAATGTAAATAAAAAAAATAATATAAATCCTACGACAAATAAAACTTTCAGTCAGCAATGACTACATACTAGTTTCCTTAAAAATTTATATAGAATATTTGAAATTTCTGTGTTGTTTAAATTTCGATTGTTCTGACTTTTTATTAATTTCCTTTAACTCATGAAGTATATGAACTATGTACTGAAGGCACTGCATATATTGTTTTATGCTTCTGTAACAGAAAATCCAAAAACAAGTTTTTAAAAAATTATTGGCAACAGTTTGCGGTCTAATAAGAAAGAAATATACTATTTAATTAGGATCTAGTGTCCCAGTAAGATAATTTGAATTTGCTACACACTAATTTATTGTTCAAAACCTTGTGACAGCAATGTCGGAAAGGATTATACGCATTTAGAAGTGGCAAACGTTTCTTCTATTCTGTTATACGTAATTAGGAAAACATTAAATCATAAAGCGCCAAAATAAAGGTAACTTTTGTTGTTAGAATAAAATATTGGATAATGTTGAGCAAAAAGTTCGGTATATCGGATTCATTTCACATTTTATGTATTTATTGTTCTGTTACCTTTGGTGAAGAGAAATATTTAAAATAATAACGTGTCGCAGACAATAAGAAACAAGCTTCGAAACGAATACAATACTGTTGTACGCCGTTGATAATAGAGCAACGACTCTATATAATTCCTGCCAGCCATGACATTTGCGAAAACAAAAGGCAAATTTTTGGGCCCTACGGCCCTCTAGACAAGCTGCGAAAGATGCAAAATATTTAGTGCTAATAACGTAAGAACACCTACTTTCCTAGGATTATCCTAAAAAATAAATGTGAACAGATAAAAGAAAAACATTAGTGTGTTCAGGTGAGTGGTGGTGGGTTGTGTAAAATGGTTGATAATTATATTATAATGGGCACCCGCCATCATTATAAAAAGCCATAAGCTTTGTGACCATCTTCAAGCGAACTAATGAAATTAAGTTAATCAGTATTAAAAACGTCTATAACAGATCACGATATCGTCGAAGTTCTAACCTAAACTGATGAGTTAGATCAGAATATAAATTAAAACTATATTAGGCATTTCATATTAAAATGCACATTGCAACCCACTTACCTTCCAAGAAGTCGTCCGCCGGGCTGAGTGTGACGGAATACACACATACTACGTCTCGTTAGTGCTCGTTTTAGGTCGTTAACGGACATTTTGTCTTATGTTTAATTTAATTTGACTAGTTCACCAGAAGACGACCACAGATCGTTGATGGTTGAAACGTTGTTTTCTTTTTTTTATTAATAACAGTGGCGGGTGACTGTAAGAGTATAATGAATAATATATTGTGGTTAGTTGTGCGACTTTCCGACTTCTTTTTAAAATATTTTCTAATGTGTGCACAAAACGCGAGAAAGTTATGTAAGAGCTCTGCGTGACTAGTTGAAACGCAGGCACGCCATAAGTGGTTTGACGTTACTAATTACAAAAAACAAAAGAAAACACATTGTCAAGAGATTTATGGCTCACTTTGCATAAAAAAAAAACAATCGCAAACAATTTTTCAGGCGTCATTTAAGCTACGTCTAGTGTTAATATCTCTCACTGTGAAGGATTTATGCAGCAAACATTAGCCACTTTCTTTATGAGCATAACGAAGCGATCTGTGGTTTATGGAAGCCTTCAGGGATGTTTAGAACAGTCAGTCTACGGAGAATGACCGAGAGTCTGATAGTAGTAATGTTAAAATTGGTTTGTTAGTTTTAAATAAAGCCTAGTGTAATGATATGAGACATTCCTTACCCTGTTCGTCTTACAGAATCTACAGTAGTCTGTAAATCTGTCCAGTGTTCTGAATAAACTATCCATACAATTCTGTTGGTTGAAAATTTTTGTATGAGCGTATTTCTGCTTATATTTTACCAGCACACGGCTGTGCTCAAAAGGTGCAGAAAGCTGGTGCAAATACCAAAGTCCATTGGTCAGCATAGTAACTGATGATGGTAATAAGCACGCCCTTATTGCAAGTACTGTTGTAGTCGAGATTAATTACTTTATATAGACTTTTTTGCCCAAAAGCTCGGAGAAGTTCTTGTAGGACAGAACATAAAAGCCAAACGAAGCTTTGAAAATATCTGGTCACGCGATCTGAAATTCACGTTTTTGGTTAGTTAAAGAGTATACAAAAGTTCTGATACTTTCAATGAAGGAAACACGATTAAGTGTGAAGTTTTAGAATATTAGGCAGTAACTGCGTACAAACTGCACAATATTGATGGGGAGACTAGGTAATATAAGAATTAAGGAAGCTGAAAAACAATATAAGAAATTGAAAAAAAAAGTAATACCATGAGGTGGCTAGCGAATATGAGATCAGAAAACATGAAGAGAGGAGGACAATCCAGATAATCCAGCGTATGTAGTTGGACTGTAATGAGATAAAGAATATTGGAACCATAGTATCAGATTAGTTTGCGTTTCCTGACAAATGTTTTTTCCATAAAGATACACATTATTAGCAGTCCTGTGAGATATTTTCGTAATTCTTTTTGTATTTTTGCATTATTCGTGGAGGTAAAGTTCCAAAATAGTAAAATTTTATTGCTAGGATATATTTTTAGAAACCTCTTCGTTGGTATGCTTAGGAAATTATATTTTAAGACCTCAGAAATCTTAACATGTCTACGGCTCCTGAGAAAAATATATATCGTTTGCACAGATTAACATGGGGAAAATAGGTTTATCCTACTCAATCCACTCTCCTTAATCTTTATCGTTTTCTGTATACAAACGTTTTCGTAGTCGGTTTATTATTGTAGCGACGTAAATAGAACAACATACGAAAGTATGAAAAGAATGCGAGATTCCGATCATTTGGCTCAGAATAATGTTAAAGTGATCGATACGCTGTAAATACCGTTTGAGAACAATACGTGTAAAGTCGTTTATGCTATGTATAGGAGAAGCGTCATGCGTTTTGGTCGTCCTTGTAAACTCGTTACATTAACCACAGTTACGTGCATGTGTAAGGCAGGAAACGTGGCAATTAAAAGCAATGACTGCGTTTCTGTGTAATGATTGTTGTTCGTCTTGACGATGAAATAGTCCGGGCCGCTTAACACCCACCCACCCTCCGTCACACGCTGCTGCTGTACTGTATATCCTTATTAAAGCTGATTACGGCTGTAGTCGATTGGTTGTTGTGTTGTGTGCCCATCAACTAAGTAATCACCAAGCTTGTGACCAAAGCTGTAAAAAGCATAATCCCCCTCCCCCGCTTTTGGCTACATAATGCACTTGGCGGTGACGCGTATAACGTAGACAGCAATTGAGGTAGAGGTCGTTCTAGGAGATGTCTTTTGCCTCTTTCTGTAACTACTATAAATACCATCAGACCTTGTTCAAAAAACAAACACGAGAAAGAGAGGTTGATTTTAGGTTTTAAAAGAGATAGTTGGTAAGTGGCGTAATTACGGGGGGAGGGGGGTCAGGGAGATCAGTCGCCCCTCGAGTTATTAAATATTTCGTAGAACGTCCATAATCACTTAATGTACGCGATTTATGGGCCAGTTGTGTGTGTTAAAATTAAGCTTAAAAATATTTATAGAAATAAAACGAATTTGTAAATTAATAAAATAGATTTTTTGCAGCATACTTCACATCGATTTACTTATAAAGCTTTGAGACGCTAGTCTCATCTCCCCCCCCCCCCACACCAGGAGCAGCTTCTAGTTACGCCACTGAGTTGGATGATAATCAGTTGTACGACCACTATTGAAAAAGGCGTTTCAACTTAATAATCTCTCCGAAATAATATTTTTTTTTTACCAACACAGTCCTGAATTGCATGAAGCTAAACTGTGTCGCCATTGTACATTGTACTTAGCAGATCGACATCACTTGTAGCCAGTATTACATGTAGTGAGCAATATACAAACGCTGTGATGCCCAGATGGTAGTGGGGTGGGATGATTGGCGCAAATATTTTTGTAAGGAGGGTGAACGTTTATTCAAAAACCGACATTGTATTGTCACAGAGAAACAATATCATTGACCCGAAATTCAATATAATTTTTAATGAAATTAATTTTGTGAGGCGATAGGCAAACTATTTTATGTTTAGTAAACAGTAGGCTACATTAATACAGTAGAACATTGGTTCTTATAGAGGTTTCACGTTGATTGAATCTAATTTTATTAAAAACTATTACACGTGAGAATGCGCCTGAAATTTACAGTGGAAATCCATTACCATGGATGGAAGTTTAGTTTAAGCGCCGAACATTCCCATGCAGATACGTTATACACAGAATAAGGATTTTAATAAGTGCCTACGTGATAAACGAGTTGACTTTTCAAAGTTAAAAGACAAGTCAATTCTGTAAAGAGTGTGGAGTCAAATTTTAAGTAAGTGTCCTTTTTTAACTGGAAGCACAAATATTGATTCGTAAATTTTCAAGTTCTTACAATATGATTGGTGGTCGGTGGTCGATGGTCGGTCCGTGAAACTATCAAGGAACACTGATGCATTATGTCTTATTAAGATAAAAAAACGATATCAGATTAGTGTTCTTACTAGTCGCCAATTAGCCATTCCTCGATACGAGAGAGAGAGACAGAGAGAGAGAGAGAGAGAATTCGAGGTAATGAGAGCTAGAAATACGAGAGCGAGTAGTAAGTCTTTGAAAACTGATGCCAGCTAGTTTATGGTGTGCGTTAATGTATAGCTTCACGCTTGGAGTAACACCATCGAATCTCTCTTCCCGTTTCAACGCTCTACATTGCTGTATCACAGTACAGGCCGACCTACCTACCTTTGCATAGTTCTGAAATGTGATATGGCAATTTCTACAGGAGGGAAAAGGTGTTATATGTAACCTATATTATTTTAGTTGTCAGCAATTACTTTATATTGTTAATTTATTCCCTGTCATTTGTGTACTAATTTTGTCATTATGGTGTTTTGTAATGAACCGTTTTTCATATTTCGTAAAGGGCAATACAGCTTAAGTTATCGGAGTACCGCGATTCCGAGAAAAATCGCTTTGGAATTATGTTTATCTTCCTCCTTTATTTTGTTCCATTAAAAACGAATTAAGACAGTAACAATTTGTTTGTCACAATATACGGTGTATATACGTAAAATATATATGCCTATATGAGTGCGATTGAATAAAGGTGATGATACAAAACATTTAATTTGTTACTTACTTTTTTATTCTCCAGTTCTTTAAAATTCGATAAAATTAGTTCATTTAATGAGGTATAAGAATAACAGAAATAGTTCATATTATAAAGGTGATTAACAAAATTTAAAGCGGGCTTGTTGCATCGCACAACACTGGCATAATTCCTAAATGCTTGGGGGACATCGTGCGATCGTAAGCTACGTTAATGAGGCAACACTGACGGGTTTATTACCATTGAGTAACATGGAACTGGCTCTAAAATTCAACGTAAGCGCTAGTTTTAACTAGTCCGTTCGTTTATGACGTTCATATTGAAATCATAAACATTTGGTAGGAATGTTTGTATCAGAAAGTACGATTGCCATGTGTATACGTATGCGCAAACTTAATTGATGATAAAATTGTCACAATTGCATAAGCACCCAGTTCCAGGCGTGATAAATAGGCCTACTTATTATAAATCGACGATGCGTAGGTCATAAAATGACACGAGGTTGTGCAATTTGGTAACGTCTGTACAAAATATCGAACCAGTTGTAATGACTAATTCGGATCATTGCGACGTATTGATCCAGAAAGGACAAACGATCTTCTACGCGAAAAATCACATGTCTCTGTAAATCACATGCCGAAGTCCATCTGTTTACGGTAGTGACTCTTAAAAGCGTTGCCAAACTTTAACGTGTCACGTGATAATTGGGCAAGTACGCATCAATTGCAAAAAACAGCTAGAAAGGAAGAGAATGTTTTCTTCTCGTCATCAGTTCTAGGATAGGACTGGATTTGTTGCCCCTGTGATGAAGAGAATCAATAGGAGTTATAACTATTTATTCTATTCAGAAAAGAAGTTTCATTTGTTTTCCATCCAGATTTATTATACGGTAATAGTTAGAGCGTTGTAGAAACAAAAATTGGTAAAATGTCGGTATAGCACATTATATCGAAAACTATGAAAACAAGACCACGTCAATGAAAAGATTTTAAAAGTTTGTAATATTAAACGCGTAAACCAATGATTGAAAATAAATTCATACATCTATCACACGGTATGTGTTCGTATGTGAATTTCGTTGTTTTCAACGTCCCATAGACCTACCTACGGGCCCTTTGACTGCGGTAGTGGATAGTCTGTCAGGCTCGTTATTACTGTTTCGCCAATTGACAGTGTGGCAAACGATTTTTGTTCTTCTTGTTCTCATCACCTATTTGGCATGTGTATTGGAACAGAATGCTCTGCAGACCGGGGGTTTTCTAAGGTTACGGGACCGTTCACAGGATTGTTTTCATACGTGCGTGGTGAAAATATTCAAGCAGCATGTGATCGAACTGCTCGGTAGCCCCATCTTGGGAATTTTCCTCGTGATGTCACTTCAGTTTCTGTACGGTGTAACGAAACAAATGTTTCAAAAGAATAGTAAATAATAGTGAAATCCGATCCAGAGAAGAAACAAGAAATAATAATTGAAAGCAAATTAAAGGAAACCTAGTTGGTTTGACTTATATAATATTATCAAGAAACCCAGAAATAACCCAGTAGAATAGGGCAGTAAACAGAAAAAAGTTAAATAAATAAACCTAGTAGGCCTAATCAACTTACCCTGAATAACAACCGAACCCAATAAAGAGTACTTAATCATAAATTAAAATTGTATTAACAAAATTGTATCGACATATTTTAAGGATAGAAAAAGGGACACAAACCTTACAGTTATATGAGTGACATAATATAAATAGTGACACAGACTACTGTTAAACAGTGTTAATTATTTTTGTATGAAAAGTGTTTTATTGTTATTATTAGACAGAATTTTAGTTTATCATACAGACAATAGTTTAGCAGTATAAATAAACTAAAACTGTCAAAAACAATTATTATTATTAAGAGTTTTGTTGTATGTTATAAGATTTTATGTCACCAGTTAATTTATGTAAATATATTTATCTCAGGTAGTCAAAGTAGAAATTACAATCAACCATAACAAATTGTTCCACCACATATCATAGAAATTCAAATTAATAAGGTTTTACAGTTATAAACTGAGGCATGTTTAGTATCAAATTGTTTATAATTATCTAATTAATAATTGTATAAACATTACATATATAATTAGAGTATAATAATAAAATTATCTATTAAGGGTAATTTATAAAATATAAAGTAGGTAATGGGTGTTGATCCTATAACATTTAACCTGTACATAAATGAAAATCAAAATTTAAGAAATTTGTATGAGTTCTGTGACTAAAAAAGAAGAAATAACACTTAATTGTTAATTGTGATGGAAAACAGTTGAATAGTGCGTGTCTAGATGTAATTAAAAAAAATATAAAAATAGATAACCCGTTTGTGAAAGAAGATCTGAAAGACCATCATCGAAGATAATAATCCTTCCACTACAATTTTCATGAACAAGTAATACACACAATCAAGAAAAAATATTCAGAATAAACCAGAAAACCTTCAGAATATCGTCTAGATGTGTAAAGTATAATTTGACAATATTTTTATCCAACAAGGAACAACCACTAGACAATATAACAATTTACACTAACACTAATCACTAGTAAACATTTTAAAGTGCAACCAAATTCAATACCTAAGCGAACAGTGATTACAAGGAAAACATTTATTGTACACATTAATAAACTACATTATTTTCTGAGACGGACAAATAGTCATGATGTTGACGTTACTCTAACCTACATGCTTTTACGAAGAGTATTGAATATCGTCAAAACTTGTATGTAACTTAATATATAATTTTTGTAATTTTTTAGATTATAAGTAATATATTGTTTGTAAAGGTACTCTCTATTATTAATTAACATGTAAAGGAACTTTTCGTAGCAGCCACAAGAATTCCCACGAAATATATAAAAATTATTTAGTTATTAAATCCTGAGATAAATATCGATTAGACAACCGAGAGGCGTATTATAACGGATACGTAATATCGCTCGTATTCGGGTACAGATTTTCGCTGGTCCAGATTGTGTTTATTTGAAGGTGATATTCGAATAACAGTCGCATATTTTAATCACTGGAAACATCTTCGTGAATTAAAAATCATTATTGAAATTCCACTGTTACATACAGGAAAAGTGTGATAATATAAATTACCTATTGGGATTGAACGTTCTAGCAAAGTTTTAATATCCTTGTTCTATTGTTTGCATTACAACCATGAAAAAAATCCCAAACGCTAATTGCAAAATCAAATAGAATCGTCAAGAAGCAGTCTTCTTAAATGTCTGTGAACAGTCGGATGAAATTTGGTTGATCCAGTTAAGCCGTCACATAGATTTGTCATGAAATGTTGCTTATTAGTTACTTTAAAGGGGATTCAAAGCTGAAAATAAAATAAAATTTGTTTTTTATAACATGAAGTGGACAATTACCTATTTTTCTAGTGTTGAGAAATACAAACGCGATTGTGCGCGGAATCTCTTCTGTTGGTGTAGGCAAGTCTGCTTTGTTAGTGTACACGGTAGACATGAAACGGTAAAATTGTAGAATTATATTATCACAGAAAGATGTGAAAATGAGAAAGTAAAGATCTATATGGAATTGCTAAAACTTATAGTAGAATATCAGATTCTTATCTAGAACGGACGATATCGATACTACCATAAGAAACTACGTATATGTAATTATTTTCTTCTCACTAGGATGTTATTGGATAACATGTAAAGCAATTAGAGTTCGTAAGGCTTTGGCAGTCCGCGTCCACATAGTTGGAAACATTATTGGCCGTGGTCTAAGTCTATGCTGACAGATGTTTCGGCCTCCGTCTGGGGTGAAAGGCTCACACCGTGCCAATTGTTACCGACACTGATGTTGAGGCCAAAACCTCTAGACCACGGCCTAACAGCCCGGCCAATTATGTTTCAAACTATGTAAAGCAATTATTTAATTTGTACACAGCGATTGTGAGGATGTTTCCGTAATCGTGTCTTACTATAATTCAAAAGCGTAAAAAGGTATCATGGATGTAAACGCTAGATTTGTAATCGTGAATATGTAAATTGTACGAACGAAAAACGTGAAAGGAGAAAAGTGTTATCACAATATTTGTAGAAGGTACTTGAAAGTTAACGTGGGTAAGCGTGCAACGTGGGATCTCGCTGTAGGCATTCATTTCGGACACCATAAACTCTTTATCAGCGAGTATTAACGATAGGCAGCATTTTATCTGGCCTTCTTATCAGGTGGCTGTCAAAACAATCGATAAGGTCGCTCTGTCAAATATGAATAGTGAGGAATATATTAGTTGGGAAAATCAAGGTGAATCGATAACTTTGAATAACAACTGACAGTGTCTCATGGAATTTGAAATCATTTATGTGTGACAAAAATTACCTGTCCTGTTTTTTATTACCGTTAAGTAAAGTCGTTAATGGTTTAACAGAAGTGCCAGCACGAGAAATTTTCGATTACAAATCATTTGTGTAAAACATCAATCGTCGAGCATAAAGAAGAGTTATGTCACCACGAGAATTAGTTTACCACAAATGAGTATCCCGCTTTTTTACCGTGATCTTCAAGATTGAAAACGCTTAAGCTTCTTGGTGCTACCCACATTTTGGTACCCCATAATTAATTGATTGGCTAGATGAAGTGTGTCTGTATGAAATGGTAAAGTTTATCCATTAGTATATCGTTTGTATGTGCGTGTGTGTTTTGACGGATCGGGCGAAATAGATATTTCGCTTTTATTATTAAATCTGTTATCGGTCGGGCGGGTGATTGCGCATGTTATAACCAAATCGTCGGTTAAAACAAGTATTAATAGATATTAAAATGAAATAAATAGAGATAACAAATTTCACTTACCTCTGATTCTCCGCTGAGAAGAATAGTTGTTAAGTTTATTTAATTTTAATTTATTTTCTTTTGTGTGTGTGTGTGTGTGTGTGTGTGTGTGTGTGTGTGTGTGTGTGTGTGTGTGTGTGTGTGTGTGTGTGTGTGTGTGTGTGTGTGTGTGAATAATCTTTTTGCTTCGACAATTTGCTTGTGTATTTGCGGAAAACTCTGAATAGAGATGTGATTTTTTATAACATCTCAAGACGATCATACATATTTCTCTAGATGATTTGTTCCTCGAGAAATAACGATGATTAACGTCTTTCGGAGTACTATGAGGCGTGTTGAACAATTTGTTATTACCATTATTTTATTCAAACTAAAATATTTCCTTAAGTGTAGTATACTAATTTAGTACTAGCTAGTAGTATACATATGAGGAGATCATCATCACCTGTTGTCGTTTTTTTTTTTATCACGGTGACAGGTCACGACATGGCCTTCTCCCAACCTTGTATACGTAGGGTTCTCTGCCGCCGCCAGAAATTAATTGGCACACTAAGCTAGCTGGTCTGTTGCCAGATGGTAAAACTTAACCAAGAAACTACGAGCCACATACATTGTAAGTACTTCTAAGAATGTATTGAGACCTCTGTTCTATTAATGGTCGGTATTACGTGTGCGTATTGTGTATGTTATTTTCATGAAACCCTGCACAATGGTCCAGGAAAGCTTTTATTATTAAATCAAAATTCCTAGGCATTTTCCGTTCGTAATGGATTTGAATATATCCTTTTTTTACAAGTACAGTACCAATAAAACGTCTCCTTGCGGATTTTTGAATTTAGATCTCGAAAATTTATTGTTACGTCATAAACATAAAAAAATATTGCAAAAATAAAAATAGGTTACAAACATTAGGCAATACAATATTTACAGATACTGTTACAATGAATCTACGAAAGGTTTGTTGTGATCGGGAGTAAAGAGTCTGAAAATTGCAAAATTTGCATGTGTGTGTGTGTGTGTGTGTGTGTGTGTGTGCTAGAGCGCGCGCGTTATCTGTTGAACGATAACTCGTCACGCGTAGCGTTCCGTAAGATAAAACAATTTTTTAGCGAAATTCGCCTGGATTGTGGCCAGTTTTCCTGATTCCGATTTCCCTGGCGTGTTTAGAATATTGTTACTTCCATGTTCCTTAAGGAAATGGAAGTATGGTCATGCAGAAAAAAATCGTGTTCGAGATAACGGCAGATTCTGATTGTACTACCATCAAAACATGAAAAAAAGTCATTTTTCGAAATGTGTGTGTGTGTGTGTGTGTGTGTGTGTGTGTGTGTGTGTGTGTGTGTGTGTGTGTGTAATTTTTTCTTTCGCAAACGATAACACCCGCAAATTCAAACAGAGTCAAATAATTTTTTGCATACATCTATGAATTGTAGAGGACTCAAGGCCTATTGTTTTTGGTGAAGATCGGTTAAGGGAAAGGGGTAGTTTACGTGCAACGTTTTACGTTTTAACAAGAGTAAAGTGCTTAATTTTGATAAGTAAAGTATCCTGAAAAGATGGTCATAATAATCCACTGTAGAAATGTAGATGAAATATTTATAGATGAAAAGGGTTGTTGAAGGGGGAAGGGGTTATTTTTTTTTATAAATTAAAATGGTAGTTGATGATGGGGAAGGTAAATTTTTATAAGTTTGATATGTGTACTACGTTATTGATAACAAAGAAGTAGTTTCTATGGAAACATTTTATTTAACTTTAACAAAATTCTATATTTTTTCATTTTAATTTAAACTAGTGGTCGCCCAGTGGTCGAAATTCGACCGTAATTCATTAAATTTTTAAGTTTGAACGTTATTGAGGTTCTTTTGTCAAAGAGTATACCTCTATAATAATTGCATATAATTTTTTTGAATTTTGTTCTATTACGTCAGCTGCGAGCGTGTACAAATACGTCATTAGCGTGTGTTGTTTGCCTTAATTCCCTGCAATACCAATGAAATTTAAAATTTAATGTTAGTAACAGTTGAAAAAAAACACAATTACAGCTTGTATTCGTATTTATTTTTTGATATAATTCATTGTCAATTTTAATTTTTCATGTTATTATTGAATCAAATAAACGCTAATAAAAATGAGACTTGACATTCATAGAAGTATAAGATACATTGTTTTCAATTCCAGTGGATTACATTTCATTTTTGGTAAGGTACAAAATTCGAAAACAGTTTGAAGATTATCTGCTACAAAGCTTATATAATTTTTTAATTTTTTTTTCTATGCATTAATTTTTGAGTTATTTGAAAAATATGAAAGATAGGAAAAATGAGGTTTAGCTTGGCTAAGCCATATTTAAAAAGCAATAACGCGTTTTTTGACATTTCCTTGGGTTTTTTTTTATTGCCATACTGACCAGGTTTCGCCAAGGCTACACAGTTATTTTGCCTATCTTTTTCGAATTATATAAAATTTAAATAAAAAATTAATACAAAATAAAAAATGAAATAAAAAATACGTGCCTCGTATTTTTTCATATATTTTTCATTAAATCAAAAAAACCGGGCGGTTAAAAAAATAAATGTTGTCCATTGAACTTAAAATAGTTTGAAAGTGAATTTAATGATTCAGAACTTCTGTGTAAACGATGTTTTTTGTAAAAACTCTTTCATCATTTGCTAAATGCCCTTGGCCATTACATTCGGAAATATAAAATCTCGAACCATCGAATGATCGAACTGTACTTGCTCCGACGTACAATTGACCATGTGTAAAAACTGGCTGCCTCAATAAAATTCCAATTTTTTGGATGTTTGTCCTTGAGACTTATTTATTGTCATCGCAAATGCAGGTATAATTGGAAATTGAGTTCTTTGAAAGTTAAATGGTAAAACAGTACCGGAATATGTTAAATTTATACGTGGAATCAAAATTCTCTTATTGCGTGCGGTTCCAGTTAAAACTTCGCAATCAATAGCATTACGATGCATACACTTGATACGCATTCTTGTTCCATTGACTAATGCTTCCTTTGTATTTAAGTTTCTGATTAGTAAAACGATGCAATTAACTTTCAATACTAACTTATGTGGTGGCAAACCACTAATAGTCAAAGAATTCAAAAACTCTACTCGATAGTTATTGATTTCATTGTCATCATCACAAATTATTTTATCGTAGCTATGATATGTTTTCTGTTCACCTGGTATTCGATTAAGTATATCAGTATTAATAAAAGTACAGTCATCATTTTTAGGTGCTAAAATAACTGACTTCAATATGTTATCTGAGAGTATGTTTTCGGAAATATTTCCATACACCTCATTAATAATATTATTTTCATCTCCTATTAATTGCTGAGGTATTTCAATAATATTTCCACCAAACTGAGGGAATTGTGGGGCTTCATCATTACCAATTTTTTTCAAGAATTCGACAAATTCTATTTCACTTGGTAAGGCTCTCATATTTTGAGTAAACGTTACTTTATGAAAATAAACAAATTTATGCCAACTCGTGACACAATTTTCAATTAAAGTTGCACGTGATCCATGTGGGACAACTGGTAAGATTTGCCGAAAATCACCGCACAGAAATATCGTTTTTACTCCAAATGGTAAAAATGTATACATGTATTACACATAATGCAAAGGAATTTCAATATACTTATATTCATGCGCTGATGGATCTGATCGATTCAATTCAAAAAATGCTAATAATTTTGTTCGTCTTGCATTTTCAATTGCTTGACGTTCTTTCCCTTCTCGAAAGTCTACGCGGTAAATGAATGTCAAGTCTAACGATGACATGTGATTGAAAATGCATTGGTAATTCATAGATGCACCATACAGCTTCAGTTGATCCGACATAACGGCCATTAAAAAAATTTTTAACTTCATCAATTTGTATTTCTTGACCTGGTTCATTTCTCTCTTAACCTAATTCAACAGATACACTGTCATAGCCTTTATACACATATTTATAAATGTATTTAACACTTTTAACTGTAGTGCATACTTCAACATTTATATGGCAATTAAATTTGGCAAGTAAATACGGATTGTGTGGTACAACATAACGATTGTCGAGGCAGCTACCGCGAACTTCAGCATTAATACCATTATCACGCCTTTTGTATAATGGATATCCATTTAATGATTCACATGTAAATTCTTTAAATCGTTTTGGATAATCTTTTGTGCATTTTCCATCTCTCATACATACAGAATTTGGATTAAGTACACCGCATGGACCATGCATCATGTGTTTTACAACATTTTCATGTAATGTAGGATGTGTTTGAATGTTAGGAATCTCCGCAGATACAACTTTATCAATATTGGTAGCGTTAACAATTTTATCTTGCTCATTTAAAGAGAGTAAAATGTGAGCATAAGGCAATCCTCTCTTTTGAAACTCAATTGTATAAATGAGTGCTTCAACTTTACTGAAGATTTTTTTTTAGTGTAAGGCCCTCAATTAATGCTTTCAGTTTGGACTTGAATACACGCACAACAATATCAGGTCGAAAATTAGCTGACTCACCTACACCAATATTGCTAACTATTTCAGGCCAACTTGGATTGCAAGTCATTGTAATAAACAAAGAAGGCTTTCCGAAATGTTGTACAATTGACATTGCATCTAAATAATTCTGATACATATTTTTTGGAGATCCATTGAATGAAGATGGTAAAATTACTCTACGGCCAACATTATTGCCATTGGGGTTCATTTCTAAATAATCTGTTAAATTGTTGTAAACTTCAGACCTAAGACTTGTTTGATTTTGTCGAATGAAATGTAACCTTGTGCCCTCTATTCTCACATACATATCAACTATCCTCTGCAGAAATAATTTTTGTGAATGGTGCAACATGCTAAAATCTTCAGTAATTGCAAGTCGATAGGCTCCATACTGAAGCATGGTTAATTTATTTCTGGGCGCTCTTGAATTAGATGTATTTGGTACATTATGAGAAATATGCCACCCAGTATCACCATTTGGAAAAAGTAATGGATACGCTAAAGGGTCCAATGATGAATCCAAAACGGAGATATTTTTAATGATACCATTAACTTTTGAAAACGAAACCATATTTCGTTCAAAATGTGGCTCACCATCAACTGTACTAAATATTACTGCTACTTCAGTTTGAACTGCATCATTATAACGGCGTAGATCTAAATCACGATTTACTTTAATGAGCATACAAATTTCTTTATTTTGATTTTCAACTCTCTGACAATGATCTTTCATTCCAATGAATGACCGAACGAAAAGATTAATGCGTTCCAATTCAAGAGAGATTTCGCGCATTATATTGTTATTGCATGTTTGATTATAGTGTTCACGTAATCTATAATTAACAGGAGTGTCAACATCATAAAAATATAATTGCGCATAACATGGTGAGAGACCATATCCAGCAGTCATTGGACCTGATCTGTGATAAAAAACATCATGTATTTTAAATGATACACTCCACGCGTAACTGTATCCGAAATTTTAGCTTCTGAGCTAACCATAGCAAATGATGAATTGTATTTACGAATGTTTTCAAAATATTTTTTGAGTTTCTTTTTATTGAAAGTTCATTTGAAGTAAGTCCATCATACAATGATTTAAAGTATTCATTTTGACTTAAGGCCGGTAATATTGCTTTACCCTTATGACAACATGAAGTGAATGCAGTCCTTTCACCTAAAGTGACCTCAGATTCGAAATGTTTTGCATTGCAAAACCTGCATTGTAAATGCATCCACAATCAAAAGTATTAAAATTTCTTGGAATGACATTCAGTGCGCATTTAAATGTATCCCTCAAAATAATTTCATCATTTTGTATACTATTTACACTATTTAAATTTGCATTTGGTCTATTATCATTTTGACTTTCACGCGAATATATATTCCTTCTTCTTTGTCTCTCACTCCGACCCGTCAATGTTCTATGTCGAGGCATAATGGAAGTAGGTGCGAATATCTGAATGTAAAAAAAAAACTTGTAATGAAATTACTGAAACTAAGATTAGACAGGGTTTAATTTAAAAATAATAAAATGTACTCACTTTTTTGAAACCACCAATAATAATTAGGCGAGAGTAAGACAATTCAAATTGCTGCTACAAAATTTTCCTTTTGCAACAGGTGTATATTAAGCAAGCTGTATTTCACTTTCAACTGCACATTAATATATAAAACACAGATATCTAATATACAAAATATAAAATAAACGCTTTTTTGCCTTGACATACACTCCACAGACTATTGAAAAAGGAACATTTGAAATAACACAAAATTCACAGCTCATTCAGTCAATCTGTCAGTAATTATTTGTTGGCAACATTTTAAAATTCTTTGGCGACAATCTCTACTCTGTGCGACTGTTTGACCACAGACTATTATGTGTTTGACATTGGCAGTATGAACGTACACTAAAATGAAAAAATTATAATTTTATTGCCTGGCAACAAAATTATTTTATTTTTAACAATTACCATTGTTTGAAAAAGTTTAAATGAATTTTCAAGTGCAAATGAATGTTTTATTTTATTTTATTTAATGTATTTGTAACACATTATATATAAATTTTAGCTTTCTGCACTCCTTCTCCATATAAACTTTAACTATGCCAAATCTCACACTCCTCCGTGCGCGCAATATGCTTAAAAAGGGGTACAAAGTTTTCTCTTCACGTATTAATATATAGATCATGTATGAGAGAAAATATATCGTTCGTGGCAGGCAAGCATATCTCAATTATGTAATGTTTACGTTTCCATTTTATTATTATAATTACCGCAATAAAAAGGCAGGCAACACACACACACAATGCGCGTTATTTCTGGCCTCACTCATGTTTATTTTCTTACATTTGCACGCTTTTTAAATGGAAAGTGCCGAAATCCGCACCAACACAACGCGTGCAAGCCGAAAAAGTGTCCAGCGTGGATAGCGATTTGCTTCCTGTGGATCGGTGGGCAGTGTAACTGCACGTGTTTACAGAGGAACGGTTCATAGACAGACTTTTCGTCTTTAGGGAATGAACCCTCTGCAAGATGCTCAGGGTCCATGAGTGACTTCGGAGCACTTCGGAGGAGGGATGATTATCTGCGTAGTTCGGTTTCTTTATAAGAATAAATTAAGCCTACCTAATTTTTATGGATAAAGTGACTGAAAATAACATTATATTAAACGATTACCCCATAATAACAAAAATATCTATAAATAGTGAAATTAGTTTGAGGGTGGGCGATATTTTTTTAGAAATTACCTAACCGAATTCAAGTAAATTATTTAAACATAAATCCTACAACATGGAAGTCATGTATGGTTCTCCATACCGATTGTTTTTTTTTCTCACAGCCATTTTATTGTGTTTTCACGTGTATGTAACCACTCAAACTACGGATGCGAATCAAAATGTGGCGAAGGTTTGTCCACAATTGCTGCATACGTTGCGTGTTTTGATCGTTAATGACAGATCATTAGGTCCTACAAGCGGCCGCGTTGTGTACGTTCGCTGAACCTTGGTATTAAACTGAATACTGCACCCGGTCGATATACCAACAGTAGTGTATACATAATGAACTCCCCATGTACAGCGCGTGGCTGTTAGTAGAAGTGAAACCTCGACTGTATTACTTCCATGTTCCGTAAGGAAATGAAAGTAGGATGATCGCAAAATAATCGTGTTCGAGGTAAGGGCTGATTCTGATTGTACTACCCTCAAAACATAAAGTAGTCATTTTCCGAAAAGTGTCTATGTAGAATTTTTTCTATGGTGAACAATAACTGCCGCAAATTCAAACAGAATCAAATAACTTTTTGCATATGTGCCTGAGTTGTAGGGGACTCGAGGCCTATTGACTTTGGTGAAGATCAGTTAAGGGGAAGGGGTAATTTACCTGCAACGTTTTACGTTTCAACAAGAGTAAAGTACTTAATTTTGATAAATAAAGTATCCTGAAAAGAATGTAATAATAATCCACTGTAGAAAGGTAGATGAAATATCTATAAATGAAAAGGGTAGTTTAAGGTGTAGGATGTTATCGGCAACAAAGAAGTAGTTTCTATGGAAATATTTCATTTCAATTTGTCAAACATAAATCTCAATTTACAAGGAACGCACCTAACTTGTTAGAAAATATCGAACCGAATTCAAGTAAATTAATTTATATATAAATCTTAGAACATGGAAGGCATGTGTGGTTCTCAATACCGATATTTATCTGTGTTAGACGGGAAATCATATTTAAGCATTTGCATAATAAAATACGGAATAAATTATATACTGTACTTTTAAAATTCAATTTAAACGATTTTGTTACGTAATTCCATAAGATTCATATTTAAAATTAACTTAAAAAGCTGTATACATGTTTTATAGCCACATCGAAAGAAATAGTATTTTGGGTTTTTTAAGCACCGGAACGTTTCAACAATTTGCTTCCGGTTTGGTATTATAGGCTACTATCTCGGTGAGAAGAATTACAGTCGGAAGCATTTAATTTAGTAACATGTCCTTTGTTGCGCGTCACTTCCCGTTCACTGTTTCTGTGAACCAATCGCCGTTAGTAAGAACAGATTACAGTTTTGAGTCCACGTTGCGTGGCGTTGCCACAATTAGCATTCATCAGCCGCAGTTTGCCACCTTCAGTGGAGCCGACTCGTCATGTCGTCGTCATTCTTCTGACGGTGTAGACGTTGTTTAACGATGTGCAGCAACACGTCAACAACGTAATTACACTAATGCGACTGTCATCCTTTTGGCCGAAGGAGTATTGTCCGTTTTCAGAATATAATAGTACTTTTTTGACACAGTTACCGATCAGTTAGTCTATATCAGTCAGTTTTAATTATCCTTTAAACCGATAATAAATGCTGTGCACTGAATTTCCAACTGTCACTTGCATCACCGAACAATCGACAATGTTTCGCTTATCCTCATTGATAAAGAAGCGATGCTGAGGTGCAATTTTAAAGCAGTCGGATTTCCGTCGTTTCCTCTTCAAGGAGAAGGTGTTACGAAACACGTCCGGAATAAACGTCGCCCTCAAGGTCGTTGAGTTTATTGTATTTCCGAGCCCGAACACGTGCAGAAATCGAGAATCCTATCGAAGTAAACCCGCGTTGTAAATTCGACCAATGTAAACGTCCTCAGAGAGCGTGCGCCCCGATTCACGGTCTGCCAAACCGGTTTGAGACTGTGCACACGGGTGAGACCGTCTGGAATCGGTTAAACGATTTAAATTTGGAAGTACATTAATACGTAATCCATTGTTTAGTATATATAGCGTTGTTGTGAGGAAGAACAGGTACAGGTACAATTGCTACAGGTACCTACCTGTAAAAAAAATTCAAAATGTCTTTACTTTTACTGTGATATATAGCTTAATTAAGTTTGACATTTTGTGTAGCCTATATCTGATGGTCTCATCTGTACATAATTATGGAGTATATATACGAACATCTGTACATTATAGACAACACTAAAGGTGCAGTTATTTTATTACTTGGGCAAGTGTGTTTACTCACTGACCTATTACACAATTGCGTTGTTTATTTCAAAATATTTGTTAAGATGATCGTATAAATCTTCTTCATGTGCTTATAACTCTTATCGATATCGTGTCAAATTCTCTGTCGTCTGCCTATGATTAAATTCGTAGTCTTAACATAATTTTTGTATATCGGTACACACCTACTATACTTTTTATCGCCGGGACACATATCTTATCGTGAAACGCTTTTAATGATAAGCTACGCACACAGGTGACACGTTTATGTCCCTCTCCGATATGCGGGACAGTACTTAAAACGTGAGAAACTGGATTATATATTCTTTAGTAATATCTTAGTCTATATTTTTTAAGTATGCTGTATTTACAGTAAAAAGCGAGTAAGTGTACACGTGGAGCTCTCTAAGCTGTAGCCGTCAGTGCGTTGGCTAGCTACTACAGCGCCATGGGTCGGAATTCAACCACTCGTGGTCACGTTTTCCTCGGCTTTTCTCCCTAGGGATAAGCAGGTGCTAGCACTCCATAAATTCTATATAACACCATATTTAAGTTCTAGAAAGAACGTTTCTCTACCAAATTACAAATAAACTCACTAGTTGGAGTTAACTTGCCATTATAATTCTGTGCCTCAGCTTCCGGTGATTTAGGAACGTCAGTGTTCCCGGAAGAAGAAGATTGCAGAGACTTTTCAAACGCACTCCTCTGCTTAATAATTGTTGCCACTTTTCGTTTTTTATTTATTATTATTATTATTTATTATTATTATTTTTTTTTAATCTACACTCGTATTTACGAAACTTTGCTCGGCGTGTAGGCATTGCTAATACATACACAGCCACAAACTCAGTTGATTTCTTAAGCTTTCACGGCCGGAGTCGTAATTATTAGAATTACGTCCCGGGCTATCAAGCCATGGTCTTATGTTGTTGTGTACAGACGTTTCAACCTCGCTATCGGAGGTTATCTTCAGTCTCTGAAGGACTTAAATTTACTGACTTGGTGTCCGTCAGTAACACCACAGTACTGTTGCAAAGGCATACTGACACTGATTCTGCCTGTTTTCAACACCTGCAGAGTAGAAACAATACGGAAATGAGTAACGTAATTATGAGTGTTTCTCATAGTTACTCATCAGTTATGTCTCAATTAATTGTTGTCACTGTCAGACAGACAGGAGGCCAATCTTTTCCAAATCTGTTTCCCGGTGAGAATTGGAGTTTTCAGTGCAGCGACGTTGGTAGTATAACCATCAACGATGATGTCTCTAGTACAATCCGCTGTCAACAATTATCTTCCTACATGCTTAATACAGTAACATCACTTGTTTCTTCGCCTGGACGAATTTTTTTACTCTCTTGGAATTTGTACGCATCCATGTTGAAAGAAGATATAATAATACTTTTGCTACTGTTGTGTAGTTTTCTGTCAGTTTTCAATAAACATATTGTTACGACGGTCCACGTATCGTCGTATGGTACAGTGGAAACAAAATACAGCCACTAGTGAAGTCACTAATTACCAGCTTTAATTAATCTCAAATAATGTGAAATCAACAAGGTACTCTCATACAATAATTCGAGTTAAATTTGTCCACTAACAAGAATAATAATGTCAACTAATAAGAATTCCACACTAATTATAACACAATAATCACTTTCCACAAATCCTCAACAACCACTCGATCCGCACGAAAGAAATCGCCCACTAACTGAGTCCTAAGCCGGCTGCTGTTGCTTATATGGGTTCCGCAGGTGTTACAGAATAATTTTCCATCCTTTTGGCGGCGTGCCAGCATAATTTACGTAGTTACAAGTGTTCTCGAACTGTCTGAAAGGTACTGTAGTGCGGCCTTGACCGAGACGCTGCACCTGGTCGGCCAGCCGAGAAACGGGTAGATTGACACTCTCGACTCTTCGAGAGCATTTCGTAAATTGTCATAGCACACTATTCAGAAATCAATATCTATTCAATGTATTTAAACAGGAAGGTGTTTAAACAGGAAAATTGTAACACTGAAAATATGCAATTCTCTCTCTCTCTCTCTCTCTCTCTCTCTCTCTCTCTCTCTCTCTCTCTCTCTCTCTCTCTCTCTCTCTCTCTCTCTCTGGTGAGAGCGCATGTGCTTGTATGGACAAATACAACAGTAATCGGAATCCGGAGCGCATTATACGATGTTGAGTGACACCACCGAAGCTTCAGTGTTTTTGTGGTGTCAGTCAAAAGTCAGATATTAATACGATGCTCAGCGAGTACTGTAATACTACAACACATGTCGAAACGCTGTTAAGCACGGTCCGTCCCGCGTAGCTGAAGTGTCTGCTCTTTCGGCTTTATGTGTATTCTTTCTCGATTTTGTTTATATAATGTAAACTGCAAACACATCACATCGGATACAAACACAAACCATATGGCGGCTGTCTGCCAGCCAGAGAGCTGTTTGTATACTAGACGAATTAATTCACACACACACGCGCACACACGCGCACACACACACACACACACACACACACACGGAACGAGGAGTATACCGTGAATTGTTATTCTTGTGTGTATTTTCTTTTTTCGTTCAAGACTCGTGACTTTTCACCTTCAAGCTTTTAGATTGAATGTTTGACACTTGTGCAAATTGTGTGTTTCACTTTACTGCTGTCCCTTAATATGAACGGCGCTTGGATTAAAAGCGTGGATATTTTCTCAGATTATGTCTGGACGTACATACGTTTTTCAGGTTTGACCTTTGTTGTATTTTTAATGTTAATCATGTAGTGCTAATGATAATAATAATAAAACAGTTATTATTATATTATTGTTGCAAATGACTGTTGAATATATTTGTAGTGAATTTTGTGTGATCATGTGCGTGGGATATACGTATGTGTATGTCATAATAACTTAGAATACGAGCTCATGATACACTATGCCGAGAAAGAGAGAGGGGGAGAAGCCCCACTGTAACAGGATAATACAGAAAGGAGATATCATTTATGTGAGTAGTTTTTACCTGAACTCTACGATCTTTATGATTTTTATTCACAAGCAGGGGTGCCCACAGGGGGGGGATCATAGCGCAAGTTGCGCATTGAGAATTTTTGGGGGGATTTTTCGGGTGTATTTTAAGAATTTTTGGGGGGGATTTTTTCAAGAATGACATTTTAAATCCAACGTTGATGGAAATTTTTACCGTGTTTGTGCAACAAACTAAGCTATTAGTAAAAAACTAAAGCAATTGCATATCTCTATGACTGTTTTAACGAACTGGCAGCATAAATGTGTCTACCAGTACACCTAGTAGTAAATTTTGTTTTGGAATTTGGAAAACACCCTGGCAGCCTGCAGCAACATCCTGTCAATGAGTCAGAGGGTACGTGAATAATAAATCGTGAATGTAAAAATGTGTGCGTGTGCTAAGCTTGTAGACCGGCGGGCAGTGGGGGGGACTTTTCAATTGGGGGGGTGCTGAGACTTTTGGGGGGGATTTGCGCATTGGGCCTTGGGAGGGATGGGCAGCCCTGTTCACAAGTAAAGAAAAAATATTAATTAACGTTTCTATGGGATTTATCTATTTTACCCCGACAGCCGTCTTTGTTTACAGAAAGATTTCAGACGGTTGTATCCCTTGAGGTTGTGTGCGTAACGCAAGAGATGCAGTCTCACTGTAATGTGAGAAAATGAGACGATGCTGGTATAAAGGTAACGCATCGACCACATGAGGGTAATCAGGTCTTCACGGCCTAGGTTCACTGGGGAAAACATTCACTTGTTCCCGACTGGCAGGATCCATTATTCTTCGAAACAGAGAAAACTGAAGAAGTAAGAAAGAGAAATACAAATGTTACAAACTTTGTTTTAGGTAATTGTTAAATTTTCATTCTGCCATTCTGCAGACTTTTATCTAAAGGTCTGGCGGAATTTCTATTTCATCCCACTGTAAGTCATTGTTCACTTTAACGTATGAGAGTGAGAAATGGTGTTAGTTGCAAACAGAAAAATTTTAATATCATCAGTCTTGTTTCGTAGGCCTATTAGATAATTATATTTCGTTGTCATGAACCGAAATATGCAGGGTTTACCGTGGTCCTCGCTTGTGCAGCCCTGTGAGAAATTAAATTTATGATTCTATAACTCTGTTGTCAGTTAATGTTTCGTGTGTCTACAGATATATTTATAATTACAATGAAATAATTGGAGAAAAAATTTAGAGTTACAGACAATTGTAAGTCTGAAACTAAATGTCTATGGCGTGAGTCAGTTGGTGGCCAGTTATTGTGCTAAGAAATAAGGGTTAACCCACTGCTTAGTCTTAGCCGTGGGAGCCCCTGCGAATCTTAACTACTCTTTGGGATCACTGAGTCGACACTGTGCACACCTCCCATGGCACTCATCGAATCGCAATATCTCGCATAGGGGACGAGAAATGATCGACATTAGACATATAAGCTATTGTTACTCAGGGTGAACAGCTTAATATCAGGTCATATGTAGCCTCTGCTCAAGCCTCAAGCACCAATTTTTGAATGACCGAGGTAAGCGAGAAGAAGAAAGTAAAAATCGTGAAATACTGTTTCTTTAAATCGGAGTCTGTCATCTGTAAATCAGCTCAAGTAGGCAGACAGGCGCCATATTTAAATTACTGGCACTGGCGTCTCAACAAAGCCGACATTGGTGAATTAGTCCCAATGCTGTGTGTGATGAAAAAAAAACAACTAAGGGAGCTTGGTTTAACTTATCTGGAAAGTCACTAAACAGGAATCCTTTGTTAACAGAAAGCCTTCACCAGCCGAAGGATAAACCATTTAACGTTAAAAAATCGGGGTTCGTTACGTTTTTCCGGAAATCATATTGTGGTGTCAAACTGTTATGCACGAGAGGTGTTAAGTTTCTTCTTCGTCTACTACGGCGTCACAGTTCGGAGTCGACCGTAGCCTCCATTTTCCCTGTTTTTGCGGATCGATGTCCATCGTTTTATTTTAAATAAAGTATCAGCATCCCTTGCCACTGCGTCAATTCAGCGAAGCTTGGGTCTCCCGACAGGCCTTCTACCCTCGATTTGACTAAACAGTACCTTCCTAGGCATTCGGTTGCCTTCCATCCTAACGAAGTGCTCTGCCCATTGCAGTCTATGCAGTCGGATGGTCATGGGCAGATCATTGTCTTTATATAGCTTGTTGTAATCCTGTTAGTAAGCCTGTTGTAATATATAGCTTTAGTTCCTCATTGTTACGCATTCTCCATATCCCATTGACTTGGATTGGTCCATATATTAACCTCAAAATTCTCCTAATGTGGAATATTCTCCTAGTATTTAAACCAAAAGGAAATGTTTTGTCAAAAAACGCTGAGGAACAAGAGAAGTTTTGGATTTGAAGAGATGACAACAGCCACCGAAGAATCCATAATGGGGATGTTAAATTTATGGGGTGTTAACATCCTTAGGCCCTGAGCATGTAGGCCTACCTCAGCGGTTTCGTAGAATTATATGCCTGATTCAGCAAGCTGGAACAATAGGACACGTGTTATGCTTCATTCACCTGATATCGTGAAGGTTCTACTGAAAAAGAGTTGTCAGCAAAGATATGTGATGTGCTAGTTTGCCGATTTTAATATGTGTGTGATTTTTATTAGTTTAATATCGTAAAGTGAAAAGTGTATGACAAAATACCCCCACTTTTACAAAATTAATCCTGTTATTATTCCGAACGCTGTCATTGACATTTTCCTTCAGTTGTGTCTCAGGGTGCAGGGTATCATAATGCATCTCAGCAAGGGAGACCAATTCCATCGTTTTTTATAATAAAAATGAAAATTATCGTGAATCAGGGCTGGTATTAATGGTTGGTTGGGGGGGGGATAATTTTTTCAGTGATTTTTCATTTAATTACTTACGTTCATACAAAATTTCATCGTAAATGACTGTTTGCAGCAGGATTTAAGTCGCTCACTGTGTATTATTCTAATTAACCAGACTCTGGAGTCGTGAAGCATGTTAAAACGTGGTGGTTCGGTGGCCGGGGACCCCACTATATTCGATGGTAGAGATTTCATTGGACTAATCTTATTCCAATAGAAATACCTTAGACATACGAGAAATCAAATCTTCCCTTATTACAAAATGCTAAATGTATAATTTGACAAACTGACCGTTCTTAGTTTTGTAAATGCAGATATCGATAACGAGCGTAAACAACTATTTGTTATCATTAGTGTTTTTTGTATGTTTACTCAACATGTGAGATAACGTGTTTGTCACAAACCAAATTTCGAGTGCTTTGACATGTACAACGGATCATTTACTCGGTAGTCTGTAACTTAGCCAATTACGTGTATCCCGGTGAGAGACTTTCCGCCGTTGTGTGTCTTTGGTAATTTGTAAATAGTCAATATAAAGAAAAAAAATATTTAAACCAAAAAGAAATGTTTTGTCAAAAACACTGAGGAATAAGAAACGTTTTGGATTTGAAGAGATGACAACAGCTATCTTAGAATCCATAGCCGCAGTAACCCAAAGCGTGTTCTTTTGTTGTCGGTAATCGGGAACATTAGACATCCCGATCTTTTGTATACTGTAGTTTTAAATCCCTAATGGCTGAGTATATGAAAATATCTAATTCCCGAAACATGTCCAAGTAAGAAAACAATAAATCTTGATTGTAAATTAGTAGTAAATATTAAAATAGTTTTAACGTTATATACATTTATACAAAGATTGTATTATGTTGCTTAGCATAATTGAAACAGAAGTCTACCTTGTTCATTATACAGTATGTCTGTCAAATATATATGGGGTATGGTGGTACCCAATTAAATATATGGGCTATTACCACAGGTAAGTCTGGAACGTAGAATGCCTCTTGTCTTTGAAAAGTGTTATGAAATGAAATAAGCGACTTGGAGAAAATTTTCAAAACTATTTGCTTATTTTCTCTACAAATTGATAGAAGATTTCTGTGAGAGGAGAAATAAATAATGATGGGTTATGGATCTAACACGTAAGTAATACAAAATGTTAAGTCCAGGTGCTGTCCCGCAACTACTATCCGCGTGTCGCATGAACAGTAAATGAAGATAATCGGGAAGGAGTGAGAGAAGTTTCGGAAGCATTTCCATTACGTTAATACAAAAACGTATTTTTTAACGTAATGTACGCCAGTAAAAAAGACGTAATCATCTCATACGTGACGACACGGAGTTGGTCAATGGGCGACGAACGACGCGAATAAATTGCCAAGGAACAGTCATCGCGTACGAAATTCCGCGGCACTGGTTGTGAGTGACACTGACAAACGACGGCTGTGAACGCGTTCCAACGGAATATATAACTTTTTCGGCCACCGAGTCTTGTTTTTTTGGCTATGTATATTTCAGCGTGGATATTATTCTTAATTTTGTAGAAACTACTAATTGTGTGGTTGGATATCAGAATGTTGTGACACGTGCACGGAATGCGTGTTAGTGGGCGGCAGCGAGAGTGAATGTCGCCGTGTGGCGATTGTTTTCAATTTTATTTCCATCGTCTTAAAATAAAAATAATAATAACAATAATAATACAAGTCAGCTGTCTTTCATAAATACTGACGATACAAAATGTTTTCATTTTAATACATGCGTGTTTCCGCTTTTATCAAGGCTGAATTTCAGAGGATCCGGTATTTGACATGCATTCCAAATGCATCAGAATACATTTGTGTGAGACGTACTGGGAATGTCCGTGTCAGGAGCAGGGTGGTCCAGCTGGTACGATACGACATCTAATCGAGAGCTATCCAACCAGTTCGATTTCTGGCAGGAATATAATAACAACGTGTACTTATTAGCTCTCAGCCAGGGATAATAATAATGGCTGGTTGAAGCGTGATTTATTATGAATTATATATATTGCAACAACACAATTTAAATAAGTTTCAGTGCTATTACTGAACGCAACTGTAGTATATTAATTATCGGTTAGATCGTAGGGTTTTGAGTGCGTTACGTTCGAAATGTAGTATTAACTAAAGCAATCATGTTCAGTTGAGAGGAGTAAGATTTTTTATGTAACTACTATAAGATGAAATAACTACTTCAATATATAAACAGAAAATAAAAGATTAAGAAAAAATTATTTAAAAAATTTAAGTTTTAATAGGAAAAAACACGTCGCATAAAGACGTGTTACACATACAAATCACAAGTAAATAATGACAGAAAAACGTCAAAATAAATCACATACAATGAACACAAATATGAAAAATGTGTACCTGACATAAAACAGCCTATTTAAATTACATAATTATTTTACATATTGCAAATCATATTATATATACCCTTTTACGTATTTATTTATTACATAAAAAAGAATTTTACTTGTAGTATTTTAATTTAAAAAATGTTCACTCCAGTTCAATAAACAATAATTATTGTAAACCCGTTTTAATTAAATAGAAAAATCATTATAAAACAAAAATTAAAACTACAGGTCTGTGCATAATTATTTAATTCTTCTGTGTTCATACTACATACAATTATATGTATTCATATTTTGTTTATTTTGATCATTTTGTGTCTATGTACGCGATCCTCCTCGCGTCCTCTAATGGCACTGCTCCGTTCGCAGAATGTATTTTAAATATTGGACATTTTTTGTATTCGTGTCTCCCTATCACTCACGCATTCAAAAAAGAATATACAGACGCAGGATTTTGTCTTGCTTGAATCAGGTCTCAGCTGGCTATACGCCACACACACACACAAAAACTGTACACGCACATTACCTCCCTACCCCTCGTTTGAATGTCGACAAATGCTTCACCTTACCTGTCCATTCCCGTTTTCCACTATTTAAAATTGTTTACAACAATTTCTGTCACTGCATTATTTATATGTACAAAAATATCCAAGTGTGCGCGCGCGCGCGTGTGTGTAAAAACGTGTTTAGTGTATAACTTTGAATCTTTAAAAGCTAATTTTATACTTAAAACTGTAAACAAAATGTTTATAATCTTACAGGTAGGCCTATAGACTTTCCTCAATGTATTACCAAAGTAAACAACTGAATGAAAAACCTGTAATTATCAGTTTATTTCTACAGCGATTATGGGTACATCTTCGTCTTCTTATTCCAATCCTTTTCTACCGCAAGGTGTAGAGGTTGAGCAAAGGTCTCGCCTCTGTGATCTCTGCATGGCCAAGGCCTTGGCTTCATTCCACTGCACTCCCAGCTCCTGCAGAGAGCACCTTACATTGTCCTCCCAAATCACTCTTCTCCGGCCCCTTGGTCTTCTCCCAGCCATTCTTGCCTCATACAGATGTTTTGGAAGTCTATCCCCTTCCATCCTCTGAAAATGTCCAAACCAGCGCAACTGAAATTATCAATTTATTTCTACAGCGATTATTAACATTCGGGTTATAAGTCTTCAGATTGTAAATTAAATTTAGATAGAAATTTTAAAAGATGTTATTTATTAGGATAAAGATGTAAATATTGGGATAAATGTTAGGATATTTTAAAGAAAATAGATTTTCCTTCATGTCATTCGTGTTGGTTTCGATAGAAACGCAAAGTGCCTGATGCTGCCCTCGACTCCTCCAGATACTACGCACAACTGATGTCACGGAATATATTTCTGGCTGATGAATCGGTGGATTAATAGAAACACAGTAATTTCTTTGTTGAATATTTCAAATGTTACCAACGTCTTCTCATTCTATATTACTCCGTGGTTGACTCGTTGTTACACTGAATAGGGTTAATAGTTTGTTAACAGAGTTCTTGACACGTAGATATGCAGGACTTTTCGTAAAGAAAAATTAATTTTGTTCGCTTCCTATTTTTTAAAAATACTTTACTTAACATTTTATGTGAGTATGTTTTTAACATTCTGCATGTGTCCTACATATATTTTGTCCTATCGACTCACCTCCATTTTTGGTAACTTAAAACCAAAGGTTTTGACGTCTTTTACTGACCTAAATAGACTTCCTGTGGACCGCAATAGCACTCGAGTGGTCTACCTCGAACCCTGATAATACTTCTGTACTAACGATTTTGTAGGAATCTTTATGTATTATTACCTTTTCGATAGAATAATCGACTTTTAAGCGTTGTAATTTTGTGAATTAAATTATAATTATTAACTAACATGGTAATTTTATGAGACATAACACAATGAAGTTGTTTTGCCATAAAAATGATTTCTCTTCTATGAAAAGAACCTCGGTAATAATTTAAAACCATAATTAGAATAGAAAACTTAATATTTATTGTTCGTTCAGCACAAAGCCTGATGTAACTGTTGGCCCGATAGTAATTATTTATTATTATCCGCTACTGGCCCGGGATCAAAAAAGGTTGACTGCCACTGCTTGAAGATTTATCGTAATGGGGGTTATACGCCTGCACATATTCTACCGGTGAAATGTCTTCCCTGTATAAGGCCACTAGAGTAAGGCGAGGTACACAATTTTTGTAAGGCGGATGTTGTATTATGAGAACGGGTGGCCGAAAGTCCTGTTTCGCGTTATGAAATCGATTCGCAACCGGTTTCGTGACGCGACTGTTTGACCACTATGCCAATTCTGACCAACAAAACCGGGCTCTATTTTAAAATTTTCTCCTTCAGTTCGTGTATCACGCGACAGCTTACGTGCGGCGAGTCACCTTTTGCAAAGGTAAATACGCTATGCTCGCAGTAGGCACGGTGCCATCGTCAGTATCAGAATTAGTCGTTCAAACAAACAAACAAGTATGGTATGACTTGTTTTTCGTTACCGGCCAACCAGTTGTAGGCCTGTTTGTTTGCATACCATCGTTCGCCTAATAGCGATGTGTTGTTAATGGCTTAATTTTGTCCGTCCACGCAACTCCCCCCCCCCCCGTGGTTTATTGTATAAATTCTTCCGTACTACAAGTAATAACGTTGGGATAGGCTGTACGCCTGTGTTTTATTTATAATGGTTGGTGTGAGAGTTATTCGAAGAAAAGGTAGCAGATAGCTGGTCTCAAAACATTTTCCGCAATTTGGAAAGGGAATATTTTGTCTCTTTATTGAGAGATGCATATATTTTATTTAATAAGTTAAATCTAAATTGGTGAGCCACGATGTCATTATGATTATTAAATTTAAATAATAATACGAAACAGTATGCAGCTATTAATCATCGCTTTTTCTTCGCATAATCGTTTCAAAGAACGAAAGATTCACATGTCTAGACACAGGGCAGTTCCGAGGGCGGGGCGGTCGTCCCGGGCGCCGAGGCTAGGGGGGGGGCACGAAGTAGGATTTTTTAAAATTACAAAATATTTTTTTCTCCGCAAAGAAAATAAATAAAATATTTGCCATTTATAACTCTTGTAAAACCAATTTACAGAAGAAGAATATTGGAATTACACACAAGTTCAACAATAATATTGAATTTAACACAGCTTCAATAATAGTATTATCTTAGACATTTTTAAGATTATAAATCATTCATTGCAGTTGCAGGTAATCTTGTGTCATTCATATTTAGCTACCGGGATGCGATCCTTTTGACCTATCATGCCATCGTTGTTTACTCAAATATCTCTTGTCGCAGCGCAGACGTCCCAAAAGTACGCAATAAAGTCGACCATCGCCAGTCGCCACGCTTTTCGTCCCCTCCCTCTCTTGACGCGCGTGCGCCGTGCGCCCTTCCACCCTCTCCGCGCCCGTCTCTCTGATCACTGATCAGTGCAGTGCAGACACTACACCTGTCAAGTGCGTTTCGCATCTCGATGTGACCTTGTTATTATGTAGACAGTGCGTGAAAGCGTGAGTGTGTTGTGTGTATAAGACTATAAGTGAACTGAAGCTGCTAGGCCGCCATGTCTAAAAACCCTTCTGGAGCACAACGGCGCAAATTAGCGCGAGAAGAAGAGGCTGCAAAAGAAGCATTCCTCAAAAAGGTGCCAAAACTCACATCCTTCTTTTCGCCTCGATGTTCATCCAATGTAGCCGCCGAAGGGGTGAGTAGCCCAGATGAAAATCTTACCACACGAAGTAATTTAACTTTAACTGAAGAAGCTGAAAACAAATCGTTAACTCTGAGCTCAGTTCTGCCTTGTAAAACGGCGTCGCAGATATCGAACTTAAGCAGACTTGATCTTGATAAAGCATGTACTTCTAACAATTTCCAATCCCTTACAGTCCTCGAGTACCGACAATGAAAATGAATTACTTTTAGGTGACGAAAGTCAGACTGTTAGCTCCATAATATTATCAGCCGACCCTTCAACTTGTCCTGAATTTCTTCAACAATCTGTAAAAGATGATATTACTTTAAAAGGGCCCCTTCGCCAAGCAAAACGGGACCATGAGTATCCAAAAAACCACCAGATGAGGCATTTTTCAAATGAATTTGTTTATAGGTGCGCAGATAACGGCGAGAGAGTCAAACGCCGTTGGTTAGTACATTCTAATGAAAGTGACGCAGTATTTTGTTTCTGCTGCCGAATTTTTGAATCCAAATCAAAATCACAACTCGGCCAAAAATCAGGCCTGAATGACTGGAAACATCTAGGAGAGCGGCTACGAGCCCATGAGACGAGCCCGGAACACTTCAAGTACATGGTACAGTGGGTTGAAGCTGAAACGCGCTTGAAAGGAAATGTTTCTATAAAACAACAATTATTGAATCAAATCCGAACAGAAAGTGAACGGTGGCAGTAGGTGCTAAAACGTATTGTTGCAATAACAATATACCTAGCAGAACACAATATTGCGTTTAGAGGGTCATCAGATAAGCTTTTTACACAGCACAATGGAAACTTTCTAGGCTTAGTACAGCTTTTAGGACAGTTCGATGTTGTGATGATGGATCACTTGAGGCGGGTGGAAAGTGTTACCTCCCCTGCAATTAGTCTACTAAGCCCCAAAACTCAAAATGAGATAATTACTCTTCTAGGAGAAAAGGTAAAACTGTCAATCATTCAGAAAGTAAAAAATGCTAAGTACTTTTCTGTTATAATGGACAGTACACCAGACATAAGTCATAGGGACCAAATCTCCCTCACAATCAGATATGTATCTGTATCTGAAGAAGACGAGACTAGTGAAGCAATTAAGGTAGAGGAGAGTTTTATTAGCTTTAAAGCTGCTCACGAATCCACAGGTGAAGCTCTTAGTACGTTGCTATTTGAAGAGATCGAAGCTTGCCACCTGGACATGAATGACTGCCGAGGAAAAGCCTATGACAACGGGGCCAATATGGCGGGAGCCCACAAAGGTGTACAGACAAGGGTTTTGAAAGAATATCCAAGAGCGTCTTTTACTCCATGCAGTTGCCGTAGCTTAAACTTGGTAGTAAGTGATGGTGCAAAATCATCTGTTAAATCGACCTTACTTTTTGGAATACTCCAGCGCCTATATACAATTTTTGCAGCATCAACAAAGCGATATTGTGTCGTCAGTGAACACGTTACGACACTCTCCTTACAGCAAGTATGTGAAACACGCTGGGAAGCGAGGATAAATTCGCTCCAAGCGGTCAGATATCAGTATTCTGAGATCAGAGAATCTCTCATAGAACTGTCTGAAAATGTCGATGACTCAAAAGCATCATCAGAGGCCCTCTCATTGGTCAGTCATATGGAGGATTTTTCTTTCCTCGTCTCACTTATACTTTGGTATGACCTTTTGTTTCAAGTAAACATCGTAAGCAAATCATTGCAAAGTAAAACAGCAGACCTTCCTTCGACAATGAAGCTGCTTCAACGATGTGAAGACTTTCTCAAAACCTTTAGGGAAAACGGGTTAGTTGATGCAATCATCAGTGCAAAGGAGATTGCCAAAGAACTAGAAATGGAGACATCTTTCCCAAAGAAGCGTAGGGGTAGAATGAAGCAGGTTTCAAAGGAAGACTCTAACCATGAAGAGGAATCAGCAGAAGATATTTACAGGAGAGAGGTGTTTTAACCTCTAGTTGACAGTGTAACTATATCTTTAAATGAAAGAACCAAACAACTAAAACACCATCAAGATGTGTGGGGGTTCCTTTACAACTTGAACAGTCTACCAACGAAAGACGACTGAAGAAGTGTTGTCTTGGACTTGAAGATTTTCTTACCGTTGGTGGTGTAAGTGACATTAATGGTAGAGAACTTTTTAATGAGATTCAACAAGTGAAAAGCGTATTTTGTGAATCAAATGAAGATCTAACCTCAGTCAAACTGTTAAGAAAAATTAAATCTGGCGACCACAAGGATCTGTTCACGAACTTATGGATTTCCTTACGAATCCTAGTCACAATTCCAGTTACCGTAGCAAGTGCAGAAAGGAGCTTCAGCAAACTGAAGCTAATCAAGACGTATCTTAGATCTGCGATGACTCAGGATAGATTAACTGCATTAGCAATTTTATCAATTGAAAATGAAGAGGCAAAGAAGTTTGACTTCAAAGACATTGTAAGATCGTATGCCAATGCAAAAGTGAGAAAAATCTCTTTGGGAATGTAAATCCTAGAGTTAATTTAGTAAACTTTTAAAACGAGTTCCAATGTGTTTTTCATAATTTTAATTATGTTTTCTGTTACAATTAATTTTACGAAATACTTCATCCACACAGTCCACACAGATAATAATAACGTTATTAATGACTTAAGGCACTATAAAGAATTTTTTTAAAGTAATATAATATGTGTGTTGGGCGTTTTATTTCCTTACATATAAAGAATAGCCATAAGGGTGGGAATTTTATGGGGTTTAATGCTTTTATACCTATTAATCTATTATTAAAACTCGTAAAAAAGATTAAACCCAAAAATCCGTATTCTGTAGGTGATTATGTTTGTTTTTTATGAACTCTAGTATCAGCAAAACAATGAGCAGAGACTATCGGAAAATTTTTAAGGTAAGATGTTGAATGTCTGAAACTGAAGGTACTATCTAGCATAAATCTTGGCACAAAGTCATTGTTGCATTATTGATGGGGGGGGGGCGCCGTGAGACGTCTCGCCCCGGGCGCCTGCAGCCCCAGGAACGGCCCTGTCTAGACACAACATGCAGCCTTTTCGGTCACCGAGCTGCGCCGACCCAGAGAATGAATTACCCCCACGTAAAAGTATAGGTAAGTTGTCTAGAGAGAAGCGAGGGAAACAACGGAATAGTAGTTTGCTGTCTCAGTTCCCCCCTCCCTCTCTCTCTCTCTCTCTCTCGCGCGCGCGCGCGTTTTCGTCAGTCTACGTCCACAGCCGATGTTCACACTATGAAACACTGCACAAGAATGTTGTGCGCAGGTGCGAAACGAATGAAAACTTTGTAGCCTCGCAAGGAAGTGTTTGTCCACTGTGCATCTCGAAGTCAGTGTTAGGCCTGAGGTAGGACATAGGCGACGGCTACCTGCGAGATAACGAGTAGGCTATAACAGTCGTAATGTAACGTGGAATTTTGTTTAATCGTTAAAACTGAATTACATTTACCTTGATTTTTTCCTATATTATACCGTCGGCAAAATAATAAAGACCTCGACGGCTGTTACAAGATTAAATCAATCTTTTTAAAAGATAGGCAATATGTTTTGTGTTCGTAGGAGTAATGTATTCAAAATTAACGTATAACTTAGATGTTTTTATTTGAACTCTTTTTTTCCTGAAAATTTATTATCGTGGGAATTTTCAGAACACAAATTTTAGTGCAGATCGTATGGTATTCTGCTTTAACCGTGTACAAAAGTATAAAAGTATACAGTTTTTTTCACACCAAGATACATATTTTAAAGATTCAAAAAGCGAATATAACGCATTATGAAAAATTAAAATTCCGCTGTTAAATCGTTTATAAGAAAGGCTGTGAAAATTTGTCTTTCTAAGTCCTGGAACAAATGGTTTTCAAGAAAATGAACTTGAATATTATTGAAACTTTAACATGTGCGACGTAAACCATTCTGAGGAGGAACTGTAAGCGAATTAGTTACTAAGAAGAAATTGGAAAACAATAGAGGCGAAGATAGAAGGCGTGGAAACTGACGGATCTGAAGGGAAGGAAGCAGTAGCGTGGCGTCCGTGTAACCGCTGTTGCTGGCGGCAACAGTACTGGAAAGAAGAGAAAGTAATATTAATTATATCACAGAATAAATACTTTAGTTATTAAATAATTTTAAATCCGAACAATATTAGTAGGGAAACTTGAAGAAAAACGTAGCATTGCTTTCGAACTGCTGGGGAGTTGCACCGTCTTGTGTTGCCGGCTCAGACATCGGCACAGTTTTGCTACGTACGCTAATTGACCTCGTAATAGTTGTCACTGTACAAACTGTGGAGGGGGGGACACATTCGTCCACGCAATGTGTTGCCGCTGTATAAACCGGCAAAACGCTTAGTAGCAGCTATTTTCGTTTTCGGAACTGACGTGCAGCAGATACTACGTACCTATTTGTGTTTTTTTCGTTTAGTCATGTGTTTCTCTGTTTATCTTTATTATTTTTAATTCGATTATTTGTGTTCTGATTTATTCTGTGTAAGTATAATGAGAGTCAGATCCCGTTGAACCGGGACCCTCTTCTTCTCCCAGTGAATGATAGAAAATGCTCTAAAAAGAACACTTGGAACAAGAATAAATTCGAATTAATTTTTAGGTTTAAGTTGTAGGCCTATCACAACCGGCAACAGGTGTTATGTACCCACGCCACGCCACTGGAAGGAAGTAATGCCGGTAGATACAGAGAGGTAGGCCTACAGTAGACAGGTTTTTATTTTACCGTGGTAAACGCCATTAACAAAATCGGTCTCGACGCAGGAGAAGATGGAAGGTAAGCTTTCGTCCGGTATAATGTACAAGTTAAGAAGAAATAGTTTTGTATATTCTGTATTGATGTGATTGATTCATTTGTATTTTGGTGATATTTTGTGATCAGTTTATTGCTACACGAAATTTCGTGCATTCCCAGTAACCGTACCTACACTAGTGTTCGATATTTCGATTACACGACAGTCTGTATCGAAATATGTAGTAAATATTCTTACACGTTAAGGAAAATAATACACAGGGTGTTAGTGGATTGTTTCATTCAATTAAATTGTAATTTCCTGATTGTAATCGCTTTTCATTCTTATGTAATTGCTATGCGAAGAAGCGTTTCTAACAATACGATTAGTTAACCGGCGTTACTGACAGCAAAGCATGGTCTTGTTAGGTTAATGCTCAAATTGAAGGAACACACACAAACCAGTAGGCCCTACGCTTGAAAATCATAGACTAGGCCTACTTACTTTTTATTTTACAACTCACAAACGTAGACAACCCGGAGTAAGGCGGGGTGGCCCTTGGAGATACCCCTTGCAGATTCCTTACCAGGATCTCCAGTACGAACAGAACTCACTTTTTGCTTTAACAAGCAAATTTTTACACATTTTTTTTTTTGCTGTAACCAATTTGTTGGCTATCTTTTTCCTGTCAACACATTACATATGCGGTGTTATTAGTGTCGTTTTTTTCATACCGCGTATGTGTTTACAATACAGAAAGGTATATTGTGTACTTCTTTTCTCATAGTATGTTTACGTTTTAATATACGTACAATTTCAATACAGTGGACGTGGGATCCACTAAATGCGCAGCAAAGTGTATCACGAAACATGGCATCACATTTAGAGAATACCTCACAGAATTATTTTGCGCGCAAAAATTTCATCGAGCGTTTGTCCCAGCGTTGACTTAGCAACATTAAGAAATTTTAGTCACTCGTACAATAATTAACATTAGTTTCATTTGAAATATGTTAAAATTGTTTTTCGTGTTAAGTTTTTTTTAAATTCTGTTGTGCTATAAGCATTATATTTCATTGTTAAAGTTCTGTTGTTAATTTGTTAAAGCCGTTCTGTTGTATGCTTTCAAATGTCACGGTGTTACCGTCATAGTATTTCATTACTGAGTATTGTTAAAATGATTGTTGTTTTCTTCACGCAATACACTAAAAACCAAAACATTTTTTCCTAACCTCCCGCGTGTAAGCATTACGTATTTCGTGTCAAGTTAAGCAATATGGCCTTTTATAGCTGGTACAATTCTTTTTCTTCGCAGCATAGATACTATCGCGTAGTCTAAACGTCGAAAATATAGTTCGGGTACAGGACCGAAATTTTATAATACCTAGGTATACGCTTTGTGTATCGTAATTCGATCACGGGGCCTTTGAGAAGACGCGACGTAGAAAACGGCGGCTACGGCTCCTAACGTGCAATTAGTTACAGGTCCATTAAAACTTAGCTTTTACCCGGTTCCGTTGTATCGTAATTGGGTCTGATGAAACAATCACGCCAGCTGTGAGATGACAGTTTTGAATTAAGTAGTACATCACGTTCGGTATAATGTGATTGTCAAGTTTCTATTAAACGGTAGCAGTACGTAATTACGTTAGCGCTGCTGTCAAAGCAATAACGTCAGTCTTACATCAGTGAAAACGAATTGATAACGAGTTTATCAGACTGTATTCGTTATCAGTAAATACTGTTGTCCGGTTAGAATGGCGTGAAGATGTGAAGCGGGAAAAATTAGTAAAGCCAGTCGGGCCGTAAACAGGTTTTAACAGAAGCTATTTTAGTCGCATGATGTAACACTCGAACGCCTCACAGGCAATGTGCTGTGTATATACGCGGGTTTAAAAAATGGATTTACCTGTCTATAATTAAATAAACTCTTCCCAGTTTGAGTATGAAGGAATATTTTAAGTGAACGTCCGTGTTCATTTTTCATGTGATTTTTCGGATGTTGATAACACACTAATCTTCTTACAAAACGTAGATCCTGTTTTGTCAGAATTTTATAATTTCTGTAATATATAATTTGTGTCAGCATAATTTTTGCTATCAGATGTCTCACAACATATATATAAAGATCTGTGGAAATTATTAGACTCACACAGGGAATTTAAGTTAACGCAAATTTTTTTTATTAAAATATTTTATAGACACAATGTTTACAACTATTAGTATTTACCATAATATCATTGCCTTTTACAATCTATTTGATGTGGTTTATTATACTTTTCGTGATAATGTTACAGTTTATCTTAACTTCTACATTCATAATAAGTTCGACTCCAATCCTTGACGCTATGTTCGTATAAGTTCAGCTATGAGATCCTTCTTGGTGGTGACCATCGTATTCTTACCCATTGCCCAACAGTTCTTACCGATTGCCCCAAAACACCCTATGTACTTTCGTCTGGGCTGTTAGTTGGCCAGGGAAGGAGTAACATTATTTTCTCTCAGGAATTTAGGACTTATCAGGCTTTGTTGTATGGTGTAACCTCACCCTTGTAAGTACGTAGTCGCCCATTCTCCAAAGCCTCCCAGTCCTTATTTTGTAGAACCACTATCACGCTTGGACATTTCAGTGTCTGTGCAATACGCTGAGACTGAAACTCGGTCTTTTGAGATTTATCACAGCCAGAATATGAGTTCAGCGGAAAACACAACTTGAAAGGAAATGAAAAAAAAATATTTTTCTGTTTGGCCACGTCTAAATCGGAACCATATTTCCAGTTTTCTCTAATCATTTATAGAAGGAAATAAATGAATTGCCCGAAGTAAGATTAGAAGTCTAGTTATTTTTATGGTATATAATGAAAAGATTATGCTAGATTACTTTACACCAGATATTTCCAAAATTCTCTTGAACTTCCTTAGCCCAGATCAGTATTTTCTAAGCCATTGTATGGGTAATAATTTTGGCTTTTCGACGTAGTCTGTATGCTGAGAGGCTAGTGGTGCAATATCGTCTCTTCGTTGTTGCATTCGCGCTATAGCTTTTCAAGCACTAATGCAGTATTTTACTATCATAATACACATACGCACACGCGCACCCACACAGATCGTTAGGAAACTATTGTCGCTTATAAAATCAATTTGAAGATGGCATATTACGAATGTGCAGCTTTCGCAAAGCTTTACAGTTTTTTTATTCATCACAAGACCTCCTCGCAGGCGTGGAAGTAAAATGTTTTTTTCAGTGTTTGGAAAGAACTCGCTCTAAATGGAACGATAGTATGACGTTACTAATGTGTTACTTATTCAGTGTTTTGACTACCGACATTTTAGTATCTTATTGAAAGACATGATTTGAACCTAAAAGTGAATAACAAGGCGCAATTCCAGGAAAAGATGGTACGCAACTGTAATGTAGACCTATGATTAGGAACGGCCAAGCTTTTCAGCTCGGCCCAGGAAAGTTATATTTCAAAGAACGGGCTTTGACTTGGCGAAATAACGAACGGTTTTTATAAATACTGAAACGTTTAATACCTTACATATCCTATAAGTCAGTCACAATTCCATTATTAAAAACCAAATATTAAATATTAGTATTTATATTTTATACTTTACTTATGCGCTTGTGTTTTCATAATAATAAATGAATGGGATAATATTAGTCGAATTCCGTATACAGTAAGACGTGAGAATATTAATGTACGGAGTACTTTATTACAGTAATCACAATAATTCTTTAGTTTTATTATTTATTAGTCCCAAGAAATCATTGTTTTCCTTCAGAGGACTGTTTTGGAAACTGACGTATCTTATCCGTGATTTCAGCTTAAGGGGAGTCTGACATCGATTTTGTGACAGAATTATGATTTACTGGTTTTTCTTAAATTATTCTATGGTTTCATTATGAAAATTTTAATATATAATGCATAGAAATTGGAATGATTTTTTAATTATAAAATTATTTGTGTTAATTAACACTGAACTCCTGGTTGTCCTGTCAGTGTAGTATCCTTGAAGCCATGCTTAGATCATCAACATTCCTTTACCCTGATGGTGCAAATACAAACGTTCACTAACTACTACACAAAAATCCGTAAAAACTCACTTCCAGCAGCCGTCATGAATAAAATAAAACCAATATTTAGGGATCTGTCTAATCCAGTGTTGTTGCGCAGGTGTCTTCATGGGAAGACACAGAATCCTAAAGAATCCTTCAACAATGAAGTCTGGTCACGTATTTCAAAACATGTTTTTGTAGGTATAGACACATTAAAAGTAGGTCTTTTGGATGCAGTGGTAACTTGTATCTGGTTACTTAGGAAGAGTCAAAGTACTACAGGAACTTACTGGTGAGGCATGTCCAAATTTTGTGGGACTAAAAGTCCTCGACAAGCGACGGCTCCGAAGAGCAGATAGACAAGGTGAAGAATTAGTGAAGAAAGCAAGAACGGTTTTAAAAAACATGAAAAGGAAGCTGGAAGAAGATGAAGAAAGTGAAGGGGAAATTTATGGGCATTGAATTGATGAGTTTGGTCAAAGTAAGTGGTGACTGAACTTTAATGCTGTTTTTCTCAGAATTAATTTTTTCCATATTTAGGTACGCGTTTCTCCAAAATCGTTCAAGATAGAGACTTGAAACTTTGTACGCGTATATGATGCACTACTCTGAGTAATGTTAACCACTTTTAGAATTTGAAAGTACAATAAAAATATTAGCCTACTGTATTACAAAATATCAATTAAAATTGTATTTTTACTAGGATTGTTTAAACAATTATAAATCAATGTATCTTCTTGAAAATGAGTTGAAATGTGGTCTTCGTTAAAGATAAAGCTTCTGTCTACTAGATGTGAAAATTTGAATGTGTTATCTCAAATGGTATCTGATATAATTTAAGGGGACCCAAATTTCGTCCTAATCGTAGTACACACGATCGTGTTCACAGTCATACTCATCATAACCATAATCATATGACGATAATAATCATAGTCATGACTGGGTAACAAAGGAAATCGATAGTGTCCGGTAACCTGACTTGATACTGATCGTAAATTATTATTGTTATTTGTTGTTGTGTTTGATATTTTGTGTTGCTCGTATGCTCATTGTGTTATGGGTTAAGCACGTATGTTCATTTACATGGATTGTATTTAAGTCCACAGTGTACGACACAATGCCGTTCGCCAAGAATGCGACTGATTGAAATTTATGTAAGTCGTAGTAGGTGATGTAAATATAGAAAAAATCCAATTTTATATCAAAACAAGACGGGTTTGATAAAAGTAGTGCGATTGCCTACACTGTCCCTGCAAGTGTCGCAGTGTCGAATTCATACAGGTTCCTTACAAATTGCGTGCAGAAGTGTGTCCTCGTTTGAGCGAATTTAGATTGCCACTTAGTTTGTCTTGTTCCGAACTTTTAAAGTGGCACCACTGTTTTATTAATAAGAAATGAGCGGTATAATGATTTTAATCAGTGCACTTTTGAACGTACTTTATTCGGAGCGTTGTCAAATCAAGTATTAAAAACTTGAATTGTGTATTCTTCGTGATGAGTCATGCCTTCTTAATTTGTGGATAATAACGACTTTTCTCAGTCGTGTGGCGTATTCCACTTGCCGTTTATGTTTCGTGTACTAGTAACGATTAGCATATTCTCCGTTTATTTAAATTCATGTTTCATTATTAAGTAAAGAGTTAAGTAATGGTACAGAGTTCGAGCGGGCGTTTGTTTTATTAAATCATTCTAATTTATTATGTAAATTATGGTCCGGTGTGCGGAATGTTATTTTTCCGCTCTGTTTCATGACAATAAATTTTTGTCGTACGATCATGATAAACTGCACGTCATGAGCAGTGTGTGTCAACGCAACAGGAGAAGCCACTTGGCCATGATTTAAAGCACCGAATGTATAGACAAGTTTAAATGTTTCTCCATGTTTACATAGTGACTGTTTTTTTGGCGACTGTAAAGTTTATGACAACAATACTGCCTCGGGCCACAGTTTATTAACGGATGCGATAATTCAGTTTACTCATGTAATCATTATGGCTTGCCTACCTTCGGCGTAAGGCGGTTGGTGGAGTTGCGTATTTTATTGTTTCTTTTCCATATTTCTTTCAATGCTCTCCTATTCTCTGCTGTTTCAGCTACGTCTACTAGTTTTTCTCCGCTTTCTTCATTCCGTCACGTTTCCCTAGGCCTGCCTTTACTTCTATTCTTTAATAGCCCTGTTTCATATACTCTTCAAATTATTCTTTCCTCACTCATATATATTAGTTTTCTTCTGTTAGGAGAATCTACAGCAGTATTTATCAAAGTTTTTCCCTGGCGGACCGTCAAAAAATGTTCGATAACCGTGAGGTTCACTCACGAAAAACTCGGATCTAAAAAGCAGAAATAGTATCGTACAACGAGTACACTTATTCTTTGTTGACGAATAATAAATAATATATACAATTATAAATACAATAATTAAAAAATAATGTATACGCCATATAATTAAATTTATTATTTTATCACTATTGTGACTTTTCAGGTAAGTAGAAGTAACAAACGAAAAGTTTAATTAAATATTGCTTTATTACGAGTCATTGTAATATAAGTACGTAAAAACACCAACGAATGTACTTACAGCAAGTAAATCTCATGTATACGTAATCGTTTGTGTCATAAAGTTCATAAGAAAAATTAAAATTTTAAAAAGTTAACAATTCAAAATGTTAAGGTTTACACCTGATTGTTTTGCATTTTCTCTAGAATAAAAATACCTATAGCCTTTCTTAATAAAGAAAGGCTATATATACCTATGCAACTATTATTGACAATTTATACCAATTAAACTACTTACCAATATTTACAGTATGTTTTATTACAATCTTCTTTCTAAATCTGAATCCTGTAACGAGCAGAAAATTTAAAAATTTTTTAAATTCTCACCTCGGCAGAGTACGTTCACACGAGGCAAGTGTCAACGACTTATGGTGGAGCAATAAATAAGGAGTAATGAGAAGGTGTCAGTGAAGCGTTGCTGACTTGACAATAGAAACGCATTAAGTTCTATCCAACTATAGAATTTGGTGGCGTAAGATGACAGGGAAAGTTTCGTCCAGAATTATTGCTCTGCGCAGCTGTAACAAAGTAAGGAGGACATTCACACCCGTACCAAGAATTGTAGCAGATGTGGCCGTATTACGTCAGTTGACGATAAGCGACAAAAACAAGTAATGTTCCATACTACAATGAGACGGATACGCTGCACCTTAAGTAACAATACTGGAAGATAGGCTGACAAAAACTAAAGTCATGTTACACAGCTGGAGGTATCGTCTAATTGACAGACAAGAATTTACGAAGGGAAAGTTAGAGTGACTTCAACGACCAGCAGATGTTCGAAATTAGTAATAGCCAGAAAAAAGGGGTAAGAGCATAGAACAATACGCCAGGAAGACTGTAAGTACAGATAATGGGAATCTATAGAAACGCAGAGTTTACTCAGACAATAGGCTGTTAGACAAATTGTTTATAGCCAGAGTTTCTTCGAAGCGGGTTCAACGATCGTCTAGCCGGAGAGCAGGGAGACCTAAGGACCTATCAGAGACCTTCAGCCAGCGAGAAATTTGATGGTGAGGGAGGTTTCCATAGCAACTGAGACGAAGAACCTATCGAAAGAACTATGACGTCGGATTTTGACAGAGTGGGACAGTATTTTCCGAGAAAATCAAAAACTGACCAATCTCGAAAAGAAGTGGGCGTGAAGCGCGCCAGAGACAAAATTTTGAGTAGGGACGAATTAATAAAACTAGCTGTCCAGGAAGACGGAGCGTCAGTTGTACTCAATTTTTGGTCAGTTACACTCAATTTTTACGCAGTCATACTTAAACTTTAGTCAGTCATACAGAATTTTTGACAGTTTACATTTCAATTATTAAGTAGTTTAACTTCAAGTGCGAGAGACGGTACATCATAAACTGTCCATTGTTACTCGAATCATTCGGAAGTTAGATAAATAACAAGGAACTTAAAACGTACTAATACATTCATATCGCGGTAGTGAACTTTACCGACGTGCGCATTGACGGACTTAGAAAATTACACCAAGTGAACAATCAGACCGTTACACTAACAGACAGCGTCACTAAACGATATACAACTTAGTGGAACTTAATATTGTATCATCAACATAATGAACACGTAACATTAAACAAACTAACCAATTATAGGATCGTTTGTGGAAGCAGCGACAAATGAAACTAGACATGTTTATTGACTTAAAACGAACACACAGCTAACACAGTAAGATAGAACATTGATTGAACACTAAACTTCAATTACCCACACCTATACAACACCTACGCGAGTGGTCGGAAGAATAAAGTGATAAGTGGCAGTGATAAAACAACTAACGACGGAATGTATCTACGAGCCATTTCCATCACCAGAACGAGACTACGTCAACACCTAATGGATATTCACTAACCAAGTAACCATTATTATAATTACTTCTAAATTGTAACTTCTACTGACCTGGTTTCTTTCAAAGAATTCACACCTGAGAATTGATTAAGAAAAGTAATGAGTAAAATTGAAATAAGTAGTTAATGAACGTATAAACAAAAGCTTATTTGGGATTTAATGAACGCATTAAATAAGTAAAATATTGAATTGTAACATCATTTGATTTATATATGTATGTATGTTTTCTTTATTTCAGCATATATTGAGATATATCTTTGTTTATTATAAATATGTATGTATTTCAGGTACAGCGACGTATTCTATGTACTATTATAATATGTCATAAACGATAATTAAACTAGTATTTTAGTTAACCAGAAACATGCGTTCATTATTACCAATGCAACCCGAATATTGACTTAAAGTTTGAAAGAATGCAAATAGATTTTAAGAGTTTCTTATGTTCAATTAAATAAATGATATCACGTATGTGTTGATGAACGTAGATAGTTAGAATCATCATTAAGATTAAATTATACACATACTTGTCAGTGATCGTTAAATTTATATATTTAATAATTAATTTATTGTGCTATCAATACGCATATAAATTGAAAGTTATAAATGGCGCCCATTAGCACGGCATGATACGTATTAACACAGATTGTTAACACGTACGGCTTAGGTAAAGAACAGGCAGTAGAAGTAGTAGAAAAAGTAGTGCTTTAGAAGTAGAAGTTAGATAAGTGTTATTAGTGTAAGTCAGTTTGAATGATTACACGCAGTAGGGCTAAAATGGCGAGCAATTCAGACAGTGTAGAATATGACATTAATAACCAATTAGGTGCAGTAAATACCGAGGACAATACTACACCTAGTGAACCAAGTAGTGTGGTGGAGAGTCCAGAAGATAGGGCGCGAGGACAGACATCGAAACCAGAAGATGGGACTCTACAAATGTTAATGGAGTTCATGCGTCAACAAGAAAAGAAACAAGAAGAACGAGACGTGAAACTAGAAGAAAATATTAAATTAATTAGTGAAAAGTTAGAAAAACAAAATGAAAAACTCGACCAGCATAAGGAAGAGATGAAACGACAGTCAGAGGAGCAGCTGACGCAGATAAGGTCCGAGATACGTGACTACCAGAAGACTTGGGAAAGAAAGGTTGATGAATTACAGAAAAAACAAGACGATGTCGCGAGAGAATTGAGAGAAGAAGCCGACAAGAAGTACGTAGAAATACAAGAAAAACAAGATAATGAACGACAAGAATGGATGGCGGCGGTACACTCTACCCAGACGACCGTTAAAAAGATTAATCACAAGTTCGATGTTCACGTTAAGGATTACAATAAGAAGCACGAAGAACTCAAGGCCGAGATGCATAATACCATACTGCAGAGACAACAGGAGCAAGAAGGAACAAATAGTAATATTATACAAAAATTAGAAGACGTAGACGGTAGACAACGTTCAACAGAACAGAAGTTGGACGAGACTACGAAAGAAAAGACAACTAGGATCGAAGAATTAAAAGGACATTTAAATAAGGTAAGAGAAAACCAAGAGAGGTTACAGCGACAACTGATGGAAGGTGATTGTGGAATGTTAAATCGAATTAACGGACCTAACCACAATGATCTCAAATATAATGGCACAGACAGATTCCCTATGGAATTCCTCAAAGAATTGTCCGAAGTTCAAGAGCTATATTATCCCGCTGACAATATCAAGTGGATTGGCAAACATCTGGAGTTAGACGCAGGAATTTGGTGGCGAGTGATACGTGACCAGATATCAAACTTCGCAGAATTCAAGGAAGCGTTCTCTCTAAAATATTGGGGCCAGGAACGACAGGACAGTATTCGGGACCATTTGGAGTTTGGCAGATTTGATTGGCGCGGACCAGTTACTGCTATTCAATATATTGAACGGATTTTATTGGAAAGTAAGCAGTTAACACCTACTTTATCTGATTATCAGTTAATACGTAAGATCTCTCGTCACTTTGGGCGTGACATCCAGCTTGCGGTGGTTACAAGAGGAATTGTGACGATACCAAACTTCGAGTCTCTGATCATCGAGTATTCACAGATTCAACCAAGAATTAACAGAGAAGCGAACTATGCAGCGGCGAACGAGGGCAGAAATGCATATAAGGAAGGTGAAAGTAACTTGAACAAAGGAGGCGGAATACAGAAGAAAACCTGGGGTGATAGACCTGCCATAAATAATCAGCCCCGTAACACGGACCGGCGCGCTGTCAACACAATAGAGTTTACAAACACGACAGCTGGTGCATCGGGCGTTCAACCTAAGAGAAATCGTCAACAAGAAGAGGAAAAAAAAAATCCCTCCACCCATTAACGAAGGTAGCCATCAAAACAAATGACTACCAGACGAATATTATCCTACCGGACTTACGAAGCGATTTATTGTGTAATGATGATGAAGAAATTTCTCAACGAATAATTAGGTGTCCAGAGATAAATATCAAGTTCAATAATAATGTTAGTGTGCAAGCGTTAATCGATACTGGATCGGTAATAGCTGGGTTATCTGAGTCGTGGTTTCACCAAAACAAACATGACATTACACCTTATGAAATATTACCGATGTCTAACACATTAATTGTTAGCGCAGTTGGTAATAAATCAAAGCTAATCAGAAAACAAATATTATGTGATATCTATATTGAAGAAATTAAATATGAATGTGTTTTCCTAATAATACCAGATTTGATAAAACCATGCATATTAGGAACCAATTTTCTTCAAGAAACAGGGTGTCTCATTGACATGGGAAGAAGAATCGTCGAGATAAGAAGAGAGGATAACGAAGCGACGTACACGGTGCCTATGATGCATATAGAAGTGGTGGACGTAGAAGAAGAAGAAGAGATCATCAGAAACATTAACAAGAAGATAGAAAGTATAGAATGCGGAGATAGAGGAACGTTGGAAAGATTAAGGGAGATTCTAATAAGAAATTGTAGTTTATTCAGAGAATGCCCCGGAAGAATCGATGGGTATGTCCACGAGTTCCGAGTCACCGACCAGACACCGTACTTCCAGAGAGGATGGCCTGTCCCATTAGCCTATAAAGGGAAGGTAGATGAGGAGATTCGGAAAATGTTACGGTATGGGGTCATTGAGAGATGCAACAGCGCATATATCAACCCACTAGTTACGGTAATCAAGAAGGACGGTAGCGTACGATTGTGTTTGGATGCGAGAAAGGTGAACAGTGTGACTATCCCGGACTACGAGGGAGCCCCTCCAATAAACGACATTTTGGCGAGATGTGGAGAGATGAAGTACCTATCTACCGTAGATCTAACTAGCAGTTTCTGGCAAGTACCACTGAAGTCGGAATGCCGGAACTTCACCGCTTTTATGTACGACGGCAAGTGTTATCGTTTTACAGTTACACCATTTGGCCTGAGTACCAGTTCTGCTGCACTGACCAGGGGATTGGACACAGTACTGGACGAAGAAGTAAAAGAAAATACCATTATTTATGTCGACGATTGCCTGTGTTATTCAGAAGATTTAGAAACGCACTTGTTACATTTAGACTTATTATTATCTAATTTAAGAAGGGCAAATTTAACCATTAATTTGGAGAAGTCGCAGTTCTTCAGACAAGAAATCGCGTACCTCGGTTATCAACTAACAACGCAAGGAATACGAGCAACGGACGAGAAGATAGATGCCATTATGAAGTTCCCTGCACCTCGGAACCAAAAACAATTAAAAGGTTTCCTGGGGTTGACAAATTTCTATAATCGTTTTACAGACAAATACGCTGAAACTACTAAACCATTACTCGAGTTGCTACGGAAAGGACAGAAATTCACCTGGACACAGGAATTAAATGAGTGTTTTCAGCAGGTTAAAAGGTTATTCGTAGAAACAGTCATCTTAAAGTTTCCCCGAATAAACCAAAGATATTATATGCAATGTGACGCCAGCAACTTTGCATATGGCGGACAACTATATCAATTAGATGAAGAAGGAAGAATTGGAGTAATAGCTTTTACCAGCAGGACATTCAAGGGTGCGGAAATAAATTATTACACTACGGAGAAGGAGCTTTTGTGTATTGTAAGATGTCTTGAGCGGTTCCGTATATACATACTAGGACAACCGTTAACCATCATTACTGATAATAAAGCACTGACTTTTATGAATAAATGTCATTTAAACAACTCGCGTATTACACGCTGGATCTTAAGTATTCAGGAGTACAAATTTGACATTGTCCATTGTAGAGGTAAGGACAATATTATTGCCGATCTTCTGAGCAGAAATCCAGAAGATGCTACACCAGAAGTAATTAGTGACAATACTTCCGAATATTTAATTAACCACCTGACAATCAAAATGGATAAGAAGGTAAGCAAGATCCTAATGGATATTGGAAGGCACCAAATTCAAGATCATAAGCTTAAGTATATTATTGATAAGATTAGGGAAAATTGTATAGATAAGAAATTAAATAAATTTTATAGATTTGTCGATGAGAAATTGTACAGATTACGCAAAGGAGAGTGGAAACTATACGTACCGAACAGTGTGTCTGGCGAAATAATTGCAGAAATACACCGTATGTATGGGCATCCCGGTGCGAAGAGATGTATCAAATTATTGCAGGAGTACTTTACCATGGACGGAATGTTAAAGAGGGTGAAAAATTACGTACGGACTTGCGACACTTGTCAAAAAAAGAAAAAAAAGGATTCCGGCAACAGAAATTCGTTTGGAGGAACAAAAGCCATAATACCGTTATGCAAGGGTGACCTTGTGAGCGCGGACTTTTACGGACCGTTTCCTGCTTCGTCTAGTGGGGTGAGGTATCTATTCATAATGGTTGACAACTTTACCAAATACGTACGACTTTTCACACTTCGAAGGGCAACGACCGTCGCTACACTGAGGAGAGTACACCAATATTGTGAAGAACTAGGATCTCCTAGAGTGATTATCACAGACAACGGAACGCAATTTTCATCTAAAAAATGGTTAGATGGATTAACTGAACTAAATATCCAACCACGATTTACCGCAATAAGGAACCCTTGTGCGAATCTGGCTGAAAGAATCAACAGACAGCTTGGGAACTTATTTAGGATCTTTGTTGGTGATCAACATACAAAGTGGTCGCGTTACGTACCAATCGTCGAGAGTTGTATTAACGAAACGTACCACGAGACGATAGAAGTAACACCGTACGAAGCTCAGCTCGGAAGAAAACCTCCCAGAGCGTGGGAAAAATACATCAACAAGGATATGCTCCTAGTTAAAGGGGTAGATCATAAACAAATATATATCAAAATGAAGGAGAAAAGAGAAAAACAAGCAAAATTATGTAATGAGACTAAAACCATTACAAGATTCAACATTGGTGAGAAAGTGTTAATCAGAACATATCATCAATCGGACGCGGTCCAGAAAAGAATTGAAAAATTTTGCGAACTGTACTGCGGACCATATAAAGTGCATCAAATTCTCGGAGAAGCTACTTATCTACTCGTTGATTGCGATGATGACAAGAAACTCCGTGGAAAATTTAATGCCAGACAATTGAAAAAATACTATGAACCAGAGAATTGAAGATGAAGGAAGAGGAAGAAATAGAAGAAGATGTCTTCAGAAGCTAGCCGATGCTGATGAATCAACTGCGTTAGGGTAATTGACGTGGTGATATCATTCAAGCTGGCTTATCCAAGAAAGTTATGTACTTTAATTGTTGAAACATAACATCAAAATTGTATTTAGTCAATTAAGCACTAAGTAAATGTTAGATAATAAGATAAATTAACATTTAGTGTGACATTTTATAAAATTATTGCAGTGGATGTAAAGGACATTTAATTGCTATTAATTGATTTATATGGTAAGAAGTTAAAAGGACAAAGTGAGAAAAATGGACACTTAAATCAGATAAGTGATAATATTTAACGAACTAGATAGTGAATGAACTTTATTAATGTGAATGTATGTAATTAGTAGGTTAGGAGTATAAATGATGTTATCATGAAGTAGGTCAATCATTGAAACTAAATGTTATACGTGTATGTAAGTTATTAAGATAATTACAGTTAACGTAGCGATTGTGTCAATTAACAATCTAATTTTAAAATGATAGTTTAAAAGATTTTATTGGTAAGATCATTAATAGTGCACAAAGGTGTATATGTATAGGAGATTTTCTTTGATATCATGTAAAGGTTACATTGAACCGCTTAACTATTTGATACTATATTGTGAATATGATATTTTAGAAGGTAAGATCTTATTTAATTGATGAAATTATTTAATTGCTTATGGAATGTATGACTTATCTTATAATTATAAAGGTAAGGTATTTATATGTCAATTCGACAATGTGAAATGCGTTCAGCTATCCCAAATAGCTGGCAATAAATTCAGAGAACTAATTAAAACCAAAAGGGGGTGTACCACTGGTCATATAAGCTTTTGAAAGTAGGTTATTGTGTATACCTTCCCCGAAGAAGATGGACACGGCGAGGCGACGTACAGGGCGCAGAATTTAGATTTGAGTTGTTCCCAGAGGTCACATCGTCAAATCGAAATTGAGGACACTGTAACGAGCAGAAAATTTAAAAATTTTTTAAATTCTCACCTCGGCAGAGTACGTTCACACGAGGCAAGTGTCAACGACTTATGGTGGAGCAATAAATAAGGAGTAATGAGAAGGTGTCAGTGAAGCGTTGCTGACTTGACAATAGAAACGCATTAAGTTCTATCCAACTATAGAATTTGGTGGCGTAAGATGACAGGGAAAGTTTCGTCCAGAATTATTGCTCTGCGCAGCTGTAACAAAGTAAGGAGGACATTCACACCCGTACCAAGAATTGTAGCAGATGTGGCCGTATTACGTCAGTTGACGATAAGCGACAAAAACAAGTAATGTTCCATACTACAATGAGACGGATACGCTGCACCTTAAGTAACAATACTGGAAGATAGGCTGACAAAAACTAAAGTCATGTTACACAGCTGGAGGTATCGTCTAATTGACAGACAAGAATTTACGAAGGGAAAGTTAGAGTGACTTCAACGACCAGCAGATGTTCGAAATTAGTAATAGCCAGAAAAAAGGGGTAAGAGCATAGAACAATACGCCAGGAAGACTGTAAGTACAGATAATGGGAATCTATAGAAACGCAGAGTTTACTCAGACAATAGGCTGTTAGACAAATTGTTTATAGCCAGAGTTTCTTCGAAGCGGGTTCAACGATCGTCTAGCCGGAGAGCAGGGAGACCTAAGGACCTATCAGAGACCTTCAGCCAGCGAGAAATTTGATGGTGAGGGAGGTTTCCATAGCAACTGAGACGAAGAACCTATCGAAAGAACTATGACGTCGGATTTTGACAGAGTGGGACAGTATTTTCCGAGAAAATCAAAAACTGACCAATCTCGAAAAGAAGTGGGCGTGAAGCGCGCCAGAGACAAAATTTTGAGTAGGGACGAATTAATAAAACTAGCTGTCCAGGAAGACGGAGCGTCAGTTGTACTCAATTTTTGGTCAGTTACACTCAATTTTTACGCAGTCATACTTAAACTTTAGTCAGTCATACAGAATTTTTGACAGTTTACATTTCAATTATTAAGTAGTTTAACTTCAAGTGCGAGAGACGGTACATCATAAACTGTCCATTGTTACTCGAATCATTCGGAAGTTAGATAAATAACAAGGAACTTAAAACGTACTAATACATTCATATCGCGGTAGTGAACTTTACCGACGTGCGCATTGACGGACTTAGAAAATTACACCAAGTGAACAATCAGACCGTTACACTAACAGACAGCGTCACTAAACGATATACAACTTAGTGGAACTTAATATTGTATCATCAACATAATGAACACGTAACATTAAACAAACTAACCAATTATAGGATCGTTTGTGGAAGCAGCGACAAATGAAACTAGACATGTTTATTGACTTAAAACGAACACACAGCTAACACAGTAAGATAGAACATTGATTGAACACTAAACTTCAATTACCCACACCTATACAACACCTACGCGAGTGGTCGGAAGAATAAAGTGATAAGTGGCAGTGATAAAACAACTAACGACGGAATGTATCTACGAGCCATTTCCATCACCAGAACGAGACTACGTCAACAACTAATGGATATTCACTAACCAAGTAACCATTATTATAATTACTTCTAAATTGTAACTTCTACTGACCTGGTTTCTTTCAAAGAATTCACACCTGAGAATTGATTAAGAAAAGTAATGAGTAAAATTGAAATAAGTAGTTAATGAACGTATAAACAAAAGCTTATTTGGGATTTAATGAACGCATTAAATAAGTAAAATATTGAATTGTAACATCATTTGATTTATATATGTATGTATGTTTTCTTTATTTCAGCATATATTGTGATATATCTTTGTTTATTATAAATATGTATGTATTTCAGGTACAGCGACGTATTCTATGTACTATTATAATATGTCATAAACGATAATTAAACTAGTATTTTAGTTAACCAGAAACATGCGTTCATTATTACCAATGCAACCCGAATATTGACTTAAAGTTTGAAAGAATGCAAATAGATTTTAAGAGTTTCTTATGTTCAATTAAATAAATGATATCACGTATGTGTTGATGAACGTAGATAGTTAGAATCATCATTAAGATTAAATTATACACATACTTGTCAGTGATCGTTAAATTTATATATTTAATAATTAATTTATTGTGCTATCAATACGCATATAAATTGAAAGTTATAATCCTTATTTTGATCTTTTGAGGCTGTCACGGAATTATAGACGTAAACGTGCACGGTATGACCGAGCTATCTAATATTCGTTTTTTGATGCCACTGGTGTTTGAAAGTAAGTTGAAAAACAATTAGTTTTCTACATTCAGTTCGCTGACCGCCGCCGGTCCACAGAATACAGTTTGATAAACACTGGTATGTGGGTTTTGTTCTTAATCCTCAAGTGTCTCATTGCCTACGTCCCATTGTCTCAAGTGTCTCGTAAGAACCTCTTTTTAGTTGCTTCTGTTTCTTCATTGTTTTCCAGTGACTGTGGTAGTTAATTTTCTGAATTTTTTAGCTCTTGTTTCTTTCGGGATTCACTATTACTTAGGAACACATTTAGTATACTGTTTAATAACTTTCATTCTACTGTTATTATTTTTATAATGTCGTTATCTACGCTTCCATCTGGATACTGTTGTTTTCCGAATATTTAAAGTTTTCCACTTATTTTAATTTTTTCACGTAATTCTATTACGTAGTTTTTTTTACGACCGTTGTTTGTTAGTACTGTTTGACGAAGTCAAATAATTCCTCGTTTTTAATACTGTAACGTGTATATAATAAAGTACCAGCGTTAGAAAAGGAACAGGTATCATATGGCTGAAAGTAAGATATAGTTTAGGGAATCCTAATATGCCATAGGTCAGATTTTTGTTTTTCTTATTTCTTAATAACCTACATAGAATTACCAATAAGCTACGTTGCAACTTAAAATAATCGCCATATTCTTTGGCTGTAATTTAAACTGGAAAATATTTGTAAACCTTCTTTCTTAGTTAGATATCAGATAGGCTATCCCTTGTAGATGCCAATACCTTCGTCTTTGCTTTTCTGAAGATAATTAAGAAATATTGATGTTTTTTATGCGAGAAGGAAAATTACAGAAAAAACAATTACTTACCGATACAACAATAGGCTGTAAAAATAAGACTTATTAATAATACCAGGCTCAATAATAATAATAATAATAATATCTATGGTGAGTGAAGCGTGACGTGGGTCATGACAAAAAAGGAATGCGGCAAGATCAGAGTGCTGAAACGCAGTTTCTTCGAAGTACTTTAACCTATACGTTGCAAGATAGAAGAAGGAATGGGGATATCAGAGCAGAACTCGAAGTGGAGGACATAAACGAAATTATTTCATCTTACAGAAGAATTGGTGGGATCATCTACAAAAGGTGACAGTGCCGAAAGCAGCACTGAACTATAAAGCCATTGATGGGTCGCCCGAGGATGAGATGGGTGCCAGAACAGGTTTACATAACCTAATCCTTGAAGTGAAAAAGAAGATGAATAATATCGGTGAACAGAATAAAATAAGCATTGTCAAAAAGAGCTTATGCATACAGTATTTTTGATAGCATGTTTGTTTTTTCAAGATTAACTTCAGCGTTGTTGAAAATTTTGTTTCTCTACTTGGTTTGTGATATATATCGTCTTACTTAGCCCTACACACAAGTTTGTATAAGCACTTAGGCTACAAAAGTTTAGAAATATTAGTGCATTAAATAATAATAATAACATCGACAGGCAAACTGACAATGAATTTGTGCCGTGAAAATCTAGTTATCAATAGTAAAAATACAGTATAGGGAAATATTTTTTCCTTGAATTCATGTTTTCGTGTTTGGTCCTGTCGGTACGTATGTTAAATACGTGTACGTAGTTTCAAATATCTTTCGTTATCAATATTACACTGATTAGTAAATGCGGACAATAATGGTCAATTGGTCAGTACCCTCACCTCGAGAATAGTGTTCGTGCTTTTTACTTTGTATACAAAAAAAAAGTGCAATCCATTCATGATAATATTCGTGTTTAACGAGTTTTTAATATTACGTGTTTTATTATTTCACAAACGTCTTGTCAATTTTTCTGAGTATCGGGTGGTCGGATGAACACACGGTTAGGATCATTTAGACCTCTGAGTTACTGTTAACAATAGGCTATATTTAACGATCACGCGCATGGTTTTTCCATTGTATATCAAATTTTGTAAATAGAGAGGCGGCTGACTTTTTCAGTCGCGCTAGTATATGCGAGGTTCAACAATAAACCCGGGTAGCTGAACTTGCAAACGGTATAGTGTACCAGCTGTCGCTTTATTTTGTCCCACTGTCTCTTGCTGTATTCCTTATTGTACATTAGAGATGTTTTTTGTGTGAATACTGATTGTGAACGCTACTTGGCTATCGTATGGCTACAAATGGCGATACCCGTATCGTAAGGTAACATGAGTACCTTTCGTAAATAATATTTATAAAACTAAATAAATAATCAGTGTAATGAAACGTACGAATCATGCCAGTAATTTTAAAGTGCTGACACGTGTTCACATATTTGTGTGAAGGCTACGAGTGAGTAAGTGTTTTACGATTCCTTGTAACATTCAGTCATGAAGCATGTATTCTGCTATGGATTACTACTAGCCTTCTTATCTCAGTTCGAGCAAACTGTATGTATGCATGCAGAAGTATACACTTTGTTCCTGGTGCCGGATGAAGGGGAGTAGACATAAATGTATACGCTGGTTGCCAGTAATTTCCGACCTCAAAATTTGTATCCTTGTAGTGTCGGTCTTCTTCAGCGGTTTCCTAATGCAAACATTTTAACGGTCGCTTACACAACCGGTTTGTCGCGTATTTTGTGGTAGTTGTCAGTTTGCAGATATTCAACCCGTGTCTTATCCTGTTTAACATACTGTACTTCGTCGGCAGGTAACTCTTTTTTCAAGACTTTTAATTTTTTTTAAATCTTACAACGGAATATCGAACTTATCTTTAAGGATTTTTAAATTTATATCATATGTATGCGCGCGCGCGTGTTGTGAAATCATAAATAAACGGTTCTGGCAGCTATATTAAACAAAATAATAATAATAAGTTCCGTCTGAAGCATAAACATTATTCATCTGACACGCGTTCCACAGAATTATTGTCTGATAGTGTCCACGAAAAATTGATTATTATTTCTATTCAATAATAATCGACCAACCGTTTATACTTTCAGTGTCTGCTAGTGTAGATAATTATGTGAAATGCGCTTTAGCAATGAAGTTTTTGTACTTTGTGTACGAGAATAAACTAATTACATTTGCGATAACTGCTGATCCCGCGCGCGCACCCATGCTGCGTGTGCAAAATAATTTTGCCGTGCCTTCTAAAGGCCAAAACTACACAACAGTCCGAACAGTCAATTTGGGCAACAATCCAAAATCACTATAAAAATAAAAAATAGCTCGTTTGTTGCCGTCTAAGCAGCTTAGGCATTAGCCAGGGTAGGCTGTTATTAGCCAGCTTAGCCGCTCGTTATTACAGCCTACATCTGTTGGTGGTTGACAGAAGTTACCACCAAGCGGGAGCCGCATAGGGTACTACAGACCTGAGAAACAGAAGATAGCTGGTTACTTTCGTGCGCAGAGCCAGGCGGCTGCGACACGAGAGAACTGGACGCCGCGAGCCTTGTCGAGGGTTTCGGTCAGGTGGGCATTGAAGCATAGGCGCCGGTCAAATCGAACGTCTACATACTTCACCGCCTCTTTCCAGGCGATAGGCCTTCCTTCTAGGGAGGGGGACAGAAATGGACTTGCATATGAAACAGATCGCCTCGGATTTTTTCGTGTTGATCGTCACCCGCCACTTCTGTAGCCAATCCGAAAACAAGTCTAATTGACGCTGCAGCTTTGTACTTGCAAATCGCGGGGACAGGGAGCTGCAATGATACATAGCATTGTCGACGAAGAGGGACAACGTGACAGATCGTTCATTTACACAATGTACAGAACGGGGCCGAGTACAGAACCCTGCGGGACTCCGGCGGCGACAGGTCGAACTGAAGAACAGGACCCGTAGACGCTCATCCTGAAGGGTCGGTAGCTAAGATACTGAAGAAAAACACTGGTCGGAGGAATGGGAGAATGAGCTAGTTCAAAGAGAAAGAGAGAGTTCAAAGTGATGCAGTAGTGCTTCGTGCCAGCTCAAATAACGTACTGCTGGTACAGAATTAATACGGTCCGTTATATTAATGAAAATTTATCCGACTTTAAGACAATGATAGTAGTAGCCGGTTTGATTATTTCAGCGGTGTGAATTGATGATACCTGTTGCGAGCACGCAAGTAATACTGAAAGGTTTTTTGTAAATTAAAGTCGGAAAACATAGATTATGTAAATTACCTTATGTTACATCCACATGAAAGGGGAAAATAGTGAAGAGAGTCTATGAAAAGAGAACTTATATTTGTACAGTGTACAGGAAAACGTTTGGATAGATATAGCACATGGATATGAAATTACAGTACATCAGTCGGATAACGCAAACGTTTATATACCCGAATATCGTAATGTGAAAAATATATAAATGGAGATAGGTTTTTGTAACTCTGAAAGGTCCGTACCAATGATAAAACTTGATGGTGGTGTAGGTACTGCCTGTAGTCATTCGCTTTCTGCTCTCACTACTCGTAATAAAAATTGTGAAACGTCTCCTTTGGCATTCTGTCCTCACTACTGTATATTGTCATAACATTACAGTTAGCGTATAGGCCTATTGTTAATGTGTTCTGAAAAATGTGAACGGCTTTGAGCTTTGGCGATTAATGCGTTGAGTTGACGATCCGCAAATATAATTTTTACGGAGCTTCGCCTTTAAAAAATTCAGTTAAAAATATATACCGTTCGTTTATATAAGTTTGGTGTTTTAAGTGGTTTTTTGCAGCGTAGAAAGAGGAGGCGAGGAGAGAGAGCGATTCATTACGTGACTAATGTTTCCATTCATGATGAAAATTTATATACAGCTCGTGATGCTGTTGATTTAAAATTAGTTTTAAACAAACAAAAATGACATATTCAGACAGAAATCGGTGGGTATAAAAAACTCCGTTCAGTGCTGTTGAATACAGAGAACTCATGGGCGTGGCGTCTGAAAATTCCAGTTTGACAGAATAAACATTTATAAAAAGTAACGTTAGTTAGCGGTCGCATACTTTAGTACACAGGTACGCACGCACTTGTGTGCGTGTGAGAACAGGTTTCGAAGTCCATTAATTCATCATTCGCGAGTGATGTAATCGCACATTAGACTCCGCGGACATTAATAATTTTTTATTGCGTTGTTGCTAATGTCTTGGAGAAGGCAGCTGTCACCTCGTGCGCTCGCGCCGCCTGTTTGAGCAGTGTGAAGGTGCAGGATTGTTATTACGAACGCTATTATAAAATCTGTTCACATCTACGCAGATAGGAAGAACCTGGTAGGCGTGTCTTAAAATATTCGCCATTCGTCTGATTTTATTAATACAGTATGTTCCCAGTTCTCATCAAGAATACGTTTACAGTTTCTTGTGTAAATTATAAAATATATTATATCAGTATATTACAAAATTTAAAGTGCATACGTAATTAGAACCAAGATTATTTCATATTATAAACATACGTTTCCAGAAAAGAATTTAATCCGGAATTCCGGTCATATGGCCTTGGTGAAAAGGTTCCGGATGTTGAACAGTTCATCTGATGTGATTAAGATCTCTTCGTGTTTCGTGTTGCTAACATATAATTTTAATAATTTCAATAATTTTCGTTGTTCTCTTTTTACTTTTTTAAATTATTTTAAGTGTCGGAAGTAATCGATATAAAATATCTATATAGTCTGAAAACTAGTATGAAAAAAACTGTTATTGAAATAACTTGATTGGAAAATACTTTAACAAGGCCTGAGGCTGATGTGGGCAGTATTTCTTTCTTAAGACCTGGCTTGTTCGAGTTTATCTTATGGTGGACCGTTTTCCATGGGGCATTGTTGGATTTTGAATATCAGAATCCTGTTGGTCACCTGGCCTCATCAGATGTGTTGGCGGCAACTTGTCTTATTCAGCGCCCCCATACAGATAGAAGTGACGAAACCTGCCACGTTAACAACAGAGCATACCAATACCAAATAAGTAACATGAAATTAATACTTACATTCACTTTTCCTTCAATATGATTTCATTTGAGTAATATCCATTACATTATATACATGTCTTTGTTGATATATAATACGTGTTTCATTGGTAATTATTATCTGTTATTCGAACGATTTCTGATATGAATTTCTACATATTTTGTACCTGATGTTGAGGTTATTATAATTGAACTATTATTATGTATAAACAATATAAATGTCATACTTCCTGTACAAAGTTGTGTACAATCATTTAAATTTATACGTGCAATATTATTCAATCTGTCAGGAAATTGATTATATAAGTGTGTAGTATTTTAAAAAATGTAATAAGCGTAAATGTCAGGTCATATTTTCGAAGCAGTTACGCGGTGTGGTAACGTGGACGACTTTACGATGAAAACGCAAGCACTCTGTGATGAAAAACTGTACGCTGTGTTTCATTAAGGTTATGAAACCCGTCGGGCTTTTATCTCAGCTGGTGGGAACCAAAGTGAGTTAGCAGCGGCGAAAGTGGACAGGACAGGATGCGGAGTACCGCAGGATGGCGTGATCCAATTACGGTTATTGTGTCCCCCAGTTTTCCGCCGATGTCACTTTACTCTGCGGTAATTAACTTTAACAGAGGCTGCAGTAATTGCTTTATTCGCCGGCCATTGGCCTAATTGTGGTAGTTCTTACTACGTACCTAATGTCGGATAGTTTTTGTAAATTGTAGTCGCGTCACTTGCAATAAAATGCCATTAACATTGTAAAGCCAACGGTCGCGTCACCTTGAGAACTTTTAGAAATACGTTTTTTCTTTTTACTAAATCACGCGCCCACACACACACACACACACACACACACACACACACACACACACACACACACACACGCTCAAGCTCAAGCTACATGCCGAAACAAACAGTAGTCTACACGATTCGCCCAGAAGGCTGAAGAAGTAGTAACCTGTTTAACCAAGACCAAGACCAGTCGTAAGGGTAGCAATTGAACGTGCCCCAGTGTCCTGACAAACCCGATGACTACCTGATGCTACAGTTAACTTGAGTACCCATGCGCATGTTTGTGGGGTGGTCCTCCAGAATATATAGACCTGATTAACTAATCTTCCCCACCATTAAATATTGCTAACTAATGGAGCACAATAACTGAATGGCTTCTCCCTTTATATTGCACTGTACATTCAACAAATTCGCTAATTGCTCCTTCCTATTAGATTCTAAATGTCACATAAATAAAGAAAAATTGTTAATTACAAATATACGTAATAGTTCTTTGACAGCTCATCGGCTCAGAACTTTATCATTCTTTCCCATGCTTTTCTGTTTTTATTTTAGTTTTACCTTTCCATGTCTTGACGTCCTGTTTTAAGTTTCTCTTGACAGCATCCCACTTACTTTCCCGAGATCTACATATTTCGGTACTCTAAAGGTAACATCCAGCCACCTGTAGTATCTTGATTTTGTCACCGTATATATTTTCGGTTCTTGTAGATATTATAAGTCTATATCTGATATTTGTTCTTCATGTTTGTCGGTCTTCTGTTTTCTTTCCTCCCAGTGTCCTATTTGCCATTCTCTCTCACCGTCTTAATGTTTCCTGTCATTCTTGTTCAAAGCCCCCGTGAATTACAGCCGAATAGTGCTGTTGTGTAGTATTTCCTTATAAACTCTCAATTTTTCACGTCTGCATAGTTATCCTCTCTTGCTAAACGGTTCCTCCATTGCTCCAGCACAGCCGTATGCTTTATTTAAATCCCGCATCTCTGTCTTCCTCTTTTTCACATTTATGTTTCCACTCTTGGGCCTCCTAAAAATAATAATTTAAATACCTAGAGAAAATTTTAACACCTAGACTCAGCAGAAGATGAAGGTATGAAAAGAATAATACAAAAGATGGAAATAGTATACCATTTATAATAAAATGTCCATAGACAGAAACTCAAAATTAAGACATTACAAAACAGTAATATATCCTAAAACCTTCTATGTATGTGAATACTCCTCTATCTCCTCAAATATTTTTTCCTTAACTGTGTGACTCACAATTAGAGCAATTTTAATATTAGTTCTCATTGGCCATTCAGTCGTATCAAGGTAATTGATTTCTTGGTGGCGCCTGCAGCTTATAGAACAAACAAGGCCAGTCAAACACGTTCGGAAGCAAAAATTAGAGAAAAGGGAAAGACGTAGACAAACCTGCGATAAAAACATTTTGAAAATATTGCAGACTTTAGTAAAATAAAATGAAGAGAGTGGGTGAAGCAAAAATTAGAGAAAAGGGAAAGACGTAGACAAACCTGCGATAAAAACAGTTTGAAAATATTGCAGACTTTAGTAAAATAAAATGAAGAGAGTGGCTGCGTTGAATAAAAATCTGTAGCGAAAAACTGAAAGATAAAAAAGAAAAATATTAAAACTGTATCTTTACCTCGCAGGAACGTTCGGTACTAGACACTTTATATCTTGATAGCATCTGTTGAGTAAGCATTTTGTGTTAAATGGAGTACATTTAATTCGAGTGAATTTAATTTCAAAGAAAAGAAAGTAACACCAGTGGCGCTTTACTCGCATCGCAACAGTTTGAAAGTTTTAACATTTGTTTTATCGACTTTCGCAAGTGGAATTGAAGAAAAACTTAATGTTGAAAGGTCTCAAAGGTCTTTGTGCACAACGGCTTCTACATAGTTTTTAAGATACTTATCGAAGTTAAAATTTAAGTAAGTAAACGTATTCTGTAATGATTTCAGGTGAAAATATGTTTATGTATTTTCAGTCCGGCGCCATTTTCTTTTCGTTATGGTATCAGAGAAATTATGTGAACTTTTAATAATCGCAATACAGAATCACACGAACGTGCATGACATTAACATGAGGTCGTACTAAAGTGATTTAATTTTTTAAAATTGAATTTGAGTAACACGTGCAAATGGGCAACAGCCATGTAATTAGGACTCGCAATTGGTAGAACAGCGTGATTCTTTAGAATCATAGGCTTAATTCAGTTATAATTTATTATTCATTATTTATTATAGGTTTGTTTGACCAACCGGTTACTCTGTATAGAAATAATTTATAGACACAATTCTCAATAGTAAACAATTTGTTAATATTCTGACAACTCGTCGGCCTATTAATCCGTGGTCCAATGCTGCCGCTTGAAACAGACGTTTGTCTCCACCATGGGAGACCATTTTCAGTGTTGAGACTTGTAAGGGAACTGGTACGCTGTTCACCAGTTTTCGCAGTACTGTGGCAAAAGACACAGTGAGTGCCACTTACATGCCGTGATCACTTAATCTTTTGCTACAGTACTGCGAAAACTGGTGAACAGCCTACCAGTTATCTTACAAGTCTTAACACTGAAGACGGCTTGCCACGGTGGGGCCGAAACGTCTGTTTCAAGCGACAGCATTGGACACGTCCTAATAACCCGGTGAGTAATCAGAGTTGACACCGGCCGTGAAAGCCAAGGTACCAGTAGACAATGTGTTTGTGACACGACAACAAACGTTCACACCACGTTTCAGGACGAGAGCCGTGTGGTCATAAGGCTACCTCAGATCGTCGTTTGGTCGTTAATGAACTTTTAGGAGACAGTTTTTGAACTGAATAAGCTTACAGGATACGACATTTTAAGTCATGTACTCTTTTGTTTCTTCAAGCCTTAGGCATTGAATCGAGCTTCAATTTAAAGAAGTTTCTCCAACCATCTCTTTTAGGACAGACGAGTTCTGATATCGGTTAGTACTACAAGGTCTTCTTTGGCAAACAAATATCAGTCATCCATCAGGGATGACTGCATCAAAGCACACAGGACTATGACTCGGGGTTGACTCCCCTGGGCTCTCCCGCCCCTCCGCGGTTGGGAACGATTTCTTCCGTTTTAGGATCGTTTGATCGATTGATCGTTGCCCAGTTGTCATCTAGTATCCTAGACAGGACATCCATAACTGGGACTTTCGTATGAGGCCAGGTGGACCCAGTTTTTTTAATTCCCTCCCCTCCACACTGTTGCTACTCGTCCCCCTTCACACTTTTTCATCAGTTAACTAATGAGAATCCGAATGCGGGACTGGCTAGCTTTGTTGGTTACATATCTAAACCGACCGGTTGAAAATCAAAGATATCCTATTTTGCAAAAACATTAACGTGTATTATCTTTTTGAAAGAAGTGTAAAAGTTTCACTGTATTTGGATGGTTGTAGTGTTCATTACTGTGATATACCAACAGTAGAGGACCGAGGAAGTTGACGGTATCATGAGGTGTTTATCCAAAGTCGATTCTGCAAAATACTGTAGAACATGAATGATTTTATTGATGAAAATTGGTTAATTTGCCAGCCGCCTGAGATTTTGTTCTGTTTGCGGCAGGCACCGATCCACGGGGGAGGGCGGAAATGGGGGAACCCCCCCAATGGTCACGTCAGACGACATGTTTTCGTCGTCTTGTGATTGATAATTATGATACAAAATTCATATCACGTTATATATGTTCATGATTTTACTCTAAAATTACTGTAAATTGTATCTGTACCTTACCACCATATTAATTTTTGAGTGATACATAACTTGAATGAGTAGTATGTATTTTGAATTTAAGTGAATATTATTAAAAGAATAATGAACTGACAAACACAGATACGATACTGTAAGCTAATAAACTTCTTGATAATAACACACTGTATTTTTATCTTCACTCATTCCTATCATTTATACTTTAGACCAGTGGTTCCCAAACTTTTCAGTACGCGGACCCCCCCCAAAAAATTAAAAATTTCACGGACCCCGTCTGAGTTACGAAATAAAACAAAAATATGATACACTCTTATATTTTAATTAAAATGTATTAAAATCAAAATTCTCTAGACTTACAAAATTATAATATTAATTATATCAAACATAGTTTAATGTGAACAATGAAGCTGCTTTGGAACTGTTAGCTCTGCTATATTAGGTTTAATGTCAGGTAATTTCAATATTAAGTCACTCTCGACATCAACTGTATTTCTTAACATTGCCAACCTCGGCTCTATCTTTCCAGCCACATGTGTCGAACTCCAGCTACTTAGGCGTAAAACCAGCTACACGGAAAAACGTTTTGCTTAGATACAGTCCGTATACGTGGACTAAAACAGCGCGATCAGTCCTGCGTTGATGCGGCGCTCTAGTCAGTTCGGTTGACAACAGACCTGCTACACGACATGATTTAAAGACATTATTAAAGCCATTAGTTTGAAATTACTTTTACAATGACAATTAGTTTGAACAAAATCGAAGTACTGGAATCCTCTACTAATTGTTTTAAGATTCTAAAATTTAGATTTTAGAGCAGAAAAAATCTGAGAAAATTGCGGTATATTCTATTTTTTCTTAAAACTGTCCGCGAACCCCCTTAAACATTGTCGTGGACCCCCACTTTGGGAACCACTGCTTTAGACCATTAAAGAATAGTCCAACTTGTCATTTCCCCCCCAAAAGCCATCTCCCCACCCAGATTATTGCTTGATCCGCCCCTGATATGCTGTTGAAAGGGAAGTTACACAAGCTACACTTGCGACCGCTTAGGTTATGTTAACTACATAAATAACTTAGAATATACCAACTTCATCTACGTAAGAATAAAATTCAGGTGTGCAATGAAACAATAAATGTTGTGCGATCACTGAAAATATATCGAAGGCAAAAGAGGAGTGTGGAAACCCGATGGGAATTAGGATAAGGGTTGTTGTAATAAATAATTGAGAGCGAGTTCAGTTCAGTGAAAGCCCCAGAAATTGATTCACTTCCCTCATTTCTCCCGTCCGCTAGTTCGATAACAAATAACCTCAATTTATGCGCACCATTGCCTCGAAATTGAAAACATACACAAGCGCGTGCACCTCGTTTATTTCTTGGCGTGCTTCATTTGCTTGTAATACTTGACAAATACTTATAGCTGTATAATGTTATAACAAGTGTTCCCATTATATGGATGACCTGCGTTATATCCGGGCTTTGAATCATCAGACGCGAAAAAATAATTGCGTGCTTATTTACCATCGGTATTCAGAAAATACTGTAAATTTGATGTACGTAAATAAACAGTATTTTTTCCTTCATGTCTTCTTTAAAACTGCAAGTTGCTTGCAGCCGTACGATAATAGAGTTAATACTTTTTATACTGTGTGACGTCAGAGATAATCCGTATCATCGACCACTCACAAGAGTATACTTTGTGGCTACTGATAATTCTTCTCTTCAACACGCTGTGAGAACAACGTCTTATATCTTTTAGTAATTATTGAATATTGGGTATGTTTGAAGTATTATACAGTATACTTGGAATTTAACTGTACGGATTTGAATAACCAGTACTCGTTGGCCAGTGCATATCGTTTAACAAAAAAGTAGCGTTAAAACTGCGAAAAAGTGAGCTTTTCGAAAGAAAACACGAACACAATTTGAGCATTATTGTTAGCTTTTGTGTACGGTCTACGAGATACGAGATCTGAAACTATCTTAGTATTAAGTATTAAAATATTAGCTTCCTTACGAACGAGCTGGTGTTTTTAATGCATGCGGGTGTTCTTTTGGGGGGGGGGCCAAGACAGGGATGTGTAACGTAGGTCGTCTAGGCTGTTAGGTGGCGACAGGGTGCCGTCAAGGTAGGCGGAGGAAACAGATTTGTGGATTACAAGCAGGGATGTGAATGTAAGGAACTAGTTTGTATGATTTCATGAGGTTGTGCGAAGATAGGGCTTAGAGTTTTAGACTTTGGGGGAATTTAGCATAGTGTTGAGTATTTAGGCTGCATGTGTGTGTCTAGTCGCTACCGCTGGGGAGTAATGAAGCAAGAGAGGGGGATTGGTATGTGTGTTTAATTTTGTCTGTGTCTTTGGCGCTGGCGGCGGGGGAGTCGAGAGGGAGGACCATTGGCTATTGTGAGGAGGCGATTTATTAAGTAGGAAGGTCTGCTTGAGTTACGGGTATTTCTGTTTATTGAAGGGACTATTGATTTTAGGGAAGTGCGGCGTGAGGCAGTGCGGGAATACTTCCAGTTCAACTTAATGGTGAAGGAGTCTAGGTCAGGGAAGTGGGTGTTTAGCGCATACAGAGCTGCGATGGGTGTCTTTGTGAGGCATGGTCGGCGGTATATTAGCTTAGGGCTCGTCGTTCTGTGACTCGGTGGAGATCTAGGTAGGCAGGGGAGGCGGTAAGGAAAACTGGGTGGGCATATGTGATGATGGGACGAATGCACGTGGGCCGTGTAGATGCGGCCTAGTAAGTCGCTGGAGCAGTGGTTAAGTCGGCTGAGGGTTTTGAGAGAACGGAGGCGGGTACGGGCGATGGTCGTCGTTCTTTTGATATGTGGTCGTCAGGTTAGTTTGGAGTCAAGCGTGACGCCCAGATACTGGCATTCACGCTTCGGGCGTACTGATGATGGGCCTACGCGGACTGGTGTATTATAGAAATGATTCATGTTGCGTCCGGTGGAGTTGAAAACACAGATTTGGGTTTTGTCTGCGTTTACAGTGATTCGCCAAGTGTTACAGTAGGCGAAGAAAGGCTTGAGGATTTGCTGTAATTTTGATGTGACTTGCCAGTGTACGCCTGCTGAAACCCAGTAGGCAGTATCGTCTGCGTACTGGGCTAGGCCTGCTGATGGGTAAGGTAAAGTCGGTGGTGGGGGAGGGGTGTTTGGTAAAAATGATGTAAAGTAACGGGCTAATGGCGGAGCCTTGAGGGACACCGGCATTGAGTTGTACAAATGTAATAATTATGCAAATTTATTAATTGCATAAATTAATTGAATTTTTAATTATATAAAATTTTCTCTTGGTTACAATTATCTACTAGAATATGCTTCCTCGTGTCACGCGTTGGGGCACCATATACAATATTTTATATTTTACGCAAACTTATCTGGATAGATTAGTTAATTGATTTAAATTAGGTCGCAACCCCAAGTTTGGGTAGTTATATACGACTTTATATTTTCTGTGAAGTTATGAGTGTAAATGTTAATTGTTCAAATAACTAAATTACCTTGTTTACTATGATTGACGGCTCTTTATCAGTTTGGATAAATGGTTTATTATTGATGCTAAATATATCTGCTCATAGGAACTTCATCATGTAAGGTATGATAATTAATTGTATACCATTCTAAGGAGTTTTCCATAAATGTAGGCTTTTACTACAGATCTTGTTTACTGCTCCAGGACGGGCATACCATATATGATGATACACTCTGATATCACTGAACTTTAATACGTCCCGCGTTCTGGAGCACCATATGTAAACAGGTGTTTTGGGTGAATAACAATTATGTGACTCAGACACTATTAACTTTTGTGAACAATACAAATTTATTATATATTTTCAATGTCATTTAAATTCTGAATAAAGTTAGCGTTTCTATACAACATATTAAATACACAATGCTGTTATATTATCTCTAACATTTATGAACATCTACAAATCAATAAAGGTTAATTAATGAATTTATAAATTTCAATATATCCTACTCTATGGATTCATATTTCTCAATGTGCGTTACTTAGAGCAATTAAATAAATGTATATTCAACTCAGTGGCGAGTTCTTTTTGAGTGGCAGGACAGTGGCAACCTAATCTAATGGTACATGAATAATAATAATTTACTTGGTGTTTGTATCCAATTTGCGGTGACTAACTGCGTAGTTCCTCATTCTGCGACGAGGTCCAGGCTGAAGATAAGACGATTAATCTACTCCGCGTCATTGAATTGTGATACGCCAATTAAGTTTCACTTGACACTCCGTCACGACACTATTTGCTCCACATTTTATTCGGATACTCGCATGAACGATAATGACTAATTGCGTTAATTCGAATATTTCTTCATTGTCTAAAACACTTTTGCGTGCAGGTTTTCTGTCACTCTCGGTGTACGTGTGCAATAGTTTACGCCGCGTTCAACTAAAGCGGTTGTACCATTTATAATGTATTCACTTATGCAAATATAAATTGGTTTTATTTGCATTTCAGTGAGTTCATTCGTGGCACAATCTCACTATATTGTCTCATGTCACTTACGTCACGGTAATGTGATATTGTCAATACTTTACCACACGCATTCGATTCATAAAACGGGATTTTTATGATCACAAAGTCTGATCGTACTTAACTCGACATTGTCTTAGTATTTAGTCACGGGTTAGTTCTACAGTTTTACATAGTTTCTGATACACTCCCGAACGATCTCTCTGCTTGTATCAATACACTTTACTACAGTCCATCTGAAAGACTCTGGCTGATTGATACCAAAATAGAATTGACTGACAAAAATTGGAATACGACCGAACTGAGATTGAACTCAAATTTTAAAATAGACTGAACTCTCCAAATCGACTGAACTGAGATTTAAAATAGACTGACTTCTCCTTCTCCCTGAACACCTAGTTTTATTTCTTCAGCAACACGACTCCCTCCACGGATATCATACCCTTACCACAATCACTGTCATGATTGGTTTCTCGCATCCGATTCCGCGAAGGCTCCTCCTAGATACTCTGGCTGGGGTCTCTAGTCTACTTCCCATTAGCTCTTCACTCTTGTCTCCATGTTGACGTCTTCTTAACGCCCGCCTTTTCCGAATTCCTTGTTCCTAATACGACAGTCAAGACCCCTCTCTAAAAGTCTTGCTGTCCACACCACCTCCCCGTATGACGACGGACCTAATTACACGGTTGTCTGTTACGTGATTGTCTTACGTTCCCTAGTGTCCTTTCCAAGCGATTTCCTTTCCGCACATGTGTGTACCATAACCCGGGTGTGTCGAATCGCCGTATTGTCCTCGACTTCCCTTGTTACGTTCACACGCTGATGGTGGTCATCTTCCAGGAACTAACATCTGTTCTGCAGCCCTATAAGATGCTCCGTATGTCGTGCCAGTAAGTAAGTTGCCCGCTGTGCGGCTATGTATGTTCTTTTGTTCTTAATTGCATCCGCTCTTAGACTGCTTTTGCGGAAAATGTTATGTCCATGTGCAGCCGCTAACTCACACGTGTATGTCGAAAATGTTGGCGTCCCCTTAGTACGCGCTTTGTCGGTAATTGTGACGAAAAGACACAGTCTTTTGTTTCTTTGTTATTGTCGCCACTTGCGCTTATGTCGTTCATCCACGTCCAACATCTGCTGTGTGCCGAGGCATTGTCTTTCTTAAGTCACTGTCTAACGGCGGCCGTTTGGCTATAACATGCATCACTCTTGACAGTTGACGCCCGCTACAGTGCAGTTTACTCAAAAAAAAATTCTCTACTGTAATTGCTTCACAGAGTCCCCAATTTGGGTTCATTGATGAGTCCCGAATCAAGGAATCGCAAATTAATGCCCTTGCTGAAGTTTCATCAATGGTCATTCTTCATTGAAAAGAGTGTAGTCACTAAAGATCATCTTCCACGTGAAAGAGTGTAGCGTCACTTACCCTTTCCTTCCCCCATTTTCAACACTGTCTGTCATTATTACACCACTGTCGTTCATAACCTCGATACTGAATTTATTGCTCGCTTGTTTGAGATTATGAATCCATTTACAGATTTTCTAGTAATTAAATGGTTAAGTTAATATTCATTTACATGTTCTATATCTACAAAATTCCTTCTTTTTAAGTAAATAAAGTAAAAAAAAAATATTCTTTTGTTGCTAACTAGTTATCACATTTTTTTGTTGTTTAAGTTTTTAATATGCATTACTCCTAAATAATCTACAAGCTAAATTTTACATTTTGTTGACAAGCGTCCTACCAACTTGGTTACAACAAAAGAAAACACAATAAGCTTACGTTTAAATATCTTGATTACCTATTCACTCCAATTTCCTTGGTTATATTTTCCAAAGATTATATTACAATTTGATTTATGCTAAATTTTACACATATGAACATTAATAATGTACTTCTTATACGTATAAAAAAAAATTTTCTTCCCCTAAAATTTTACAATTTCTCAACAAAATCTCATTTCAATAGAACAAAATCTTATTTACATTTCCCCTTTTATTTGAACTTATCAACTACCACACTATAATTCTCATTAAAGTTTTTACGATTACACAATTTATATTAAATGCTTTTTTTTCTTATTGTACATTCTTGTAATTTATTACTGCTTGTTGTACATTCCAATAATTTATAGCTAATTATTTCATATGATTAAGTAACAAACCTTTCTTACTGTCTTCTATCGATTTCTATCTTATCACGTACATTATTCAAAATTTTACCATGAAACAAGACAATTTAAATTTTTACAAATTAGTCTATGATTTCACTACTAACTATAACACAATGACATAGTTCTTGATTTAATTACAAAGACAATTCTATCTCTTAGCTAAGCAAACTTGAATGGTTTGTTTTATTACCGTTAGAGGCGTTACGCATTCCTCTAACTTCTCCCCACTTAGCCGTTGAGTAATTTGCCTTTTCCTTCCTTTACGTAACATAAACGCACGTCTTGTCCTTAAATAATTTGATGTATTATTTTTCACGTTGATTTCTTTCTTTAATCCCTTTCCTTCCGGGAATTGCCTTATGTTAAATTTGCCGCGGACATATAATAAAAACATAACAGTAAGCCACAAGAGTGAATGAGAATAAACAAAATTTTACAAATAAAAATAATAAAAACAGCTTCAATAAAATAAATATAAATAAATAAATAAAACTTATAAATAATAAGCAACAACAAAAGTAAATTAAATGCATTACATACCTGGATAATCTTCAGATTCATTCACTAATGTACACAGAATATACAAGTCATGAAATGTCACACCTATTTACATTACAATCTGCTTCAATTAACACATTATAAATAAAATTAAACAATTGAATTGTTTTTAAAATACTGGGATTTCAGTTATTCAAACACTATTTTAAATTCGCATTCAAAAATATCAGCTGTTGCACTTTCCTTGATGTTAATCGTGTTCTTCGTTCAGATATTTAAGGAACGGGACTAGATAAAGTGCATAAATGTCCATTGCAACAATCTCATCATTTACGTGAGATGTGTAGTGTTAAGTTAAAATCGCATTAATTAAAAGTATAATATAACCTATCAACATCAGCCACTCTATAGGTTATAATACAATATAATTAAATACAACTATTTCACTAACGACTCGGAACACAAAGTTTTTTATGAGTAAAAACATAAAGTTTTACCTTACAACCTGAACCGGTTTTAGTTACAAGTTGGTGACTAGTATAATATATAATTTATTAGCATATAATCTGTATTATATATCTGCATATCACACGAGAATAAATGTAACATTAGCATGAATTTTTTCCTTTATTAAAAACAGCTTCGTCTCTTTGCTTGCGCAGAATGAAGTATTCAGGCCGAAAAAGTGGCTTCGTACTAGTTCGTACTCGAAATACGCTTGATACTAGTTGTTCCTAAAATACTAGGTGTTCCTAAAATACTACTGTTCCTCTGATACGCTTAGTATTTGTAATACGCGTTTACTTGTTGTTCCTTGTGTATCGGTGATACCCCTAGTATTTGAAATACTCGTGTACTGGTTGTCCCTTGCGTATCTGTGATATTTTTGTACGCCTAGTATTTGGTCTTGGCGTATTCGTTTACTTGTTACTTGCGTACTGTGTGTGTGTGGGGGGGGGAGGGGGCGTGCCTCAGCTCGGAACAGCGAGGCCGCGAATAACAGGTATTTCAACTTTTCAGTCACTGTTACATCCGTTCCACAAAAATATCGTTCCAAAATACCTGTTATAGGTATATCGTCCCACCTCTAGCGTGTAGCAACATGCTCTAATGCTTCAGTACGCAGTTGTTATGCGGGTTCACAGCATGCATATTACAAACGAGTTAATTTGAATAACGGCAAGCCGCAGATCAGGTATTAGCACCATTGCGTTACATAAGAGTAGCCTACATATTGCAATAACTGTCGTGCGCCACTGTGAAATACGTACACGCACTGACGCTTCTTGTGTTTCTCTCTACGCATTTCTTCAACATTTCCTATTTCCGTAACGGCCTGGTAGTGTGTGCGTGTCCTCGTACGGTGGGCTTGAATATGCACTGGAATGACTACGTTATATCTTATAACGTAGTGCAGCTAAGGAGACTTGTTACATATAATTATTTTTGTTTATTTTATGTAGGAGTTTCTTATGTGAGTTACCACGTGTCTTTTAAGAAATTAAACATACTTAAATGTTAAAAATTTTGAACATACGAATGCTGTTCCATAGCCCGCGATCAACCTAGTAAAGAGAACCGTAAGTAGAGAAAAAATTTACAGGCATTGCACAAATGCAATGCACAGAGAAGGGCATTGAAAATGATTCAATAAATCTAAAAAAATATGTATATATATATTTATGTTCATTCACCAATCAATGAATTCATTCTTCATTTATCAATGTACAGATTATAAGTTAAATGTAGTCGCATTCATAAGCGAAGTTTTATATGTGTACTACGTTATTGACAACAAAGAAGTAGTTTCTATAGAAACTCACCGGTTCCCGTTTTCGATCACTCACCAGCGATCGGCCGCAAATGTGCGACACGTCCTTATAAACATTTTCAATGTTAAAAATATTCTGTTATATACGTACAAAAGTTTGATATATATCAATAATATTACTTTTCTACATAATCACCTCCTACGTAAATACATCTTTGCACCAGCTTTTTACAGCCTATCGTTGAAAAGTTGCTGTAATGCAAAAGTTAACGCCAAGGCAGCCAGCCAAAGGCTTACGCCATTAATCAGATGCTCATTGGTTTCAAAGCGCTGGGTATCCAGCCTGTTCCTTTATCTATATGATATAATGGCACTTCCCGAGAGGACACGCGCACGATCTTCCGTAGTCCCGTTATGCACTAACTCCAAGTGCGAGCCATTCGTTTACGCGTTTTTTTCCCTACGCAACACTTGGACCCGGCAAAGGGGTCGACCGTCTAAAGTTAGGCCTACGTTAGCGGCTCGTACTACTTTTTGATCCGACGATGAAAATTCTAGAGCGTCATTGTACACGTTTCTTGAATAGCCCAGCCCGTGCAGCATCTATGTCAAGGTCGTGCACTGACGTAGCGTCCAGACTGTTCAAGCTCTTGTAACTACGTAAATTACGTCGGCACGTCGTCAGGTGTATGAAAAATGATTCTGCATGTATATAAAAGCGGCTACGGGTGGCTTAGAAGTTAGTCACACCTGGCGATATGTAGACTGCGGCTCAAGTGATTGTTGCGGATTAGTGTAAAGTGATTATTGTGTTAATTAGTGTACCACTGTAATAAGGCGACATTATTATTGCGTGTGGACAGATTTAACTTGAATTATTGTATGATAGTACTTCTATTGATTTTAAATTGTTGTCTGTGAGTAATTAAATGTGGTAAATCAATGACCGCATTGGTGTCTGTTACTTTGTTTTCACTGTACAATACGACGATCCGAGACCGTCGTGACAATATACATTTAACATAATTGGAATATTATTCTTAAACAAGGAAATTAAGGATAATGCATTTCTCAAAGTGCCGATGATTGTATGTGGTCCAGTGAAAGTACGCAAACTCTTTTAATGTTTGGAGTAGCGGTATACTGTATGTTTGGGACGCGTCTGCAGTAACGCCCCGTTGTCCGTGTAGACTTGAGCGATTTTAACATTGAAAATGTTTATAAGGACGTTTCGCACATTTGCGATCTCTGGTGCGTGATCGAAAATGGGAACCGGTGAGTTTCCATAGAAACTACTTCTTTGTTGTCAATAACGTAGAAAATTTTGAATTTTTTGGTGAGTTTCAGTGCCATATGCCCTTAAATTTATCTTAAGGTAGTACATCAGACAAGAATTTATTACGGGGCGATGGATCAGGAAGAAGCGAGTGGAAGTACGGCTCAGACTTCCATCGATTCGAGTGTAGAAGGAACTAATTTGGCGAAAAAGCTACAATTGGAAGCAGAACGTCGAATATATTTTTTAGGTTTATTGAAGCATTTTCAATGGCCTTCTCTATGCATTGGATTTGTGCAATGCCTGTAAATTTTTTAACAGAAACGACTACTTGCTAGGTGTCAAAACGTTGAAGTTAGAGTGTGATTTTGCGTGAAGAATGTTTGCATAACGTGAGATACTTTTTTGGTGGATTTGTGAGAGATTTTTATAGCCCCATGTGTTCATGCATTATGTAAAACTATTTCATTTGCAAACGCACAAATATCTAACATTGTTTTTATCTGTTACAGGTAAGGAGACTTGTTGCATCATTTAGTGTAAGTACGATAAATAACATTACCTGTAGGAGTAGTAGTCAATGTGTCAATTCCCTCTCCCAGCGAAGTACCTGTGGATTGGGCACGGTGCCAATCTACACGTGGCGACTGCATCCTCTCCTCTCCGCTGTAGGTTATTTAACTTATTACAAATTTAAATTTACTGTGACTCGGGAGAATTAATTTTATTTATTATTTCTCATTCGCACTCCATGTTTTCTTTTTAAGTGTGAACTATTACTTTAAACATGTAGCTTATGTATTCTTATGTTTTGTTTTATTACTAGACAGCAATGAACATATCGCCTTTTCTCCCTAAAGTGTATTAATTAGTTTTTCTTTTTTGGCGATATGATCTGTTCTTTGAGGTTGTAAATAAAAGTTCATTTCAGTTTCCATAAAATTCATAAAAGATATTCTGAACTGTCATTGCGTAATAAATTGTTATTATACTGTTGCGAGAAGCGTACCAAACAATCCAGAACATTCTCCACTCCCCCAGTCCAGTGTGGCAGCTAACTACGTGATTCTAGTGAGTTCCAAGCACATACGCATTAAGCTGCCGGCGCGGCGTGCAGTAAGGAGGCAAACCTGTACTGCACCTCTCCGGGGCCTATATAAAGCCATAGCAGGCGGATTGTCAGTTCAGTACGTGAGCGATTTTGGCTAGTGCGGATTGAGTGCTTGTCAAAGTGGAGAATTATTGTGTTGTGTTTTATAATTGTGCAAGACTCTATTAGTAGACTGTTTTTTCGTGTGAACAATTTTTATTTGATTTGTTGTAAGAGGCTGTGTTGTTAATTACGAACTGTTTAACTGTGAAAATTAAAGCTGTAATTAGTAACTTAATTGGTGTCTTGTACTTATTTTGTTTCCACTGTACCTACGACGATCAAGTAGACCGTCGTAGCAGTGGTGTCAGAACTGGGATAGAACGGTTAACAGTGGACACTTTGTACAAGACGAGTGTAGTTCGTAATTAATTAATAAAATTAATACCAGTCAGATGATAGAAGCATTCCGAGCAATGCTACAGCAAAGTCAGGAACAAGAAAAAGAAGAACGAAGACAGGAAAGAGAAGAGGCAGAAAACGACAAGACGAAAAACGTAAGCGTGAAAATGAAACACCAGAGAGACGAAAAAAGAAGAATTTAGTCGTCAAGCAGACGACATAAAGGCGTTCGTACAAGATGTAACACTGCAAAATTCGTCCTTTCACGAGGTGAGCTAAACAAACACGTTGACAGAATATCTGAAATAGAAAAATCTGTGCAACTATAAAAACAAGTATGTCAAGTTTAGATGATTCTGTTACAAATTCAATAAAACATTAAAAAGGAAGTCGAACATTCAGTCAAAGAAATAGTTGATAAAGAAAGACCATCAATAAATGTTGATGAAGATTCAAAATATCAGAGAAATCAAACTGTAGTAAGGCCAGTGTTCGCAAAGACCCCAACGTTTGATGGAACCATTCACTGGGGAACTTGTATTCGCCAATTTGAAGCTGCCGCTCCCTTAAATAAATGGAGGGAAGAAGAGAAAGGACTTTCACTAATTCTTTCTTTAAAAGGGCCTGCCGCAGAACTACGTAATACAGAAAGTGCCATCTGACAGTCAGAACGTCTATGCCGAATTAACTAATGCTCTGGAATTACGGTACGGTGACCAGGATTTGTGCGAAGTGTACCGTGAACAACTTAAAGCGAGGCGACAGCGTTCAGGGGAGAGCCTTCAAGAGTTTGAAGCGAATGTCGACCGACTGACGAGATTGGCTTATCCCGAAGAATCGGAGGATTTCCGGAAGTGGATTTCTCTCATTATGTTTATTGACGGTGTCAGAGATAGTCAATTACAACAAGTGTTAAGACTGGCACGGCATGATAATAAATCAGACGCTCTTGTTCATGCTCCCCGTTTTGAAGCTGCCAAGTCGGCGACTTACATTAATCAAAGTATGCCATCACGTTGTAGCCTAAGGGATACAACATCACAGTATCGTCATAACGGACAGAATAAAGAGACATTTCAAGAACAACAGTTTAAGAAGTCACCAGCGCCACAATGATCTTTCGAACCAAAGGATAAAGACAGAAGACCGAAGTGTTACAATTGTGGGAAACGTGGTCATCTACAGGTAGACTGTTGGAAGAAGAAAATACCGAGAGAAAGGAGTGATCGCACGAATTGGAGAAGTAAAGCACCAGAACAGCACACAGTTTCCACACTACATAAGACTAGTGGAAACCTGATCGTTAATGGATTTGCGGAAGGTAAACAAACATCACTTACAGTTGACACGGGCGCTACAGTGTCTATTGTGCGCTCTGACTTAATCAGCAACCGACGACCTCAAATTAGCTCTTGTACAATACAGACTGTGACTGGAAGTCCCGTCAGTGTGTTAGGAAAGATAGACGTACGTGTGCGCCTGGGTCTTCTCGAGTTTAGCCACCAAATGCTCGTTGCAGACATTGTTGATGAAGTGATTCTTGGCACAGACATTATGAATGCTTACGGATTCGTTGTGGACTTAAGAGAGAATGTCCTGAAGGTTGGCCAAGAGAAGATAAAGCTTTGCAGGGCTAAAATGGACAAGATCTACAGATCATTCAGTTAAGCAAGTGGCATTGGCCGAAGAAGAAGTCAACAGGTCTGGTCAAGAGGAGCCTTTCCTATTCCAGGCGGAAATGGAAGAACTATCAGAGGAAGTACAAATACGTGAAACGGCAAAAGAAGTGACTGGAAAGCCAACTATGGGTGTCATGGAAAACCCCTTGTTTGTTGGTGAGTTAATAGAAGCGCCCGGGGGAAAAGTTGCTGAAGATGAAGTTACGCAAGAGGTTGTTGACGAGAACCAAACAGACTTGGATCGGCCAGTGGGGTTTAGGTCATCAATAGGCCTACATGACGCAACGGGAGTGATTCCAGCAAAACTAGCGGTTGCGCGGAAGACTCGTGTTCGGATCACACGAGACCGAATTCGAAGGACGGGAGAATTATCTTTCACAAGGACGTCCACCTAGATCGCCTGGCCAAGTATTACTTCAGAGACGGTTTGTCAGTACGGGACGAACAGGCTTAAGGAGGGGGCGTGTTGCGAGAAGCGTACCGAACAATCCAAAACATTCTCCACTCCTCCAGTCCAGTGTGGCAGCTAATGCGTCAGTAAACTACGTGATTCTAGTGAGTTCCAAGAACACTTAGATATACGCACTAAGCTGCCGGCGCGGCGTGCAGTAAGGAGGCAAAGCTGTACTGCACCTCTCCGGGGCCTATATAAAGCCATACCAGGCGGATAAGTACGTGAGCGATTTTGGCTAGTGCGGATTGAGTGCTTGTCAAAGTGGAGAATTATTGTGGTATGTGTTTTATAATTGTGCAAGACTCTATTAGGAGACATTGTTTATTGAGTGTGAACAATTTTTATTTGATTTATTATAAGAGACTGTGTTGTTAATTACGAACTGTTTAAATGTGAAAATTAAAGCTGGTAATTAGTAACTTAATTGGTGTCTTGTACTTATTTTGTTTCCACTGTACCTACGACGATCAAGTAGACCGTCGTAGCAACACAAACAAGTTTAGTAACCGGCGTGGCTTTATAGTGTGCAGCTGTGAGGTTGCACAACGAAACCAACATGAAAATGATTCATATTTTCAAAATAAAGTCCTTTCCAGAATTGCTTTCCACAGTGGAATGTAAGAAACGAGACCTGTCCGTCGAGACCTGAAAATATTATCTATGGTTACTGATGTGATTAAACGGTTTGCGGGTAAATATGAACAAAGGCTTCATGCGCATCAAAATAATGAAATATTACGACTTCTTGATAATGCTGGTTTGTTTGGCGGTTGCAGAGATAGACGTTCGGCGTTGAAACTGGTGTAGGCAAGTGAAATGATTAAAGAAATATCTATACAAGAAAAACGTGTAAACTACAGTGAGGATTGCTCCCAAGGGGCTCCTAGTAATATCAAGTGAAACAAGCGTTTTCCATGTCTTGAATATGGCAGACATGAGTATGCTATGCAAAATCGTGGAATAATTGTGTATCAAATATTTTACTGTCAGATGACGTATGTTACATAAAGTATCTAGTCTATTTATCTCTATATTTTTCTCCTACCTTCCACAACGCACGCGCGCCCGGGCGTGTGTGTGTATAAAAATTATTTATATGGAACCTCAATGTCTTGTAAAATAACACCGTTGCATTTTAATGAGTTAAAGTGTGCAGTCGACTGGATTTCATTGAGTTTCCATAAATTATTTATCAGTCAATTCCAGAAGGTTCTAGAAGTTTTCAGAACGTTAGAGTTAAAGTGTGCAGTCGACTGGATTTCATTGAGTTTCCATAAATTATTTATCAGTCAATTCCAGAAGGTTCTAGAAGTTTTCAGAACGTTATATAAGATTCTAGAAGGTTCCAGAAGTTTATTATTGCATAAGGTTCCAGACGTTTCGAGAAGATTCTAGAAAGTTTTTGTACGTATATTTTCACAGTTTTCTAAGTTTGAAGAAATAATAGAAGTTCCAGAAGGCTCTAGAAGATTGCATAAGTTTCTAGAAGTTTAAGATTGTAGAAGCTTTCCAAAGTTTAAGGAAGATTCCAGAAAATTCTTTGCCTTTCTGGGAATTTCGCGAAGAAAGTGTATTGTTCTAGATATTTCCACATTAGTATGTAAGGAGGTGTCAAGGGACATTTTCATTGTCAAGGGTGTTATAAATTGTGATAAAATGATGTCAGAAAGTCATGTGCAGATAGTAGTAGTGCTTTGTTATTTAACGTGGTGAATAATTTGGAAGTGTCTTGGTGTCTCCGAAATCCCACAAAGGAAAGAAAAGGAAACACAAGTCCAAATGCAACCGATTTTACCTCTCAAACTGAGCCAACAATTTGTAGGCCTATTTCTAAGTAATATTACAAAATATTTAGATAGGTAGATGTTTAACTGGGAAACGCTTATTTATAAGCTAGTGTAATATGAAACATGAAAATCGCAGATTAGTGGGATTGTATTTAACTTTTTGAAAACGGATTTGAATTAATCACAGAACACCAGGAAGGAGAAATTTTGAAGAAATGCTGCGTTCCTTTATGGTCGCATTACTGTGGTATATTGTAATGTTAAACGACGAAAGCCGCGAAACGGCGAGCGACAGTTTAACACACTCGCTTGCATCTAAATAGCTCAACTGTGATATGAACATGTGTTGTGCATTCTACACTAGACGATTTGCTCAGCTGTAAGTGGTATATTTTATAGCTGCCATTACGCGTGAGATGCAGAAGGGGAGGTACAACGTAATATCACATACCCGTAATATTTATTTTAGAACGAACTGAGTATATTATATAAGTAGGATACTACTTTTTAATGCGTAGTAATGTGTTTTGTTACGGTAAGTATAGTGGTATTAAATTTTATGTTTTATTACTAATAATAATGTAAAAATTTTAATGTTTTAGAAAGAGATGAGCCAAGTAGACGTGTTCGATTAACGTCGCTAGGCTGTTAGGTTTTGATCTTCGTCGATGGATTTCCTCGGTTCCGATGTAATTTCTTATTTATGAAATAAACAAGAAGCATCCATACAAGGAAGGAGAAGGAAAAATTTAGTATGAAGTGACAAAGAGAATAGCGACAGAGGTGGAATTCGTGTTGTTAACGTCATTACTATATAAATAGAGAGGCACGTTGTACAGACTATGGAAACAGGATACTATAAACAAACAAAATTTAAGAACAGCATATTTCTCAAAAACCAGAATATTCTCAGGAACTGGGAGCAACGTTGCGTCACTCTACGTTGGAAATATATTAGCCCGAGTTAATTGTTAAAGTAAAATTATTGAAACTGCTGAATTAATTTAATTTATAGCGATGACTTAAATTTGGTTTTAACTTTTTAATTTTCGATTTAGTAAACAACGTTTACTAACGATCAATTACAACGTTTGTAACGAACTAACGAACGTTTACAGCCTTTAATAAGTCGTAACAAATTACTATTATTATTTTGTCCTCTCTTCAAATGAACATACCCACTGAGTGTTCGATAATACATTTTGTTTGTGCGTATTAGCCTACAGGTATAACAAGAAATCCTCAAATCTTGTAGTTCTCGTGTGTCATGCTCATGTACGTAACATTTTGTCATGTTGTTATAATAGTTTTATTATATTTCATTGTTATACGTATATTGTCATTGTTCCGATCGGTATATAATATTTTTTGTATTGGTTGTTTTTATTTATCAGCAGTTTCGTCATTGCATTTGATGAACCTTCCTTTGACGGTTTATCATAAATAGTTGGAGAAAGAGGTCTTCAGTATGGTAAAATCTTTCCTTTCGAATATACAAAACATCCAGGACATTGATTGTAAACCTCATTGCATTTAGGTATCAGCTACTTTTCGTAAAATTGTAAGGTAACATCAGTTATTTTAATTTTTGCCTTACGTATAAGCTTATTAGCCATCATATTAGTTTCTTCTTTAGTAACTCTGACTTAGACGGGTTTAACTGGAGGCTCTCCATTTTTCTCAGGCCTGGCATAGCACCTGTCTTCATCTTTCTATACCTACTTCCGCTTCTGATGTCATCAAGCATTCCAACCATTCTTCTTCCCCATCCTCTCTCTTTCCACCTTTCCCCTGTATGATCCTTAGCTGCAGACACTTTCTGCTCAATGTATGCCCAAAATAAGATGTTTTTCTGTTCCTTATTATTTTCTTATCATTTTCCTTTCTACTCCTGTTCTCGTTTCTGACTCTGTCAATTCAATTCACTTCAATTCATCTTAATAAATTCTTTGCCACAACCACAGGATCGAAGCTCTCTCGGTACCTTTCTTCTTTCTTTTTGATGGCTCATGTTTCACTACCATATACAACCGCACTCCAAATAAAATATTTAGCAAATCTCTTTCTCATCCCAGTCGAAGTCCTTCTTGTTGTCAGCAATGCTTTTATCTTTTCAAAAGCTCTTATCCATAGATATCCTATTTCTGCTTACTTCGCACATCTTCAGTTTCACCGTAAACTTCTTAAATGAGTTCAGTTGCCCTACAGTTTTTCCTTCCAAGGATATGTTAACTAAGCCGTCATTCTTGCTAATTCTCACCTGTTATTTTAGCAAGTTATAGAAAAGCCTGCTACTTTCTAAATAACATACAAATCGTATTTTCCAAGACTTAGGCCTACTTGTACTGATCATGTATTATCGTTATACTAAGGGAACGGCGAAATTCAAGCGAGCATATAGAATTTTTATATCGTCTGTATGGAGAGATTTGGAACAAAATAATGATCGGTGGTCATGCTATTCGAGCTATTGTTTTGACAGATTTGGATAATCGCAAATGCCTGACTGGTGGTCACAAAGTGATCGTAATAAAACTAGTAGAGCGTTAAGGTAAACCACTGGTAACAACTGAAGTAGCCCTTGATGAGAACAGTCTCTACGTTAATACTAATCTGGATAATGTAGGCCTAAAGTTTGTTCACTCTTAGCGTGGAGCCTGATGTAAACAAAGCGGAGTGATACAACATAGAGGCATGTACAGTATAAAGTTAAAACTTTCTTAGCAGATCCAAAGAATTATAGAATCATTTACCTTATTTTTAGTTGTGTTAGTCCCAGTTGTATTGAAAAAAGTTTGTTGATATATTTTTAATCAATTAATTATAATCAATTGGGAACTACTTTATTTCTAACGGTGGATTTGGTGATGCGGCCACTCATGTAATCAAACCGGTTCAAATACAAGCACATGGTTTTGTTTACATCAGACTCCACTCTAATACGGATCAAACTTTTCGTAATAGTTAGCTTACCTTTCAGAATATAAAAGCTTCAAAACTATTTGTATAGGAAAGAAATTAATAATTTGCGATTTGAAGAAGCCACACAGAAGCTGCTGCTGTGCAAAGTTATCCGTAACAAGGCTTGTCTTAAAACAGTAATTATGACAGCATTTCTGTTTGTTGGCTTACCGGTTAGTTTCTCGAGGTCCACGTCGTTAAGATAATTCCAAGAAGACGGGTTGAGCGAGTCCAGGTGTCGTTACGTCGGCCTTGTAATCAGTGTGAAGACGTAAATAATGTAATTAACGTCGCCTGTCTATTACGTCGCGCGTAACGCTGTTACGTTAAATTACACTGGAGCTGAACGCAAGACTTAATTGTGGAAAGTGAATAATAATGTTAGCGCACTTTAATTAACGCGCATTGTACGGTTTCTTGATATTAATTAGGTTATTATATCGTTTCATGTCAAGTCGCCAGCGCTACGTTGGAAATATTATTAGCCCGAATTGATCGTTAAAGTAAAAATAATTGAAACGGCTGAATTAATGTAAAATTGAAGCTGAAACAAATTTGATTTTAACATTTTAATTTTTAGATTTAGCAAATAACGTCTACCGGGTATCAACAAATTTTTACTATTTTATTCTCCATAAGTTAGTTTGATTACACTGCAGCAATTTCGTAATCTCAAGCTACATATGAGTTGCTGGATGTACAGATTGGTTGCAGGGCCAGAGTAGTTATTGACGCGTACAGTGATATTATCTTGTCTCGGGATCCAGTTATGTTGACGCACTGTGTAACAGTCGAAGTATCAGAACGCTTCTGCTGCTCCCAAGCGCTGTTGGAAATTAGCATTTATTTAACTTGAGGACTTCACTGGATACAAGTCATAAGCAGTACTTTTGAACCCGTTGCAAGGTTGACGTTTTTCATGACTGTCAGCCGTATCGTCTCTGTTATAATTGCCCAGGTAGCTACGATAAATTAAAGACCTGACACGCTTTTCGAACGTGACAGAAATCGAACGATTCTGACAGAAGGCGATTTTCCATTGACCCGTGTTTTCGTTTCACATATGTACAATAGAAAATAAACTAAAGATAAACGAGGATTTTTGTATTTCAGTTGTGAATTTGCGTCAACTGTTCGTCCAAAATATTAACCCTTGCTACAATTCCTTTGACCATGGATGTACTTAGTAGAGATGGCTGTAAACCTCTGTGAGGCAGGGGGAGCCTTGACCTCTCTAATAACGAAGACAGAAAATTCTCAGGAGGGAAACTCATCATCACCACGTATGTGGCGCCGACAGTCACCTACGCGATCACTGTATGGGCTACTTGGCTAAAACCCATAAGCGTAAGCTGAAGTCTCTCCTCTACCGAGGACTGCGCTGGGCATGTGAAGCCCACTGTTTGACTTCAAACCAGATCATCCGACAATCCATTCGTGCCCGTTTCCTGAACGCCACTATAAGGACACTTTCTAGAAAGTTTTACCGCCGCAGTGCCCGCTTTGAGAGCAACCCCTTAATTAGCGCCCTCGGTCGCAACCCGTCTGTGCCAGGTGAAATTTTGGACCCGGCCTCGGCGAACCCTCACGCTCAGTTAGACCCGTCTAATTGAAATCCCACGGCCGGTAGCAGGCCACATCTAGAAATCCAGAGCATTGTGGTCTCCGCGGCGGGAGCTCTATAAAAGCTCGGGACTCGGCAAAACAGGGGGCGACGGGTATCCCCTTCGTCTCGCACCGCCCCTGGTCCAAAGAATGCTCAGTTCATGTGTGCACACGGTATGTTTCATTGAATGAATTATTGAAAACCCGCGTCCATTGAACACAGTTGTTCTTAAGGAAGAATGTTGGAAAATTTTTGTGTAGCAAGAAAAATGTTCAGTATCTTTATGCTCATTATCTTTTTGTTTTATGGATTCCTCTATGATGTTATGAAAAAATGCACGGTTGACGGGATCCATTGTTTCATTTAATCTACAGATTACATTGAAACATGCGAAGGTATTAGTTTCGGTTTCGCTGTTCGCTGTATTGAACACGCTCCTCGGTAGACAAGACTAATTGTTTCTTTTGCTCCATCAGTAAACAGTTATTTTGTCTCAACGTGCATTATTACTGTGCATTATTTTTATTGTTGTAATTTGGTCTTTTATTAATTGTAAGGATGTTTTTGCTTCTTTCTTTTATAAAAGATTGTAATTTTTTTCTGTTCCATTGTGAGTGTGTACATTAGTTAGTATAATAGAAGTTCGTTATCTGTGGTGTTTGTTTTCTCTTGAAAAATTAGCCTAAGATGGATTTCAGCTTCATTTATGTGTAATGTAGTGCGTAGTTTGTTTAACAACCGTCGCTTACTGCCTGTGAAGATGAACAAGAATGAGGTCATAAAGAAACGTAATTTAATCTTTCCACGGGGCTACCGTGGTTTGTTGTTACGCTCCCGTGGACATCATAATGGCCTGATGCAGGCATCTAATTGTTATTGTTCCTAGGACGGAACAAGTCTAGTGTTCTGTATCATCATCATTATATACAGTTTCCAGCCGTGTCTCATCAGGTATTTTTTCTTTGAAGAAGAGAAATTATGAACTGATTTAACTCCATTCCATAAACTGTAGTTCCGTGATAGTTTCAATAGTGTAATCATTGGAACACTGGAAGTAATGAAAATAAATACATCGTGCTGTCAAGGCGTTTTTTAAGTGACTTTTGGTATTTATATTTACTCACAGCTCATACGTCATTAAAGCTCCAGACTTAATTTCAGTTCTGAAGAATTCGCACAAAAATCTGTACATCCTCATCTGGGTCACATGTTGTTTTAAGTTATATTTCGCTTTTAACAGATATCATAAACGTATAGCCTATATGTTACGAATGTCATTCGTCGGATTTAAGCCTCCACAATATGTATAAATAAATTCAAAAGATTGCCGTCAGTTAAGCTTTGTGGAAGTGAGGTGGATTTTATCTCCTATTGTGTCGGAAACGAATATTTTTCAGATTGTCGACAGAATGACTCCAGTCGCAAATGGCCGGACTCTGAAAAAATAAGTTTTCTGTTACCACTGTCGTTGTGCCAAATTACGGTTAAACAAAAACTAGCCACTTACACGTTTTATGTTAGGTAACCGCATTATTTTAGACTTGGACTCGAGTGCAACGCAGAAATCGATACAGTACCTGCTACGTGCTACTACTATGGTAGGTAAGAAGCTACGTGCCGAATACAATAAAATGGCGGATATTATGTTCCGTGATGGATGTCTTCCCTAATTTAGAGCTAACTGTGTTTTCAGACATGGAACAAGACAGTAAATGAGAGGGTCCTTTGTAGGGTATACAGTAACATCTTCATGCAATGTGTAGCCGAAGTCATATGAAATTAATGCGTTTGGAGTCAATATTCGTCGCGTGATGTCGCACAGTACAAGCTATGCTAACGGGCAAATGTGTCCGTTTGCTACTCAGAAAACTGTTTACAAAGAAATCTCAGTATCAGTATCGGTATCGGACGTGAAGAACTAGACAAAATTAATTGTTGGTAGTTTTAACAAAACAGAGGCGATAAAATGTTGTCCTCCTCTCCAGTTTGACGCCAAAACGCAAGTTTTTAAATAGGTTCATACTTTACGTATTGCCTAAAGCAATATTTCATTCGCACTGGCCGGTCTGACATATAGTTTATCAGTGTGAAGTCCATTATGTGGAGAGCATTTTACTTTGTAACGCCATTTTTGTTCTATTCTTGACTTCGAGAAACAGGATATATCTATCTATATGTGATCAGCGCACAAATAGTAATTTAAATTTTTATATGGGGACTATGTAATGTTAGAAGCACGATGTAATAAAATCGCCGTGTGTGTGTGTGTGTGTGTGTGTGTGTGTGTGTGTGTGTGTGTGTTCGATCAGAATTTAATAATTATAATTTAGTATTAACAGTATTAGGAGGAGATAATACCTCTTACCTGATTGCAGTACACAGTATTTGTATTACTATTACGTTGCACTTTATGTTATACAAGTAAATTACAAGTCGCTTTTATAGAAAGTAAATTTTGACTTTTCCTAACGTGTTCACGTTATTTTCAGGAATGTTCAGGAATTCTTTTTTTCCTTTTAAAAGCCTTATAGTAACCGTTTTTGATTTACGTTTCCATTTTTCTCTGTAGTGAATAATTAATTCACATACTGGTCATTTTAAAGAATATAAGAAAGCATATGTTTGTATAATTGTAAACGCGAGTATCTAAAATATTACCTAACAGTTGTTCGGATTCCAAAAAAAAAGAGTTTTCCTTGAACCAGATCTGCAAGTTAACGTCTGATTAAAAAAACTAAATGGGTTTATTTACCCTACGCGCTTGTTATAATCTCATTCACAATTGCTGGGTAACCGTACGTACCGTAATATTTTGGTGTGTCGAGCAGGTGTGATACACTAGATTGTCCATATCATTCAGGTGTAGCTTCAAGGACGTCGTGGAAATAATTTTACTCGTTTGATTTCATATAGGCCTACGATACGAAAACAAATTCCGTTCTGGTTCCATAGTCCTCGAGTGTTGTTTTCAAGGTCTATTATTTTGGACCAAAGTCTGCGCCCTATTCATAGTAGTAGGATTTGTACGGCACGTGTATCGCTCACACGCACACGCACACGGAACGATGTCTAAATTGTCAGAGAAAATTTTTTCCAATGCAACGTTGTATTGTTCTCTTCAAATTTCAGTCGACCTCTCGCTGTTCGTTTTTATTTTTACACAGCAACTTCAATTTATTATACCGTCGTCGACGTATAAAAGTTCCGTAGTTCTGCGGACGTCACGATTAATGAAAGCCGTCCATCAACAGTTGAAATGTGGGTGCGTTCAGCGTTTTCTGTTGTGTAGCGCGTTCCCGACAAGTTTTTTTGTATGTACTTAGTTTTTGTTCACTATATCGTTCTAGAATTAAGATTCGAACAGTAGCAAGTAAACCAGTGGAAGTTTCAGGCGCTGAGTGAAGGTTCTTTGTTTTGTTTCTTTATCCAATTAATTTCAATACGTAGGTACACTCACTGTGTTAAAGCTGAGCTTCGTGATATCATAGCAGCGATTGACTGGGGGGGGGGGGAGAAAACGATTTTAAAAGCCGTTCAGAAAACATATCTCACTTAATTCTTGCTCGGGGCATTGGAGTGTACTCTTGTTAGATTGTGTTTGTCGTGTTATCCCTTGCGTTTAAAGCCTGTAGTAACACATTCGATTAAATCTAATAAGTAATGAGAAACTGTCGCTTAGTTGTTGTGTCACCCTTGTCGTCATTGCTGTTGTTCTTCTTCTTGTTCTGATTGCTTCTTACACCCCTTCTCCTTCAGGCTTTGGACCGTACGATCCGTTGCGCACTCCTCAGTTCGACCATCTTTCCATTGGTATTCTAATGTTTCTTCTTCCTGTTGAATTATAAACCACAATTTATTTTTGTATCCTCTTCTCATGCATCCTTTATACATACTTTGTCAAATTCTATTCAAGTCTAATGTCGCTTACGTTGTATATTCCAAGGATATTCCTTTAGTCATAATTTTCCAGCCGGTCCCACCGTGATACAGTCAGTACAAAATCGAAATTGCCCGTCAGCTGCGCAGATGGGACTGAGTGAGACGGTAGTAGTATGTGAGTGAGGCGGACGAAGTTTACACTCGTTTCATGTTGACAGTGTACAAAATTTACTGTGTTCAGAGTTTATTTATCCCGTGCTGAACGTAATGTCTTTATAGTGTAAGAGCTTGTAAAGTTTTAGGAAATTATACAGCGAAATACAATTTCTAATTTAGGAAGTGAAACCCAAGTAAATATTACTCAATATGAGGAAAATAAAAACGTTCTTACCTCCAGCTGAAGTGTATTGTTTTTCTTTCGCCATATCAAACAATTAAAAATTTTAAACACTATAAACCGTTTCATATGTCCACATTACTAAATAAAAAAAGAAGTTATAGTTCAATTCACTCTTTCATTAATAATAATATTAATAATTAATAATCAATTAATACACCAATTTTAAGTATTAAAATAAACTTGACAATTACTCGTTCATTGGATGAACTCCCGAAATATCACTGTCAGCATCTGAATTCTCTTCTTTCGATTCTTCTTCACTGTCTTCACCTAGATTTATTATAATATCGTCCACTACAGTATCGAAGAGTTGTTCTTTTTCCCAGTATTCTCTTTCTATTTTAATTACGTGCCTGCACCTAGATAGCCAATCGTCTTTTGAAAAACTTTCGAAAAAATCATTACAGTAATTATTAACATCATTAAAATTGAAAGTAACATTTCTCTTTGCAACATATTCTTTTAAAGAAGCCCATACGAGTTCAATGGGGTTTTAATCTGGATGGTAAGGAGGCAAACGTAGAACAGAATGTCTATGATTGTGTAATAACTCGTCGATTTCATACGTTTTATATTTTGGTTTATATAATTTGATTAATGTGTACAAATCGGGTTTCAACATTGAATTTTCGAATTGTATGTTTTTCTTTGTAAGCCAGTCTTTCATGTCGTCTTTCCTGGAATTAGAAGTCGGACATTTTTCAGTTTGTTTGTTGTGGTAGGGAGCGTTATCCATGACAAGAACACTGTTTGGGTGGCAGTCCATTTAGTAGCTTTTGTTCTACCCACTTCCTGAAATTAGAGTAATTCATCTCATCATGATAATCTCCTGTTGATAATGTCGACTTCCAAGTTAAATTAGCACCAATAACAAAACCATTTTCTCCGCCAGCATGGATTATTATTAGTTTCTGGCCTTTTGTAACTTTCTTCTTTAGTTCTTCATTTGAATCGTTGGTCCAGGTCTTTACTTGTGTATACGTAGAATGTAAATATGTCTCGTCCATATAAACAATGTTTCTGTTTTCCTCTCTGTACCTCAGTATTGTGCGTAAATAGTTCAGTCTCATCTGTCTTATGTCATGTCGTTCCATGATACGTTTCCGGTCTGATTTTGTTTTCACCCACTTAAATCCCATTGTGTGTAAGTCTTTTCGTAATGTGTCTACACAACCTCTATATTCCGTATCACTGCATTTTTTTGTGTGGACTGCCTTCATCGTTGGCACCCTCTTTTCATTTATATGAAAATTTAAAACTATCTACGTAAAACACATCGATCGAAGTCATCCAGCACAATTTTTTTATTTATATTTTTCAATTTCTTTTTAGGTGTTGAAAAAGATGTCGACCCACCGCACTCAATTTTTCGCGACTCACCGGCAATGGTTTTCACAGTCCGTAAACTTACACCAGTAGCTTCTGCAACGCGTTCCTGCACTTTAGCCAAAGGTATAACTGGCACACCTTTTTTTTGCCTCGTTTTGCATAAACTGCAATACACAACTAATAATTTCCCGGCTTTGTCCACTCAACGTTTTGTGTTTCACTTTACTTCTGAATTCCACGTTAGCGTCCATTTTATACGTTATCTATGAAGTAAATAACGATATACTTCAGATATACAGTATCTAAACACTTACGAGTAAGTGTAAGTAAGTAAGTAAATATATATATAACACAATAAGGAAGAAAACTATGCAAATTATATTTCTAACGCCCACTTAAATTTTGATACGACTATACATCCACTGAAACACACACCACGGCAACACAACTCAAGTGCGGTTCATGTTTCCCCCACTCTAGCTCTAACAAAAATTTGTCACCGCGCACACAAGGCCGAGTGCAGTTCGTTCTCTGTTAGATTTAGCTGTACGCAGGTTAAAAATCTCATTAGCATGTATTCGTTTGTGGGTTCAAGATAGTTGATTCTTATTTTATCACAAAGAGTAGAATTGTGTGTGTGTGGAGAGAGAGAGAGAGAGAGAGAGAGAGAGAGAGAGAGAGAGAGAGAGAGAGACTTATTAAATATTGCCATTTAAAACTGACTTCACTGTTTCGCCACGTCGTGCGAGACCTGATGTTCTCGTGGTCGATGATAACACGACATGGCTGAGGCTCGCCCTTCAGCTCGTGTATTATATGTAAGAACATAATCATTCAGAACTTACTGACCCCTTTACCTCTTCTATCTGAGTAGAAGCGATTTTCTACTTTAGCCGCCTACAGATAACGAAGCGATGGTTCTCCAGCCTTTCCTGCCACTCTCCTTTTTCATTTATCATTTTCATTCCCTATCTCATTGTCTAAGTTGTCCACGCCTTCTTTTTTTTCTCGTTTTATTTCATATGTCACTTTATTTTACGCATTTTCACGGCATGTGAGAATCATCTCTTGGTACTTATCAATTTGTTAACTCGCTTCTTATCTTTAGAATAATCACCAATTTGAAAACGGTAGGAAAATTAATAACTTTCACCTTTAAACAACAATCTAATAACTTGTTAAAAATTAAAATGTGCAAAAGCGAATTAAAATATACAAAAATGCGTTTTATAACAACATTAACAGTTTTATTCAGAACTAAAACACATACAATCAGAAATACTACAAATCATGTATTGTGTCAATTAAATGAAGAAAATGAACAGTCGATGCAGTTGCAGTCCAACAAAAAATGTTTATTATATATATAATCTCGAGCCGTGTCAGCGCAGCAAGACTCTCCGGGGCGCCCAGGGTCCCCTTCATCGCACGGTCCCGCTTAGTTAGCAGTGGACGCCTCTTTGGGCGCCTGGGATCCCCATCATTGAGCCCCTCCTCCAGACGCATTTAAAATAATACATAACGCTTGCAGTTCGTAATTCATAATTCGTAGAGTCTTCACACAGGGTCGCCAAATCAAGTACTCCCACTTCTGAAACAGACAAGAGATAGCGTTAAGTGATATTCCGCTGATAACGACTTTAACATGTATCGGGTTATTAATTAAAAATTTTACTTACCTCATATCCTTTAAACAATAAAAATTATAATTAAAAGTGTACAGAAGCGTTCACACACACACATGCACACACATACCGTGCGTAAAGATCAACAAATTACGTCAGAACAGTACGTGTGAGTTTGAATTCTATCACTATCAGTGCGTTATATTTTTTACGGATATTATACATCTCATTATAGACAAATAATACTTTCTTTATTGCAGCAATAGTGAGAAGACATTCCGAGGCTCAAATAAAGAAAGACTTTACAGTTTAATTTAGTAGTGTTTTTGTGTTAGTACTACAAGCTTACCCGTCATCGCTGAGACTGAAACGAATCTTGAATTATGAATCACAAGCGTTGCATAATAATTTAAATACTGCTCGACATAAAATCGTCTGGATTCGGCACAACTTAATTTAAAATGAAATTTTCGTATTCCGGGTAACAGGGATTTTATTGTTCTTAACAATCAATATTTGAATTTGTTTATAATATATTTGTTTAATTTCTTTAACTACGAATTCTCAAGTTTATATGGTAGCTGTCTCAAAACAGGTACCATCACTTACGGATCTCAGTAGCTCATCTAGGTAAGGTTTGTGGGCATAGTGTTTCCAGTTTCTTCCTCCAATGGATGGATTCAAGAGTTAATGGTTGATTACTGAGGTCGGTAGTTGTAAGTTTTAAATCTGATGCAGAATGTCTAGTCAGGTTGTTTGTAGATGGTATGACCAAGTCATTACGGGGAGTTTGGTATATGACATACTAGGAGGGTGTTTGCTTATTTCATACAATAATGAACATATTGGTTGGTGGCTTCGTGTGTGTGTGTGTGTGTGTGTCTGCGCGCGCGCGTGTGTACTAATGGCATAATAATTATTACCATTTCGATCTGATTTCACAATTTCAGCTCGACTTTCGAGTTATTGTGATTTCGTGGTTGGTTATAGCACAATCCTGACGCTGGATCTTAACGATCGTGGACTGTACTAAGTAGAAGAGGCGAAGCATACTGAGACAGAAGATAGTGAATACACCCGTTACTGTCCTAGAACAATACTACCTTGGATATCTCTTTAGACTAAAGTATCAGATTAGTTTAGAGACCGACAAGAAATCAGGCGACTTATTACTAGCCATCTAACAAACGTCAACAGAGCCACGCTTCAGGTGGTATCACACCCGACAACTTGTCAAGCGTCACCGAAGCAACTAAATGGAAATAGACAGTAACCCTGTGCTTGAGAGGCATGTGCGAATCTGATACGTTTCCTGTAAATGAGCGTGAGCCGAATGTTTTCACACCGGCATGATGATTTCTGTGGCGAAGTGAGGTTGAGGAGAGATTGCTTTCTACACGTTGTTGGACTGTACGTAGGAACGACCTACGTCGTGACATTAACGATGTAACGTAGGCAAGTCGTAATTAAATAACAACCTATCATACGTATAGGTGTGATCATAGAAATGTACTCAGGTAGTAAAATAGATCGGTCCTTTTTCCGGTCAGGCATAAGATGCGATTTTAGACGTAAGTCCCATTGTTCCGTTAGTAGTTTGTTGAACGTTTATATTGTACTCTATATTGACGGTGAAGATATACTGTAATATTGTTACTGCGACGCGTCGTAAATGACTTTTCGTGACATTGATGTCACATTAGTTAGAAGAATAACAGACGAAGTTTCGCATACTGTGTAGTACACACAATCGCCTTCCAGAATGTTACACAGTGATCGAATATATGTTTATCGAGGTTTCTCGGTTGTCACCTACTTGTTTACCTTGCCGGCATCCTATACAAAGACATACCTACGGTCATTTAACGAGCGGTTTTACAGCAATTAGTGTGCGTTGTGTTTAGCGAGTGTCATCGAAGTATTCCTTTGATAAAATCGCGATATTGTAATTTATTTACTCAGGGACTGTTATCGTTTTTTGTGTATAACGCGTGATGGACATCCGCATTAACGTAGGAGAATTAGTTTTCCTCAGTAAAACGCAGACGCGGCTTTTTTTTCGTAGAATTTACGATCTGGGTCGTGGTTGTAGAATGAAGATAATGTTTTGGATTAATGTGTTTCAGTGTGGATTGTTTTGAATAACAGCGATTGTTGGTAACTTTAGTTCGAGTGTAGACGTTTTTACTACTGTGTATTGTTCAATAAGATAAATTATCTTGTCCCATCGTATTGGAAGATAAATTTAGATCATTTTTACACGTAGAATTGTTTTCTGCTCGGCGCTTCCCCGCTGTAACTCATATTCTTAGTAATAAATGAGACTGACGAATATAACAAGCAGTTGGTTGAACACTGTGGTGTGCAGACAAGAAAAGTGTTACATATATATTTTGTTTTCAGCTTCGTACGAAACCTTTGTATATTACAGAACGAGCGAAATATCGAAATCAGTCAACCGTGAACGTTTTGTTTGTTCAGGTCTACACTCACAAACCAGTGTCCGAAGTTTGTGAATCGTCCAGTTTTGTGTTCGAGACGGTCAGGATTACTGATATGAGGTAATACCTAGTCCCTCTGAAATAGTACTATAATTTGTTCGTATAATCAATCAACCGGCGTCGCTGACGTAGTGGATACACGGCTCTTGACGTTTGTACATAAATCTCGTGGCTCCTCAGTGAAAATTCCAAACCAAAACGAACACCTAATTTTAACGTTTTCTTGTATCCTTTAATGGGACACTCAACTTTGTTTGGCCCTCCGAAATGTATGCCTTTCTTCAAAACTTGAAATATGAAAAGTATACCATTCGGTTTGTAGACCTACTCAAACTTCTCTGTGGTAGCATCGTTTGTTAAAGGTTCCAGTATCCAGGCGACAGCTATTATCATTGATACCCCATACGGCCGTGTTTTGATGGCTGTGTAATACGGAATAGAATTATTATAAATAGCTGATAGCTTAATGGCGGCTGAGTTATTAGCCACTGTTAACTGGAATGTAGAATACGAATAAGATATAATGTTTGAATGCCTTACACACTGAAACTTTGGTATTTGATTGGTGCGGTGCATAAATGAAGTATACATCAAGTAATTGAGACGTTCGTAAAAAGTAAAATTTCGTTGCTGCACTTCCATTGTCGTCTGTGTTCATCTTTTCGTTGTATTTCGCAAGAATCGCCAGTTTACAAGCCATACGGTACACACACGCGCACGTACATGTTTATGTGATCGTTTATGGACAACTTTATTATTTTGACATGATGTTTACAGTTAATGAGCAGGTTAAAATTTTACGATTTTTTTAATGTAAACCGGTTGTCATTAGTATTCGTCATATGCGAACGTCAGCTATAGACAAATGGTAAAACATGGAGGCTTAGTTAAGTAGTTGTTTTTACCATGAAGTAACAACAGATGAAATATGGGACAGCCGTAGATAACAATTTTTTAAATATGTTTCTCCTGTAGGCTCTATAAACAAAACAAAAAATTATGTACGAGTATGATAGTATACAGTTAATGATAGAGGAAAAGCAGTACTTGTCCTCTATGTCTCAGGGGGTGGAGTCCTCCATGTCCTTTGGGAACATATCAAGAACTATGCGGTATACAGAAATCATATTAGTTTCCCGTGTATAATTTGTAACAATTACGATATTTGTGGTGTGGCCGCTACCGTTCAAGCCCCGCGATGGAAGCCACTTTGTAACAGTACGACCTTTCTTTTGGTTCTGTCTTCTTCCTTAGTGCCCCGTGTTGGCGTCGTCACTTTGTAAGAAGACCTTATATATGACCGTAATCTGATCAAATCCCACTGTTTGGGCTAGCCACTTGGTCACCAGACCGCTGTATGCCGGTCGTTACAAAAGAATAAAAATAAAATGGAAATTTCAATAATTAGAATTTCCAAACAATAAAATAATTTTGTTTATGTTTATAGAGGTACGTATACTAGATAAATCTGTTTTTTAAAGGGTTCTGTGAAAATTTTAATAACAGGTTAAGTATTTATTGACCGTCGAGCACTTTTTGAAGATTTGCACCAAGTCTGGAGTTAAATAGATTAACTCCAGGTAATAATCGATTGGTGACTTTCCTTACTGGTCCAATATCTTGTTCAAAATAGAGTATATTCTTTTCACTTAATACCTTCAGCCTTATAAATACCCTTAAATTACCCTGTGAAATAAGTACAGATACAAAATAATAGAAATATAAAGATTTATTGACAATTTTAGATAAATAATCGATATTTTATCGATGGAGAGCAATTATCGACTCTGTCTCAGGAATTATCGATTGTCATACAGAACAAAATTTTATGTTATATTATATTAAAGACAGGTTCTTTGAGCGATTAAGAATTAATAGTCAGAGAAGGGTGCTGAGAGAGTATAACATTAACAATTAACACATAAATACAATAATTACTATTTAATAGTATTTAAATAATTCAAGTTATGATATTAGAATAAATGTTTTGTCGAACCAATGAAGACTGATGTGACGTCAGTAACTATGATGTAGTAGGCAGGTTTCGTTTTCAAGATGGCCGCTCCTTGGGTTGGTCTCGGCTATTGTATATGCGTCGAGTCAGAAAATTACTATAAAATTACCTTCATCAAGGTCTAAAATGTCCCCGCACTGGTGTAATAAGTCTGTTAATCTATTTAGTGTATTCTGGTGAAGTGTTCAGTGTAAACTTGCGTTAGTTAGGTTATTTTCTATTTGTTCAACTATTACGGTTAAGCTTTCAAGTTGCGGTTAGGTTTGTAGAGTAAATCAGTTGTAATATAATGTTTTACCGTTTACTGTCACTCGTATAGTGAAGTTAGAGGTTTGTTTTCACTATTGTCGTGAATGTTTTTATAGTATTGGCTTCAAAAAGTGTTTAATTTGTCTAACTCTCGTTCACTGATTTCAAAGGCTAAACGTTAGCTTCATGTTCGACTCGGTTTAAAGAGCGTTTTTGTCACACACCTATTCAGCTTGATATTCAACAAAAGACTAATTAACTTGGTCATAAATCTTGCCCAGTTAATCCTTGAAAAAGTATTGTTAACATTTTTCGATTTCATACACATTAGAAAATATTACATTATATATGGAATTTTTCTATTTTATTCCTTACTTTTATGAATTATTAATCTTATTATTAGTTTAATCATCTTATTCCCTTTAAATTGATGTATTATAGTCCATATCTGTAGACATTTTGTGGAAATTAACAAATTTTGTTCACACTTTGGAAATATAGGCTCAAAATTGGATTTCCGTTTTTATATAAAATTCCTTCCATTTTAAATATTATTAATACTATTATAATAAATTTTAATTAGTCATATTTCTCTTCCTTTCCTTAAATACATATAAATTACACCTTTGAACTGGTTTTTTGTGTTAATTTGTAGATTTGATATTGCTCTCTAAAATTAATTAATTTATATATTTTGACAATTTACAAAATGTTAAGTTATATTTCCTTATTGTCATTTTAATTCATAGGATCATTCCTAGTAGTAGTTAATTGTGTTATCTTATATAAATCTGGGTAGTTTACAGGATTTATTAGTGAATTATACTATTTTATATTGGTTCTCTGATTTCAACAAATGGCCTAGATTTTAGAATTTTATATTTCTTTCTTTCTCAATAAATTAAACTTGATTCCTCCTCTGACTTTACATAACTACAATTATATGAAAATAACATGATCTATAACTTATTGTTTTGTGCAGTAGTTAATTAACACTACAGTTATTAAAATAATTAATTATGAACATTGTTTATTAATCTGCACAATTTAACATATTGCAGATACAGCTTAAACATATCTCTTTTGACTATTTTCAATCTAACATAGCATACCTTTTAGTACATTATTACTGGTATGTAGGTTATTATTTATCAAACATAATTCTTTTTTAAAACACATAACATAAATCTTATTTTCTAATAAACCTTACAAATACATTTATTTAATACATTGATTTTAGGACTGTGAAATAATAGTCTATTTAAACATGTTACACTTATTCATACTATATTAGTACCATTCCTTTTTGGTTTAAATCATTATTATTGTGATTCCCCACATCAGCAAACATTAATTCCCATACTCTATTTATTATCATCCTTTTTTACAAAGGTCTTTTAAATAAGGATTTACATAAAAATAATAAAATACTGGAAACCTTCCATTTTATTATTTTATCATGCTGTTTATTATTAGACTTTAAAGTTGTGATATAGCATACTACTAAGTTATAGTATCACCAACTTTAAGTTTATTGCATTTTTTAAAAAACACTTATACAAATTCACTTTCACTGTTGGTTCTGATATTCTGAGTCTTATTATCTCAGACCAGACCTTTAGTCATCATGGACCGTTAAGACTAGTTTATTTTCTTTATTACACAATAGCTTTAGCCGGTGCACTTCTTATAACGCTATACAACACTTTAGTTTTCTCAATAATTACATTTTTATAAGATTTTGGGGATGTTATACTTTCTTTGGCATAGTTTTTGTGGGTTTGGGATTGATAGTAGTTTATATAATAATAGGTTTTACTACGGTGTTTCTTTCATACTATGTCTTCCTCTCCTCCTGTCTTCCTTCTTGTCCTTCTTCATATCTTCCTTCTGGTATTCATTCTTGTCCCTCTTCTAGTTTTCATTCTTGTCCCTCGTCTAGTCTTCACTCTTCTGTTCTTCTTTCCTCATTCTTGGGAAAACCAAGGTACTTGGTGTTATCACGACTGAGGTTTAGCTTGGAGTATTGAATTTCTTCACTGAACTGACTTTATTCTCCTATTTGTTTTTAGAGTATTTTGGTATTCACCACTCTTTGATTGAGTCTCTTTTTTTCGGGATATTGTCTTATGTAACTGGTTTACTGCTCTGAGCTTCCTGGGTAACGTACTGGTATTATTTATGAGTTGATGAGTTGCTTCAATACTTTCTTTGGTTTCTTTTAACAGTGGTTTTTATATATTATGTAGTGAGGATTTTTATCTTATTGTGTTTCATTCCTCTGATTTATTTAAATGTCATTTAATATTATTACAACATTTTTTGATGTAATTAAATTTTATCATTTCATATGATTTACAATGTAGTGGATTTTCTGTCACGCTACAAATTATATACAACTCCAAGTTCAAAGATGTTTAAAATGTCAACTACATGGTTCAACTGAATAGTTGATCTGCTTCATATCGACGAATTCAGTCGGAGTACAGGGCCAAGCACTTTGTAAGGTTTAGTAGTATCGCAAAAGCCAGTTGGTTCACACGTTTCAGAGTTTCTTGGCGCCAAGATTCGGTCGGGTTAGATGAACTGTTTTCATTCTACGTTTCGTCAGAAAACTAAAAATAAACAGTTTTTTCGGTTTGTACAACTACGTTTCTCTTAAAAATCGTGTTCGGGTTAAAGAAATTTAACTTTTACGATAATTAATAGTTCTCATTGTTCGGTTGACTAGTCATCTGGTCGTTATTACGACGCTACCAGTAGTATAACGGTTGTAATTTGGGTACGTTGAAAATTAACGGGCAGGCATCAACCGGTTAGTAATGACACATAATGACACTACAGAAAATGATTATTACATGTTTCTAAACTTGTAATAATAATCTTCTAAAACTGCGGTCTTACTTGTACACGCGAGTTGTTAATTTATATTTCGTTTGTACATAGTTTGTCTCTCCGATTTCCTCATGTTCACTTTGATCTTCTCCTTTTTCTTACTACCAAAAATGTTTCTGTGACCCCTAAATTGTACCTTCAAAAATACTCCACCTCTCTGCTTCTTCTTAAGTTATTATTATGACGTTCCAACAGATAATTGGTGTCAGCATGTTAAAGTAGTCTCGTGTAGAAAGCTGGCGACCTCGGTCACCAAAAATGCCGAAGCCCGACAATGCGACTGTTTGTTCCCCTAAAGCAAAAGTCAGATGGTGTAGCCACCAACTTTATTGATTAAAGCAAGTACCTATGAAGCCACGTTGATAGTAACCTCCGGGTCCTGATTTCCGAGATTATTCTCTAGTCTCCGTTGGAAAGCCTTCGGTCCCGTTCACGGCAAGTCTCTGAACGCGGCGAATGCCTAACAGGCGGCCGTGGCATATCGTCCAGACCAGCGCGATTCCTTGGAGTGACGTATTAAACTCCACAGGAACCTCAGGTCGTTTCCTCATTTCTCAAGTTTGGAAGCTCACAGTAGTTTAGCTATAAAATCAACGCCTGTCTGTGCACGCAATTCTCCCGACCAGCCTAGTGCGCAGCGAAACGTACGATCGCGCTAAGACCCGAACAATCAGTCCAGGTAAAAGTTACCCGCGAAACTGTTTGTCTGTGTGCTTTGTTAGAAATGAAGTAATTCGTGGAGGTGTTCGAGTTCCTACCCTGTCCGATTCTGTCCAGTCGTTGGTTATAGCTCTCTTTATTGCAGCTACGACCTCCTCCTTCCCCTACTTTACCGAGTATCAGCATCACAGGACCTCAATCCCCCGATCCAGGTCAAACGCCCTCGAACGATCCTTGATGACTCGCCATAAAGACATCCTCGTCTAACTTCTTGTTAACAGCCCTGGAGTTGACATTTTCAGACTGCTCCGCCCTAGCACGATCTCCACGCTGTTGTTGATGCTACCTCTGCCACCGGTACGGGGGCTCTCTGCCTCACCGACGCCTCAGTAGTCTGCTTGCTGGGCTTGAGACAGGTGACGCCTGTCGCCTCAATCGGTTCCAACAGTTGTGCCTCACCTTCAAGTCTTCATCTCCCGCCATCTAGCGAATAACCGCGTTGGCGGTTTCACTAATATTAGGCACCTGTCGACTGTATCAGCATTAAATTACCTTCTGGCAGCCCTTGGGCTCGACCTAGATGCTGCAGTCAAGCCACGGGTTCTAAGATTCAAACCAGTGTTACATGTTTTGTCTGTGTGCGTTGTTGAAGTCATTAACGTTCCCTTCGGTTTGAAGTCACGCGCATTGTAATCCAATTTGAACCATGATGTAGCAACTTCTGGTAATTGACTTAAGATTAGAAGAATACTTCCCATTTCCTAGCGTGTACGTAATATATTCATCTCGTATTTAGACGACCTTGTCAACAATACCTTTACTTCGATTGTACCTTTGTAGACGTTTGTGTTGTATTGAACAGAACCGATACACGACGACTGTTACGATTCCCGTGGTTTCGAGAAAACTGTGTCCTTTTGACTTGGGAAATATACAACATTTTTGAACTAATTCATTTGGTAGTAACACCTTAAATATAAGACATAGCCCTTATTATTTTCTTCGTATTCGCTTTGAACCGACAAGCCAGTAGGGGTACCATCGTTGTATGGTCTGTCCGTGCTTCTCATTTAGATCGGCTTAGAGACACTTAATTTAGTAGCAGTTCTATATCGGAAAACATTTATCCGTTGTGTTTATTCTGGTTATAATTTCTAATGAGCAGTGCGAGCAACTTTATTCGAGATTCATTGTGAACATCGTCATACGATCGTCTTAGCAGAACTGTTGAATAATTCTTCAGATTTTGTCTTCGGTTTGTTGCCTGATTATATTTGTAACTTCTTATTAAATTATTGAAACTGCGTGTTATTGAAATGCGTTTGAAAGAGCTGTTTTTGTATGCTAATTTGCATCGGCGTTTTTTGAAAATATTATATTTCAACTGTTACGTTTCACCCAGGGAACTTACATCGGAGGCATTTGTTTACTTTTGTCATGTGGCTACTTTTGTAATATAAAAATTTCTCGCTCTCACTTCCCGCCCTTCTTTACAATTCTTTCTAGTTCTCTTGGCTGTCCATGCGTTTTTGTCTGATCTGATCTGGTCTGCTGTCATGTTTTCTGTGGTCCCGACTGTACCATAGTTTATTGGACGCAAAAACGCCACACACCTCTCGTACGTCAAAATATTGTAGATTCGATCGGATGACGTGTATCTGCAGATTATATAAGATGTTGCATAATGTTGGTCATCAGATGTCTCATTTTGTTGATTAATACGTGCGCTTGTGGTATGTGAAAAATGGTTTCATTGTAGACACGTGTTGCTCTGTGGGATGTTTTATGGTTCCGTCCGAATGCGGTTCACAAAAATGTAGTTCGTACCAATCTTGACCTTGACATTTAAAGTCAACTTTTTTCATGCATTATACGACTGTAGATTCTACATCGAGAAATGGACGGGGGTCATGTTAGTTTAAACGCATGGGGTACGGAGTTTGTGTCTGCAAATTTATATCGTGCGATGTGTTCATTAACCCTTCAGGACGTATTCACTGTTCACTGGTTTGTGGGGAGACTTAATATATGGCGTCTAAAATAATTTCTAGGCAGTCTCAGCGCTCAGCCAGATGTAATACAGTCGCCTGGTTAACTTTGTTGTCGGTCCGCTTACAGAGTATTATGTTACCGTACTTTTGAAGTAAATAGTCTGATCCAAATCGACTGTCATATTGAGAAAAACCATAAGGTTTCAATTATTGTTGAAATTTCTGTAATGACGGTTGGAAACTAACGTGTATTGTGTGACATATATAACTGTGAATTTCAGGGCCGATTGCATTGAGGATTCACACAATACGCACATTATATAATCGTACACGACTCAGTCAAGAGCTTACTAATTTAAAAATGTGTGGGTTTTAACTTTGTAATATATTAAAACTTGTTTATTTTTTAATCTATATATTAATACGCGAAGAGAAAACTTTGTACCCCTTTTTAAGCATATTGCGCGCACGGAGGAGTGTGAGATTTGGCATAGTTAAAGTTTATATGGAGAAGGAGTGCAGAAAGCTAAAATTTATATAGTGTTACAAATACATTAAATAAAATAAAATAAAACATTCATTTGCACTTGAAAATTCATTTAAACTTTTTCAAACTGTAAACTGGTAATTGTTAAAAATAAAATAATTTTGTTGCCAGGCAATAAAATTATAATTTTTTCATTTTAGTGTACGTTCATACTGCCAATGTCAAACACATAATAGTCTGTCGTTTGTTTACGTTCATACTGCCAATGTCAAACACATAATAGTCTGTGGTCAAACAGTCGCACAGAGTAGAGATTGTCGCCAAAGAATTTTAAAATGGTGCCAACAAATAATTACTGACAGATTGACTGAATGAGCTGTGAATTTTGTGTGATTTCAAATGTTCCTTTTTCAATAGTCTGTGTAGTGTATGTCAAGGCAAAAAAGCGTTTATTTTATATTTTGTATATTAGATATCTGTGTTTTATATATTAATGTGCAGTTGAAAGTGAAATACAGCTTGCTTAATATACACCTGTTGCAAAAGGAAAATTTTGTAGCAGCAATTTGAATTGACTTACTCTCGCCTAATTATTATTGGTGGTTTCAAAAAAGTGAGTACATTTTATTATTTTTAAATTAAACCCTGTCTAATCTTAGTTTCAGTAATTTCATTACATGTTTTTTTTTACATTCAGATATTCGCACCTACTTCCATTATGCCTCGACGTAGAACATTGACGGGTCGGAGTGAGAGACAAAGAAGAAGGAATATATATTCGCGTGAAAGTCAAAATGATAATAGACCAAATGCAAATTTAAATAGTGTAAATAGTATACAAAATGATGAAATTATTTTGAGGGATACATTTAAATGCGCACTGAATGTCATTCCAAGAAATTTTAATACTTTTGATTGTGGATGCATTTACAATGCAGGTTTTGCAATGCAAAACATTTCGAATCTGAGGTCACTTTAGGTGAAAGGACATTCACCTCATTCACTTCATGTTGTCATAAGAGTAAACCAATATTACCGGCCTTAAGTCAAAATGAATACTTTAAATCATTGTATGATGGACTTACTTCAAATGAACCTTCAATAAAAAGAAAGTCAAAAAATTATTTTGAAAACATTCGTAAATACAATTCATCATTTGCTATGGTTAGCTCAGAAGCTAAAATTTCGGATACAGCTACGCGTGGAGTGTATCATTTTAAAATACATGATGTTTTTTATCACAGATCTGGTCCAATGACTGCTGGATATGGTCGCTCACCATGTTATGCGCAATTACATTTTTATGATGTTGACACTGCTGTCAATTATAGATTACGTGAACACTATAATCAAACATGCAATAACAATATAATGCCCGAAATCTCTCTTGAAGTGGAACGCATTAATCCGTTCGTTCGGTCATTCATTGCAATGAAAAATCATTCTTGGATTTCGTTGTCCATGACGTGTCTGTCCGTTACTTAACTAAATATCACTATAATATTGACGACTCGGAACACAAAGTTTTTTATAAGTAAAAACGTAAAGTTTTACCTTACAGCCTAAACCGGCTTTCACCTATAGAAGGCTTCATCAGAGGCTGTCGTTAGTAGCGCTGCTCCTAACACCCTAAACGAACATCCTAAACGAACAGACACAATTCAAATCGCACGCATTATTCGAACACATCTCACCACACACACACAGCTTCAATCTTTCGAAACACTTTCTCGTCGCCAACAACAAGACGAGCAGCGCTACTAACGACAGCCTCTGATGAAGCCTTCTATAGGTGAAAGCCGGTTTAGGCTGTAAGGTAAAACTTTACGTTTTTACTTATAAAAAACTTTGTGTTCCGAGTCGTCAATATTATAGTGATATTTAGAAAAATCATTGTCAGAGAGTTGAAAATCAAAATAAAGAAATTTGTATGCTCATTAAAGTAAATCGTGATTTAGATCTACGCCGTTATAATGATGCAGTTCAAACTGTTGTAGCAGTAATATTTAGTACAGTTGATGGTGAGCCACCCTTTGAACGAAATATGGTTTCGTTTTCAAAAGTTAATGGTACCATTAAAAATATCTCTGTTTTGGATTCATCATAGGACCTTTTAGCGTATCCATTAATTTTTCCAAATGGTGATACTGGGTGGCATATCAATATTTCTCATAATATACCAACTACATCTAATTCAAGAGCGCCCAGAAATAAATTAACCATGCTTTAGTATGCAGCCTATCGACTTGCAATTAGAGAAGATTTTAGCATGTTGCACCATTCACAAAAATTATTTCTGCAGTGGATAGTTGATATGTATGTGAGAATAGAGGGCACAAGGTTACATTTCATTCGACAAAATCAAACAAGTCTTAGGTCTGAAGTTTACAACAATTTAACAGATTATTTAGAATTGAACCCCAATGGCAATAATGTTGGCCGTAGAGTAATTTTACCATCTTCATTCAATGGATCTCCAAGAAATATGTATCAGAATTATTTAGATGCAATGTCAATTGTACAACATTTCGGAAAGCCTTCTTTGTTTGTTACAATGACTTGCAATCCAAGTTGGCCTGAAATAGTTAGCAATATTGGTGTAGGTGAGTCAGCTAATTTTCGACCTGATATTGTTGTGCGTGTATTCAAGTCCAAACTGAAAGCATTAATTGAGGGCCTTACACTAAAAAAAATCTTCGGTAAAGTTGAAGCACTCATTTATACAATTGAGTTTCAAAAGAGAGGATTGCCTTATGCTCACATTTTACTCTCTTTAAATGAGCAAGATAAAATTGTTAACGCTACCGATATTGATAAAGTTGTATCTGCGGAGATTCCTAACATTCAAACACATCCTACATTACATGAATATGTTGTAAAACACATGATCCATGGTCCATGCGGTGTACTTAATCCAAATTCTGTATGTATGAGAGATGAAAAATGCACAAAAGATTATCCAAAACGATTTAATGAATTTACATGTGAATCATTAAATGGATATCCATTATACAGAAGGCGTGATAATGGTATTAATGCTGAAGTTCGCGGTAGTTGCCTCGACAATCGTTATGTTGTACCATACAATCCGTATTTACTTGCCAAATTTAATTGCCATATAAATGTTGAAGTATGCACTACAGTTAAAAGTGTTAAATACATTTATAAATATGTGTATAAAGGCTATGACAGTGCATCTGTTGAATTAGGTTCAGAGAGAAATGAACCAGGTCAAGAAATACAAATTGATGAAGTTAAAAATTTTTTAAATGGCCGTTATGTCGGATCAACTGAAGCTGTATGGCGCATCTATGAATTACCAATGCATTTTCAATCACATGTCATCGTTAGACTTGACATTCATTTACCGCGTAGACAGAATGTTTACTTTCGAGAAGGGCAAGAACGTCAAGCAATTGAAAATGCAAGACAAACAAAATTATTAGCATTTTTTGAATTGAATCGATCAGATCCATCAGCGCATGAATATAAGTATATTGAAATTCCTTTGCATTATGTGTGGGAAGATTCCCGAAAAATGGAAGAAGAGAAGGCGTGGAGGTGATAAAATCATTACACGCATATATGTAGTATCACCAAAAGACATCGAACTTTTCCATTTACGATTGCGTTTATTACATGTCTGTGGTCCAAAATCATTTGAGGATGTTAGAACATACAATGAATTATACACACTTCTTTTGTTGAAGCGTGCCATGCTCGCGGCATTGCTTCAAATGATAATGAATGGCGCGAATGTTTAAATGAAGCAAAAGAATTACATTCACCAAAACAAATGCGAAATTTATTTGGTTACATTTGTGCATTAAATGTGCCAGCCAATGCATTGACGTTATGAAATGAATTTAAAGTATATCTTAGTGAAGATTTTTTGAGAGATTACAACGAAGTATCCTTTAACACAGCTCTATTAGAAATTGAAGATATTTTGAATGTTCATAATTTGTCATGTCAAGAACCTGGTTTACCAGTTTCCACGTATTTGCAGAGAACAGCCGAAGCAAATGCTATTGATCCAATAGAACAAGAGTTTCTGTTTTGTGAGCATTATGAAACTGCAAATATTGAACAGCGTAATCTAATTGATCGTGTGATTCGTGAAGTTTTGCAACATGATACTGGATCTAATGTTTTTTAATGAAGAAATTTGTGTTAGTGGTTGAAATCACAATCAGAATGATCACAGTTGCACACCACTATAATTTTTATATAGTGGTGTGCAACTGTGATCATTCTAATGTTTTTTGTTTAACCGCTCATGCAGGTTGTGGAAAAACATTCACACAAACAGCAATCATTCACAAATTAAATTCGCTTAATCTTAGTTGCATTGCAACAGCGTTCAGTGGCATAGCTTCAACTCTATTACTTGGAGGTAGAACTTTACACAATGTGTTTAAATTGCCTATACCCATTTTGGAAAATTCTGTAGCGAATATTACCGCAAATAGTAGCTATGGACGATACATAAATTCATCAACATTGATAATTATTGATGAAATTTCTATGTGCCCACTGCAAGTGTTGAAAATCATAGATAGATTATTGCAGGATCTATGCGATAAAAATGATAAACATAAACTATTTGGAGTGAAAACGATACTTCTGTGCGGTGATTTTCGGCAAATCTTACCAGTTGTCCCACATGGATCACGTGCAACTTTAATTGAAACTTTTGTCACGAGTTGGCATAAATTTGTTTATTTTCATAAAGTAACGTTTACTCAAAATATGAGAGCCTTACCAAGTGAAATAGAATTTGTCAAATTCTTGAAAAAATTGGTAATGATGAAGCCCCACAATTCCCTCAGTTTGGTGAAAATATTATTCAAATACCTCAGCAATTAATAGGAGATGAAAATAATATTATTAATAAGGTGTATGGAAATATTTCCGAAAACATACTCTCAGATAACATATTGAAGTCAGTTATTTTAGCACCTAAAAATGATGATTGTACTTTTATTAATACTGATATACTTAATCGAATACCAAGTGAACAGAAAACATATCATAGTTACGATAAAATAATTTGTGATGATGACAATGAAATCAATAACTATCCAGTAGAGTTTTTGAATTCTTTGACTATTAGTGGTTTGCCACCACATAAGTTAGTATTGAAAGTTAATTGCATCGTTTTACTGATCAGAAACTTAAATACAAAGGAAGCATTAGTCAATGGAACAAGAATGCGCATCAAGTGTATGCATCGTAATGGTATTGATTGCGAAGTTTTAACTGGAACCGCACGCAATAAGAGAATTTTGATTCCACGTATAAATTTAACATATTCCGGTACTGTTTTACCATTTAACTTTCAAAGAACTCAATTTCCAATTATACAATTATACCCGCATTTGCGATGACAATAAATAAGTCTCAAGGACAAACATTCGAAAAAATTTGAATTTTATTGAGGCAGCCAGTTTTTACACATGATCAATTGTACGTCGGAGCAAGTAGAGTTCGATCGTTAGAGGTTTGAGATTTTATATTTCCGAATATAATGGCCAAGGGCATTTAGCAAATGATGAAAGAGTTTTTACAAAAAACATCGTTTACACAGAAGTTCTGAATCATTAAATTCACTTTCAAACTATTTTAAGTTCAATGGAGAACATTTATTTTTTTAACCGCCCGGTTTTTTTGATTTAATGAAAAATATATGAAAAAATACGAGGCACGTATTTTTTATTTTTTATTAATTTTTTATTTAAATTTTATATAATTCGAAAATGTTGAGGTATGGTTAAAAATAATTAATAATTTAAGTACAGGAGCAAACACACTTTATTGAAGAACAGTTTAGTAGCAAGTATACATAAAACGGGCACACGAAATACACATTACAAAAGCAGATTTAAAACTGAACTTAACTGGTCGGGTGCATCTCTGTTTATATAGAAAAAGGCTTCCAGATTTTTCCTTTTATTTAAAACTACCAGAACATTACTTTTGTAGACTTCTCACAGTAAACAAGCATGTGTGTGGGCTGAGGCCCCGCCCAGGTAGCTAGACCTCCCACCGCACAATACAAACTTTCACTTTACAATAATAGGTATACTTACTTAAAATTGAATGTAGAGTTTTCTAGTAAATTCTCAACACCCTCCCTAAAACTCTACATTCTCACAATCACATTAATTTAAAAATTCATTTTTACTCTTAAGTCCAAGTTTAGATCTTAATTAAACAAATTTTGGTTTTGACAAAGCTTTCGTAAGTATATCAGCAACTTGTTCATCACTTTTAACATAATGCACATCAATTTCTCCATTTTGAAAACAATCACGTACATAATTATATTTCACATCAATATGTTTTGTCCTTTGATGGAATTCAGGATTACTTATAAGTTTTAATGCACTCATATTATCTATATATAAATCATATTTATCAGTCTTACAATCGCATTCATTAAATAACTTCTTTAACCACATTATTTCAGTTGTTGCTAATGCTGCACTTACAAATTCTGACTCGGTTGTTGATAATGATACAGATTGTTGCTTCTTACTTCGCCAAATAATTGCAGCATTTGCATACATACAAGCTACGCCAGAAGTTGATTTACGTGTAACTGTATCGCTAGCATAATCAGCATCACTATAAGCTTTAAAGTTGCCATCCTTACAATATAGTAATCCAAAATCAATCGTACCTTTTAGATAACGTAAAATTCGTTTAACAATTGACCAATGAGCTACACTTGGTTTGTCTAAAACTCTAGATACAACATTTACAGCAAAACTTATGTCCGGACGACTTACAGTTTGCAAAAACATCAAATTGCCGACAGCTTCACGATAAGGTACATTACTTACAATAGTTTTTGATAAATATTCATCATGATTACAATCAATTGGCGTGGATACAATATTAGCTTCTGACATATTAAACTTTTCTAAGATTTTGTTAATATAAGTACTTTGATGAATGAAAACAGACCCATCATTCAATCTACAAATTTCCATTCCAAGATAATTAGTAACTTCTTTAGTACTAGTAATTTTAAATTTTTTACTCAAATCATTCAACAATTTATCAATCAAACTTTCATTTGAAGCTGCAATAAGTCCATCATCAACATAAATTGCTAACAAGATCTTATTATTATTATTGTTATATATGTATAAACATGGGTCACCCGTACTTTGACAAAAATCTAAATTTACAAGAAAATTAGTGAAGTGCTCAGTCCAGCATCTTGGTGTTTGTTTTAAGCCGTATAAACTTTTCATTAATTTACATACGCGTGAGCTTCCATCATCAAAACCTTCAGGTTGTTTCATATATATATCTTCCTTTAAGTCACCGTATAAAAAAGCCGTTTTTATATCAAATTTACCGATATGTAAATTTTCACGAGCAGAAATACTAAGTATCAATCTTATTGTATCAAAGCGAACAACCGGACTAAAAGTTTCTTTATAATCTATATCTTTCTGTTGCGAATAACCTTTAATAACCAACCGCGCTTTATAACGTTCTGTACCATCTGGATTGAGCTTCTTCACAAAAACCCAACGATTGTTAATCACCTTTTTATTTTTTGGCTTTTCTACTAATACCCATGTCTTATTTTCATACAAAGAGTTCATTTCGTCCTGCATTGCAGCTTGCCAACTATCTTTTTCTTTACTTGTAATTGCTTCGTTATAATTAGATGGTAACTTTTCAGCAATAAACGTGATCGGACATCCATAATATTCTGTAGGTTTTAATTTTGTTCTATCGCGCAATTGTCGTTCAGTTTGATTGTTATCGCTATTTGAAGATTGTAAAGGTTCTCTTTCTTCAAACTCATTTGATCCATTTTTAAGTAAAAGTTCATTATTTTTAGGAGTTATAATTTCATTTTCTTCAGTTTCTTTATTATTATTGTTCAAAGAATTCAAAATAATTGAATCAGCTAATACTCTTTCAGGTTTAAAAAATACATCTCTACTTATAATGACATCTCGCACTTCCGGAACATATACACGATAACCTTTACAATCCTCATGATATCCGACCAGATAACCCCTCATCGATTTTTTATCAAGTTTCTTACGCTTTTCTTTTGATATATGTACATAACACATGGTTCCAAATATTTTAAATCTATCAACAGTAGCTGTTTTTCCATTCCATAACTCATAAGGAGTTTTATTATTTTGTTTTGTTGGGCCTGTTCTATTAATTACATGTACAGCAGTATTCATTGCTTCTGCCCATAAGAATAGAGGTAAGTTTGAATTTGAGTATAACATTGATCGAGCAGCCTCTACAATGATTCGGTTATCGTGCTCTGCAATTGAATTTTGTTCGGGCGTATATGGAACATTAATCGAATATTTTATACCTTTACTATTTAAAAAAGAGATCACAGCTTTGTTATCGTATTCTTTACCACCATCAAAATGAATTTCTTTAATATTTGTTGCAAATTGATTCTCAACCCCGATACAAAATGATTTTAGTTTTTCTATTACTTCAGATTTTTCTCGAATAAAATGAATTTCTCTATAACTTGAAAAATCGTCTTTAAAAGAAACAAAATATAACTTTCTACCGAGAGACTCTACTTCCATAGGACCACAAACGTCAGTATAAATTATTTCGCGAGTTTTAGTGGCACGTCGATCTTTTTGTGAAAAGGCAATCTATGATTTTTGCCATAAGCGCAACCTTCACAAAAGAAATTTTCATCCGTAAATTTTATATTTAGATTTTTCAAAAAATTCTTCACATGTTTTACATTTTGATGACAGTCTTTCGTGCCATAATTGTAAAACATTACCGTTGGAAATGCTCGATCTACTCTTTTGTTCTACCACGTTACATTCTTTTGGAATTAAAGTTTGAATGTCTAATTTTAGCAAACTACCAGGCTCATATTCGGAACCAGTTACAAGAATTTCATTACCATGCTTTAAAGTACATCTCGTAGCATTATGTGTTATTTCATAATCTATACCCCTTTTACCCGCATATTTAACAGAAAACAGATTATACATTGAATCAGGAACATATAATACATTATAGATAGTACCTTCTACTCGTTCACTATTTTTATAAGTTTCAAAGTCAATATTACCTTTACCATATGCAGACATTGTCATACCGTTGCCCATTCTTACACTGACTGGTGTTGTATATTCTTCGAACGTTGAAAACCATTCTCGATGCTTCGACATATGATCCGTCGCACCCGAATCCACAATCCAGAGATCATCCCGATTGCCACAGCTGCCTTTGTCACCTATTAGTGCTATCCTCGATGTTTTCTTCTGTCCAGAAGACGAGTTACTTCTTTCTTGATTATTCGACCATCTTCGCTGTCCGTTATTCTTATTCATGAAGCAATTGTTACTTTTATGACCTTTTCTTTTGCACGTATAACACCTGAAGCAGTCCCTTTTTAAATGACCTTGTCTTCCACAATTATAACACTGCTCTTGTTTCAAATTATTCTTCTCATATTTATAAGAGTCATTCTTCTGTTCTTTATGACCGATTTTCAGATTAGCTAGCAACGCTGTCGTCTCTTCGTGTACTTCCTTTTGCTCTTGTAATCTAAATTCTTCTGCCATCAAGCGCTCAGTCAAATTTTCGAGATTCTTCTTATCGTCAGATACCGAATCCCAAGCACTGTGAAAATGATTAAACTTTTGTGGCAAAGATGTTAAAACACGAGTCATCACCATAGTCTTTTCAATTTTTCCCCCGAGATTTTTCATTTTTCTACGCCATATTTTTGAAATATTATACGTAACACTTTCACTCTCTGTCCACTTAAACTCAAAAAATTGTTTTTGAATCATCGACAGATTTTCATCAGATTTTAGATCATATGCTGTATTCAATTTGTCCCACATCTCCTTGGCAGTAGAACAACCCATTATAAGTTCGAGAGGCTTTCTCTCCACTGTTGTAACAATTAACTTTCTGGCAATTTTGTCCGCCTTCTTGAACTTTTCCAACAACGCGTCACGATCTTCTGCACCTGCAGCTGGCTCGGCTAATCTTCCTTCGCAAACATCCAGCACATCATCATCCTCTTCCATCAACGTGCGTACTACGAAGCGCCATTGATGCCAATTATCTTTGTCTCGAAGTTTTTCAATTTTTATATTCGGTTCCATTTTTGCACAAATATTTTATACTTGCACTCCAATTACACACTGCACTCCGATTTTAAAATGCCACTGGGCCCATAACCTGTTGAGGTATGGTTAAAAATAATTAATAATTTAAGTACAGGAGCAAACACACACTTTATTGAAGAACAGTTTAGTAGCAAGTATACATAAAACGGACACACGAAATACACATTACAAAAGCAGATTTAAAACTGAACTTAACTGGTCGAGTGCATCTCTGTTTATATAGAAAAAGGCTTCCAGATTTTTCCTTTTATTTAAAACTACCAGAACATTACTTTTGTAGACTTCTCACAGTAAACAAGTATGTGTGTGGGCTGAGGCCCCGCCCAGGTAGCTAGACCTCCCACCGCACAATACAAACTTTCACTTTACAATAATAGGTATACTTACTTAAAATTGAATGTAGAGTTTTCTAGTAAATTCTCAACTGAAAAAGATAGGAAAAATAACTGTGTAGCCTTGGCGAAACCTGGTCAGTATGGCAATAAAAAAAACCCAAGGAAATGTCAAAAAACGCGTTATTGCTTTTTAAATATGGCTTAGCCAAGCTAAACCTCATTTTTCCTATCTTTCATATTTTTCAAATAACTCGAAAATTAATGCATATAAAAAAAATTTAAAAATTATATAAGCTTTGTAGCAGATAATCTTCAAACTGTTTTCGAATTTTGTACCTTACCAAAAATGAAGTGTAATCCACTGGAATTGAAAACAATGTATCTTATGAACAATGTGACTTCTATGAATGTCAAGTCTCATTTTTATTAGCGTTTATTTGATTCAATAATAACATGAAAAAATTAAAACTGACAATGAATTATATCAAAAAATAAATACGAATACAAGCTGTAATTGTGTTTTTTTTTCAACTGTTACTAACATTAAATTTTAAATTTCATAGGTATTGCAGGGAGTTAAGGCAAACAACACACGCTAATGACGTATTTGTACACGCTCGCAGCTGACGTAATAGAACAAAATTCAAAAAAATTATATGCAATGATTATAGAGGTATACTCTTTGACAAAAGAACCTCAATAACGTTCAAACTTAAAAATTTAATGAATTACGGTCGAATTTCGACCACTGGGCGACCACTAGTATAATTAAATACATTACACGTGTTCGCAAGAAAAGATTTTATGAATCTGAGACTTGTTACAAGTGTGAAATATTTTAGTAGATTAACAGTGAGTGTTCCGGATGTACAGAATGTTGGGGTTTTACTGAATAAATTAAAATTGTTATATTTCATTTTTTAAATTTAATGTCGCCGTGAAACGCTTTTCGCCGGTTCGGTAATGGCGTCCGTAATTGAAAAGGAGCCGGGAGACGGTCGTTATTAAATTGCGTTCTTTGAAGACGCTGTTTTTCCCCTGTTACGTTAAGTCCTGTTTTGCCGTCCAAACTGTCGCATGCAAATTTTGTTTGTCCATGATGTATTTGGTGAGCGAATCAGTAATGTTTACGCAGAATAAAAATTTATTTCTACTATATCACAGTGTAACGTACGAGGGTCATAAAAGAGATCAATAGCAGTAGTAGAAAAACGGTTTCAGTATGACACTTTTTTTTTTACTTTTCAACATAATCCCCAGAAACATTAATACACTTGTTCCACCTCTGAATAAGCTGCAAAGAAATCTTCGTGTTGATGTTGGAGCCAGTTTAGAACGTTTTCTTTGATCTCGTTATTGCCAAAACACTTTGTGCCATATAAGTAGACCAAACAATTGAAAATTAGATGGAGCCAAGTCTGGAGTGTACGGTGGGCCAGGTAGTCTCACAAGCCAATTTTTTAATTGTTTCATGCGTTAACTGAGCTGTATGTGAACAGGCGTTTTCATGAAGGAAATTGACGCCTTTGAGCAGAAATCCAGTACGTTTCCACATCACTGCCGGCTTTACTTTATTGATAAGCACTTTAGAGTTGTATGTACTGTTTATTGTCCACTGAACTTCTAAAAATGACAAAAAACCAGGCGTGGAGTTGAAGCATAAACTGGAAGTCCAGAACGATGCTCGTCAGTCACTAAAAATATTTGACCATTTCTAAACTGTTCTACCTACTTATAAAAATTTTCATGGTCGATACAGCTTTTCCGTATTGTTTTCCAAGAGTAAATTTTAGCCGGTTTTTCACCTTCAGATAGCAAAAAGCGGGTCACTGCACATTGTTCAACTAATTCTGAAACTTCAAGAGGACTCGTCTTCTTTAATTGAGAATTTGAGGTTATAAACAAAACAATTCTAATCAAACAGCTGATCAAAACTCATCACAGGGATGCCAGCTTATGGTTCTGTAACTATCGTACTCCGCCTACAAACCGGTTTTCCTTGAGAGTTGTGTCTTTAATTATTGTATGATCCTCGTACATGTCAAGACGGCTATGTGTAAGATTGTCATTCAAAAACCTCAGAAATAACGCTGACAATTGTGATGAAGATCTTTATTTAATATAAATTGTTGAGTTAATTAATGTTTAAGTTGGTCCGAGTTTCAAAACTTTTTGCCAGTTGACGCCAACATATACTGGGTACTTGTTACAATTTATTGCACCAGTTATAAGGGGGGATACAACATCAGGAGCAGCTATTTTGTTTTTCTGATCGGTGGCACGTTATAGGCAGACATGACAGGTTCAGTACGGCCGAGTGGAAACTGAGTTAAAATTGATTTTTAATTAAAAAAGAATCGCCGTGTTGATATCATGCAACACACCACGCACCTGTGTGTTCAGTAAACAGTTATTTCAGTTCCTCGTAGTAGTGCTCAATGTCGTACCAAACATACACTTTATGTTCACTCGTATCAAGATTTATTCCGGATAGTGATAATTAATTAAATATAATATTATTAATTATTGATAAGCTGTTCCACATTGCCATAGATACCTTAGTCTGTTAATATTTTATAGACGAAATGAGATTTAGCAGTAACGCGATTTCTTGTTCTGTTTCTTCTATATGAAAAAAGATTCAATGTGATTTCATCTGAAGAGACAGGTAAGTATATGGAGGTATTTCGCACCATATATGAAGTTATTATTATTCTTTTTTTAAGTTTATTGAGGATACCATGTTTTGTAAAAAATTAAATCAGTACGTAAAACGTACGAATCATAGACGCTCAAGCAGAAAACCTGTGGTATCATTATTTTCTTGGTGTTATTGGTCGAACCAGACTTATTGGGTTGACACCAATGTCACGAACTTATTAACATTACAAATTAACAATAACGTTAATGTTAACACGTAAAAACGTTTAAAGCTTAACATAGACCATGTCGTTGTGTATAACGCTAGAATGTAAATTTTGGAGTACCTACTCATGTTCATTGTCTGGAACAAGTGGAGTTGTAGATCATTTCCTCCTTCGTCTGTGCCGCAATAGCCACGGAAGTAAGATTCACATAATGTTATCGTGTAATAGGCACATTATATATCACTGCATAATTGTTCTTCAGTTTACCTTTAAATATTTTTATCATGCCTTTTAAATATCTTTTAAGTGTATTCCTGAATTTCCAAGTCTTCACTGTTCACTGTTAAATTTTCCTCCCGTGTGCTTTCTCGTTCGTTTTTTTTTTAGTTCCGTAGACTTAAAAAATTGCAGTTTATCGTGTCGGTCGTGCAAGAGTTGGTATGATTTATGTTCTGTGTGCACTTTCCACCTATTGTCCTTGGGAAAACGCCTTAATTTATTCGTTATTGTAAATTCAGTATAGACAGTGTGGTCATACAGTGTTATATCCTGTCGATGGTTACATAAAATTACAGGCTGTGTAAGTTAGTAATTACACGTTAGGCACTGAAAACGACTACAAATTATAATAATTGTGTTAGTTACAGAGAGAGCAATGGTTAGTATTCGTGTCAGCACAGAGCTACTACAGTGATTACGTGCATGTGACAGTCAAACTCTGTTATTGAGCGAGTATGTGGAATTGAACATTGTAATTTGGTGCAGCGTAGGTAGATCATTATTGATATCTAACATTTACAATGGCACGACCGCTGTACATTCGATTTTTTCTTTGTTATGGTTCTGGAGAAAATCTGTGATATGTTCGGTCATACAGCCATTTAAATCCCTAGGAAACGTTCTATGATGAAAGGAAAGTGAATTCAGTTAGGTATCACAGTTTTTGAAATGAGAAATTCACATATGACACTATGTGGTGCCCGGCTCACTACAATACATCTCGTGCTCCTAGCCAGTAAACTGATTCAGTGTGTAACGAAATAAATGAAACGAAAAAGCAGTGTTGCCTGATCAGTAAAACCTCTTTTCCCCACGTAGCTACCCAAAATTTCCCCACTGCCACAAATGGCTTTAAGCAATGCGTAATATTTTACAGATTGTGAGCATATTGTAAATGTTTAAATACTATGACAAGAATAACGTAAATTTTAAAAATAATTTTATTCCTAATAAAGGAAAATGTACTCGCATGGTGAGAGATCGAACTGAATATTTTTGAAATCCTTTTCTTGTACATAGTTCATTATTAGCCAAATATATTTACACAACTTTCCAATTGATTGAACATGAAAGCAATTTTAAATCAGTGACACCAATTTTTATTATAAAATTTATATAGTATCGTCAATGAGAATGTTTGGGTACATGTCTGAAATGTCGAGAGGTTATAATTTTGTATCTTTGTTTACATTGTACGTTTTGCAGTTAATCCTAGAGTTTGATTCTGGTTTTTATTGTATGTGGATGGAGGTTTTTTTAATGTTTCAAAATTCGATTTAGTAATTTAGCTATTTTATAATTTGTAAAACATTGAATTATCATACTTGTGTATGTATGTATACTGAAAATAAAACGACATGTGATAAGATTCTATTTATGTTCACTGTAAACATCGATTCCTTATAATAAAAGACATGTAAACACTACTATGGGTTCGTCTCATTTAATTATCCGTTCACTCTTATTTGAATCTTAATTCTTTATAGTAAAATCTCTTACTTCAGATACGTACGAGCAACCTTTTACACGTTGAATCAGTTCACTCGCCGCTCGGCACTGAATTTCTCACTTCTGGCGTGTGTCGCACGACACGCCCAGTTTTTATGTTCGGGTGGTTATGCCTAATGAATAGGAATAACGAATCTACAGGGGAAACGCCAGACATCTGGAGCATCATCTTACAACACTAGATTTTTGAATCAAAAGCACGACTAAAAAGGAGTTGATGGTAACCGTTTCCAGAACTATATAAATTTCAATTTTTCAGCCTAAAGATGAGGTTTGAGTTGATTTTAAAAGGTATTGATGTGTGAAGTTGTTGCAATTTTTATCATATACTTACGTTGGAAGTTAGTAAGTGATCACCTCGCGTATTTGGCATTCGTGACACAGCATTCATTACAAACAAATATGTATTCGTGAAAAGAAGTGGCATTGCGAAATGTTACGTAAAAAGGTTCTCCGCAGGCGACGGCACTGGGTGTCCGACTTACCGTGTCAGAACGCTGGCGTACGGCAGTGAACGATTCATCACGCTTCGGTTCATTTAACCGGATCGGTCACACTACTGTTGTACTTGCCGGTCCCCGGTGTTCTGTGTCTATCACCGGGAGTGCTTATTTATATGATTTATGGTTATGTAACTGTCACATGACCGACGTTCAAGGTAAAACATTGACACAGAAACCGTTTCTACAGGATGTATATACAAATGCTTATGATTCGATGTACTGCGTCTCTAAATATGGATAATTCTACGTACGTTTGACACTCGAAATTTTAACGAATACATGTACAACGTATTACATTTGAGATTACATTACACTTAAGGATCTACTGACAGTTATTTACGGATAGATCTTCAGGACGGTATGTGCTTCAGTAAAACAGCTCTGTACTGAATGTAGTATATAAACTGTACATTTCGCACTTTCGTCTTCGTCTTCATTCTTTTTCACATCGTCTGTGAACAAAAGCTAGTACTTACGTTTCAAATGCTATTTTAGATTTCTTAATGCTACTCTATAAAACATATTTAGTTGTTACAGTACTTGTCTTACTAAGCAATAAAAGTTGGTAAATTTTACCAATTCATTATTGTCTTACTTATTCGTTCACGTGCGCGTGTGCGTGCTCGTCCATGAGTTGCTTAGGTAAAGATGTGACAAACGGAACGAAATAAACCAGTGTACGAAATATTGTATAATAAACGAAACATCTGTGTCTCGTATGAACACATGTTCTGTGAAATGTCTAATAATATTTTTACGTTTTACTATTATAAAATCAATTTTGGCACTAACAACTTACTACTAAGGTCCCTGACCTGCAGGACTCGCTCACTGTTTTGAACGAAGTAAATTTATTATTGGATTAACTTCAATATTAGATAATTTTCAATTATGGGAAAATTTTTTAAAATACCGATCACTCGATTATTTCTTCAGTAATAGAACAACTGAAGAGCACACGATTGTACAATAAACACTAAAAATCGAAACGTTCATTTTAGTCTGACACCTTGCTGGATTTTCATAAATTATTTCAAATTTTTTATCTCTTTTTTGAGCCCTGGAGTCCCAAAATTTCAGTTAGTTAAAATTCCTCTTTATTTTGATACCCCACATTAATTTTTAGGATTTTATTATAATTTTCACCCATTTTTTGAGCCCTGACGTCAAAAATGTTTGAAATTTTAAAAAATGAACACTATATTCAGATTGTTATGAAAATTCCCTTTAATTTGATTCCGCACATGGGCTTTTGCGATTTTTTTTCACAATTTTGACCTTATCTCTTTGCCATCCACACCTCTATTTTTGGAGCTGTTAATTTCAAAAAGAATAGGGGTCTGTAGAGTAAATGTATGGATCCGCCTGCCAAGTTTTACGAAAATCGGTTGACGGGTTCGAAAGGTATCGTGAGTCACACCCCAGACAGACAAGTGCCAAACGTTGAGTCAAAACTGAGGACTCGCTTTCCACGGTCAAAAGGTTATAACACTTGCCCATTCTGTATGCATATTATCGGTGCAAAAAAATTTTGTATGAAATAAAATTCTCGTTCCTGTACTCGATAACATATATCTGTAAATAGAAAACAATTGTCATCGGTGTAATTTGTAATATATGTTCTTATAATATAATTGTTGTAGTAATACTGTGCAAACTTTCGACATTAATTTGGAGTGTACTATGCACATTTTAAATATATCAGTAGCCTACGGTTTAAAATGTTATATGAGTGTCAGAATGTTTATATTGTAATATTCGTAAAGGCTGTGCATTTCAGCCTACGACCTGGACCAGTGACTTCTGGATGAGATATTTAACAGTGTTATATAATATAAAACTAGTATTATTTGGCCGGAGGGAAAGTTATTGTGCTAGACGATAGTTTACGCTTTCAATAAAGAATTCTAAACATCGAAGTTTACAGCGTTTCATTTGTTCACTAGACTCTTGTTTCAATATTCAACAAACCTTTTGTACCTACAAGTAGGTTCTGAGGCTTAAAATGAGAAGAATTTCGATACTGAACATCCTTCAACGTGGTTTTTGTAAATACTCCCCTTTCACGTAGCAGTATAATATTGTTATCAGCGTTCCCCCGACATCGCGTCGAGGTGAATGGTATGGATATTAAGTGTTTCAGATTGTATCTTTAGATTTAAGGAATTAAATATTGGCAAGACGCAGTCTCTCTCTTAGTTGAACAAACAGTGTGGTAAAATAACTGAATATTGCAAAATGGCCCTAGTAGGGCCTACATCATTGTGTATGGGTGGTCCTGTTTGTTTGTTGCAGGAGGAAAATACTATAAACTTTTATTGAAAGCAGTGGTAATCGTGGGTGCAAAGGAACACAATATTTGACGTCTCACTAAAAAATAAAATCCCAGAAAAGTGCTATGGCACTGAACTGTATGTGACTTCGGAATAAATTCGAAAGATTCACAGAAAATTTCGTATTCTCTGGAATACTGTATATAAAAAATTCGGAAGATCTTTGAAATTTCGGAAGACCCGGCAACTCGTACACTGTATGCACATCACATCACGCTGTTGCGCGAGCTGATTGTGCAACTTTATGCGGCGCCTTAATTTAGCGCGAAATTACAAAGCATTTTCCATTTCCAGTGTTTTAAATGTTAATAAGTAAGCTAATTATGAAGTTAAAAGAAGTAAACACGTATAAAATCTGCAAATATTAAAAGAAACCATAAACATGAACAGATTACGAGAAAATTAGCAAACTCTAACCTATGTATCGCATAAATTTAGCCACATGCTAACTACTTAACGTACAGAATAGACATGTTTATAAAATATTTATAAATAACATGTGTAACAATGCTGAAGAACTGTTGTGATGATTCGTGTTTTTGGTATGACATTCGTATCAGCCTACTTCTAACCTTCTTCCTCACCTTTCCTCGGCATCAGTAAATAATTATGATGTACTATATAGTCTTTTTGATACCTTGTGACGGAATAACGTTGTAAGTCACACCGTGTCAGAAATGCAAAGTTTCTCCTAGACTTCGGTTCTGACGGTCCGTCTAAAAATATCGTTAACATCATATTATCAGGCCATAATTTATCAATCTTTACAGTTATTTGTTTTATCAAACGATGATACTGAATTTACGGCCACTTAAAAATTATCTATTTAAGATTTTTAATTAATATGCTGTTTGTATAGGTTTCGTGTAGATAAGAATAATTGTTTGCTCAAATGGTTCAGATGAAGAAAACCTTTTATTAGCTTTGACCTCACTTCGCAAGCAGAATGATTTGTGGCAGAGTCGTAACAAAAACGCAACATATGGCATTCATACTTTTGCTTCGCAACGAAATGGACGGCATTGAAGATTTATTTATTTATTTATTTTTTTTAAAGAAAGAAACAAATGGCATTGAACTTTTTTGTTGTTTATTGACACTTGTATAGGACGTTCATTGCTCTTTCTCATATCGATATATAGTAGGCCTATACATGTTGACTTTCGTCATCTAGTGATCACTGTTTAGTTTTCCGTATCGTTGTAAGGTTTCGTTCACTACCAGACACACAGTTACGTTCAAGAGAGTAATAGTGATTTGCTTAGTAGCGATTCGTGTATAGAAGTGCCAACTGCTGTCGGTATTGTATAGTATGATACACGTGCTCAGAACAAAATAGAATAATGGATTCTTTGGCCGCGGCCAAAAAGTCCAAACTAAAGTCTAGAAGTTAGGCAGGGCAGTCTGCCTTATACGAGCCGTTCGGCATACAGCGAAGACAGTGTGGCCAGCACTACGCTGCTTCCACTGTCCATTATTACCCCGAGATAAAATTAGTTGTCCCCACGTACTCATTTCCACAAGCTGAATCGACCTGAGGGCTAAAAAAAACGCACATTAATTTTATGGTGGACTCGGGAATCGAACATGACCCCCCCCCCCCGGCCTTCACCTATCAATCCATACCCCCATCGCACTACACCCTACTGGCCTGTTCTGTCCAACGAACAGAATAACCTGGGAAAAATGTATATTAAATCGATTAAATCGACACTATCTTCTTCATATTATATTTGTGAAAGGAAGATTATTGAACTTATTTAATTACTGAAATTTTTTTTACCTGTAACACGACAATATCAAACTTTTGGGGTGACCCCAAAATATTATGATCGTATTTTTAGTGAAATTAGACCATATGACACCAGATATTTAGAAAGTTTTTTTCGTAATTTTGCGTGTCCGTTAGCGTCCTGTGGAAGATAAATCCCGGCCTTGAACACATTCTGATTTAAATTCACGTGCATGAGTCTGTCGTCTCATTTGTCAGTGGAAATCTGTATTAGTGAAACTGTGAATCTTCCACCAAAAAGCTTAAAGAGCAGTCTACAGATGGAGACAGGAGTTTATTTGTAGTATTTTATAAACTTTAATTAAGGAAGTTTTGTTAGTGGTTATCATCACAAACAGAATTATCACTGTTTCCACACCCCTATAGAAACATCACCATACTTCCATTTCCTTATGGAACATGGAAGTAAAATTATTCCTATTAGCGCTTTCAAGCTTCTCAGCTCATCGTCAGATTTCCGATCTGACGATGAGCTGAGAAGCTTGAAAGCGCTAATCGGAATAATTTTTCTATAGTGGTGTGCAACAGTGATAATTCTGTTTGTTATTTTATAAACGATGTGACTTTTTTTTTAATTAATGCATACGCCTACTTCGACAAAATATGTGAATCGTTACAAGCCATTTTATTTAGGTGGAGAGTGTATCTTGCCTCAGCCAGATGACAGTCGGGGGCCTGAGATGTAATAATATGTTCTTAAAAGTACGGGACTGTCTCTGTCCACCAGTCAGATTGTACCGTTAATCGGATGAGATTACCATGTTGAGTCCACGTGGACGCTGCGTTGCCACGGTTAGTATTCATCAATTGCAGCTTATCACTTTAAATGAACCCGACCCGTCTTGTCATTGTCAGTTTGTTGAGGAGGTAGCCTTTGTTTCCATTATGTATAGAAATATATCAACAACGTAACTCGACACTGGTGAGACAAAAATTAATTACGACTGATAACAGTTGCTTTGATTACCCATGTAGCGGTTTAAATGGGGGAGCTGGAAGGAGTGTAACAAAAATCTTTCGATTTTATTTTGGTCAAAAAATTCACGCTAAACACTGGGTCCACAGACCTAACGAGAGTTTCGTAATGTCTGGGTCCACAACTAACGTTTCTTTGGTAGAATATAATAACAAACTGTAATTTAGTTAGTAATCTAAGTTATAAATTGCAGTAATCTGTAGAACACCACCAATGGGATTGAAAGACGGGTGTCTTATTAACAAAGTTTACTTTCGCACAGGGGAATATCAAAAGCATGTTAGCTGCTACCACCATGGGCAAGAAAATCCTGTACTAATAGTAATAATAATAATACCTTATCTTGAATTGCAGAAGCAACATATGTGTCAGTCGTACTGATGAGCACAGTGCGTTCTGTCGATAACTTTACGGACACGTAGACGAAAACAGATTTATCCTATTGAGTAACAAAGCAGAATTGTTTTGTCCACATGTGTATGCATAGAATATCAAGTACATGTACAGTGTTGTTTAAAATAATGTGCGCACTGAACGACCAAATAATGATACTCTGTGTGCGTGCGCGTGTGCGTGCGTGCATCGGCGTCACTAGAAAATTTTTATGGGGCGGTACACTAGCGTCTTCAGTCTCAGAATCGTAGTGAAAGAACTTTTTATTACCTGCAACTGAGATTGTATATGCTTCCTACTTTGTAGCGGTCACAGGACCGTACGTAATATTTAAGACTAGGTTAATGAACGTAGAGGAAGCGAAAAGTGTGCTGGAGCTTACCAGAGTGACAGGATTTGCAATAAACACATTTTTAACATAATAACAAGATTTATTAGATTTTACGTTGCTGACACAACGTAAGTGTTGACAAGTATTGATAGTTATTAATTTATAGTATTTAGAAAATGGACATAAAGATATGCATATATATATTTCCAGACTAGCATACCCCATGAGGGAGAACAACGCGAACATGAATCTAGTATAAATGACGGACTATATCAAAGTTAACACAACCACTTAATTAAAGAAAACACTAATAACCATTGAAGCATGATTATAATACAAATAACGGTAATAAAGATAATCTGACTCCACATAGCTTAAGCAAGGCAACCGTACTTTAGTAGAACAGTTCAACCACCTCCTCATGGTGTATGTTAGACAAGTTACAATGGAACCAGTTACAGCTTTTACAAACTTGAGTTCTTAGGACCTTGAGGTATTTTCAGTTCTTAATAAGTTTGTTACACGGATTGAGTTGACAGATATTTAATGTAGAAAACAAGGGTAGCCAGTCTATGGAGTTGATGAAGTTACAAGAGGCATAATTGAAACGCTCCCACCTGTAAGTATGTAGCGACGAACTCAAGTTGAAACAGGAGGAACTGTGGACGAGCAGAGGTTCCAAAAATTGTCTATGGACTATGGTGAATCCTTACTGGAAGTCGTTCCTGGTCTTTCTGCATCTTTCGGTGTATTTTGGTTCTTCCGCATTTCTTGGTCTGACGGCTTCGGGGAGCGCCTTAATGTAGAACCGCTCTGCTGGTGGTTTTAGATGTTCGCATGACCACCGATCTTCCCCCTTTTTCCTGGCTGAGGCAGGGACCCTATAACATTTTATTTGGGGATTAGCCGCCAGTTAATACACCCAGACATTACCCTCTCTTGCCTCGGAACACAACCACCGCAATCACTTTGACAATAATCTTATTAACACCTTATTCACATTAAGCTAGTTACAATGTACAGTTTTTTTATTGTATTCAATTCAATTAAATTCAAATCGTTTAATTTCATTAAATAATAATAATTAATTTCAATAAGTTTTAACTAAATAAGAATTAACAAGAAATAATTTCGTCTTAGACAGGAAGTAACTAGTACATTAAAATTTTTTAAAGCATAAGGTTCTACAGTAACGAATGAACCGGGCCACCACACACACGCTTACACAATTGTAACACACACAATCCATAATTAAATAAAAATGAAATAAAATTAATTAATTATGCACACCTGAACGTCTTGAGGAAACTACAGACGCATGAAAAGAATACCGACACACATAACCTAGGCCGTCAGACCAAAGGGAATGTCCAGGTTGAAGGGTTGCTAAGAAATGAGACGGAAACAATAGTGTGTAGGTCGTACCTGCCTGCATAAAACAAACCTGTCCCAGTTTGTCAAAAAAAAAATAAATCCTTTGCCTAACCTAACTAGACTGCCACTCTGAAATCCCAAAACACAGCGAACAGCTGACCACAGCGACCGAATCGCGCCGCCGTAGGTTTTGACGAAAGCACAGCCCGACAGTGCTGCCAACTATGTTGGTAGCCCTGAACAACTCTACACGCGCCGGGAAAATTCAAAGTCCCGGCACACTTTCGTTAAAACACGCTGTGTTGTATGCTAAATGATAGCATACTCTGTAGATGTAGTTTGTTAATAGAGAGGGGATGTGCGCCTAAATATTAGCTCCAATTTTGTTGTTATCTTTGAACATGTCGAGCTTATTATGAAAGCTGTATTTTGGAACTATGAAATACATTTTTGAACAAACACAGTTACAATAGTTACAAGAGTATACACTTTGACTTTATGGTCCTTTAACAGGAATCTTCATGAATATGAAAGACAGCATGTGTTGTCTGTGTATATCATATTATTATGTTCGAAAAAATTGTATTTTATTAATGTAGTTTTCAATTACTAACTGTGGTCTATAGTTTGTTGGACATTACAAAAAATTGCCCAATTGGATATCGCTTTTAATTTTTTCATTTGTTATGTTTGGAAATTTGTTATATTATAATTTGTTGTTTATATTTGTCATATTTGGAGGGAAGTCGGCCTTCGGGATCGGACCAGGACACTGACCTCTTCCGAGTTACGCCTATATTTACCTAAATATATTTTATTTCGTGTGACCTTACGAAAGTAAGGCAAAATCACCGGCATAGTCTCGAAACTCTGTTATTTTTTACTTGTCCAAGACAAATTCCCCTTTGGCGTTCCACACTTGCCATATTACTATTATCATTCGTCATCTGCGCGTAGTTCAGTGTGTACGTTTTATTTTGAATCAACGTTATCTGCCACTTCGTAACTTTATTTTTTACAAACGTTTGCTGAATTATATTTTCCAGTATTATTATTTACCACAAGAATGTTTGGTTATATTAGGCAGATAAAGTTTGTGTACGATCTGCAAAATCAGAATAGCGGGAACGGAACTGACAGGGAATACTGTACGTAGTTCTCTATAATCGCGTAGCTCTAGCGCACTACTATTTCAATATAAAGTCTGACTTAATAATAAAATCAAGGAAATAGAAAGAAACTGTCCTGGCGTGTCGAACTTGGCAGAAGGCGTACGTTCGTAGTTGAGATATAATGACACTGAACGTGGATCGGTTTGTAATACAAGTGGGTGGATTATTGTGATTCTAAATAGTTTGCAAATCAATAGGTGCTGTGTGAAATCAATAAGTACAACACAGCGTACAGCGTATTCACATCCGTATTCTTAACAAGGTTTTATAAATCTAATCATATCCGTGATGGACTAACAATGAAATATTAGTAACGATAATAAAATAATCATAGCCAACAACAAGAATTGGTTGGAAACGTTAAATTGACTAGACGTTTTGTTGTAAAGAGTTCATTATTAGTATTGAGCGGTTAAGCAAACAGTATCAGTGGTAGTCGGGAAAAGAAAACAATTCTCTTGTGTACATTATTTATTGTTTAAAAACATGCGCGTTTTTCTGTATAGCAGAACGCGTCGAGTATCGATCTATCTGCGACCTGAGGCACGTAGTGACGGGTTAATGTTTAGTCCAGCGTTTAGCCGTAATTTATTTTATTTATAGGCAAATTGCATGCCTTGTCCGTGGCCATAAGTCGCGAAGAATAAGAAATAATTTATATTGTTTAGTAAATTACAGGTTGGCGTATTCCTTGAGCAAAACATGTTCCGGACGGTCAAAAATCAATCAGCAATATCGATCCACGCCAACGACGTCGTCATAAATAATTTTGTAATTCAAGTGAAACTCTTACATTTACTTAACGCGTTCTTAGGGGAATCAACTAGGCCTGTCGGTATAACAGGCTGGAATTTTTTTATGATTACCTGATCGCGTATTTTTATCATCGTCAGTTCATCATGAGGCGAGCATCTCCCCTGAATGTAAGGATTATTAGTTTTCATAAACTATTGTAGAAACAACAAAACAAACGGGAATACTTTCAAATCGTTTATCCATGAAACACCTTTAATTTAATGCGTCCATTAAAAACATTTTTTGGCATTATCTGGTATTCTTTTCCCTCTAATTTGTAACATGTTGGGAAGAGTGCATTCAGTTTTTTTATGAGGTTCCTCTTTTCGTCTTGTCTTCTTCCAGGAAGTTTGTAACCGTAAAGTGTTAATGAGAGATGACCGTCTCGTTTGTAACATGCTTAATTGATCACTTTTATATATATTGTGCTATACATTGTGAAATCTATATTGTACATTGTACATGTGAATTATACATCGTACAATACATATGGTAATGGTACATATCTTCAACAAACACTAATGAAGAAAAATGATAAGAATAAATTATTAAATACTTAACACTATGATTAAAAGGGATGAGTCAGAGATAAAAGAATGGGTAATTAAAATAATAATACGATCAAGCATATGAAAGTAATCATAAAAGTAACCTCTGATAAGAGAAAAGTAACAAGCAACGAACCAAAACGTTGAAAACAATGATACATGGCGATTTAACCATAATAACCCAATAGATGGTAAGTGAGAAAGTAGAACCAGCCACAACACTAACATGAAGATATATGAATTGTAACAAAATAAGTGAGAAAGTAGAACCAGCCCCCAACACTAACACAAGGATATATAACTTATAACAAAATAAGTGAATAACTAGAACCAGCCCTAACACCTATGAAAGGATATATGGATCATCACCAAATGAAGTGAATAAGTAGAACCAGCCAGAACACCAGTGATAGACCAAATAAAAAGAAACCAATGAATAATAATTGTAAATAATAATTATTAATGTAAACCCAAACAAACAATGTAAATGAGAAGTGGTAAATCTCAATACTTAAGTTTAGAAATGTACACTCACCAAATGAATAGAGATTAACTATGATAAATCAATCTAATACGACATGAACTTGTTAACGGTATAATTGAACCTGGTAAAGTGAGAGATAGGGAATTAGAGTAACAATGAACATTTTGTAAAATGAGAAAGAGAATTTAAGTAAGCAATACCCACCAGTAACACTTAAATCAAACATAGAGAGTGCAAGGTGATAGTGTTAAAATACCCAAATTAAATAGAACCCCATTGATAGGGATAGACACTAATAAATCAGTGAAAAAGATGTAAGAGTGAGTAGTAAAAATGAGTGAAAGCTAATAATTGCTAAACACAGAAAGGACTGTGGCAATTAACAGCAATTATCAGTGAACACCAGTGTACATAACAAACTGAACCAAAGTGTAGTAAACTAAGTAATTAATAGAGTTCAGATAGGAGTAGTATTGACTACCTATCATATTTTAATTTGTGAGCCATTAGTACTCTAAGTTGGCAATCCATATCATTACCAATGTATCTAAGCAAAAATGACTATTAGTATGCTAATACACAGCATAGATGATTTCTGAGGTACAGAGGTAAAACCCAATACTATTGACTTAAAATGATATGAAAGGACATTTAATAATAATATAATCGTTATGAAAAAGGTTTTAATATAATATGGTAAACTGTTGTTGAAGTTGCATTTTAATGACCTGTCATTTGGAATTAGTTATAAGGAGATATCATTGTGTTCATATGTTTAATTAAGGTTTATGTTTTTATCTTTTATATTATGTAATAATTATAACTCACCAAAGAGTATGAGGAGATGAAGAGAATGAACATTGTGAGTAATGATATGCAATAATAATTATGTTTAATGAATAGGAAAATATGTAGACCATAAGACTAAATGTTATATTTTAAGTAATAGAGAATAAGAAATAATAATTCAATTACAAACAAAAGCAGTAAAATAAGAAACAAAATAAATTCAGACAAATATAATGATACTGAAAAAGCAGTTATAACAATAGACAAACCAGAATATGGAAACTAATAAAATAACATACAATTACTATAGAACAGACATAAAACCATTCAACAAATGAACAAATCATGTATAAAACAAATCAGAACCTATACAAGGGGAAAATAAAATGTAATCTGTGTAAATTAAGAAAAATAGCCAGTTGCTGTTTAGGCCTAGGCAAATGCCTAACTGTAAAATAACAAAAAGTACAAATTGTAAGATTTAAACTATAACATTAGCAAAACTAAGACAAGTAAACAATAAAGGACAATTAGGTAATCATATTCAGAGAGAAATGTTAAAGTAATCATGTAAAATAAGAAAACAGTGTATTCTTAACAACACAACTGAAAACGGTGAAAACACCACACACACAGTGAAAGTGAAAGTGAAAGTGAAAGTGTTGAAAACAGTGGATTCAACATAACTGTCCAAATGTTAATACATCAGGTAACCCAACCTTATGGGATGTTAAATTAATCTTTGAAACAAAATACAGACAGTGGTGATGATATTTATTACTTAAAAAAGAATACCGAAGATTAATAGCATTCAGAAGATATGTAACCTTTTTGAATAACAATTTTTGAATATGTAACCTTATAACAATGGTCTTAAGTCGAGTTTATCCAATCAGAATCTTTGAGTTACCATGACAACAGCAGAATATTGACGATTTTCAGTTAGGAACGTTAGAATCTGATAGTGACGCTTACGAGGAGAGACGCTACGCCGTGAAGGGCCCAAATTTGATTTAAAAGTAGTAAAAGTGACAATATTTCATGAAGTGAAGGACCAAACTAACTGACGAGGGAATGACACATTCAGCCCAGGCCAAGGACCAGCTTAATTAAATCAAGATCTATTAAAACAAGTCAGCTAACAAGAAAAAGACGCAAGGCGTACCTGAAGCCCAAGATATTTGAAGAACGAAGAACCAACATCGATGAACCCAACCTACATTAACTATTTGACACTACACTTCCAAGGAACTGATGATAAGTATTGCTGAATTAATTAAATCTCTGAAATAAATTCTCTTTCAAATTTATCACTAAACTGTGAACTCTCACTATAACTGATGGTATTATTTTTTCAAAGATTGATAAATAAAACATATTTTATGCATACCAGTTAACTATATATAACCTTTGTACTACACGAATGACACCGTCACACACTTTGACACCACAACTTTGAATCTAATGTAAACCTTGTTCAATTTTAATTATCACGATTATAAAGTGATATATTGTAATTAATTATCTTATTTTAAAACTTCTTTGTCGTACTTAAAAGGATTCATTGGCAAATTTATTGTGTATAAAGAATAAACGCCGTCTATCGTGGCGACAGGAAAACATTGTATTGCCAACCCAGCCTTCCGCTGAGTGAACGATTATTTATTGCCGAGGCTTAAACATATTATAGTAATCACATTTTGTATAAGCATTAATGAAAATTAACAAGATCTGAAGCAAAATAAAAAGGTGTGAATCGTTACTAACTGTCCAGTAATTATTTTTAATGTATTATGTATGTTGTGTTTTGTAGCAGCGAGTCGAATTAACCAACAATATTTTACGTTGGTAACACATTTCCCCCACTCAAGCGCGATTCGAGTTACAGCCAGCCGGCGAACAATTCGAATCAACACTACCATACCGTAAAACAACTAAGATAGAATCTTTTAATTGTTTTCTAGCAAAACAATTTGGCGCCTATCGGGAAAAAGTAAAGAGTGAGAAGGGACAGGTAAGGACACACAGGCTACACGACGCTTTTATAATACAGAACGCGTCCGACGTGCGACTTAACAAGGTTCGCAAATTTAAACACTCAATATCAATATTAAACTACAAAATTGTAACACGAGGAAACACGTTTTACTACAATATATATGTACTATGTATTATGAAATCAAAGAAAATACTCAATGTGATTTTTATTTTTCAAAGCACTCGCATATAGAGTCTGGGAACCTCAGGGCACGTAGCACATAATACAACAAAATTACAAACAAGTAATAACAATTCAAGTAATTTTTATATTTTTTACCTTACTATAACGATTTATTAGTTTTCAGTTTATTTAAAATATTTTAAAAGTTGCCGGCCAGAGCCGCCATCTTGTCATAGCCAAATTCTTACATAATGGCCGCCGCCATTACTGATTAACCGATTATAGCGTTCCAACTATAGTTTAATCACGAATGCTTATTGTAGGCTATAGCCTACAGTTTCGTTTTAAGGTGTACTATTTAGAAATCAACGCTGGTAATATCACTCAACAACGTATAGTGCTTGAATGTTGAATTATATCACTTAGTTATACAGACGAATAACAGAGGACAAGTGTTGTGTTTGCAATGTAGTTAAGGTTATCTTGAAAAAATGTGTTTAATATTACTCTTTACGTGGTACGTCTTCTTCGTAATATTACGTGGCTAAATATTTCTTACTGGACTTTCTTTGTACGTTGTTAAGTATATTTCGTCTTGTAAATCATTTCCTTGGTAGGTTGTTAATTATATTTCTTTGTAAAATATTTTCTTTTAACTTTTAAACTACAACAACTGTTATTCTTTATTTTGAACGATTACATTTACAATGATTAATACTTATTAAATATTTCTTTCACTAATACAAGGGACTCTTCTGCTTCGATGTTCTCTGATCAGCCGCTTAAACAAGACTGAGTTGGCGTGTTTTTCTAGAATATATCATTGTTAGCAAACCAACTTCTTATTCTTCCTTTGACTTTGTTTTATACTATAATGTTTTTATATTATTAACAATTTGTTGACATTTTACACTCCTAAGATTATAATCTATAAGATTTATTATAATACCTAGCTCCACATAATGCTTGTGATTCCTTGATTAAGTGTACGTATGACTATAATTTCTACTTCTTACAAACTACTTTAGCATTTTATGCATTATGATTACTGGAGTTTTGCTCATTTGCACTATTACAAACATAATTTTAGGTTAATTATTTCCAGATTTTTTTACATACCGTATATTAGTTAATATTACATTATTATTTTTATTTTGAAGAATTTACTATATTGTTACGACGTCTACTCGATCGTCGTAGGTACAGTGGAAACAAAAATACAGTACACCAATTAAGTCACTAATCACACATTTATTTTTTACAGTTAAACAGTTCGTAATTAACAACACTGTCTTTTACAACAAGTCAAATGCAGATTGTTCACACGCAATAAAATGTCCACTAAAATTAAACACAATTGTATTACAATTATACCGTCCGATTATAAAACACCACTCTTAACTAATAACCACTTGAACGCGCACAGTAATATACAGTATAACTCTCGAACCGCACAGTCAATAATTCGCACTAATACTGACTTTAAGGCCGCTGCCGCCATGTATTTATACCCACGCTCACAGACGAGAACCTTCCTAATTGCGTCTTAGCGGTCGTGTGAACTACGTAATTAACTGCGGCCTTGACACAGTCCGCGCGGCTGGCGCCTTCGAGAAACCTCTCGAAAATTCGTCGACAACCACGTACGCCACACGCGTTACATCGAGATTCTTCTGGCACATTCGACAAACACGTAGATTGTTCTGTGATGCCGTAACAATATTTTCTAAGTATAGTACAAGTTGACATTTCATTCAATCCAACATGACCGAAAGCCTTCTTCCTTTTCTCTCTAACGAAACCGTTTGACAAAACGTACGATTTCCAATCAGTTTTTACAAACGTTATATTCTATAACAATTTACCCCTCTATGATTATTAGTATTTTTAGTAAAAAGGAAGTGTGCAACTTTGCCCAAATATATTGTAGGAAATATGGTCGTCCTAACTATTTGAAGATGAGTAGCAAGATGTTTTTACGGATAGGACGTAGGCTCTACCAGTGTGTACGAGTGTACCAGTATAGTTGTTAGGATACATCTGCCATATATAGTGTATATACCTAATAAGATGTATAGTATACCTAATACGTCCGGAAAAAATGCAAGTTTATTCTGAAAACTCTTTGGACTGCGCCTTCTTGAACTGGCAATCCAATAATTGGTTTGAACCTTGCTGCATGAAGCCGTGGACTGTGCAAGCGCAGATTCTCTAATGGGTATAAGGGATGCTCCGCTGAGTAGAGGTATTAGGCGGGAGTACATTCACACTGTTTGCTTCGCCTTGACTCCCCCCGTGAAAATACACGAAATTCGTAGTAGAAAAGATGGTTCGATAAAATGACAACTAGGCCTGTAAGTATAAAACACAAATTAACAAAAATGCTGCTGAGTAAGGCCAAAAACCTGGAACGTAATGATCGATGACCAAAATAATCAATCGATCATTCATTTCCTCACGGAAAAAAGGACTGAACGCAAGTCTGTATTATGCGACAAGTGCATATTTGTGTCACTGAATCGTTTCATATTAAAGTTTTGTCTTGTTATGTGGTAGATCACTTTACACCGTTATGGCTTGAATCACATGATAATAAACAAGTATTGAAACATTTTCCATAACATTTCAGCATATATATAAATATTGTGCCTTCTGTGCAACCTGACTGACAACTTGTAAATGGAATATTTATTATTGAGAGGAGAGGCATTGGTATTGGCAGCTTGTGAAAAATGTATGGTGGTTGCCTGCCGGCGTACATGCGTTTGACAGCAGGTTCACCGAATGACTTGTAGTTATACGATCGCTTCATAATTTTTTATTATTTGTTTTTGTTCTTACGAAACGAATTGTACAGTATACAAATTTTCTTTGTATCTTAATTTTTTTTTGCAGTCACACGCATTTTTACATTACACGCGATATAGTACAAACTGGAGATTTATTTTCGTAGTATTCTAGCATGTTGAAGTTGTTTTTTTTAGTTATCGATTTTTATTTTTATTTTCTAAAATAACGGTTTAAATTTTATTGTAACGAAGTTTTAACCAGTAATTCGTTTGCTCTGTAGGCCTACATGAAAATCGGAGACCGCAGACGTGCGCATGCGTAAAAACTAATTATTTAAAAATAAGATATAAGGTGTTGTAGACATTCTGCTGTAACCAACGCAAGTTTTATTTTTCACATCCCTGCATATACAAACTCAAAGTATGTCAGAATTAACTGTGACCTACACTTTTATCGATTCCGAATGTATAGGCCTAGGTAAAGAGCTTTACTGGATAAGTATAGTATCAGTTCCTACTTTCCGTCTCCTTTCAAACGAAGGAAAGAACATAAAATCACAATAACCGCGAGATTGCATCTACTCAAGCCTTGGAAAAGTAAATTTTCAAATTTTAAACGCTACAAGAAGCAAGTGGTTTTAAACATTTTCATGGTTATTCTATTCGGTATTAGTGACATTTAAATAGGCGCGCGCCCGTATCCTTGATTGTGTGTGTGTGTGTGTGTGTGTGTGTGTGTGTGTGTGTGTGTGTGTGTGTGTGTGTGTGTGTGTGTGTGTGTGTGTGTGTGTGTGTGTGTGTGTGTGTTATAACGATAAAATTTCTAAATAAAATTTTTTATTTTGTAAGTGAACGTTGTAACTAGGGTTGCTGACAACTATACAAAGATATACGATGGCTCAGTAGCGTGTAGTCCAAGACAAAGGAAGACAGGGTGTAGGAGAACAATGCCTCTGTCGCAGCAGCTGTTCGGTTAAGCGAATTGCGGGTGATGCGCCGGACCCAAGAGAAACAAAGGCGAAATATATCGCTAAGAAGAGACAAAAGATCGCTGACAAGGCGACATAGCGAAGCTATCCAAAAGACAATTAGCCACATGCGTTGAGCTGCACACCAAACGCAGTGTTACATTGCTACAATAGACAGGAAAAACCCGGCTTGAGTGACGACAATACGTTTGCACAATGAACGAATGGCGGGACGTCCAGCTTTACCAGAAGGGTACGCGGCGAACGAAGGCTTGGAGAGCAGATGTAGCAGCTGTCTGGAATACTCGAAATGACCACACTCGTCGTGGGAACGACTAGGAGAAACTAGTAGACAATACGAGCATTGGTCACGGGTAAGAAGCAGTACACGTGTTGAACAAAAGGGCAGATGAGGGGGCCACACAGCAATTAAAAGCACTTTGTCTAAAAAGGACAAGACGCCAAAATACAAGGGTGATAGACAGGCGTTAAATTGGTCATCCGACTCAAACGATGGGTGGAGCCAACCAGGAACTTGTAAGGGTAGGGAATAAGGAAGCCTATCAGAGTCGAGAATTGAGGAGAACGTTCCTACAAGAAGTGGTTGCCAAGGAAACGAGCTGGAGGAACGAAGCCAGAAGAAAATCTGGAGTGTTAAGGCGGAGTTTCCACCAGAAAACAAACGAAAACCAATAGAAACGAAGAAGTTGAGAAGTCGAGTGGGAAGAAGAGGAGGTAGTGGGATTTTTGGGGTATAAACGAGAGTGTTGACCGCGAGCGGGGGTCTTAACTTTTTATTCTTATACCGGAGAGTATGTTCTCTGGGGTCTTAAGCTATTAGTCATAGATCAGAGAGTATGAACGCTGGAGTTGTATATCGGAAGTTTTATATCTTATATCTAATAGCCGAAGTCGAGAGTCAGATATCAAGAGTCGTATAATTTATATATCGGAACTGACGGGAGTGCGGATGCCGTAACGGAGAAAAGTCGTATCGGTTGAAGAATCGGTGTGAGTTTATAAGTACGAACAGTCGAGAATCGGAAGCCGGTAATGGAACTTAGTGTTTTTTTAAAAAGGCATGACGAAGTATAACTAAAATCGACTAAGTTGGTCGCCTTGAGTTAATATTATTATCAAAGACGTTAATCAGAGCAGAAGTGCAGTAAATGTGTAAGAGATAGACAAAATGCCGAAACAGTGATAGCAAAAGAGAACCGGTAGAGAACTAATTACGGTCATGAAATTAGAGACAATAATAATTATTAACACCATTAAATATAAACAAATGGCGTGTTAACAAAGTAAATCCGCGGAAAAACAGTGCGAATAAAAATCACAGAGCATACAACACTTAGTATATTTCAAGAAATCCTTATCATACTCAGAATAATGTAATGACACTTGAGTAGAGACAATTCAGCAAAATTTAGAATTATCAAATAACATGTACTAAAATTCGAAAGTCCAATAACCAGAATTAAACCATAAGTTATATACGCGTATATGTGTCGGAGTGCGAGAGGAGGAATGATTATTGTGAGTGCATTCTACGAGGTGATAATGCCAGCTGCAAGGACTTCCAAATGCCAGCTGCAAAGACTTCCAGAAACCTGGAGAGAGAAGGAAACAGGATGACAGCGCAGAGGACACTTCGCCGTAGAATGGATTAACATACATCAAGTAAATTTATATTCATGCACTACTAATTAAGTAAAACACTGTCTGTTCATCTGAAAGAACTCATAAGTAATAATATTTAAAGAAAGCAATAACTAGTAGCTAGTCAGGGTAAATTCATAAGACAACTATTACAGATGATAGTAATTGATATCCAATCTTCATGAATCCATTTATTAAGAATTGGTTAATATAGAATAAAATGTATCATAATGATGGTTAAAGTCTAATAAGTATCTAGATGAAGAGTATAGGAAATTAAGCAAGTGTTAACAAAATAATAAATGATAGATTGATGTAGCCAGTAAAATTGCAAGATATATGTTGTATTTCTTTTCAGGAGATTAAGTAAGTGACGTCAATGCTATTAATTGTAATAAATTAAGTAAGTGACATCAATGCTATTCAGTATAATAAATTAAGTTAACCTTGTAAAGCCTTGTGTATGTTGTCAATTATTTGAAAACACCTAAAGATTAAAATTTAGTATATGACATCAAAGAAATTGAACAACGACTTCTAAAACAATAATTTAATATTACATAGGTATATATAATCATTAACAATCACAACAAATTATTATTCTATTTGACGCTTCACCTAGGAAGCTTAAGAAGATTTTAAATTACAGCTACATACTTAATAAATTGTGTAGTAGTTAACAAACCAATTAATTAACATCAAAAACTTTATTAGTTATATTTGACGCCCACACATTTGGCGCACGGACTATAATTGTTCAATTTGGCACCACAACAAGGTGGGAATTAATTAAATAGAGTCATTAATTAACAAATTAATTAAATTAAAAGAGCAGTAAACACCTTTATTGTTATATTTGGCGTCCACCGCTGGGCGTAAAAGGGAACAACTCGATATATTGTTATATTTGGCGTCCCAACACGCGGGGCGGATTTAATATTGTTACAGTTGGCGTACCAACATGCGGGGCGTATTTAATATTGTTACAGTGTGTGTGTGTGTGTGTGTTGGTTTTCGTGAGTTTTGTACAGCTGTATATACACATGTGAACGCTGGTCTTCAAAAGTAATGTTACTAGCAGATTTCCTAGACTGTTGCATGTGCTATACGTTCTGAGGAGATATTTTATAGTTAGCAGTGGCGGCTGGTGATTGAAAAATTTGGGGGTTGCAGTTGGGTTGGATGGTATTAAATTGTTTTATTTTCTGAACAGAAAATGTTCAAGTCTCCTCCCCTCCAAACAATACGTAAGGAAAACAAAATAATGCAATTTTAGTGTCACCCACATAACCATGAATGCTATTATTGTATAAATCTTTTTTAAATTTACGATTAAATATTCTGTTACCTGATTTTACATTTTGATTAAATTTGAAAGATCTGGTGTAGCCAGAAACTACTCTCGTAATTTAGTTTTTTTTTTCTCAATATGACGTAAACTGAACAATTTTCGTTAAGTTTACGATAGAATTCATTACGTCCTACCAGTTAAATATAATAAATATCTTACACTATGACACCTTAATCCTTTATATGTACTATTTACATTCAACGATGAATTGGACTGACTCTGACAACAAAATTCACAAACAATTCGACCGACACTAACTCAAGTAGCATAACAACATAAACTTACTAATAATTCCTACCTGGCGCACCAACACGTGTTATTTACCAACAGACTGGTGGCGCCGTAACATACAAGCGGGGTTTGCAGGCCCTAATCACACCAAGCGAGTCTATATCGTTGCAATAGGAGCACCCGTGTCTAGCCAGCCACAGCACTACTCCAGTGTATTTCCCCCATATACATACAAAGCGCGTCACAGATGGTGCACACTTGCCATGTACACCGCGGCAAGAACGTGTACGGTTTTTAGTATTTCTCTGCGCTTTTCAATTGCTAAATGATTAATGACGATTATTTAGCGTGAAAACATTATTATTAATTATTGTTTTATTCATAATTCTATAATTTAAAATACAATTGGGGATTTAATCGGGGGTTGTGCAACCTAAGCACGGGCCGCCATTGATAGTGCTACTATATTGTACTCTTATCGTGAACTTACAACGTGTAAATAGTATGTGTCACACTGATCAGGTGAGCAAAGAGGGACGGAGTAATAAGGGGTGTAGGCCTACTCTTCGAACCGTCGTTATGTCCGAAGACATCATACTTGCGTAGTGATCGTACGTCTGTGTTCGTAAAGTGACTCCTAAGTAAGGCTGTCATAAACGTATATTTTTTTCAAAAATGCGCTCAACGTCAGGTCTCATTTTCTGCTACAGTCTATGCCAACAGGCGTTTATGTAGTACGTTACTATCAAGCAGGGCCGCATCAGGTTGTGTGGGTGATAGCGTCGTGAACTGACGTCTGACACTGATTAGGCGTGGTAACAGATACACAGAATCAAAGGGAAAATTTTATTATTCCTATTTAAAAATATAAAATGTCAGTTAATGGCATTATATGATGCCATTAATGTCACATCGTACGTCATATCTGTCCGACTCGGCTCATTTAACGTTGTTCAAATGTCAGTTGGCTAGAAATTTATTGTGTTAATAGTAGGCCTAATTAAAGCAGACGCGTCTCATTCGACTTTTTCTGTGTTCCATGCGAGGATGCCCGTGAATGCGGTTGAAACTTCCGTTGTAACGTGGCGTCGTAGAATGAACAAGACGTCTGATATCGATTCTGCTAATAACACCTAATTGTTACCGAAAGAATGATACTGTTTTAAACGTCCAAATTACGTAAGTTGAAACATATGATAGTAAATGTTTGTCAGTACCTTCAGTCATTGCATTTCTCATTGCTTTTCAGGCGTTTGTTTCTTCTTCATCGTATCTTCACGTTTTCATTCTGTTTATTGGGTTACATTTATAAAAATTTTGCGACACTTCGTAATCGCTTCTTGTGACGTATTCTTGTCATATGAAGGATGACGATAAGGCTGTTTTCCAATTGTTTTTAGTATACATTACTCAGAATTTTAATTTGATTCAGATAGTTAATTTTTTTTTCTTAGATACATCTTTCATGTCTCCAAGGATTCTTTCTTTTTTCCCTTCCGTCGGTGCTGTTTTCGAAACTTTAACCTGCTTCTACTGGTCACGATTAGTACACTATATTTCGAAACTAGATAGTTTCCTGTGATTGTACTTCCAGCTGTAAAGTTTTATTAAATCGATTCACTGGCAGATGTGTAGTCAGTTAAAGAGTGTATTTAGAGTTTTATATAAACGCGAGCGCCTGTTTCATTCTGGTCTGTGTTGTAATGTCACTTTTTTTTTAACCGGCATTATTTGACTCAACACTGTTATTCGAAAGTAGCCAGTTTCCTGTACGATTGTGCAGCTGAATTTAATTAACCACCAGATCTGGCCGGTTTTAAGCTCCTGAGCAACAAAAATAATTTTTATTATTAATTGTAATTTATATGGGTCTATGTGTAGATACGTAGAATTTTGGAAAAACCTCGTTTTTTATTTTTTTTATTTATTGCATGTTAACTAACGAACTAGGAAGAATACCATGTACAAAATATGAAGCAACATCGCGTTGGTACAATAAATCTCAAGTCCTTAGAGAATGTGGATTGCTTTTTAAGTTGAAGCAAAAAAAAAAACTTAATCGAGACGTTTTAACTTTTTAATGACCCTTGTTAACGAACAACGGTAACTTTTCAGGGGTGTATGCTTTATTTTAACGTAAAATGTAGCGCGCTCTTCTCTTAATTTGGTAGTGCCCTTCTGGATCTGTTTGTCTTCAAGTTGTAGGCTATAAGCTTTCTGTTGTTTATCACGTAGTCATGTAATTTTAGAAATACGTTTTCCACTTTTCCAAGTTAATACGTGACAGACTCATCATATTTCATGCGATATATGCCTTTTTTATGTAGTTAGTCAAATACTTAGAGGAGATGGTGGGAATATGGAATACCATTTTGTATTTACTAAAAAAAAATTTTCTGGGTTAAATTGTCACACATTTATTAATATAGACTGGTGTTTCATTTAATGCTACATCTGCTGACAACATTGAAATTATATATAATGCTAATACTACATCAAAAAATTATATCCTCTGAAAAGATGCACTTCTTGGTCCATTAAAAATAGGGCGGTATTATGGAATACCCGTATCACTAAAAATAAAGTGCTTTCATTTGCAGAAATCACACACGTAATAATCTTTTTCAGCACCTGCACATTCTACATGTGCCCACATGCTACACAAAACACATTTAATCCAGGTTTCACCACTCCTGTCTTCGGAAAATTTTGCTTCGCAAAATAGGCACAAAGCATCTCCATCATCAGGATTTGTGCCTAGTTCCTCCAAGTCGGTGTCGTCGTCTGGAACACAAACAACATCTTCCTCGTTCTCAGACGATGAACATTCGGATACTTTCATGCTTCTTTTGGCTTTTGGTAGGTTACTGTTCCTTCCTTTAGCGGAGTTCTTACTTTTTGGTTTTGCTTTGATTTTTGACTTTCCTGCTGATGTCGAAGGATGATTTTCTAGGGATGACTCCAAGTCCTTTTTGTAAGGAGAGGATGTTATTACAGCTCCTTACAGCCGATCTGGATTTGCTACCCCTTCTAGACACAGCCTTCTTGCTAACTGGCACAGGTAAGAGATGGAAGGGTGAAACTATCTCATTTTGTACTGATGTGGGTTCTTTGATTCCGCTAACTTCATTTGAATTGTCTTGCTGAAAGGCAGAACTGTTGTTGGTAGATTCGTTTTTAGGAACTTCAATTGACGTTTCTCCTCTCTTGGCAGCTTCGGCTTCGGCAGCGATGAAGTCTGCGTCACTGAATACATTCCTATCTAAGGGGTAAATCCCAGTTTTCCGAAAGCCTTTTGCAGCTATTTCCCCTGTTTGAACCTTCAAGTAGGCAATGCCAGACAGCTCAACAGTATCGAAGGGGGTGAGAGCTCGGTTGTTGTGCCTAATCCATTTGCGGATTTCCTCACTGTAGTGAGTTTTCAGTGCCCCCATGAATGATTTGTCCAACGGCTGTAGCTTGTGCGTGGAATGAGGGGTAAGCTTACAATTGTGACGTGATTCTCTCGTGCCTTTTCGATTACCTCCAAGTTTCTTGTATGGGTATTGTGACCTTCCAAAATTAGTAAAATTGGAGATTCTTCCGAAGGTTTGGAGAATTTAATAAAGTGTACAAACCACTGGCTGAATAAATTAGTTTGTACCCAACCAGATGGATGACAAACGCCAACCGAGCCGGGTGGAGCCCCCTTCATTAGTTGCTGATTCATGTTGTTTCTTGGGAATATGATCATAGGAGGGACAAAAACACCACTGGCACTCATAGCAGCAATAACTGTCATAAGGCCTCCCCTCTCTGCAGGTGTAAGAGCAGCAACTTATCTTTTTCCTTTCAACCATATCACTTCTGAAATCTTGCTCTGCACCACAGTTAACCCTGTTTCGTCTACGTTGTAGACCTGTTGTGGAGTGAATTTATTTTTATCAAATTCAGCTTCCAGAATATCAAAACATTTGCTGACATTTTCTCTCGTGAATCCCATTGCACGAGCAAATGACGTTCCAGTGGGCTTATTTACAGAGATCTTATCTCTGTGACGGAACAAGAAATGGTCCAGCCAAGCTCTACCTGCCGTTTCATTGTTGCTGAACGGGTGTTTTGTACCATTCCTTACGGCAAGTTGGTACGCCATGTTTCTTAAATCCTGCCTCGTGAGCCCGTAGAATTTAGCTTCCATCACCAATGCAAATTTAACCAGTTCTTCTTCTATTTGAGCGGGTAGTATAGGCTTCCTTCCCAGTTTTGTTGTCGCAGCTGCATTAGGATCGACCGTTTTCTTGTTTGACAGACGAAACAATGTGGCTCTCGGAACAGAGAACACCATGGCAGCCTTTTTGTATCCCATTTCGCCTTTGCGAACTGCTTGTAGTGCCGTCACCATGTCATCCTCCTTCCACTGCTTTCTAATTCCACGATTCGGACGATTTAGTTTAGTTCGACCCATCTAAAAGATAATAAAAAATCATGTTATACTTTGTTTCCTAAATTGGTGGTATTATGGAATACCTATACTAGTATTCCATATTAACACCACTCTTGATATTCCATATTACCACCATCGCCATATTTGAATTTACGCTTTCATATATCGTCTCGAGTTTGACATAATCTATTGCATATGCTCTATAATAATACATTGATATGCTACTCAGTCGAACCACAGTAGAAAGCTTACCTTGCACTTCCGGGGAAGCTTAGAAAAAATACGATATGACGAACTGCAAAAGTTTTTGTAACACGCTGAACAATATAACCTCTCTCTTCCAAGACAAACTCGCAACAAATTCTTTCATTCACGTGCAAGCCTCTTGCAGCACTAGCAGCTGTAGTTTAACCGACATCCGAGTGGCGTCGCTCTAATACCGCAACCGCTAGATATGAATTCCATATTAACACCATATTCCATATTCCCACCATCTCCTCTATTATTGAAATTAAAGTGGGTGTAAATTTAGGTGCGACTTGAGTTAGACTAATAAAAGGCTTCGTAATGTTTGTTCCGCGTGACAGACGATATTATTCCAGCCCATTCATCCTCGTGATGTGTTAATTAGAAAATGTAACCTTAGTAGGGCATTATGTTTAGTGTCCTTTATCTATTGCGTTAAATGTATAAAATAGAATCATACCCTTTGTTGTAATACACGACACATCGTAGTTTTCTTCCTGAGAGAGATTTTAAGTCATGAAAAAAACCGTTCAGTGTCCTTGGATTGCGTACGTACGTGTTACAGGCTAATGGATCAATTAATAACTCAAGAGCGAATCTCGTGAATGTAAGTGATGTATTAATTGAAAAAATCGGGTACATGCTGTTTTAAGTAACATGTAATCTTGAAACATGAACGTGGAAAAAGGAATATTTATCGTATCAGATATTTGGTGTCATCCCACCGATGTAACATTATCTCCACATCAGCGTACTTTTATGTATGATAATTCGTCGGAATGTGGGTCGAATTTGTGTACTACTTTGTCAAGAGCCTACGCGAAAGTGCGTTTGCCTGTCTGAACTCGCTGACCACTTGTGTGACGTGCTCAGTCTCCTCCCATCAATTCAAACCCGAGCTGTTTGGATAGCGTCTTTTGTGTGTAAGCCTAACAACCTTATTAAGTATTCCATTAGTCTCTAACACGTCCAGGATCCTCGTTTTATTCTCACGGTCGAACGCTTGCTTGAAGTCAGTAAATGCCCTGTATAAATCTACGAAGTAGGCCTTGTTTGTCATATCTTTTTTCAATTATTTGTTATATGGCGAAGATGTTGACAGAAGTTCTTCTCCATCTGAAAATATATTTGTATTGGTAGGCTAAATAATATTCTTGAATAAAAACGTGTCTATTTTCCTTGTTATCTTCTTTATAATTTTGATAAAGTCAAAACATTTAATACAAAATGCAAAGTCGGAGCCAGATTTCCTTCTAACGTTGTTCTTGCGGGTTTATTAGGGTTGTTCAAGCAGAACTCATTATCTGCTATCTGTTTTGTCGTAGTAAAGAAAACATAAGGGTTACATTAATAGATATCTAGAATTTAACAAAGTAATTAAACACTAAAGATGACATCTTATATTGCAGTTGAAATAAAATAAACGTACCAGCAAATTGGGGCAAGTTTCTTTCATCTCCTGCATACGCTGATAGTGTTTCGCGAATACGTGTTTGTAAATATTTGCACCAGATGGAAATAAATCGGGCTACTCCAAGAAACGAGTCAAAAATGTTCATAAAATTGGCAGTACAGTTTACAAAATCCCGCTATGGGATGCGCAAATACCACGCTGCCTCAAATTTTGATGAAGTCAAAATGCAAAGCCGTTCACGGGCACATAAATAGCCTACTACGCAGATCGTGTAAACGCCGCGCCGCCGCCGTACCGAACACCGAATATGGAATAGCCAACACGTTTTAAGATTTTAATTGTTGGTTTATTTTCAAAATGGTAATAAAGCAGTAAACCACTAAAAAAATATGTTAATTACGGACTTGAAAACCGTCAACCACAAGCACATATGTATAAGTTTTGAATAGCAGGCAATAAACGGTTTAGTATGAAATGTTTTAGTTCCTGTGGAATAAATTACTGTATTGTAAGTATCGTAAACCGAGTTGTATACACTACGGGCTGATTAAACATTCGGAGGCTACGTCTTTCCTACTCGCTAAGAGAACATAACCTCAAAAACTGGAATAAAAATTTGAACCAACTCTCAACCGTCAGACAACTACAATGTGTACGCGAAACGATTTCGTGGTCGTAAGAGGCTGTACCTTAACGTAATTTAAAAAGTTCGTACTCACATAATTATTAATTAACCTAATTATTTAATTCGTTTTGTATGACTTAATTTTACAGGCTGTTTTTTTTTACTTTTTGACATTCATTTTTTTTCCTTTGTCACTCTGGGTGGGTGTGTGGAGAGGGGGTAACTCCAAACCTCTAACCGTGATGAAGCACGTGATCGACTTGTTATACATTATTTGTTGTAGGTATTTTCCGGATGCCTAAATGCACTTTCGTACGTTTCTACTTCGCTCTCTGGCTCTGACATTGTAAAAACGTTGTCTACAACATAACAATTTCATAAGTGTACGTTTGTCTCGAATACCAGTTTATATTTTGAAGTTGCTTATGAAATAAATGAAGTCATAACTACGCGCGCGCGCGGCGCGCGTGTGTGTGTGTTATTCGAGGTCGCAGTGTGAATTACGACAGTTCCCGCATCCTTTACAAGCCTCCCTTTCTTACCACTTAGTGAAAAAGACACGTTCCAGTGAGAAAGACGAGTTACTTCAAGTGCACGTGGCGTCACTACGCAAGTCGTATTACAAACCGTTATAAAATCACATTAGACGGAGCTTCCTTGTGGAAGACAGACAGTAAGGACAGGTCTTCGTATCTAAACATCTAAAGGACAGTCCTTTGTAAAAACTTTTTTTTGTGTGTTTTATAGCTAATTTATTATTAAACAGTTTCAGTGCGCCGGTCCTTACGTAAACTAGAAGCAAACTAGTAAGAACTAACGTAAAACATGCAATAGTATTATTTCGTTTTTCTTATGTTTAAGCGTTCATTTGTGAAATTGTATTTAATCGATTCAGTGGCTGCCGAGCTGTCTATTGGGGAGTTTATACTTTTCTGTAAACGCAGGTGCGTGTGTAAGAAAGTTTCTAAACTTCAGTGTGAAATTTTCGTTTTGGTCTCTGTTGTAATTTCATTGTTTTTAAACCAGTAGCCATGAAAATGAATCTGAATCAACAACTTAAACGGCGGTTGCGAGAGGCCGCGCTGCCAGTAATTGAATAATAATGTAATGGATCTTTGGTATTGAGCTATTTAAAATAAAGTAGCGTAGCAAATAACGCCGAGAATAGAACCCGACTGGCTATTCGAACCAGCCTCAGATTAAATCGTCGTGTTGTGTCGTAGTTTGTTTTTCATAGATAGTACTATATTTTTATAATTAATTACGTAGTCGAATTAACAGTTATCGAACGTGCTTACGAAAATAATTCTTCCTATAGTGTGTTATGGAATTGCGAAGTTGGATGGCTGCTTCTACACTTACCACGTTTTAGTACGCAATTGAATTCAGTTTGAATATATGGTGTTCATTATACAATCTTTGGATGGAATCAAGCTCGACATAGAATTCAGTGGTCACATGTCCATCTCCCCTTGTGAGTATTTCTCGATAATTTTAATACATGATAACTCAAAAATAATTCAAATCGTTGCGTTATAAGAAAAACAAGTCTAAACTTGTTTTCGTTAGTCAATGCCAACAGGAATTTTCTCGTGAGAGAATATATATAATTGTCGAAGTACTTCAAACGACGTTTTACGGGATAAACAAAATTAACTGAATTTCCAAGTTTTGTGGGTGTATGTGGAAAGTAGATTTAGGAAAGTAGGATCAGCTTTAGAGAAGCAGCGTCAACAAAAATATAAGTTCAACATTTCTCATACTTCTGAGTAGTACTTTTAAACATGGGTGCTGAATCTCGGGCAGTAATACTGGTGACTGTATGACAAGTGAAAAGTTAATGAAATGCATTGTCAGGACTCTCATTACGACAGATACTAAGTAGACGCCGTTATGTGCATTTCCTGACATGATTATGTTTCTACAACTACTTCTGTAACATCAGTTAGTAAATTTGATTAAACTTATATTCGTAACCTTTGTGCAAATTGATGTGGACAAGCAAAAAATTTCAATCCTTTTAGATTTCTGTAAAATAGTCAGTTGTTTCTCTTCTGTATTTCGTAACTTATGTTTGTTGCATATGTTGATATTCAGTAAAAAGATTTTCAGTGCATGAATGTTTATTTTAAAGCGGTTTTGGAACATTTTAAATGTATTGAAGCACGGAGACGGTTATTCTCAGTATTCTTCACGAAAACGCTGAATTTAATAAATGAGAGGTTTCTGCAACATGGAAAGTGTAGGAGAAGTTAATAAAATTGTAAAATTAAAAATAAGACTGGGTCAGTTTCACCTTGTAAAGGCCATTGAGACGAAAGCAGGTTTTCCAGGTCGGCCATGGACAGTGTATTTATTACTACATGCATGAGAAATAGTAAAATTAATCCTTCTTAGACTACAAAATAGCGTGCTTGGTGCTGGTGTTAGCGTACATAACTGCTCGGCGCAGACTGTTGGGGCCTTTCTGAAAACTAGGAGACCCATAAAACAATAACGTTTGATTGCTTCCGTGATGAAAAACGCCTTGCATGGCAAAGAAATGTAAACTTTCCATTGTGAGGGTCCAAAAAAAGGTTATGTTCTCTGATGAAACACGTCTTTTTACAAAGAATGGGAGTGTTCATTATTATATGTTCGATTATTAAACCCTGAAAAGCGTTATGGGAACAAAACATTCTGCTTCTTAAAACATGCGTCAGTTCACAAAACATTCTGCTTAAAATAGTGACCTGTGAGATGAAAACTGCGATATAGTAAAGCAGTCGCAGATTTTATTACAAAACGCTTTTACCTATATCACATTTCAATGATTCTTATACACAAAATACAATAATTCATTACGCACCACAACATTAAAAAAAAAAATAATAATAATAGTTACTAGAGTCATAGGATTTCTTAACCGTAGTTAAACCAAATACAGATTTAGTACAATTTACACCATGGGCGTAACTTGGCTCCTAACTTTGGGGGGGGGGGTAAAGCTTCATAAATTCAAGTGTGTAGTGAGACCATCTATATAATAAAATTAATAAAATATATTATATACAAAATTAGAAAGTTAGTAATAATTCTTTGTTAGTAAACGAGAGACAATTTCATTTTTTAATGATCAACAAAGCTTTCTTCATAAGTTGTACTTCCAGTTATGTTTACCTAGAACAAATATACTGTAGGCCTATAAACATAAACATTTTCAGTTCTTCCAATTCTTATAACAAATTTCTCTTAACGAATTCTCTCCCTTAGGCACACTGTCACAAAATGCTCGGCAGTAGGTAGTAGCAGTAAGCCGAATCAGTCACAACACAAAGAAATTTTCAAATTCCCAGTCAGGCAATTTTCAAAGAAATTAAGCAGTGTTACTCCTTTGCGTTTCTTATCTCCCATTTCTCAGAACTTAGGAACTTAGGTGTTCAAAAACAAGTCTTTTTTTGTGTAAAAAGCAACCATTGTATTCCAGTTAATTACGTCTCTAGCGTTTGTTTTTTTTTAACAGAAACATTATTTTGACGTATATCATTCAAATATGCCAAAAATTCCCCTTACAAGTTTCTTCAAAAGAAATAAGAATAATAAATTTATGGCAACTAGTCGTCTGATAACAGTACAGACGTTGATAAATAGTGCTTACTGTGCTCGCAAGCGTAGAAACTGTCTCCTGTTTGACTATTTGTTAGTTTTCATTTATAACAACTGGAAACAAAATTTTATAATGCTCGGAACATTGGGGGGGGGGGCGAGTATTATAAAATTTTAATACTGCTTTTGACTGCCCCCCCGCCCCACCCAAGTTACGCCTATGCTTTATACTAATTATAACGCATAATTATACCGCCGTCAATGCTTTGTAATGATCGCTGTCAAGGTAAACATGAATATTTGGGCTACCAGTGTTTTTCTACGATCTTCGTCAGTGTTATGGGCCATTCTGTTTGAAGCCCCATTGCTCAACACAGTGTTAGTTGTTGTTGATGTCCAATACGAATTTTTTCGTTTTCTGCATCACCGTGATGTAAATATTACAATAATAATATTTTTTTAAAATAATGTCTCGACATTGTTTGTGAAATTATGTTGATATTTTAATATTCTCAAATTATTAAAATAAATAATTATAGCAATATCATGTTTTTATCTTAATGGAGTGTGTGGGAAGGGTGAATTTTAAAATGTAAGAAAACGGGAAAGAGGTGTGAAGATCACTGTTGGAGAGGGGGACAAATTTACCCTTCCTCTGTGTTTACTGGTACTGTGTCAACACGATTCGTCTTGAAATTAAAAGCTGTCCGTAACCTGTTTAGACCTGCATCTTGCTGCGTGCACGGATTTTGTGTGAGTGACGTTTAAAGATTACGTATCATTCTTCTTCTCTTTAATATGTTTTCCGGAGACAATGGTCTGTTGTATTTTTCATATTGCCCTGAAATTTAATAACCTTTGCGTGGGGCTATTTGTTTCCAAGATAACAGATGTTTTTATTTAGGTGCGAAGAAAGCGTAGGTGAAAACAGGAAAATAAGCTTTCAGCTTATAAGTATCTGAAATTGGTATTTGTTATCTGGTAATTGGTATGATGATTTCCTTTAGGAAAAAAGGTAAAAGGTACATATTGTCATTATCGTCATTTGTGGCTCCACAACTCTTAATGGGCCCTGTCCTGTTCCATGAGTTGATTCCACTTTCCCTATTCTACGTTCTTGCTTCCTAAAGCCTTCCTAGATTTTAGAAGCCTCAGCCCGACCCTTCAACACGTTCCTGGCCGTCCTCTGGGTGTTCCCCGTGAATTGAAGGTAGGTATTTTGGTCACTTAAAATTGTCTGTATGCTGAACTAACGAATACGTATTTGCTAAACGTGAACGTGTCCTAAAATAAATGTCTGAATTTATTTTAAATTTTTCAAGTTTTTTTTAATTAGTACTAAAATTTTTGTTGAGGTTCGCATTTCTGTGGGCAGACGATGTACATATTGATCACATTACATACTATCCATGTTCAGTTTTAGGAAATTTATTTTTTATTTTAATTCTGAGTTAGCTTCAACACGAGAGTCGTAGCTTGACGGCATTTCCGATTAAATGTACTCAGGATTTAGCGAAGGCTCAGTTACTTCGTATTATTTTTGTTCGCGTTCATACGACCTTCACGCCAGAAGTAGATGAGCAGACAATGCTCACTACTTAGAAGACAAATTGATAGGGAAGGCTTAACTCGTGTCCACCGTACGCGCCCACTGCGAAGTAGTTGCTGTTGTAACTCAACATTGTACGGTTCTCCTGGTAGTAAGCTGCCGTAGTGAAAATGCCATCTACGTGGACGGATAATTATTCGGTATTTACTTTGATTTTGTAAACGTTACTATTGTCGGCTCATGGACTTGAATAAATGTAGGCTCTACAGCTTATTGATATTCTTAATGTTTACTTATTACACCGTAGTAGAACCTACGTTTTGTAGTAATATTCTAAGCATAGTCGTATTTGTTACAACGAACAAACTCTGGATAAGACAAAAAGGAGAACTTTAATCACAATTCGCCGCTTTTAACTAGAACGTAGTTAGGGGCTGAAAGACATTCAAGGCTTTACTGGGAATTTAAAGTACGTAAAATTTAAAAAAAAATACCGATAAATAGATTGTAGTAGAATTGGTTTAGTAAAAGAACGTTATCGTTGTCCTGTTAGTCATTCCACACAGTACTCATCGGACAGGTGATTCGAACTCATCTTGATTGGTAAACTCGTATTCTGTCGGAATGCATATCAGTGGACGAATTTGCAATAACCACGTTTTCAATCGTGCCCTCTTTATTATGAGTCTAAACAAGGCTCCATTGATAGAAATTTGTTTTTATTTTCGCTTACGAAAAACTCCGTGTCATATGAAGCATTACGTCATTGCATTATATCGAAAGCACATTCCTAGTACATTAAATTGCCAGAATCCATGTTGACATTAAGAAACAGCTTCGATTAGTATACTTCGTTCAAGAGCTACGTGAGATAATTTTAATATATTAAAATATAACCTATATTGCAAAGATACATATATTTGCATATTTACCCAGGGCAGTGTTTCTGTAAACAATTAAAATACAGTATATAAAAGCTGTTAGAAATAGTTTTGAGTAGTGATACGTGTATGTACAAGCAGATTACAGGCTGTAGTTTTTCAAAAATGAGCACCTGTCGATTATAAGGTGTGTGTGTGTGTGTGTGTGTGTGTGTGTGTGTGTGTGTGTGTGGTCTGCTGGCAGAAACAGGCTTTGTGCTGTTACAGGGGCAGGGGAGATCTCTGTGTACGCATGTATTTTGCTTGTGTTAGTGAACTGCGCTTCAGACATGAATTAGTGACAATAATTAAAGGCGATTATTTAATAAAATTTGCATTGTACAAAATACATTTTGCAATCCAGATAATGCCGTCGGAAGAATTGCATAGAGACGCATATGTTGATATAAGATTATTGCAGTAAGTGAAATAATGACGGAGTTATATAAACTAAAGTTAATTGCGACAGTAATTAATAAATAATTAGCAATGGCATATTTCGATATCTCACATGTCAGAATTACTGCAGACTAGAAATTCCTCCTATTTTGAACGAGGGACAGACGCTAATAACTTTCTCACGGGGACACTATGTCGCTTTGATTTGCGACAGAGAATCTGCATCGGCAACATCATCAAACAGTAACTCGAACATACCACGATTGACGAAGGAGCACATCATCACCGATATTATCATCATCATCATCATCATCGTCGTCGTCGTCATCGTCCACATCCAGGAGCCGCGCGCACAACAACAGCCTCGCAACGGTATCTCAACAAATGCACAATTATTTTTATTAAAAAATAAGTTTTATTTAAAATAAATTTTCTAGTTAATTAAAAATGTGTGCTCTGTTGTATATAATAATAATTTTTACTTAAACTAAATGTTTTATAAAAATATTTGTAAACTTTCGGTGTAATTTAATAAATAATTTACTTTCGTAGATGATTTGCTATGACCAAAAATTTTAATAATAATTCAAAGTTTATACTCTAGTTAGACATGCAAGCAATTTACAATAATTTTATAATTGTTTGTTTTATGTATTTTTATGTTTTGATGTGTAGATATTATTATTGTGAATTATATATAAGAGGTAAGTTATAATGTGTTGGAATTGTAATAAATATTATACGGAAATATTCTGAAATTCTGAATCCATAGTTAAAAATTTTTAATATTCAAATATTTTAAGGTAATAGTTAATAAATTAATGATTTATTTTTTGAATATTTTAATTAGTTATTTCATGCCATCAGCGTCTCACTTCTCTCTAAAAAAAGTTTATTGTGCAACAGTTATAGACTAGTTAACGCAAAGAACACACAAAATCCTAGCTGGTTGGTTTAAACACAATACAGTTGCGATGGGTAGTATAAACACACGGTTGTATTAATTTATATCACTTGCAACGTTACAAAATGTTTATATATAATTTTTTTGTGGGAATATAGGTTCATTCTGTTGACCTGCACGCGCGTTCTTTAGTGCTACTATACAGTGTATCACAGTGTTCTACAGTGGTAATATAAATTAACTGACATGTAGTGGTAGTTTGATTAGATGCGCGGTAGTCACTGGGCGGTGGCGTGTAGGCCTATATGTGAATCACATTAACTCTGCGCGCTGGTACCCCAAAAAACATTCGAGACGTAGACCAATGCTTTAAAGATAGATGGTGACGATAGCGTTGGTGGCTTTGTATATGATTCGTACACAAAAGGTACGTATCTTTCGAATTACGTACGTACCTCTGCCACTTAATTCACACAGAATGGGCGAAACTGTAATACATGTTATCGATTAAGGAGTTATAACTGTCTGAAAACATTGTTTTTATTAGGCCGACACATTTGCATATGGAATTGTTGACGGTAATGTACGTAGTGTGGTCAAATGTCGAGCTGCTGGCTTGTGTAGTTAGTCTGGACGATGCGTTGTATCGGTCCTCAGTTACGTCACCGAGTCGTGCCCGGCCCGGCCCGGCCAGCCAATGGACCACTTATTGTGAGACGTGACCATTGACACCAACAAACACGTGTCGTTCTTAAAAATAATCGTGTGGTACGCCCACCATAAGTGATTTAATATCACTACGTTATTTTCGTACGTTACAATTGATACGCTGTAACATTCGTTGGCCATTTGGTATTGGACAGCTGGAACAGTGACACCGGTTTAAATCCAATAAATATTGTCAGTAGTGCCTGTTTTTTCGTGAATGTTTATTTTGTTGTGTAATAATTAAGCATGGCTAAAAAACACAGAACGACTTCTTTTGAAGCAGTAAATCGTAACTAGAACTAGCCCGAGAAGAGAAATAAAGTTTTTAAATACTGTATTTTGTATTTTAAAAACAGTCGTTTGTTTTCGTGTTTCCGTATAAAGGTTTCGGCAGCATACAATTTATAGTTTTCTAAACTCTTTTTAATTAGCGATTGATATTTTTACATACAACTATTAATTTCTTAACGTAGAAACTGTCACAGACATATACACACATGCACGTACACCATTGTATCTAGTATGGAGCGAATGTAGATAGAAAACTACGTATTACTATCCCAGTTGAAGGTTGAAATTATTTCATATTGTTTAAAAAATATAAAAATGTGATGACGTATTACAAATGAAAAACAAATTAATCAGAGTAAGCAGCTATTGTGTTACAGGAATTCTAGATTTGATCGATTGGGTCGTTTGCTTTAAGCGAATGTGTTACAAACAATGATAAAAAAGTGGCGCGAAAGCTTGCGATAAAACAGCATTGTATGTGGATTTTTAGCAACTAGTTACATTGGTTTTACCAACAGATAATGTATTGATTTCGAGTAGTGATGTGGATGTAATTTTAATGAGTTTCGTCCGAGGAAAGTAGGACTAAATGTTTGAAATTGTTAAACACGTACTCATTATTTTCCAGTGTCAGTAACAGCTGTGTTTTGTTTCTGTTACAGGTACGTTGATCCCTACGTAACCTGTCGGTAGGGTGAGTTTAATTGAATATTCATTTTTTAGTGTACTTTCATATGACAGAATACATATCTGCCATTTAAAAAATTTCATTTTGCATTTTAAAACGTACTTTCAGCATTCTGCATTATAGATTTAGTTGTTATATTTTATTTTGTCACTGAGCAATTAGAATTGGTAAATTGTTCGCTGCCCACCCATTTTAGATGTACAACATGAAAACTACAATTAGGCAAGTTACACCTTGTTGTAGTTTTTTAATACGAATTGTTGAAAACTCATGCATTTGAATTTCATTCTGCAATTCAAAACATATGAGCACGCAGATCTCATAAATGAGTACAGTGGAAAATCTAGCAATATTTTTAGCTACATGAACATCGAGAAATAGAATCAAATAATAGGCCTACTTTGTATCGTGTCCTTTTTAAAATTGTGGACAAGCGTTCTCCTTCAGTAAGATCATATGAGCCAGTCATATTGAACTCATGTTGCTGGAATTTATTAGCTACTGATATTTTTAATTTTAACGCTATATTCTGTAAACCGCTGCCTCGTGTTCTTCCACGTAACGAGCAGAATCAACGTCTTCTTTAATATCAGTTAGTCAAAGGGCTAATCTGAAATTAAACTGTACGTACGCCGTAATATACACATATTTATATAGAATGCATTAATGTACTTACATGTTATTGGGCCTTAATATTGTTTTCGACATGCATAGGATCTAAACTGAGCTCTGCCTACGGTTTTTAAGGCAGGTCTATGCCAGAATGGATGAATTATCATGTATACAAGCCGGTACCAATTTGAAAGCTTGACCTTGAAACAGTTCCGTCAGGCGGGGTAAGGAAGGACGGGTTGTATGCAGTTGGAACTGAAAACATCCTCTGTCAACGGCTTGCAAATGAGTGTTAATGCTCCGCTACGCTCTGCTTACATCGTTGATATCTCGAAACTTTCCCTCAACACTTTCTCGGATTGTGCTCTTAAAATTTTACTTGGACTTTCAGAAAACTGTTAAGCAAAAAAAAGTATAGGTAATCGCTTTGGAAAAAAAGTTGCCCGCTGGATGAAAAAATGCTTACGCTCGCGTACTTATTCGATGCTTGTTTGAAGAAATTTAGAATTACATTAAATAGACTATAGCTGTTGTCCTTGCCAGCTGTCGTCAAGGTCAAGCTTTCAGATTGATACCGGCGTGTATAATTTATTATCTGTGTGTGTGTGTGTGTGTGTGTGTGTGTGTGTGTGTGTGTGTGTGTGTGTGTGTGTGTGAGGTGCGCGCGCGCGCGAGTGTTCTTATTGAATAAGGTAAACAATAGCTTAATGCCTGCACGAGGACCCAGTAAAATACCCTTTTTAAATGCTTACCTAATAAGTGTTATTCCCTTTTCGGACTATCACTGGGTAGTATTTCGCGGAGATACGTCTGGGCGTAGGAGTTGACTTTGAAACGACGGGCTCTCCAGGTGTAGCGGGCGTGTGGGTCTTCTTCTTCGTTGGCCTTTACTGTGCCGAAACTTCATTCTAGCAGAAGAATCACTCGCTGCATTTTGTTATATATCACCACAGATCTTACGACTCTGACCGGAATTGCAGATTATTGAATTCGGTGTTCTTATTATCGTGTTCACTGGAATAGTGCCTACACCTACGTCGTTCTCCGATTATGCGGTAGGACATTTAATCCAAAAATGTTCGTTACCTTACGTAATTTATGAGACTATTCCTTGAAGGTAACTATTTTTCTTTAAGGTATTACGTGGGTAAAGTAGAAAGGATTTGGCAGAATGACACCTAAGTGAAAAACGTAGAAATAAATATTTCTTAAATCTATATTCTACTGTATGAATGACAGTTAAATGTCAGTTGTCAAATGTCATTTAAAATGTCAATTGTGAAAGGCGAGGGGAAGAAACTACACCCACATTTTGTGTTAATGAAAGTGTAAATGATATTGCTGTTGAGCAGACGAAGAAGAATTAGTAATCAATATTGTAGATTTGAGTAACTAAATGAGTTCTTCAGCTACATGAAAAGGCACTCGCAGGAAGTAGTAGAAGAGTGAACAGATCTATAATACAGTTAATGGAACAAATAAAAAGTCGATATCATAAAGAAAAGAACCGAACGATGACGAAACTGCGAAGACGGATCCAAGGAATGAGCTGAGTAAGACACAATAATTAAGTGTGTAATTCGGTATCGACTGAAATATTGAAAGGTATTTTTTTTTTTTTTTTAATTACGTGTGTCGTCCAGAGGACTGATTATTTTTCTTTTTTTAATTACAAAATAATTATTGTACTTTCGATTGTATTTTATTATTCAGTTACTGTTTGATTACCGCTCCACGAACATCTGTTACCGTGGCTGTTACTGTTCCAGGAACATCGATAATGCCATCGATAGTCCATAGTTTTTCCGACTTCGAATACCAGCTACAAACGATTAAATTCGAAGTCGACCTCGATGTGCCAGTGAGTGGGTGTTTTAATTGCATTTCGCCTACGCATGTCAACCGTAATATTCTGATAGCCGTTAAGTAATTACTATTGTATTTATGCATTACGCTAACGGTGTATTATGTGTGCACGATTTCCGCACAGGTTACGTCCTCTCTATTGAAATTCACTCTTTTCTCTAGTACCGAATACAGTGATATACTATGTCGATAAATTACTACTATTTGTTGTCTATAATGAATACTGTTAACACAGTTGAATGAATACTATCGAATTAGCAAAGGAATTGTCTCGTTGTAATGCTAGGTTTCGGCTGTATAAAGGCTGTATTCATTATGACATCCAGTCGTGGATACTGTTTCTGGCACCAACACAACCATCTTCAAGACGTCCGAGTAGAAGATACTGAGATTTTTACAGACGCCCGTAGTTCGTATTCAGTAATGACATTTGTCGTAACCTTAAGGTTTATACAGTGGAAAAATGTTTATATACACAAGACGTTAATTGTATAAATCGTCTGTAACCATTCCGATGAATTAGTCATTAATATTTTGGATAACAGTACAAGTATCAGCAGCTTACACATAAGGAATCCAATTGGTTTTCTCATGGGACAATAAGTTTCGAATTCTAGTTAATGGGACTAGTTTAAGGATCACCTCGTAATGTAATGTGATCTACACACAAGAAGACACACGTCTTCTACATATGTGGATAATCAGAAGACTAGCCACTGGGAGAATACTCTGTGACAATGTTATCAGTCCGCACTAAAGGCTCATCTACACAGAGGCGTCACGCAAGTCGGGACGATATCTTATTACACTGCGGTAAATGAAGGCCACCACACACGTGAGAGATACCGAGGAGCGCGATATTTTTTTACTCGGTACATCGCTTCAGTATTTTGGTCTACCGAACGAGGTATACCGCGCGGTGGGTAGCAAGGATTAGTCTTTTTAGGAAGAAGTTCTACTTTTGTCAGTCACTCTTGATAAAAATAAAATGAACCCACGTAAGTACTTCTTCGACGAATTTTGTATATCTCTTCTTCTCTATAAAATAATAAATTTTACAAGTTACTAAATACTTTTAAGTAACTGAAGATTGTACAAAGTTATTATAAGTTCCATTTCGCTCATGTCGATAGCGGTGGCAGGTCTTTTTTTTTTTAAGATTGAACATTTTTGGAAGTTGTTTTGATAGTCACAAATAACTGTAATACCTTACGGCATAATTACGGTGGGCAAAAGAATTTTCACTCGCCAATGTTGTGTTATATTCTAAGTCTTTTCTTCCCCGCCAGTAACGTAAGATTCTGTTGTTCATCAAACTTATTAACTCCGCGCTAACTTTGAAAACGTAACAGTATGCAGATTTTATATTTCTTTTGGAATGCAGAAGTCGTGAGATCGTTTGGGTACTCAACCTATATTTCTAATTTTAGTTTTCGTACTGTATAGTAAAAAAGTAACTTCTCACCACTGGAAGATGAATGGGGACTTCGTCAGGTTTGACAGCAAAATAAAGTAAGTGATAATTGAAAAATGCCTAATACGTCATTGTGTATAGGTGGTCGTAATTGTTAACTACAGGAGGAAGAAACTATAGCAAGAAACCGTGATAATTGTGGTTACAAAGAAACACCAGCTTTGATGTCATACGCAAAAACAAGAGTCTAGAAATGAGACATAGCACTGTAAATGACGTAGAAAAAATTTCCGAAGATTCATATGGAATTTCATATTTTCTGGACTATTAAAAGTGTTGAGAATATCTTCCGAAACGGAGGACCGAGCCACTCTGAGTCTATACATGATTGGGTTGGGACGGTATACGATAGGCCTACTCGGTACAGGACGTATATATGGCCAGCTGTGTCTCCGACGTACCGAATGCCCCGAGTGTCGCGCTAGTGTAACCAGTCGTGTCGGTAAGCAGGGATAATATTACCGAGTACTGTACCGACTTGAGTGTCGCGTCTATGTGGGAGAGTCTTAATGCTTAACGTTTGCTGAATAAACAGATTGCATTAAAAAAATTGTAAGTAGACATTTTTGACGACAGGTTATACACACGAGAAACGGATAGCTCGGCGCTTTGCGTTGCCTCTTCGCCATCGATGCTCTTCACTAACTAGGCTACTATCTAATCTACGAATATTTGTTTATCATAATATTGTGTTACACATCGAAACAGTGCACGTTCACTTTTCGACGAGTGTCTTTAGTTCAGGAAAAGCGCTGTGCAGACGGGTGTATAGTTGTCATTTTCCAACCGTGTACCCTCTCGTGAATAATTTACAAAAACGTGTTATTATTGAATAACAATCAGCGGGATCAAACAACAATTAACCTGTGTTACAGAGCACACGATCAATAAGATCAATTGATCTGTCATAGTTTTCGTTTATTAAATATGCAGTACGGGATTAGTTCTTCGTCTAACGTGTGAAATAATATGCAACAATCTTGCTGTATCAGTCAGCGTACTTCTAAACCCACTGGTCGTTTTGTTTAGTAAAAAAAAAGCGAAAATCTGATTTTGCTCGTTTTCTTCCCGTAAGAATGAAACTTTTGTTTGTTTTTATTAAAGAGCTAACAGTGCGTTGTCACTGCGTTGACATGGGTGTACTGTCAGAACCTAATATTGTAAAATAAATTAAGGTTGTAGTATTATCTTTTCATTTCAGCAGCGATTTATAAACTTGTTTTTTTAAAGTATCGATTGATAAATCATAAGTAAAACTGTGGAGTAACTGACACAACCCTTCAAAGTGCAAAAGTATTTCCACCGACACCGAAAATTATTTTATTTTACATGTCTCTCTCTCTCTCTCTCTCTCTCTCTCTCTCTCTCTCTCTCTCTCTCTCTCTCTCTCTCTCTCTCACACACACACGCGCGCGCAGACGAAGTGTCGATAAGCAGAGCGTTTTTATTGACGTTTCGAATAACTGTAGAACTAACTTTTAGAAGAACCGAGGAGCCGGCGTAACCGGTGGAATACAATTTAGTTCGTATCTAACTGCAGGAAGGTGTATCTAAAGCGTTCTTTCAGTGTGGTTGTATTCAATACTATTTTTTCTGTTATAACGTTAGCTGAATTTTACCCTTTTTGATAACATTCGTCCAAAAATAAATTAAAAATGTAAAGTACCGTTTACCAAATGGTAAAAGCTTAAGAGCATGATAATGTCTTTCAGCCGCCAGCTAAACGCAACATTATTATGGTTACTGACTGACTGATTGGTTACATACCTATCTACAGCTATGCAGTGTTGTTTGCTTGTTAGGTCTTTAATCTGCGACGGACGTTAGCACGTTAGCGGTCGCGGTTTTAGTTAACGATTCCCGGCTGGTAAATGATGACGTCATGCAGCGTGATGCGTTACAGAAATTTTCAAATGACCCCCAGCCATAAGACATTATCATGTCAAAAGAATTAATGAGCAATTACCATAATGATGACAGCCACTTTTCGCTAATTTATATTATTCAATGTATAGGAGTAGCCTATTGCACTTTTGCACTAACATTGTAACACTAACATTTTATAGTAAGTTACAGTCTGTAATTATACTCGTGTATGAATCCTTTGCCTGTCTGTCTCTCCCCCTTTCAGTCTTTCTACGCTTACACGCGCGCGCCTGTATGCGTTTGTGTATGAAAATTAATTCAGGAAAACTGTCATAATGTGTGCTTGATCATATTGTTGTTGCATCATTTATTTATAGCGTATTCATGTCTACTCACACAGTTCGGCCCTCGTGTTATTTCAAAGTTAGTTTCAAGACAGCTAATCTCCGTGCTAGTGTCAAACACAACTGCTGTGCATAATGTTGCCGATGTTTCCTGTTAAGCGTGATCGATTACAGCAGTTGCATCGCCTCCCGTCACAGCGGTCTGATGCAATTGGTGAGATACACGCGCGATGATATCAGCCAGGCCAATTCTTGGCCAGGCGGGAAGCACCGCTGATGTCATGTGCCCAGCAAGACGCCACACGATCTCCTGTCACTCTAACGTGACTTCATTTTCTTAACGTATGGTTTAAACGGAATCAGAACATAGAATAATGGAGTTCATTTGGTCGTGTGGTTCCTGACACGTCAACTTATTAAAGTCAGTTTTATTTATTTTATGTATTTAAAACGGTACAGTATTTGCACTCTTAATAGTCTTTACACTCGAAATGTAACTAGCTATGTTATTAAAATAATACTTTTTTTGCGAATGCTCACTTGGAATTGAATTTATTTGAGTACGAAAGTTATGGTACCCGTAAAAGTATGGAGTGTTTGAAATAGAAATATTCTATATGTTTATTCGTTAATTCTTTCCTTTGTAGGTTGTAGCTTCGTTGTTCAGTATCGCTTGAATGTGGACGACGAGTAACTTACACAGCAATAGCGGATTATAAAATTATCCTATTGACGGTTTAAAAAAATATACAATTCGTCTTTGTGTTCATTTCATGTATTGCAATTTGTGAAGCGGGTGTGAACCTGTTCAATGAAATAAAATTACCGTAACTATTCTTTTTAAAGTAATTAACAAACATAAATTCTTGTCTGGCCTCTTCAAACATTAAAACAAACAAACGTTGTAATACAGAATTTAACGTACATAGAAATTGAAAAAGATCAAAAGACACGAAACTGAAGTAGTCAATGATTTCTATTGTGAATCTTCACCGTTTTGTATTAAAATTCATTGCTTGAACTCAGCTATTATTATTTTTTTTAAATTATAACTATTTAATTTTATAAGATAGGAATTACCGGTGGACTAAATCAGTGTACATACTCCATGGATTTTTGTTGTTATACCGTCGTATTTTGTTTTCTGTACTAGTTTAATCGATGTTTCTTTCTTGAGTCTGTAAATCGAAAAATAGGTATTTTTTTTCAAAAATGCATAATAAAGCTTCACCTTGTACTTAAATGTCCCTTATTCTGTGAGCACAAAGAAATAAATTTTCAAGTATGTAATTAAATTAACTTTTTAGCTATTTTTTGTTTGCTTTTTATGTAAACATTTTCATTACACATATATTACGAATTTTGATGATACTCATCATTTTTAATTATACCCCTTTTTCAGAGCGTATAGCTTTCAAAAGTTTTTAATCTGTGTTCTTTCTTTTGTCATTAAAAGTTAAAACGTAATCGATTATTCTTTAAGAGATAGACAACGTTACTTTATTAAATTCATTAAATTTTTTGTTTAACTGGCAATCCGTTCAGTTCATTGTTTGTACAAACTTTTGGACAAGTCGTTATAGTCATTTTTTACCATTGAGACGTAAACAGTTTAAAGGCTACAAAGAAGCCGTTGAACTTTATGCTTATTTGTTACTGTTCCTTTCTTGGATGCCAGCGTCTCACATTGCGTTTTGTTGAACCACTAAATAAATAAAACATTATTGTGCAATACAAACTCTAATTAAGACAAATAGTGTGGCCAACTTTGTCAACGATAATGTTCGAACATATACAGATGCAGTCTGTACACATACCCGCTTCTAGCAATCTACAAAACATTTCATGCTGAAAATTGTAAAGAGGCGCGTCACATAAAACAACTTGTTCTTTAAAAAAATCTCCAAAACTGAAGATAGAAAGAGCAAAGCACAAAAGTTAAACAGTATATTTCATTTGTATGTGACGTGACTGAATTAGATGCAAAGCGTTAGACATATGGGATTACAAATAAAATTACTAATCCCAGATTCGATTAGTAATCCCAGACTGCAATTACTAATTGCAGTTCGATTGTTGAGTCCTGTATAGTGAAAAGTGCAAACATAGGCCTATATTTATATTAAAGTGCTATATAAACTTGCGTGAAATATCGTTTTTCAGTTTTAGGAATTTTAAGAAATGTAATCTTAGGTGCAGTTGGGTTTCTACGAAAACAGTTGGAAATATGCTTAAAGGTTAACAGTTTTAGCTTTCATTTACTCTGTCGTGTTGTATACTGTTTTAAATGTTTGTAGTTCAGCGACCATAGCAATGCTAACAGAATTCAAGTGAGATACGAGTATTCTCGTCATTTATTTAATGATTAGTGATCCCCGAATTGTCGGAAAATGCTCTGGTGAATAATGACGTGAGTCAAAATAACAATAATAACTACTGTTATTATTATTATTATACTTTTCCGATTAGAAACGACTGTTTTCATTAGCTGTCCCCATAATTCACGTAGAATGAGAAATGTTTTTACCATGATACACTGCCGATGTTTTTTAAACAAATTTTGTACGTGTGGTGGCTCGCGCATCTGTTTAGAGGAGTGGAATTTTTAAGGATTGTCTTAAGTGTTAACCAAATATTAAATTGTTCAAAACAATTTGCGGATTCTAGACTACTAACCACAGGTTTTAGCCCCATCGTCAGAAACCTTTCTCGTCTACACGCGATCTGTTACAGTCACTACCAGCTTTCTAGCAAATAGATGCTGTAGAGCTCTCAACTATTTGTCACATAGTAGTAATATTAATAACAATGATGTTAATTATGTAGTGACACTAATAAAGAATCAGTTACATGTCGATCATTATCGTGGATGTAATGTGATATAATGTAACACTGAAAAGCAGTAAAAACGTATTCTGTGAAGAAGTGCGTTTCCAGTCGTGAAAGTCGACTTAACAGTGTTTACAAGCAATTTGCATGTAATTACATAGTTTAGACAATTTTTCCATCCAGCAGTGGCGTGTATTTGACTTGTAAATTACATCCGCCGACGGATTCTTGAGTGAAAACTAACTGCGCCTCAGAGTCGCGGCGGATCAGCCGGGTTTTCACATCTAAAATAAATTCAGAATTTACATGGGAGTAAGAAAACACTGTGGAAAAATTTAGCATCGGCTTTAAAAATTCAGAATTGACATCAGAATAACGTTTGTGCTTTAAAATAATTAAAATTTTAAATTATTTTGTGATGTTGAAGTGAGTTATTAAAGGCAACCAACCGTCTGAGACAGCAAACATTGTGACATTAACTGTAAAAAATTTATGTAAATTTTATCCGTGCCTCGTGTCACGAATGGCGACGTTTGTAAGCTGCTGTCTCTTTTGCTTTAGCTTGTGTCGCTGAGTTGTAAACTCTGAAGGGCTGTCTAAACAACAAAAAAGATAAGAACAAGGAATAAAGAATTGAAATTGGCATATGGTCCTCGGATGGCCGATACAAATAGAGAAAGTATAAAATCATTATTGGCCTTATGTTTATACAAACCGTTGTAATGAGGTAATATTACAGGAAATTTTTGAACCTCTTTATACCAGACGTTATTACACAACGATTAATCATGTTCAATCAGTGCACCCCTGACTCAGCCAAATAATTCAGAAAAATAGTATTATAGCTAACTTGACAGATCGTGGATTTCTCAAAACAATTCAAGTTCGCCACCTTGAGAATATATATACAGAAAGGTACAGATAACAGAAGATACGCTGAAGTATCGCTTTGACAAAACCCGCATAAGAATTAACTCAAAGAAGTCTATTCCTTCAGCCACGTTGTTTCACATCAAATACAGAGAAACATTAGCTTTACAATGATAGTAGTTTCAGCCCGTAATAGTGCCAAGTCACAAGAGGAACTGTTTCTCATTTTTGAGAAATGCTCAAAATAAGTTTTTCCTAACTACGAAAACGTTAACTAAGTAACGTTTTCTTCTTAATACGACAATAATTTTGGTGCTTTAATGTTGTATTTTACTGAACACCTTGCTATCTGCAATTTTTTCGTGACCATCACTCGCTAAAACAATAAAGTACGTAATTTGTTTTGACGTGCAGAAGGAAGTGTTTAGGTAATTTAGTATTAACCCTTTGTTTTGTTTAGCGAGACCAGGGATCTTTAGGTTTAACAGGAACAGGAATACGACGGGTGTTGAGCAATCGAACACAGTATAAATGGTTCATGTGTAGTTACATTTTTAGTACACAAATGCGTAAAATTACAGATCTGAGTTTTAAATGTGCCGGGAGCAATAGCTATAATCTCGACCGTTCATTTTGTAGCCCCGATCGTGATGGGTGGCCGGTACACGTATATAAATATCAAACGTAACTTCGGAACACTTACGAAAAGGTCTATAAAAGCTGAAACAAAAAGGCAGAGAAGTATAAATTATCGTTCTCGCACCGTAGCAGTTATGTGAAAAGAAGAGAAGAGCTTATTAATAGAAGCGGATTTATTGTCGAGCCGCAGTGACTGAAGCTAATCCGGTGGGAAACCAGCGTCTGTCTGCCTCTTGTTTATTCCAGCGCAGCGCATTCGTCATGGCCAAAACGAAACGGCAATTAAGGTCGCACAATACGTGGCGGGCATCGACGTTTCTTAATTCTAATACAGGTTATCTCATTAATCACCGGTTGTTAAGACGAATAAGTAAGCATTGTCAACTCGTGGTAAAAACCATTTGCGAATTCACCGGATACGTACTAAAATTAAAATGTGAATTTAAGTAAATATAAAAATATTAATTAATATTTAATTAAGTTGAATATACATTTTTAATGGCATAAATTAAATACTTAAATTGGCTTCATAATAAGAGGCTTTTTTAATTATCTGTTATCTGAGTTTTTACTGGTCTAATGAAGCGTTAGGAAGCGTGATTGTTGAGTGAGTGCTGCTAATGCTCATAAATGTTTTTGTATTTCCGGGACAAGGAAGGTACACTGAAGCAGTGGCACAACTACGGAGGAAGGATCGGGGGAATTACAGTGTTGGTAAATTAATAGTTTTCTTGATGATAACAATCGGTTAACATTTGGCAAATAACATACTTATTTGCAGCCTTAGCAAACAATTAGGCTCGCCCCAGAAAACCTAGGAAGAACGTGTTAATTTACCTTTACCTTTTTCGCCCAAACACACTTTCCCTTACAGGGTTGTCTATGTGATGATGACTCCTCTAGTCTAATATCTGTATTGTTTAAACATTCATCGTAGCACAGGTAAACTAGCGGCTTCTTGATTTTAATTCAGAAAAATTAGAAGATTTTGTTGCTGAATTATTACATCTAAGAACATACTTTAACACAAATATAAGTTGAGTAAAACATTTTTGGAAAAACATTTAAAATTAAAGCTATTTCGAATTAATTACATGAAATTTATAAAATTATATGGGGAGTATCCTGAATTTCGTATTTATACTGAGGAAAATGGGAGGAAAGTTTTTGGGAGAATTATGATGACTGCACCCAATGTGGCCTACCTAAGATTTGAGGTTTGTTTGTACAGAATAATTCCATGCCACATGGACTTTTCTTACATCTCGGGTCATTTCCAGTTTGCATGAAATTTTGCGTAGTTACCTAATCCAAATAAGACCAGGCTAACAGTTTAATTATAGTTATCTTCTTTATTTTAAAGGTAAAATTATGAGAAAAATCACGTACACTACATTCTTTGGTATCTTTAGAAAAAGGAATAATCACTTATGATTTCGAAATTTTTCAAACTCTTGTTATAATGTTATAACCATTTTTTGAAATGCTTATCCGCAGGACTTCAAATAAGATGGCGGACTCAGGCGTCTAGTGTTACCATCGGATGATAGTAGTTTCCAGTTTTTTTTTTTTTTACATACCTTTAAGAAATTTTTATGAAAAAAAAAATTCGCCTTATTGGGAACGTGGCACTAATTTGACTCAGGGACCTTACATGTAAAGTAAGTGGTAAAGTGAAATTTAAAAAAATGGGTTAGTGCATTTTTATTTTACTAAATTTTCGTAATCAAGAAATGCTTGATTAAATGTTTTTTAAAATAAATTACCGGTTTTGTATTTTGTTATGTACAACAACGTAGGAAGATATAACGATTTCTTTTAATTAGTTCTTAAGCGATTTGAATGTCCATCGAGTTTTTTCTTTTTAGTGTATGTCGTATTAGGAGTAGCATACGCTCAGATTGGAGTACTTGCTTTGTACCCACGGTGTGCGAAGTTTGGCTACAACATTTCTTCCTGAATTAACTGCCTGAGTCAGTGTACAGACATTGATAATGTCTCAGTCGCAAGAAAATATCTCCGCTTTCATAATCGAAGATTATAATATTTTACACATTAATACATTGTCATTAACTTATTAATCACTCGGAAAATTGTTCAAATAATTTATTCAAATACCGCTAAGGACGTCAGTGTCCGAACGCTACTAATTTTACTGTATCATAAAATTTATAGTAAACAATTTACATATTATGATATAGAACATGTGTTACAATTGCGAACGTGAGTGTACACAAGTCAAAGAGTAGTATTGACGGCAGTGCGTCATGAGTGTTGGTGGATTGTTTTACCTGAAACTGCATAATATATAAAATGAGCCAAGCCATATATTTTACAATACTATTATAGATATAATAAAATTGTTTGTACATTAGACGTCGGTACAGAAGAAAGTAAGACAAGAAAATTACCGCAAGTTTACAGTAGCAGGGAATATAATCTGACAACATAATCTGGCATGATTTATAATGTTTTGCGTTCGACAGATTGTACATGACTAAATAAAAAGAAGCGCCATCACGAACATCATACATGCGCGCGCGCACGCACATACGTACATACATACGCACACATTTTTTCATTCCCGTGTGAAGTATTTTTGTAATATTGTGTCTTGCACTAAATTTTTGATGTAGAACAAAGGAACTCGCTGTACGTTCTGACATTTGACTTTCTGTTGAAGTAGTGTAATAGTCATTGTCCGTTTGTGGTAGAAGACTTGTGAGGTAAATTCAAATTGTGTAGCCAAAATTATGTTATTACTAAAAATGTACTTTTGGTATGTCGGTTTTATGCTTAAAGTCAGTAATTCGAAAACTATCTTATTCACGACGGTTGAGGTATTGGTTGACATGCTGGTTTTGAGTATGCCAACGTGGAGTAAACAAGTATAATTCCGTTTCTGGAATTGGTTTTCGAAAGGCGATATAATTAATTTGTAGATTAAAAGTTACTTGCAAAAACTGGTCCAGATTGAGCCATTCCGAACCGTTATAAACATATTAAAACCTACCACCGCCTTATTATATTGACTTTTTTTTTAATTAGGGACAAACAGTCGACATACTGCAGTTTCGTGTGAAAAAATTGGACAGTACTCTTGAGCCTTTTCTGAAATTCGAAACTTAAAATAAGTTTGACGTAAAGGGTTAAATATCTCTATTTTATAAACTTTTTAATCAGGTTCCAGCGGTGTTTATACGTAGTGTCGTGGTTTTGTTTCATAACATCCCCGTATAGCATGTGTTGCATTAGGCTACATCGTTTGTTGTTCGACTCGGGACCTTATTAAGTCAGTACAATAACACATCAGCTCCCGGTGTTGTTTATGCGATATTCGTGTACTGGGGGTGGTGGCTGTGAATTAACCAGGACAGCCGTGTAGGTAGACATATCATGTAGAACGCCTATAGGGAGCAATTTGCACTTAACGAATTGAAATTAAATCAGTTTATGATTTGGACCAGCGTTGGACGATAAGGCTTCACCAGGATGGAAATTCCTTCATTTGGAACAATATTTATGATAATTAACCTTGCTGTTTATACTACTAAAATCTAATTAATTTCTTCACCCAGGATATTGTTTTTTCATCTTCCCAAGTACGTGCTCTGTATTAAACAAGATTATTAGCGGGTACAGTGTTAGAAACTTCCGGCTGATTCGACGGTGTCACTTAGTTGGTAATAAATTACTTATTGATTGTTATATGACAAGTTTCTGTGTCTCGTTCTGCTTGTCTGTCACGCTATTTAATTCTTAAGGTCAGAAATTGTATTTACATTCTTTACTTCATCCATGATACGGTCGCTTGCCCAACTTAACCCAACCGCAGGCCGCATTAAGTCGATCAATTTTTTACAACTAACGTACAAATAGGAAAAAGATGGTATTTACTTTTGATTAAGTAAAACGAGATAATTGAAATATTTTATTTCATATTTTTTAACGGTACGATCTTTATTACGTATGTGTTACTATAATGAAATAGCCTTCATTTCCAAGATAGTTCTACTTCGTGGGCCAGAGTACGAAGTATAAAAGGTGTTGTGGTTATTGTTGTAAATCACTGGCGTATAAGGACATTCTGTGCGTAGCGTCGTTGCAATTAAAGGAACGCTGTCTACTTCATAATAGATAAGATGAAAGGCGTTAAAAATTTGTGTGTTGGTATACCAGTATACTTGTACAGTGTACAGTGTAAACTACAAACTATTTATACCGTTTTATCAGGCTTCTTAAGGAATCGTTTGGAGAGCGATGATATATAAAACCGTAGAACATCGTGATAATTAATACAAGTAAACACGCAGACGAAATCTGATTTTTTAATCATCTTTTACAACAGAATCGGTAATTTATCGTACTCAAGGGCACGGGCCTTGAAAATTAATTGGAATTAATTAGAAAATTAATTTCCTAATGCATCCGAGACAAAAGCCGAGTAAGAAATAAAATAACAAACTAGGCGACATACGTTTACAACAAGAAATAACGTAGGGTTGATTATGATAGCCTGAGTTGTGGTTGAGGAGGGTCGAAAAGATTTATATTTGTTCTTAAACTGCAAGGAATCGGGGTCGCGACCGCGGTTATATCTGTAGACATTGAAATGGATTGTTTATTTCAGTTCCACTACCTTTGTCATTTCTTTTTTTTTAACTTGACGTCACCGGAGTTTAAACTTCAGCGGTTGGATGCAGTCATCATGCACATTATGTTTCACGTTCGCCACGTCAGTCGGTCGGGGTCGTATAACACGGGTGCAAACGATAACAGCTCAATAGCGGCACGTTGACGTTTATTGTCCATTACATCAGGCTGTCGGTTTATACAGTACAACGTTAGGGACGCTGCTGTAAACCAAGCCGTTTAATGTATCAATAAAACAACGTTTGTATGGTTTATAGTGTGTGTGTGTGTGTGTGTGTGTGTGTGTGTGTGTGTGTGTGTGTGTGTGTGTGTGTGTGTGTGTGTGTGTGTGTGTGTGTGTGTGTGTGTACACGCATTGCTTCTAGTAAACATTGCGCAGAAATCGACCGGCGTTATAAATTCGCTTTGTAGAAATCTGTTTAAATCATTGTGTTTGTGTAAATAAGGCGAACAGCTTCTCTGTTGGTCGTAAAGTTTCTCCTACGGTAAAATAAAAAAATCTGTTTTCGCTGTAGATCAATTGAGCCGTGAACAGCTTTACTGCTGTTCTTTTTTTTCTTTTTAATTAAATATCTGTACAGACCTTGCGGCGGACGTGCGTTAAGCATATGCTCAGTGAAATTTTATTTTGTTTAACATGAAAAGCGAAATTAAGAGCTTTGATTTTTCTTTATACTGAATCGCATAAAAACTGTCTATGTAACTTCGCTATACACGATTCGTACCATTCTGTGGCTCGTGTATCGTAGTGACGTACAGTTATTCAGCATGCGTTACAGATATATTCGGTCGGAAACTCGTTGTCAAATGGAGATGTTGCAACCTGAAGCATATTTTATCTTGGTTTCTCAATTTAGCGGGAGGTCACTTATTCTGAACGTTGCCCACAGAGATGACGATGGTTTGGTGTAAGGGTGAAAGGCGTTCAGCTCCCCCCCTCATTGTGTGACCCGGAATATATTCGCTGTCCATGATTTAACAGCGGTAAAATTTAGTTTTACTAAAATGATTTAGTTTCCGCTCAAAATGAACACAGAATTAGTGGCGTCCATGCCGAAACCACAAACTAACCTCGTGTCAGACTTTAGTCGGCAACCAATCCGGACTCCCGAGTCCGCTGCCGATTTCGAACGGAGGGTGGATAGGACGTGCCTAATAACCGTCTGGCACGAGGACGTGGCTTCTCCCAACTGGTCCGGTTCATCAACAAACGTCCGCTACTCAGTCCTGGAGACGTATCACGTGCGGCAAGCCACCTGTCGGTTATGTACACCCACAGGACTGTGGTCGGCCCATAGTTATCGTAGTTTAAGAGACGGCAGTCCCTTTTCTCCTAACCCTGTATGTTCTTCCAGGCTCTGTGCCTTTTATGAAGTCACTGGTCACCACATTTGTTGTTCGATTCATGTCTTTTGGTTTTATATCTCATTCAGTTCAGTGTACATTGTGTTGTTCGTTGCACAACTGTGTGATTAAAATACTTCAGTTGTGTTGTCTTCTCTGTTTCTCCTTAACCTTGTTACCACGTCATCAAAGTTACCACCGCTGCTTCCTTTCTTCTGTATAAAGTCAATCCTGACTACTAACTTGCTCAAATGTTACGAGTTTCAGTCTAAACGTCACGTAATGATACATTAGTCGCTGGCTGACTCAAATTTGTTACAAATTTTAATACATACGCATACGCGCAATGATGTTTATGTTGATTATAGCTATGTAAATTATTGTTCTCATCTCAGGCTTCATACAATCCTGTTTACCTTGAAAACTTAGGACACTTTCGATTTCCTGTAAACCTTAAAAAATGATATGAATATTTTATAAAATGTTGCCATCCCTTGCATTTAAAGATCTCCAATCCATTATGGCTGTATGTTTTACTTTCATGTTCCTTAAGGAAATGGAAGTATGGTAATGGCAAAAAAAATCATGTTCGAGATTATTGCAGATTCTGATTCTACTACACTCAAAACATGAAAAAAAGTCATTTTTTCTCTGTGTGTGTGTGTGTGTGTGTGTGTGTGTGTGTGTGTGTGTGTGTGTGTGTGTGTGGATTTTTTCTATTACAAACGCTAACAGTCGCAAATTCAAACAGAATCAAATAAGTTTTTGCATACAGTCCTGATTTGTAGAGTACTCAAGACCTATTGTTTTTGGTGAAGATCGGTTAAGGGAAAGGGGTAGTTTACCTGCAACGTTTTATGTTTTAACAAGGGTATTTTCTATGGCAAACGATAACAGCCGCAAATTCAAACAGAATCAAATAATGTTTTGCATACAGCCCTATATTGTAGAGTTCTCAAGACCTATTGGTGTTGGTGAAGATCGGTTAAGGGAAAGTGGTAGTTTACCAGCAACATTTTATGTTTTAACAAGGGTAATTTTTTATATGACGAACGATAACTGCCGTAAATTCAAAGAGAATCAACTACGTTTTTGCATACCTTTCTGAATTAAAGAGATCTCAAGGTCTGTTGATTTTGTTGAAGATCGGTTAAGGGAAAGGGGTAGCTTACCAGCAACATTTTATGTTTTAAGAAGGGTAATTTTTTTTTGACGAAAGATAACTGCCGTAAATTCAAAGAGAATCAAATAATTTTTTGCATACGTTCCTGAATTGTAGAGAACTCAAGGCCTATTGATTTTGGTGAAGATCGGTTAAGGGAAAGGGGTAGTTTACCTGCCACATTTTATGTTGTAACAAGAGAAATGTTTTCATGACGAACGATAACTGCCGCACATTCAAACAGAATGAAATATTTTTTTTGCATGCATCCCTGCATTGTAGAGGACTGAAGGTCTATTGATTTTGGTGAAGATCGGTTTAGAGAAAGGGGTAGTTTACCTGCAACGTTTTATGTTTTAACAAGAGTAAAGTACTTAATTTTGATAAATAAAGTATCCTGATAAGAAGCTAATAATAATGCACTGTAGAAACGTAGATGAAATATCTATAAATGAAGAGGTTAGGTGAACGAGGTGGGAGTAATTTCTATTAATGAAAATTATAGTTGAAGGGGGAGGGGAGAATTTTTTATATGTGTACTACGTTATCGGCAACAAAGAAGTAGTTCTTTGTTAAAATTCGTTCCCGGGCTGTTTAGCCGTAGTCCAATGTTTTCTGCAAAACCAGACTTTTCGGCAGTGCCATCGACTGCCATCATCAGTGAAAATCGAGTGCGAAAACGTGAGGTGGTATACGTTAGTGACCACAGTACTGTGGTTAAGGCTGAAGCAATAAGTAGAAAGAAGTAGTTTCTATGGAAATATTTCATTTCGAATATGATTTTAAATATAAATCTTAGAACATGGAAGTCATGTATGATTCTCCATACCGATATTAAAGTACTTGATAATGGGTAGGAATCTTGGTAGTGGATTATCAGAGAGGGCTATTGTCTGTCGTTGTGTCTGCACGGATCGTAACGTAATTGCAGCAGGTTGATGCCGACCTTTACTCTAGCGCATTTAGACCATGTCTTCCTAGAATAAACAAGTCATAATTATTAAAACACAAACAGAACCCCGACTGTAGAAAACATTTCATACTTAGGTACAAGAGAAAAGTATTCATCCATATCAACAGATTAATTTTATGATAATACGCTATATATAATAATGCATGCATACATTAGTTATTCAGTATATTAACTAGTAATCTGTGAATTTAATTTTTGCTTCAGTAAAATCGATTGAACATATCCCAATGATTGAACATATTTTCATTAAAAATTCAATACGGTTGTTTTAGTGTAAAATAAAAATTTCTGAACCAGTTTAGATGAAACAAAGGCCAAACGATTTTTTAGGATAAATATAATTAATGAAAATTAAATATGTCGATCAGAAATTATATAGATGTTTAGTTAGGCTTCATATATTAAACATTTAGAAACGTGAAGATCCACGTTCGCCGTTTTGTTGTTTTTTGTAATGGTATGTATATTTTTTATAATATTAAGTATATTATGTATGTAATATTATGTTTATATATAATAATTCTTGAACTATAATATTTGAAGAATTATAGAATGAATAATTCTTCAAATATTAACTATTTCTGCAGGTAAAATTATATTGTATTTTCACCTAATGCACGTTTCACTAATCACATCAGCATCAGTGAAATTCACTTAAAAACCTCTGATGATACTGAGTCACATCCTCGACTCTGAGCGATGACAGCCAATATAAGCAAAGGGTCTGTGGAGTACAATTATTTTAAAAATGTAGGTGTCTTCGTGGTTGTTTGGGGGAAGAGAGCAGATTTTATTGCAAGATTTCAAAGGGGGGCCTATAGTACGCTATTCGCTTTTTGGTATCATTGTTTGGTGATGACCTCTATGAAGAACTCACCTACCCTTACATGTAGATTGCATGCAGTAAATGAGAAACAAAATACATGCGAAATATGTTTACGAGGTATTAATAACAAAATTCGCCGTCGTTGCTGCTGTTGCAGATACACGAAACGGTTGTTACAAGAAAACGAGAATAGTGAAATCATTTTTTGTTTTGTAATATTGTTGAACATATAAAATATGAGTATAGATCGAGTGTAGATGCTGTAGAGCTATACGCAAATGCCCATTCCGGTTTTGAAAGGGCGGTGTATTCCCGATGGTGCGGTATATCGTGTGTTGTGTGACGAGGCTGCAATATTATAAACATTTATTATTTTGTGATGGCCGGCAATCTTGGTGAAAGTTGCCGTGTTTTTCGTTAGTACAACCAGACGTCACATCGAGTCTCCTACTTCGCACAGAACTGAATCGACCATCGTAAAGTAACATATCTGTACATATAAGAGTTCTGTTTAAAATTGAGTATGTGTTGTTGCGTTGTGACCCAAGTAGTATAACCAGTGACATTTTAATGTAGAAATTATAAAATCGATTTTTATAGGCTATATGGTCGTAAACCGTAGTTAGATTAAGTTTGTAAGTTTTAAAATTAAACGTTTAATAAACAATCAGAATTCTGACCCAATAAATAACCAATCGTTCGGCGAGTGCTTCACCTAACCGTATCTCGCGTTATAAAGTTGGGAAGAAACAAACAGATTTATATTTTCCGTTGTTATCCGTTGAAGGGGGGGGGGAGGGGTATGTAAACACTTGTGAAGACAAACAGGTTTTTGCAAACACACAAAAGGCATCTGTTTTTTTCGTGATTTTATATGTATTCAATTGAATATCTAATGCGCGAATCGTACCACACGAAGTCGTTCAGATTTGTCACGTAAGAATGGAACGTTGTACAGTCCCAATAACGTTAGGAGCTTGAAGCACACGTACAGATGCCTGATATTGTTTCATTTTGATAGTTAACGTCGGCTATCAAAGCGACTTTTTTTGTCAGTCGTATTATGTTTTCATCTCCAACCGTGTAGCATGAAAACATGCTTCTGCACTTTACTTAAACAAACGCCCACGCCGATAGCAGAATGACGGCGACGCGGCTTCACCGAATGTGATAAGCTGCAGTTTATGAATATAGTAATTGTGGCAACCTGAATTAAACACGAGAATGTCATTTTGCTAACGTACAATCTGATCGGTGTACAGACAGTATCATAGTTTTAAGAACGCATTATTACATCAAGAGCTTCCGTATGTTATCCTTTTGGCTGAGACAGTAATACTCTGTTACACAGACGATCAGCTTGCGTAATGACATTGCTGCAGGCGGTGAACAAACACAGAAAGACTTTATCATTGTGATGCGGTAATTTCATAATCGCCATATTTACTATAATAGCTCGATAATAGAATGCGCGTGCATTCCTTTCAGTTGTCACGAAGATCATCAGTAAATCAGATATGCTTTGAATGCGTGTATTACAGAATTAATGTTCTTTCCTAATAACTTTTCACTTGGATGCGAGTGTGCTATGTATAAACAAGTAATATTTTTGTAAAACCAGGGATTTATTTTGAACCGTGTAACGTGAAAACCAGTCGCTTCATCCGCACTGGTATCAGCGGCTTAAAAGTAAATTGGAAACACATTAAGTAGGGATGTCATCTACTAAAATGAATTCCTACAACCCCCGTACGTCAGTTCGAAAAAAACTGAGCGGACACGACCATCTAAAACAACAAATTTTGATGTGGCATTAGCTTGTCATTCCTCATAAAATTACTATATTGTTGAAAAAACAAAAACAATATTAAAAATAACATTTTGGTATGAAAACATAATTTTTAACTTAAAAACTACACTTGACATTTCAATTATAAAAGTGTACAAATTTACAATGTGTTACTCTTATTTACTATAAAATTCTCTTCTGATTTCTCTGTACGAAGAAGGTACGAGCACTCATGGGTAGGTCGCGTATGCGCGATAGATAAAAAAATTCCATTCTGTTGTAGCGCTAAAACACGGTTGTTCGTGGCATTAGCGCTAACCCGGGAAAGGGTTCCGCTTCCATTATAGTTTTTTTCAATTTTGGTCTCTTTCCCATGAGAATCTTTTTCAATGCCGCCCCAATCTACGAAAGGAAAAGTTTCCGCCAAGTGCAACCCTACCAGACAGACGACGAGCAGTATATGGCTACAGAACACTGTAACAATATACAAAACATGGATTCGAGATGTCGAACCCCGACTTAAACTGCAGTTGTCTCAATGGAAGCGCAATACTTTTCCCTTCCAACAAATAATCTGAAGCTGTTGATGGTAACGACAAACACGAGTAATAGCAACAGACAGAATTCCTCAAGAGACCACTGGTACAGCCGTATACTACAAAATGATTTTGCAGAGCAGAATGTGTCTCCAAAAAATCTGCAAACCAGGCTGGTAAATTTCGTTATTGAACGTTGCACATGCTCGAGGTATTAATAGCGTTGTCATTCAGTCCAATCTGTTGGAGCCCCGGAAGGCGCCTGGCCCGGACGGAGTCATGAATTCCGCCCTCCATCGCCTTCCGGAGCGAGGAACACAGTTCCTCTCTGGCCTGTTCAATTCATGCCTCAGACTGGCCTACTTTCCGGTGAAATGGAAAACGGCTACAGTAATAGTGATACCCAAGCCGGGAAAGAATTCTTCTTGCTTGGAAAACCTCAGACCCATCAGCCTCTTGTCCGCGACGTCCAAGGTTTTCGAGCGATTGATCCAGCGTAGGATCCGCGACCATCTAGAAAGACTAGACGTGCTGATCCCCGAACAGTTCGGCTTTCGTGAGCTGCACTCCTCGACTCATCAGCTGATGAGACTCGTGGAATGCATTACCGAGGCTGGCTGCCAGGGCAAACAGACGACTGCGATCTTCCTAGACGTAGAGAAAGCCTTTGACCGCGTGTGGCACAAGGGTGTCCTTTACAAGCTCACGGAAGTCCTTCCAGATTGCTACGTTCATTTGATCGGCAGCTTTCTGCGAGACCGTAGCTTCCGAGTGAGAATAAACCACGCTCTCTCTTCGGAGAGGCGTATTACCGCTGGCGTCCCTCAGGGAAGTGTCCTTGGGCCTCTCCTGTTCTCGCTGTTTGTCAATGACACGCCCCGAGTTCCTGGAGTTAAGTTGTCGCTGTTCGCGGACGACACTGCTGCTTTTGCCTCAGAGCCGAACGCAAGTTATGCGGCAATTAAGCTCCAGCGTCAACTCGACGCGTATGTCGGGTGGACCGATGACTGGAGAGTTGCCGTTAACGCTTCCAAGAGCGCCGCGGTAATATTCTCGCGCAACGGCCGCTTAAAGTAGGCCCCGTCGATGTACCCTGGACCAACAGCGTCAAGTACCTCGGGCTCCACATGGACTCCCGACTCACCTGGCGAACCCATACACAGTATATCAGACAACGCGCTTCGGCGCAACCCAGTAGACTCTGGCCCATGCTATCTAATCCGGCAATGACCCCCCGACTAGGTACGCTCATAGTCAACTCGTACGTGTTGCCCGTGATTACCTACGCCTGTCCTGTTTGGGGATACCTGGCTCGTGGTATCATAGAACAACGCTCCAGCGCGTACTCGGCCGGGGACTGAAGCTTGCGTGCAAAGTCCCCCGGAGGTACTCTTCTCGTCTTTTGAGGAGAGGACTCGGTGTCCGCTCTCTTGATGACACCGTGAGACGCCTGGCGCGTAGATTCTATGTTCGTTCCGACAGAGTGACCCACAATTCCCTCATTGCCGGACTTGGTAAATACACCCCGCGACCAGGTGAGTCCTGGAAGCGACCTCGTTTGCTAGTCCCGGTGGTATAATCCACCAATCGCAGGTCTCTTCAGACCCCCCCACAATTAGGTAAAAAGATATAAAATAAACTCCAATAGACCCAGTGGCAGGAGTCCTTTCTGAGACTCGGGTCACTGCAGTACTCGCGACCCCCAGTCGTATCCAATCTGTTGTATCGTTTGGTAATACTCTCTTGGCCAGAAGGATAACATTCGGAAGTCCTTGATGCAATAATGTGTTCTTAATTGCGCGGCACTGACTCTGTGCACCGTCAGATTACACCGTTGTTAAGATGAGATTATTATTTTGAGTCCACGTTGTCACAATTAGTATTCATCAGGCGCAGTTTATCGTCTTCAATGAAGCCGACCCCTTGAGTTGACGTCATTCTGCTGTCGGTATAGCCATTGGTCAATGATGTGCAGAAACATGTCCAAAACGTAATTACATTGATACGAAGTAAAAAATTAATTACCATTGACAACAGTTGCGTTGATGCCTATTGTCATCCCTGTGAGTGAGGGAGTTATACGGGGACGCGCAATGTACGTACTTCTCTCGGTGGTTCAAGGCGTGGACTCAACGCTCCACTCCGTGTTACGTAAATTCGTACAATTGGTACTTCGATACCTATAATTTGGTAGCGACCGGTCTGTGTAAATACAAATTGCATTCAATTAATGAACAATTTGTTTGAGTAGAGCTAACTGTTTGTCAGTTTGATCATAATAATTTACTTCGTGTTTGTGTACAAACGAGACATTTGTTGCAGTAATTCTGCGAATTCTAACGTGTTACTTATATAGCTTCGACTGCGCACTACGTGAACAAGAATTAACAGGTCGTGTAATAAAATGTTTAGACGTTCAGTAGACGTGAAAATAATAATTTGGTTGTAGTAACAAAAAACAACAACAAAAAATACTACGAAATCAAAAATATGTTAAAATTACCTACAGCTATTTTGTTGGTGTTCTGGTTGGAATTATTTGTAAAGTACGTCCTTAATTTAGGTCACGTTGAGTGTGGTGCAAGCAGTATACATTATAATTGTCTACTGTGTTTTAGTCGGAGGCGAGAGAGAGAGAGAGAGAGAGAGAGAGAGAGAGAGAGAGAGAGAGAGTTGTAAAGTGAGTGAGGTCGATGACATAGTAAAACTCTGTAGTATATATTTTGAAAAACAGTTTTGTCACTCACTGCTCGACGATTGTTACAATTAAAGCGACATGCCAGTAAACAGTGATTGGATAATAATATTAAATTAAAAAAATTACAGTCAAAAAACCACACTGATTCAGCAGTAAATGCGTTAAAAAACGGATACATACAAAACTTAGTAAGTTAATGTTTTCTTTTTATCTGTTATGCAATGTCCACAGTGTTACGGATAAATTAAGTTTCTGTAGAGGGGTTTCAGAATGACTACTGGAAAACCAAATGTGTTTTTACTACAGTTGTCGACAGTGTAACTCAATAATTAAATGATTTGTCTGCTGTAGGGAATGGTATGTGCGTGTAATATAATTCTATTAATTATCTATAGAGGCTGTGGGACATCAAAAATATTAGTGAAATCTGTGTTTTCCTGTTTGGTACAATTGACGAAAATTATTAAAATGTTTAAGCTTATATTCGTAGATTGGAAGTAGCACAATACTTTGACTAAATTTTGGTCCTCGTAAATTTCTCCACTGAGCACAGATTGGTTTGCTTTTTTAATTAATTGTCAACAATAACACCACGAACAAAACATTATTTCGCAATACAGATTTGTACGCCTTCAGTAGAACTCTACTTGTTTGTAAAGTTGCCGTATGCTTGAACAGTTAGTTAAGCAAACTGGTCTCTGTAAAGTAATAATAAAAAAATTCTTAAATTCATTGGACTCTTGAGCTCCTTAAGTAGCCACTTGTACTTTTGAAGTACGTGAAGATGTTGAAATCACGGGAAATACGAGTACGGAGAAACATAGCCCTATTCAGACTAACAGATTATTTTGGAGTTTGCTTCACCGTAAACGTTTTAATTAAATAATAAAAAGTAAGTACGTACATCTCTCAAAATAAGATGATTTCAGGATAGTGGACCTCTTTTTAGGAAATTTAATTTTTGTTGTTCCTGTTTTCAAAGTTCTCTTTACGTGATCAATATGTGTAACGTGTAATAAAATCAGGAACTTGCTCTTAATTTGATAAACCGGATATACGTACGTTACTACATATCTCTGAGATTTATGTAGCGACAAACTTAAACTCAGATTGGGTACACGAACTTACTAGCTGATTTTCGTGTGGTACATTCGTATTTGCTTGTATAGTTTCTCACAAAAGTAGGTTTACGACTTCTATAAATATGTCCTCTCCATAAGAAAAGGGAAACTAATTATCTCAACGTTTTAAAAATGATAAATACGTCCCCTTGTAAAGTCTACGCACGATATAAAAATTAAGTTTAACTTACGTACAAATTTTGTTTGTAAATTTTTGTATTTACTGTATTAAAAGATTATTAGAGAAAGTCCAGGTGTGGCTTGCTTTGCTAATTTTTTCAGTATTAAGTAATAAATTACAAGTTCACCTACTTGAATTTTTATTGCACTAAGCTTCTGTTTAAAGTAATTATAGTATTATCGTGGGTGTAATTAGAAATAAATGTTCGGTTAAAACGGTAATTGCCTTTTACGCTGAGTCCTAGCAGATACAAAAAGTGGTCATTATTCAAATCGCGGATTAAATACAGTAAACCTCGCCTCATCTGCGACAACCGTTACTGAAGCCACGAAGTTTTGTTTGTACGACAGTTCTAGAATCATTTGTTGACCGTATTTCCTTTCTTTACATCGTATGTTACCTACAATTTTCCCCTTCAAATAGAAATATATTTACGCTTTTAATGCTAGTTTTGTCGGTTTTTATGTATTACCCTGGATAATCCGTTTTAAAATCATTTGGTAGTAGTTTCCCATACCTGTTTGTTTGTGAAAGCGTTGATGATGTATATTGTAAAGCGTGTTTCGAAAAGATGGTGTCAAACGTAGTGAAACGATTCAACTCATTAAACTGAAGGAAAAATGTCCAATAAACATATGCAGGAAAATGCTTCGTCGTCTGTATGAGTTTTTATGAAAAAAGTTGATTACGTACTGCTGAATGGATTATGATGTGGAGTTGAAATTTGGTAAAAGAGTGTCTATTTCGTAAAGTAAAAAATAAACTAAAATGTTATCGTAAACAATTTCAAAATAGGGGCTGATTGAAATGTTTAATTCTAAATTTCACAAAAATCAATAGGCCTACTTATAACAAAAAATGTCTTACTGTATAAAAAATTAGCCCTTTCCTACTCAATTCAGATATGTTTATAGAATTCAGACAAAACGTAAAGGAAGTATTACATTTTTTTACAAAACAGGCCAAGTAATAAGGAAAATATGCAAATGTTTTCTTATAAAAGAAATATAATATCTTCGTTTTCTCCGTTTATCGAATTCCATAAATAAGGTACCATTGGATTACGAATAAAAGGGCTAATTTTTATGCAGTGAGACATTTTTTATTATAAGTACTGTTATTTGTGAAATCTAAGTTAAAATTTTCAACCAGCCGCCATTTTGAAAATTTTTAAGGAAAATTTTGGTTTGCTTAATACTTGTAAGAAATAGTACGTTTACTTTGTATACCGCATTTGAACTTCACATTACATTACTTTCAGCAATAATTAATGAATTTTTTTTAATAAAATCCCATTCAGACGTAAAACGAAGTATTTTTCGACATATTTATGCCTATGTTTATTGGACACTTTTCCATCAGTTTAATGAATAGAATCATTTCCTTAAGTTTGGCTCCATGTTTGAGAAACATTCTGTACATAAATATATAATTATAATTGTTTATATAATCTACGGTGAACCAAACGGTAAAATAATGGACTTCCATTAGTCGTTATTGAAATTTTCATAATCAAAGAAATTTCGACAAGTGTTAAAATATTTTTTTTGATATTCGTGTGTAGTGATGTTTTGAAGATGTAAAGTCTTGCTTCAGGAAACAAAAGATGTAACATATTATCCTCTTTCAAATATAATATCTTATGGTTTCTAGATTCCTCCCTCAGATTTACATTCAAAAACGTTTTAAAATTGCGAAGTACTTTCAGTTGAAAAATATTTTAAGGAAAACGGATTATATTTTTTGTCATTTTATAATTAGCTAATTATTGTTAGAGGCTGTTAAAGACTGGCGAAAAATTGGTTTCACCTCACTATTATCAAAAAGTTCAACACTATAATGCAACATTACATTTATTTAAAGACTTCCGTGTTAATACTGAACGCAACTGTATTATATTATTTTAACTACACTAGTAGAATTAACTAGGTCGTAGGATTTTGTGTACATTACGTTCAGTTGCATAAAGAAATCATGGTAGTTTTGAGAGGAGAAAAATTTTAGTGACATGAAATGACTACTTAAATATATAAAAATAAAATCATGAATTTTTTAACTAAATTAAACATTTAATGTTGAAAAGAAAAAATACATAAATTCAAATATCCTTGTTTGTAAGAAGCTGTTTACAAAACGTAAGACATTTACTCATATTATAAATCACACTTGAATAATCTAAACTCAACAAATATAAAACACTTATGAACAAAAATTTACAGGCATTGCACAAATGCAATGCACAGAGAAGGGCATTGAAAATGCTTCAATAAATCTAAAAAATATATATATATTTATGTTCATTCACCAATCAATGAATTCATTCTTTATATACCAATGTACAGATTATAAATTAAATGTAGTCGCATTCATAAGCGAAGTTTTATGTGTGTACTACGTTATTGACAACACAGAAGGAGTTTCTATGGAAACTCACCGGTTCCCATTTTCAATCACGCACCAGCGATCGGCCGCAAATGTGCGACACGTCCTTATAAACATTTTCAATGTTAAAATATGAAAAAATCGGTATGGAGAACCATACATGACTTCCATGTTCTAAGATTTATATTTAAAATCATTTTCGAAATGAAATATTACCATAGAAACTACTTCTTTCTATTTACTTGAAAATTCATTTAAACTTTTTCAAACAATGGTAATTGTTAAAATATCGGTATGGAGAACCATACATAACTTCCATGTTCTAAGATTTATATTTAAAATCATTTTCGAAATGAAATATTACCATAGAAACTACTTCTTTCTACTTACTGCTTCAGCCTTAACCACAGTACTGTGGTCACTAACGTATACCACCTCACGTTATCGCAGTCGATTTTCACTGATGATGGAAGTCGATGGCATTGCCGGTCTGGTTTTGTAGAAAACATTGGACTACGGCCAAACATCCCCCGAAGGAATTTTAACAAAAACTACTTCTTTGTTGCCGATAACGTTGTACACATATATATATAAAAAATATGCATAAAATTAATGGCTTGTATAAGTTAATGTTTGATCTCCATTAAGTAGTGCTCAAGTTTCCAAAGTTTTAATATTATGATGTCCGTAATTAAAACATCAGAGCAGGTTTAGTGTGTATGAGGGTACACCGTGGACAAAAATTTTCAACATTTCCTATTGAGCGTTGCTTAGAGTAAAGCTGTGAATCTACAGTGTACGTTTCACAGAACAAACACGCGGAAAAGAAGGAGCGCTCCGAAGTCACTCATGGACCCTCAGCATCTTGCAGAGGGTTCATTCCCTAAAGACGAAAAGTCTGTCTATGAATCGTTCCTCTGTAAACACGTGCAGTTACACTGCCCAGCGATCCACAGGAAGCAAATCGCTATCCACGCTGGACACTTTTTCGGCTTGCACGCGTTATGTTGGTATGCGTTCGACACTTTCCATTTAAAAAGCGTGCAAATGTAAGAAAATAAACATGAGTGAGGCCAGAAATAACACGAATTGTGTGTGTGTGTGTGTGTGTGTGTGTGTGTGTGTGTGTGTGTGTGTGTGTGTGTGTGTGTGTGTGTGTGTGTGTGTGTGTGTGTGTGTGTGTGTGTGTGTGTGTGTGTGTGTGTGTCTTCCCTGACTTTTTATTGCGGTAGTCATAATAATAAAATGGAAACGTAAACATTACATAACTGAGATATGCTTGCCTGCCACGAACGATATATTTTCTCTCATACATGATTTACATTAAAATGAAAAAATTATAATTTTATTGCCTGGCAACAAAATTATTTTATTTTTAACAATTACCATTGTTTGAAAAAGTTTAAATGAATTTTCAAGTACTTTACTGTTGTTAAAACGTAAAAGGTTGCAGGTAAACTACCCCTTCCCCTTAACCGATCTTCACCAAAAACAATAGGTCTTGAGAACTCCATAATTCAGGGCTGTATGCGAAACATTATTTGATTCTGTTTGAATTTGCGGCTGTTATCGTTTGCCATAGAAAAAAATCTATAGACACACAGACAGACACACACACACACACACACACACACACTTTTCGAAAAACGACTTTTTTTCATGTTTTGAGTGTAGTACAATCAGAATCTGGAATAATCTCGAACACGATTTTTTTTGCCATCACCATACTTCCATTTCCTTAAGGAATATGGAAGTAAAATGTTTCAGCTACTTGGGTGTCTGACATAAAATATTCAAATTAAATAATTACTTTAAATATTGCAAATCATATACATGTAAATATGTATTACATAAAAAGAAAAAGATTACTTGTAGTATTTTAATTCAAACTAATATTTACTTCAGTTCAATAAACATTAATTATTGTGCATCCAATTTAATTAAATCATTATAAAACAAATATTAAAAAGTACAGGTTAGTACATAATTATTTACATTTTTTGTATTTAATATACAATTGTGTATAATTCTGTATTCATATTTCCTTTATTTATATCGTGTCTGTGTTTATTTATTGCCTGTCTTTATTAAATAATTGTTCAGTTTTTACCTGCTTTCAAACGTTGTTACCGTTGCGAAGGTGTGTGTGTGTGTGTGTGTGTGTGTGTGTGTGTGTGTGTGTGTGTGTGTGTGTGTGTTGCACCCTGGATGATTGTGATGATAAAGGTTGTGGCGCTTCCACGTCGATAAATTGGAGTGACATAGTCACGCCTTTGTTCTTACTTTCTTAAAATTGTACGTAGTATATTTATAGCTTGAATAAGGTCTGATTTTGATGCATGCAATCTAGACTTTTCAAATTTTGTTACGTCCTGCATAAGCGTCGGTTTTAACAGATCACAGTTGCTTATGATTCGTGATTTTCCACTCGCTTAGTAGATATAAATGAATTGTTCATAACTTATTAATTTACTTTTAAATAGTTGTTATTATCGCGTAACTTATACTCATTTTTGTCTGCATACGCAATCCCTCGCGTTCTTTAATGGCACTGCTCGGGTCTCAAAATGTATTTTGAAGTGCGTATTTTTTTATTAAAAACATATGAAATTATTAATTATTCATGTCCTAGCCAAAGAGACTCATACATTCAAAACACAGTAGGCTATACACAGACGCAGTATTTCCTATCTTGCTTAAATCAGGTCTCAGCTGGCTATATGCACACAAACACACAAACATACGGTGCACACAAAGATACGGTGAACTTTACCACTGCTCCTGGCTTCAAAACTGCAAAAGCACTAGTTCGTTTGATAAAAGATAATTTACAATTACGTAATAATCATAGTATTATGAACAACAATAATTTTATTAATAAAATTAAATCTGTTGAACTACAACCTAACCACAAATTGGCGTCGTTCGACGTAACTAATTTATACACGAACATCCCAGTCATAGATACATTACAGATTTTGATAAACAATTTATCTGACAATAGTTGCATGAACACACAGACGATAAATGAGTTAATTAATTTACTCGAGGTTGTTTTGAAACAAAACTATTTCACTTTTAGTGGCTCGTTTTACTTTCAAGATGATGGCCTAGCTATGGGCTAACCCCTTCCGGCCTACTGGCCGATATTTATTTGAATTATTATGAGAATACTCACTTGTTGAACAATAATATATATGCAAATAAAATAATATTTTATGCACGGTATGTAGACGATACGTTTTTAATTTTTGTTGGTACTATAAGACAAATCGAATTATTTAAAAACTGTTTAAATAAAATAAATAGAAACATCCAGTTTACTCTTGAAACAGAGGTTGATAACAAGATAAACTTTCTAGATTTAACCATCACTCGACAGATGAATAAACTAAAGTTCAACATTTATAGGAAACCGACTACCACTGACACCGCAATACACGCAGACTCTCATCATCCTTTTTCACATAAAATGGGAGCGTACAATAGTTTCATTCATAGATTATTGACAATTCCTTTGGATGATAATGACTTTCGAGATGAGCTAAATGTCATAAAATATATCGCGGTTGCCAATGGTTACAATAGTCTAACCATTGACAAACTGTTGAGAAAACATGAAAAAAGAATGCTTAAACCCCGAATAAACACCAACACGCAAAACATTTTTATATCTACTAATTACACTAGCTTTATGCCTAAGGGTTTGTCTTCTATATTGAATAATTATAGTTTCACTATTTCATTCAGGACTAACAATAAGTTACTGGATATTCTCAAACCGAAAAAACACACACCTCCAGAAGAAAACACTGGCATATATAAGTTAACATGCAATGATTGCGAGTGCTTCTACATTGGACAGACTGGGAGAGGTTTCCTTAAACGATTTCGAGAACATTTACCTAAGAAAATAAGAAACATTGACAACATCAAATCAAATTACGCCCGACACCTGACTTCACACAATCATAATTACACTGATTTAAGTTCCAATTTAATACCGTTACATGTGTGTAAGAAGGGCCGTTTCATGAATGCCTTGGAGGAATTTGAAATTTACAGTGCATATGCAAACCCAAGGAGTCGCGATATCGTGTTAAATGACCACCTGAACTTTGTATCCAACCGATTGTACGATACCGCCTTGAGTCTGCTCGCTGGGGCTACGATAAGGTAGCAACCGCTCAGTGGCAGAATGAACTTGAACGGGTGCGCACCCAAATCCGCGTACGGTTCACGTGCAAATTTTGACATTTTTTACTATTTAACGATCTCGCAAGAGTGATAGTTTTATCTTTTTTAATATCTGATGATGGAGCATAAGCTCTGAAACGCGTAATAGACGAAGTTACAAGAAATCACACGGCGGATAATTTAAGGTAAATAATTTATTAAAGATACGGTGTCCACAAACGGCCTCGCCACCCTCGGTTTTGAGTGTCGACAACGTTTGACATCATATGTACATTCCTGATTTCCACTAATTATAACTATTTACTGTTAAGACTATTTTTACAAGAATTTCACTTTCCCAATTAAAAATCAGAGGATATTTCAGCTTTTTCATTATTTAACATTGGAATTAATTTACATTCACGTTTAATTATAAGTGACACAGTTGCTTCGTTTGCTGTTGGAAACCGATAAATAAAATCCGCTTTTAATGTTATTGAATAATTGTTTTAATAAATACTGTACAATACTTTTACTTAGTAGTTGACGGGTTACTTTCACCACATGCTGCGGTGGGCGACGTCGAGTATCGATTGCGGGTCGTCTAGACTAAATAGACGTGTCTGATTAATACATTTGAGACGGCGCCATCTTTTGATTTTCTCCAAAGAAATTTTCAGAACGATCTAGCTCTACCATAATAACTTTGGTTCTGTTTAATTTGTTTAGTTAGACTTACTGCTTATCAGTTGAATAAAAATGCAGCCTGTTGTTAAACCAGAATGTGTTAATGTCATAAGGAACTTTTCTAATTCACACGGTGTACAGTGGTAGAGAAAAACATTTTTTTTAATGCTCACATATATTGCCCATCTGAAGTATGCGCAACGTCTCGGGACGATTTTTGAATTTGAAATTATTCATGACCGAATCGTGTCATCTCATGTAAGCCAAAACAAAACAAATTATGAAAATTTGTAAGCCTTTTGTTTTGAGTCACTGAATATGGTAAGGTGATATCTGAAATAATTCACAATTATGCCAGCACATTTTTTTTTAATGAAAAATTCGTAGTATTAGTACAAAAAGTAAACCCTCCAAATATAATAACAAGGAGACTTTAATAACTTCTCAGAAATTCATAAAGAATTATTGAATCAAAAATAAAATATAGAAAGTTATAGCTACTCTAGGCCTTATAAACTGGAATGTTTTAGCATAAAATTTTATATACAATAGATTTCCCGATTACGCAATGAAACATTCAGATAAACCAGTTCAGAGTCATGGTTATGTTACACGTTCTGTCACTCTGATTAAATTCATTCACTTTTTTCAAATTTTGGTTGTGATATCATCATATAACTGGGAAATATTGCCGAAAATCCAGCAGGGTTCAGATTAAAAGGAACAATAACCCAAATCCGAATGTTTCGAAGTGTATTGTTTGTTTATTGTATGACTAACTGAAGTACCCGTTCTACGCCCGGGTGGCGAGCATTTTTATTAGCACATATTTAATTATTTATTGGCATATATTAAATACATTTAATTACATATTGGCTATGAAATTTAATTATTGGGCGAAAACTTCTTTGTAGACCACATTTTTGGTGTAAACTCTGTGGTCTTTCTTTAAGTTGCCTTGTTGGTCAGTTCCTAAGACTTTTACCTTGACTTGCTGAAAGGACTTTGTTCTTGAATGCAACATAAAGTTGTCCATGACTGAATACTGGAGATGGCAAATAAATACCAACTGAATCCAGTGTTTGCCCTTGGCTTTTGTTGATGGTCATAGCAAAAGCAAGTCTAAATGGAAACTGTTTTCGTCTTAATGTAAAGGGAAGGTCAGGGTCACTGGGTGCAAGAATAACTCTTGGAATAAATACCCTGGTACCTTTAAAAGATCCGGTCAGGATTTCACAGTCAGTGACTGTTGACATCATTTGCTTGACGACCATTCTGGTGCCATTGCAAAGACCTCTTGTTGAGTCAGGGTTTCGTAGCAACATTACTACTGCACCAACTTTCAAGTTAAGTCTATGAGGAGGCATACCTCCAGGTGTTAAGCTGTTCAAAAACTCCATTGGATAGTTTGCTGCCTCCTCGGCATTTGCACTGTCTTGCTGAATAGAATCTATGCTGGTATAGCATTTCAATTCAGATTGAATTCGTCTAAGGACATTTTCATTAAGTTCAAGTGACTCGTGGTTTTTTGGAGTCAGGATTGCACGGTTAGCAATGCTGTCATCTCCTGATTGGATGACCTCAGGAAAGACAGCAGCAACAATACATCCATTTTCAATGCAGACTGGAGGAATTTCGAAGATGCCTTCCTCTAATCCAGGCTCTTGGAGTTTTCAATTCCCAAGTTTTAAAAGCCAATCGGAAAAGCCTCGGTGTTCTGGGACATTGTCCTCATTGGCACGCATGTTTTGGTCTAACTTTAGGACCTGAATATTTTTCCAACACTTACTATTCTTCATGCATGAAGAAAGTATTTTGGTTCTGCTGCCATGTGGAACAACAGGGAGAATTTGTCTAAAATCTCCACCGAAAAGAAAGACCGCACCTCCAAATGGTTTTTTAGAAGGAACTTTTCAATCTTCAGCTAAGAGTTCTTTATACAGTGTGTCAACTGCATTTACTCCATGTGCTGGGGCCATTGAAGCTTCATCCCAGATTATCACTTTGGCCTTTTCCAGTTCATTTGCCGTATTAGTCCCATGTCGAACATTACAGGTTGATGTTTCATTTATTTTAATAGGCAGCTTGAAACGACTGTGGGAAGTTCTGCCTCCCTCAAGCAAAGTTGTTGCTATGCCTGTAAATGCACATGGCAAGACTAATTCATTTTTGCTACGCACATAGTGCATGATTGTGTTGTAAAGGTAGGTTTTACCACTTCCGCCAGGTCCATCAATAAAGAATAGACGTTTCGGTAAGTAGGGTTTTCAATTGCTTCCCTGATTTTGTCGAAAGCCCTTCTTTGCCCGGGGTTGAGCATTTGAAACTTTTCTTCGAACATGGTTTTTTCGGCAATTGGATCGTAATATTTTCCAGAATGGATTGGCTCGTCATAGCTGCCGACTGGACGTTCTAGGCCAAAATCTACCAATGACTTTCCATGTGTTCGAAGGACAGATTCAATTTCTTTAAGCGTCAAATAGAGAGCTTTTTCTCTATCAGGAAAGCGTCTCTTATAGTCTTGCATAAGATTGTCCTTATGTCTGTCGAATAATGCTGCTGCATCCGACGGCTCACACATGATACAAATAAATGCAAACAACTGCCTAAGTTGTACTGGCATTTGATGGGTTGCAGCTTCTGTTAGGCAAGTATCCCATTCTGAGTCATCATCAGTTAATCCCCTTGCAATGCATGCTTCTTGGAAAGTTGCAAAGGGGATAGGATTTCCTTCGACCGTTCTTAGGTCCTCGAAAGATGTTGCTCCTCTAACATTGAGAAAGAGAATTCGGAGGAACCATTTTTCTCTATCCGTGGGACTTACGGCAAACATTCTGCCAATTGTAGTTTCATGTCCTCTAAGACGTGGTTTCCATGTAGAATTTTTGTCATCCCAGGTATAGTGTTCGGGAATTTCAATATATAAATACTCTCGGGCATTAGGGTCTTCCTGATTAAGTTTAAACCAAGCCAGAAGTTTGGACTTGGTGGCTTTTTGCTGTACAGCTTCAGCTTCCTTGCCTGGTATAAAACATATTGTATGCTTGTCCTCAAGGTGGACATTTAATCTTTCCACATGATCAGTTTGGTGGTGCATTTTGTATTCCCTGAGCCTCCAGCATGCTTCAGGTGCACTTACATATCGGGTCTCCAAGTAATTTTTTACTTCGTCCCATTCAATAGTAGCTTCCTGTTCTGTGGGAACAGTAACGAATTGAATATTTGAACAGTCATGCCCCTTGTAAACGTATTTGAAGAGGTATTTAACGCTTTGAATTGAGCTACAAATCTCTACGTTAATGTGGGCGTTGTATTTCAGAGACAGGTATGGGTTGTATGGCACCACCCATCTGTTATCCACTTTGTTTCCCCCAAGTTCAACAAAGTTACCATCATCTCGGCGTTGATATTTTGGGTAACCATTGACATTGCTGTTGGTCTCGGCACAGAAATCTTTTGGGAATTCTTTTGTGCATTTGCTGTTTTCCATACACTGTGCGTTTGGATTTAATGGACCACATGGGCCGTGTATCATACAGGATTTTACAATTTCATGTAGCCTGGGGGGGCATCTTTATCAGGGAGTTCTGCACAGACAATTTTGTCAATTCTTTCATTCTCCCAGACTTTGTCTTCCGGGGCCATGAATGTGCCCATGTGGTAGACCACGTTTTTGGAACTCGATCACGTGGAGCGTAGCCCTAACACGTCCAGATCTATGGTGTTTGGTTAAGTCTTCAAGTACCAGTTTCAGTTTCAACTCAAACACTCTTGCTACTAAATCAGGCCGGTCGCATGGTTGCTGACCGGGAAGTAAGTTTTCCCTGATTTCCCTCCATTTAGGATTGCACGTGAATGTTACAAATAAGTCAGGTTTGCCATATTTCCTGACCATGGCCATAGCATCTTGGTAATTTTGAGCCATATTTCTTGGACTCCCTTGGAAGGTTGAAGGCAATATAACTTTCTTTCCAGGCAATATGTTAACGTCCTCAAAATTGTGGTTGTTCACAAATCGGTGAAGAACATCATAGTCTTCAGCTCTTACTGTGTTTTGATTTTTTCGAAACCAATTCAAACGGTTTGCCTCGGTCTTGCAATAGGCATCAACCATGAATTGGTGAGTCAGCTTTCCTGCGTTGAGGAACTCGTTAAAGTTTCCATCACGAATGGCAAAATGGTATGAATACCATTGAAGCTGGGACACATTTCCTTGACCAACAGCTTTCTTCAGATCTGTGGTCCACCCTGAATCCCCATATGGGAAAAGCAAAGGGTAGCACATTGGGTCACAGAGTCTACTCAGGATGGATATATTTTGTAAAATTCCGCTTTTCGGATAAATTGTAATATCCCGATTTTCTGGGGGTGCACCATCTGCACTGTGAAAAACGGCAGCAATTTCTCCTCTGGCAGTGGGAGCGTTGGTTCTGCCGGGGAGCATATTATTTACTCTTTCTCTCAAGAAAGTCATGCTATATTCAATTAGCGTTCGGTTTTCCCGATTTGCCTTTAGCATTTCGTCTTGTTCAAATTTGAGTATGTTCTTGTATTCTCTAGAGAACGGATTGATATCTCCAAGAAGTTTTTGGAGGTTCTCCATTACGACACGAATGCATCCATTGTTTGCTTGATTGTTCATTCTTTCTGTCAAGGCTTGGGCATACTTTGGTAATTCACCTTGATTTGGGTGTAATGCAGATGTAGCGTGATAAATTTGCCCATGGATTCTGTAACAAAAAGGACCTGAACGTCTGGTCACTGATTGGTCAACTTGTGCTCCCATTGAGGCAAAGGGCATTGCACTGTTGTAGGATCTTATGTTTTCCATGAAATTTTTGGAATTTGGATCAGATCCATTCATGTAATTTGTAATGAAGGGATGCAATCGTATTTCATCTAATGCAATGGTCCCTTTATGGCAGCAATTTGACATTAATTCATTTTTGAAATGCGTGGCATTGCAAAATGGACATTTAGCGTCCATTGGGCCAAGATAACTTTCTTCAATTTCGTCTTCATTGAAGTTTTCGGGAAGCAAAGCGGTGTTGCAGGATCGGACATATCTACTCAGACGTCCTCTTTGATGTTGGCGTGCAACCCTTTGTCTTTCAGCGTTTGCCTCGCGCTCTTGTTGAAGTTGATTTTGTGGCATGTTTTCTCTGTGTTGCCGGTGACTTACAGCATTAGCTTCACATTCTGCTTGAAGCTGCTCTTCTGACATGGCCGCTCTACGGCGTCTTTGAGCTTCAGCATTACGTGTTTTTTTTGCTCCAATTTCTTCAGCAGTTGGTGGTTGCTGGCATTTAAGAGGCATATTTGATCGTATTTCATTACTTATTCATTGGATCATTAGAAATACGTATAAACATAAATATCACAATTAAAACATATACAGAAATATAGGACAATTACAAAATATATAGACGTACCTGTATACAAAATTACAAAACATATCAACACAATCGCATAGTAAAAACTTTAAAAACTATAGGAACGGATAAATGTATACATTCGATGCCGGCGAATATCATTTGTTTATTTACTTGTAACTATGGTTACATACCGATGACTGACACACTACCTACCGCGTTATATTATATAGAAATATAGAACAATTACAAAATATATAGACGTACCTGTATACAAAATTACAAAACATATCAACACAATCGCATAGTAAAAACATTAAAAACTATAGGAACGGATTCGATACCGGTAAATATCATTTGTTTATTTACTTGTTACTATGGTAACATACCGATGACTGACACATTACCTACCGCGTTATATTATACAGAAATATAGGACAATTAAAAAATATATAGACGTACCTGTATACAAAATTACAAAACATATCAACACAATCGCATAGTAAAAACATTAAAAACTATAGGAACGGATTCGATGCCGGTAAATATCATTTGTTACTTCCATATTCCTTAAGGAATGGAAGTATGGTGATGGCAAAAAAAATCGTGTTCGAGATTATTGCAGATTCTGATTCTACTACACTCAAAACATGAAAAAAAGTCGTTTTCCAAAAAGTGTCTGTGTGTGTGTCTGTCTGTCTGTGTGTCTGTCTGTGTGTCTGTAGATTTTTTTCTATGGGAAACGATAACTGCCGCAAATTCAAACAGAATCAAAAGATTATTTGCATACAGCCCTAAATTGTAGAGTTCTCAAGACCTATTGTTTTTGGTGAAGATCGGTTAAGGGAAAGGGGTAGTTTACCTACAACGTTTTTTTAACAAGGTTATTTTCTATGGCAACGATAACAGCCGCAAATTCAAACATAATCAAATAATTGTCTCCATACAGCCCTGGTTTGTAGAGTACTCAAGACCCTTTGTTTTTGGTGAAGATCGGTTGAGGGGAAGGGGTAGTTTACCTGCAACGTTTGTTATAAAGCGTATTTTCTATGGCAAACGATAACTGCCGCAAATTCAAACAGAATCAAATAATTTTTTGCATACGTAAGTGAATTGTAGAGGACTCAAGGCCATTAGATTTTGGTGAAGATCGGTTAAGGGGAAGGGGTAGTTTACCAGCAACCTTTTACGTTTTAACAAGAGTAAAGTACTTGAAAATTCATTTAAACTTTTTCAAACAATGGTAATTGTTAAAAATAAAATAATTTTGTTGCCAGGCAATAAAATTATAATTTTTTCATTTTAATGTAAATTATGTATATATTAGAAAATATATCGTGCTTGGCAGGCAAGCATATTTCAGATTATAAGTCTTAGAATATGGAAGTCATGTATGGTTCTCCATACCGATATTTTATTTACTTGTTACTATGGTAACATACCGATGACGGACACACTACCTAGCGCGTTATATTATAGATTCTTATATTGCTTTAAAAATAATAAAGAAATCGCTATTTCTGTAATTTTCCCCATAACTGAAAAATGATCTGATATCAAAAGTTATATTTCACTTCGTCCAAAATAGTGAGCAGGTTCTGCAGCTCAGGGAGCATACTAATTAAGTGAATAAAACTTTGATTTTTCGTTGTATACGTCTTCTTTTTCTTTCGATTTCGTTAAAGTCTGTAATTTAAAATGTGTATTATATATACGTATTATTATAAAAAAATATCGGTATGGAGAACCATATATGGCTTCCATGCTCTAAGATTTATATTTAAAATCATTTACTTGAATTCGGTTCTATAATTTCTAAAACAAATATCACCCACCCTCAAACTATTTTCACTATTTATAGATATTTCTGTTATTATGGGGTAGTCGTTTAATACAATGTTATTTTCGAATCACTTTATCTATAAAAATGTCGTACTTCATTCTTATAAAGAAATTGAACTACGCAGATAATCACGCATTAATTACATATTTATATAATTATGTAATTATGTGGCCACAAATTATTTTTGTGGGCCGTGGTTGCGGATCTTCACGCATAGATGATTTAAATTAAAATTTAAAAAAATATAATTTCATTGCCTGGCAACAAAATTATTTTATTTTTAACAATTAGCATTGTTTGAAAAAGTTTAAATGCATTTTTATTTAATTTCGTCAAAGTCATTAAATCAATACCAACGTGAAAAAATTACCCCCTCCACTTTCAACTACACTTTTCATTTATAGATATTTCATCTACCTTTTTGCAGTGGATTATTGTGACCTTCTTTTCAAGATGCTTTATTTATCAAAATTAAGTAGGTACTTTACTTTTGTTAAAATGTAAAACATTGTAGGTAAACTAACCCCCCCTCACACAAATCCGATCTCCGTTGTAATTTTTTGTTTTGTTTTATAGAAAAAGATATATTAGCATTTGGCCATCTATAGAACTTCTTACTTACTTGTTTCTTTCTTTTTAATAACAAGTTGGTATCACGTCAGTCGTTCACTAAATCATAGCAAAGATAGAGTGGTTTGTGCATACAACATCGTTTCACTGTAGTGAACAAAACAGAAACAGGTGTCAATAATTCCAAACAGTACACAACACTTATATAGAACACGTCACAAAAAGGGAATTTTTTGTAGGCAAAATCACGTAATGTATTTATCCTTTCTTTACACTTTCATCACAAAAGATACGTAGAAAACTGACGGCCCACCGTTTTGACAGTAATGTTATTTTACTTTTTATTTTTTTTTTAGAAACCTATATTAGCAGTGCCGAATTTTAACAATGCTTTTACTAACAAAAATGATTACAAAACGCATTCTTTTATTATAAATGAAAATAATAGCTTATCATATAATAATGCTGTATGTTGTTATTTAACGGTATTAATATATTTTTGTTATCATGTGATGTATGAAATTAAATTTAATAAACAAATTTCTATTTTCGTGTAACTGAACACACGAGTTTAGATTCGGACAATTTGAGTCATTGTATGCATGAGAAAATACATATAAAAAGCAGGGAATAAATTTGTGTGTGCAGTTCCGCAGTTATCAGCACTGGTCTTATTTACACGCCGCTCTGATTGTTATACGTTACGCCTTGTCAGCTGCGATAACGAGTCTAAAAAACATGACACTGTAGTTTTGTCTGTGCTGTGAACTATTGCCTAGTCCATTTTAAGCAATATATAAATTTGTTTAAAATAAATTAGTAGTGAATCGATTCCGGCCTCATCCACTTGGTCGGAACGGTCTAGAACATCGCCATCTTCGATATGTTAGGTGAACATTATCACTGATAATTGCTGAATAGCTAGTCGCTTTTTCGCATTGGACACACGGTCGGTGTCTAGTTGAAAATGGCGACGTCGAAACGCCGCGTCTATTGCAATGGTCAGTATGAATTCGCCAGTTATTAGTGACAACTTGAAATAATAGAGAGTGCAAGTAAAATCTGACCAGTAAGTAATAGAGACTGAAAGTAAGATTTCTGACCAGCGGACGCCTAGCCATGTTAACTCTGATTCATTATTTAGAGGGATAAGCTGCGAATAGAACTAGGCATAGGAATCAAAAAAACTGCGTTGGATTCTTGCCGTTGCCAGCAATCACCGTATATCTTTCTCAAATTGCAGACTGATTGACATCATGTTTAAGGTAAAATGATTCGCTCCAGGATGCAAATTTTCCTGTGTAAATCGTCGTATTTTACAACTTTTACTCAAGGGTTTTTTTATGTTACTTCATTCCCATTTTATCGGAATTATCTCCATACAGTAGCCCTACAAGACACCGTGAGATCCTAAAAGGAAGGCCTGTTTGCTAGCGGTAGGCCTATGTATATTTTTCGCGTACAGATGTTCCTGAACCTATAGACTTTGGTTCCAGCACAAATTCAGGAAATTTAGTGTTTCCACAGACTACCGCTTAAAAGAACTATACAGTAAAATGAGTATACGTACGTGCGTTTTATCAGGCATCTGCATCGCATTTTTGCCTATCCATTTGCTTTCGATATTTGGAAACAATGAACATCTTTCGTTGTATAATCTTAAATAAGAAACCTTGAACGCCGTGATGTCATCTAGTCGGCGTAATTATCATTTCTAGTAGGATGTCTGTTACCTACCTGTGATTTGTTTGTCATAACATAACGAAGATTTATGACTGCCTTCACTCATAAGACGACTGTTGCGTCACCACGAATGGAGAGAATTCGCTGAAGTTCAGATGATTGACTTTAAACTAAATTAAACATAATATAATACGTGTTGTGTAGTTTAAAAATTGTACTTCACAATCGCAGTTCGTATAATGGACAGTAACGCAGTGCGTTACTCGTAGTAGTAACATTGCAGACCGAAAGCTTCTGGAATATGGACGGAAACTTTTTGAAATAACTAGAATATGCACGTAGTGCGTTACGAGAAAGTAGTTCTTTTGATTTTCAGATTCCGTTCAAATTATAATGTGTAATGAAGTCTGAAGAATAATAGTTTGTTTTTGTTTCTTGACGCTGTATACTACCATTGAAAATTAAATTAAATTTGACAACCTTATATTCTGCAAAAGATAAATAGACAGTTATTTGAACAGAGGTACAGCTCAAAGGGTACAGTACAGTCTTTTCTTGTTTCGAGCCTTCGTTTTCTCAGCGGTATAGTAGACAACAGAGTAAATTTCTTTACGTCAGCGTGACAATCAGATACAAAATCAGGACACAGAAATTGCCGTCAGGCATACAGTCGTCGTTTTGCTTTGACGCCACAGATTGCTTTGTTTGCAATAAGTTGTGACTTGCATAACACTGTAGGGAGGTAGTCAGGAATGATTCTCACAAACGCACGACACGATTTTCACAGAAAAGGAATTTTCCTTCTCCAGCTTCTGTACAACATTAGCATGAAGAAACGTATTTTGTGTGTTTTTGTAGTATTAATCTGTGTTTTGTTGTCCGATCGTCGTTCCACGATAATTGTGAGTAGCAATAGCCTAGTGGGGTTTTAAAGCATGCTGCTCAGAGCCTATTGCGTCAGGACCTTTCGGTAAGGCGATGATGAACCAAAGAGGACCATTCTTCAGTAGTAAAAACCATTGTAACTACCTGTTAGAAACCCGCATCCCACGTTGAGTATGCCTATGACAGATCCATGCAGGTATACAATGTTTAGCGATGCGTAAAAGGAAATACCACAGCTCTTTCAGTACGTGACTCGGTAATGAACCCCATTTAATTTCTTAAGTTCTGACACAGCTTATAGAACGCTGAAACATAACAGCGCGTGAAAACAGTATAGGCCTACAGTGGAAAACGTTTACTGAAAATGACGGTAACTAGCTGTTTTTGTGTTAAATGAATTTCGTGTTAAACGGGCAAAAAAGTGAAACAAAATGAGTTAAACGAACAAACATTTTATAGATTACTTGCTGTGTTGTGTAGTAAAATAAGGCAATAAAGAATATTAAAAAGGTACTTACACATATACGTTTTATTTAACATCCTGAATAATTTCTACTTAATTTTGGGGAAAAATATGGTAATTTTTCTTAAAATTTAGGATACTGTAGCTGTTTTTCATTTAGTCTTACGATGTAGGTTTCCTTGTGCAGTAATGTGCTATGCCATTTTGAAGTTGCTCTATAGTGACAATGTTCAATTCTTTTTAAAATTTGTTATTTTCTTTTGCACACAATTCTGCACTACTTTATTTTCAAAAAAATTTTCTAATATATCAATGTGGTCAAACGTTTCATCTTCCGTGTTGACTTGTAAATATCGACGAACACGGCTCAGCAACGAAAGCATATCGGTAGCTGTAAGAACTCGTAAATTTTCTGTCATTTGCCATGTCAAGTTCGTCGGCGCCCTCATCACTTTCACAGTTTTTAACGTGCACCGTTTTGGGGCGTGCATGTATGGATTTATCTATTATGCAGCTATGGAAAGCCACCAACAAAATTATTATAACAAAATTTGTCTTGTTAACCGTACGAGTACAAACTGTAATTTAAATTAGAATCAACGATCGGAACCTGAGCCGTATTTCGTGTTAACCGATATTTTGTGTTAACCGTTTTCGTGTTAAACGTTTTTCACTGTATTTACTGAAACAGTGCGTTACCGTTCGAAAAAGAAATCGGACCGTTAAATGTGACAAAACTAAATCGGATGTGATCAACAATATATTCCAATCCTCGTCTCTCAACTAGTTTGGATATGGAATACTCCTCGTCTCGTGTAGTAGAAACTGATGTTACTGATCGCATATGAAATTCTTTTCAAGTCCCGAGAAATCAGTTACTTTTCACTTATTTGTAGTTCTTTGAAACCATACAGACGACGTTGTAAAACGTAAAACGATGTTATAAATAAATGCAAGTAAATTTGAGGTTTGCCAAAAAATTTTGCGTGCGAAGAAAGTGACAAAAATAATGGTTTCCCGTTGTCGTTGTGAAACTCGTTAGTAGGCCAAGGTCGTGTTCGCTCATAACGCCAACGACACAAGGAAACAGGAATTCGTGGCAGTTCATGCTTCTAAGCCTAGTTTTCTAGACATTGTTCTTCGCGTACAAACGTATTCTCAGTAAGCTCAACTATGCTCCGAATAAACAGGCTTTATTGCGAGTAAAGTTGGATGAATGATGAAAGACATAAAGTAGGTAAGACTTCTGGAAACTAAAATTGTATGTCTGCTAGCAGAAATATACGAAGTTTGGTATGCATTACTTATATTACATTTTTTATGATTTAGGTTTTTAATTTTATTTCAAATCCGTATCTCAGTGAAACAACCCGGTAGAGTATATAGAATAATTCGCTTCCCTATCATACGAATTTTAGAAGTATTGTATAATTTGAATACATTCAGATTAAAGAGATAACTGTAGTAACGTTTGGTATACAAAGAAAAAAAAAGCCAAACGAAGGAATTACTACGTTTCTGTTCGTGCCGTGCGTTACTTTTTTTTTTAGAGCTGTTTCATTTTACTACACTGATATAAATAATTGAGAGGTAACTATGATAAAATAAAGATATTACTGTGACGAGATTTGGGCTTCTAAAAAAATATGCTAAGCTGAAGAATTACTATGTTTTTGTGCGTATGTGTAATGCACGTGCTTTTTTATTTTATAGATGTTACATTTTAATGTAAAAAATTCTCCATGTAATATTCGATGGAACCTAATTTAACTTAATTTTTCTCTAAAATTTATTCTATACGATGAAACTTAATAGTATGTAAATTACTTTTAAAATTATTTAAGCATATTTCCCGCGAACGAATCCATAGTGTTTCAAACCCATCTCTGCAGGAAGTATTGATGTAGATTGTAATGAGACCCTATCGAGTTGCCTGGAACGTCCTCCACCCGTCCCTCCAGTAATCGAGCAGGTGTACCTCAGTGAAGGCCGCGCTCAAATGCGTTCCAGAGTACTCTGGAGAAAGCTATTCTGGACCTCTGCGCGGAGGCCCGTGACACACGAGCGTCAAAATCCCGTTCACCGCAACGAGATTTTGACGGTGCGGGTGAGAGATACATTCCTACTTGTTGTACCTGACACACGTCCCGTTCAGCGTCAGCGGCTCCGCAACGGGCGTAATGTTGACGATCGGTACCTGCTACCCGGTGCGGGGACTTCTTGGACGGTGCGGTTAGCCAGTACCTTATTTGCAATCGGAGGTGACACACGAACGGCAAAATCTCGTTCAACTTATTTATTTTCAGTTTTTTTTTTCAATTTATTTTCCGAATGATTTTACGCTCATACGAAAATAATTTAAAAAACTTGGTCTCATCGTCTCTTAAATCACACATCATGGTCGTGAAAGCCCCTTTTAGTAACCGTTCACTATTGAAAGGATGTACCCAGAACCTTCTCTTCCCTAGTCAGTTCAGTTGACAGTGAGCTATTTCCTTAGCGCGGATCGAGTGTTTGTCGAAGTATTGTGACAAGTGTTATTGCGTTATAATTAGTTTGGAACTCTATTATTTGACATTATTAGTGTTGCATGTGTACAAATTTAACTTAAATTGTTGTACACTTTGTTGTTGACTTTGTTGTTAATTGTGATTAATTAAAGCAAGTGGTCAGTGACTTCATTGGTGTCTGTAATTTTGTTTTCCACTCTTATCATACGACGATCAATGAGACAGTTCTAACAATATGATAATGATTGAACGCGTTTCATTTTTGAACCACTGATGATGGGTATTCATCGAGTGTACATACCAAGCTTCGTCATAATTATTAGATGCGTACGACTCACGCTGCTTGAACCCAGTATATTTGCAGCAGCGTAAAGTCAGCACTGTGAGGACTGAACATACCGATTATAACAAATTGTCTCGTTGTTGTTATGTTGTTCCTTCGAACAGCATAACGGTGTCGAACGCTACATCGATAGTCTAGCAAAATCTTGAGTCACTCGGTAAAAATCGTATCTCATCATATTTTTGTATATAAACTGCATTTCACGTTGAAATTTGTGATAATTTGCAACGAGTAAATGATTATAACCATGTGTGTTTACCAGCGGTTTACTGTATTTGCCCTCACTGTCATAACACATCAGCTGTCGTAGTGTGTGTGTTGCGTAATGCGACTGAGGAAAAGTGCATTTCAGTGCGACCTTCTATCACATGTGCTGACTGCATAGCGATATTAATAGCGCCCGGTTGCAGAGACAATACTACCTGTAATTACTACACTACACCTGCTTATAGTTACTTTAATGGCTGTAATGGTGTAGTAGACTTCATTCAACTTAATTTTTCCCCTCTACACGATGCACGCTCATTATGATTTCAGATATGATTATTAACATAGTGTAACTATTGCTCAGCAAATCGTACACATTGTCGAATCTGGTGTTCGGTGCAGGTCGTTAGTTTTCGTCGTTAGTACCTTTCGAACAAGTGAAAAATCTACACCGAATGTGCAGAACACGGATCCCTGCTCGCTCCAGATGGTTTGACACACATTTCGTATTTATCACTAAGCCGATTAAAGTATATTCCACTTTAAGCCAGATCTAACGATGGTATGAATAATTGTTTTATACGAAGGTAGTATGAACTGGGCCAGAACCGTATAAAGTTACGTGGTAAAAGCCATACAACGTAGGATATGAACTTCAAAGAGAAATTTAATTTTCCTTAGATTTTATAGAAAATTAAGTGGATGGCGTTATAGATGATGGCGTTCGAAATGTTTAACTAAAAAATAAAGTTAAAGGCATCAGCCATGGTCCAGGTATGACCAACACTACGACCACCGAATAGTACACCAAAAGCAACAACTGAACATAGTTTGCTGCGTATACAGCCGGCGTTAACCTACTTTTTTAACATCAGTATAATGTTTTTACGTAGATAGTCAGTCCGTGGGACAATCCCCCCCCCCCCACAAAAAAAAGATTAAAATGTTTCATTAGAGTTAGTAACTCCTAGACAGCCGTCTTCGTGATACGTATGTAGATCAGTGCTTTCAACCGCTAGGACTCAAAAGAGTCTCCTTGAATTTGCCATGTAGATTTGTACGGATTTTTCATGAATAAATATTGTACAGTAGGAGTATTCTGAGGACAATAATGTTCGTGATTGTGTCTAAGGCTTAGCCCGGAGTATCCAGTGAAATTAGATTTCATCCGCGGAAAAATTCCTACCCATCTGAATTTTTGTGTGGACCTTGATATTGTAGTTTTGAACGATGTCTCAAAACTTACCAGCGATACGAACCGTGCCAAAATTTTCATGAGGGGGTCAGAGATCGAGAAAAACCGTTTTTCTCTAATACAATGTGTGACGTAAGATGTATCATGTTAAACGTTAGTATTACGTAAAAGTGGTTATTACAGAATTTGTATCTCACAAAATCTGGTACAAAAATGTTCTGTGACTGGATTCATAGAAGTAGGCATTCAGAATTGATTAGCATGTGATTATAACATTATAGAAACGAAATGTGTGTATCGACACTGGCATTGTTTTGTTTGTTACATGGGTTAGTCCTATACGTACTCTATCCCTCACGGTTGAAATTACTTTTGAAATAAGGAAAATAACATTTTTTGTCCGGCGTAACTACAGAGGCGAAGTACTTTATGTAGCCGATTAACCCGCCACGCAGGTACACTTCACTTGACACAGCAAGCGGTAAGAGAGCCGTTGCTCCCTTCACGGGACGTTCATGAGAAACGTCAAGTACTATTGTTTAAAAAAAAGGTTCTAAGACTTTATTTCGCAGAAGTATCCGTTTCGAATACGACAGCTTACAGAGTAGAACCCTTCGTACTACTTCGACAAATGGACTTCCTTCCACACCATCGCAATGTAGAACACTAATAGGCAGGCGTTTTTATTTAATGCCGTCTCCCCAGCACACCTGGTCAGTAGTTAACGACTGGAGTTAATCGTTTCACTAGGCTTATAATGTTATATAGTTTGCATATGTAAACATTAAGCTTATGTATGTGGTGGTATCAAGTATTTCACTGGTAAGTTGGTATCCTTCTTTTACGGAAAGTTTATGCAATACATATGTATTTTTCTCACTTTTGATGTTTCTTTTCAAAAAACAACCATTAAAATAAATTCAATAATGAAATAATACATTTTGCTCTAAACACCATTGTAATCATTTGGTGATCACATTGGGAGGTATCAATGAAAACCAGCACAGATTAATTTAATGATGTAATTACAATGTGCTACAAGATCACATTCATTAGTTAAGTGATTGATAACTAGTTTATGTTAATTTTATATTTTCAACACGCCACATTGTATATAGACTTGTACTAATACTGTATGCTTTATGATTATACCACAATTAATTATTAATACTTGTGTCAGTTTAACGTCGGAAATTCACAACAAATTGGAAAGGTATTTGCGAATAAATTGTTATAACGGGCCCTCACTTATGAAAAAAAAATATAATGTGCCGGGCCACAATCTCACAAAGGTCTAGAACTACAGAAACCTCTCCTTGTTTGCTGTAGTCTTACCCAGTCGGAATGAGCGTCTTGACATTGATCTATCTGACGTTTCTCCGCTATCCCATTCACCGATGTACATCCTCCGCCAGACATATACGGGCTTACCAGGATGGGACCCGAGTTACCGCTAGGGATAGCCTAGCGAGGACTGCTTTATCTCTTCACCTTTATTAACATGAATTTTAGTATAGCATTTGCCAAGACAGTTGGTGAGTATGTACCATCGCTTAGGCGAGCATATATTGGTGTACCCCCTAAACAAACTTACCATAATCTTTTGTAGAATGATAGACGGTTTCATTGATGAATACGCATACATGGATTCTTATACTACTTGGGCTTAATATGTAATTATGTAGGTCTATATGCAGCAAAGACGTTGGGGTTCTTACGGTACGAAGCAGCGAAGCCGTGTCAGTTGAGAACCTTATTGATTCTGTACGCTTAATCATTAAATATCAACCATAATCCGATTTTTATCCTTTCTTCCTCCTTAAGGAGGATTAGGCATTTATTTGTGTCGTTATTAGTTCATCTTATCGTGTATGCAGTTTTCCTGTTGTGTAGATACAGGCAGTTGCATACGCTTGAATTACCTGACTCCGATCATTTTTAAAAGCGTGTTCACATCTCGTTTCGTAGTAAACTATTGACATTAGTGAACGTTTCTGTAACATGTGTATGTGTGAATGAGTAATGACAGTATAATTAAACGAGCGAAGGGAGTTCTTAGTTTTAACTGGCCCGTTTGGCATTTGTCTGTCTGTGTGTCTGTTTGAGGTCCACGATAACTTTTTGACTTTTTGAATAATCGATTTTCGTAAAACTTGGCATCCATGTCCATACTTCTACCCTACAGAACCCTATTGCATTTGAGATTGGTGCCCTGAAAATAAGGGGGGAGGCAAAAATTTAAGGGTGTCCAAATTATGAAAAAAAATCGCTAAAGTCCAATGTGGAGTGTCAAATTGAAAGGAATTTTAACTAAAATCGAAGTGTAGTGTTAATTTTTGAACATTTCAAACTTTTGGGTCCCCAGGGCCCAAAAATTGGGGGCAAAAGTTTTATAACATTGAAAATTCTATGTTGGATATCAAATTTGAGAAGACTGTTAACCAAAATTTGAATATAGTTTACAGTTTTGGAAATTTCAACATTTTTGTACCCTAGTGCCAAAAATTGGATCTACATTTTGAAAAAAAAATTTTTAATCCAGCCGGGCGTCAGGGCGTCAGACTGAAGGGAAGTTGGATGAATTGTTGTCACGAGTTAGTGAATGTTGTACAACTGTACTCTTAGGAGTGGCTGCCTTTGTCTACGTTTTGGACAGCTAATTCTTTTAGCAGATGTGTACAGTTTTCTCATGATAATTTAAAGAAAAAAATATATATTTTTTTTTATTAAAGGGAAGTTATAACGCAAATCCGATTGTTGGGAATTTTTAGCGTTTATTGTATGATTGCTCTATAGTTGTTACTTTACTAAACAAAAAATAGGGTAACCGGGATTTTCGTAATTTTGTTGGCAATTGAAAAATTATCTAAGTTCAAAATTTATTCTATAACAAATGTACTCCGTCAAAATAGTGAGCGAGTTCTGCATCTCAGGGAGCCTACTAGTGTATAATTGTAAAATTATCTCACATAATTCAATGAAGTATAACAGGCTGTCATTGTGTAATCTGCTCGTGTACAGTATAATTGGCCGGTGTGATTGTGTTTTGTACACAGATGTGAAACAGATACTCTGTGACCTACTTTACATTCCACTGTAGCTGTCATACGTGAAAAGTTCTCGTTTCGTCGTTTAATTGTTTTTATTAATCGTCACTTTTCCCGGTTGCTAGGCTGTAGTAGATTCTTACTGTCGATTGTCATCTTCTGTAGACAGCCGGTAAACGCGACCAAAGTGGATATTAAAACTCCGGAATGAAGAACAAAAAACTGATGTTTCTATTAAATTAATATGGCTAATCCTCATTATTAATTATAATTTTTGTCATTTGTTTGTTCATTTATTTTATGTGGGTGATTCTCCAGAAATGAAAAGACACTTTTACGTGAATCAGGAAAATCTGACACCTGATTCAACTTTTTTGAATAATTTACTTTTTATGACAAATCAAAAATCAACTGACTGAAACTAACTGAAGGGCACTTTTTGTTTACTGTGTATATCATATATTTCAATAATATATTATTTAAATTATTCTAAATTAACCATGAATCAAAATACTCTAGTAGAATATTTTGTATCTTTTATATTATTGCAGAATTCAATAAAAAAAGCTATGAATCCGGTTCAGCCATCAGCTTAATAGAGATTTTGTAAACTACCTGAAGATGGTAGCACTACATCTTACCTCCTCGTGTAATTGAAGAAAAGCAATTATTTCCTGTTCAGTGATATGGTTGTGTGATTAGATGTTCTGCCTTTGGTATCCGTCGTGCCAAATAGATTATGCCAGCTAATCTGTCTGTTTCAGTAACACGATCCTTACTGTCTTTATTGATATAACACGTAATATAACACTGAAGAAGAAAATTAATATTTGATGCATTTTCCATGGAGAAAACTTATGGTTGTTTATGTGGTAACAAGTATTTTGCTGGTGAGTTGGCATCCTGTTTGATGGCGACTTTATACAATACATATCATTTTCATAATTGTTGACTCGTTGCAAGGCATTAAAACACGCCATGGCCTCCATAAAACTTTTCTGTGTTATCGTTATCAAAATATTATTAGTTGAGTTTTATGAAGAACATTTCGTTATCCTAACAGATGTGAAAGCACTATTTGATAACCTCAAAACTGTGTGTTCTGCCGTATGTTGGTTGTGAATCCATCAACTAACTCCATGGACACCACCAGTCTTTGGAGCTGATAGATTTTCAGTATTAACCTATTAAGGAGCTTTATTAGCGTGGTGATACTCTGGCTGTAGTTTCAGGAGGGGGCTAGAGAGGGAGAGACTACTACGTGGGATGAAGGTTGGGGGAGAGTAATAGATAAAATCCAAGCCATTGTAAGTCAACTCCACGTGACTGAGTCATCTCCGTGATAAAACAAAAATATTTAATTTTTATATGAAAAACGTCTTGAGAGTTGTGCTGTATTTAAGGATTACAAAAACTATTTTTTTTTTTTTCTTAGTGAGATTTCAATTTTTAATCGTAATCTTTAATTTCAATCGTTACTTTAAAAAATGTTGTTTTTTGGCCTATGAAAGTGTCCTATTTCTGAAGGATGATCCATATACTCTGACAGTGACATAAATAAGCCAAGGTAGCCAATAGGTGTTATTGTTGATGTCGTGAAAAAATAAGTTATGTAGGGCTTATTTATTTTATTTAATGTTTGCATAATCAGTGCATAATAGAATTATTCGTTTAATGTTCATCGCACACATACAGAAAAAAAATAAAAACCGTTCAGATTTAAAATGCTAAAGATGCGTTTACATTATATATGGAAAGATGGTACCGTTTACCGTCTTACTTACCGTAAGAAAAATTAATATAAAACAAATTTACAGCTGTGTTTATGTTTACCATTTTTTTTTAGTTGAAAAACAATGAAATTATATTTTAATTCCAAAATACAATGAGCAGAAATACGATTTGTCTTTTTACGATTGCTTCAAAAATACTTTTTGTAGGTCTACATCAAGTGTTCAGGAGATAATGTAGGTTTGTTCTAGTGACGATGGTTATTACTGATCTTGGTACTAACAGCATGATAAAAGAATGTTTTGAAAACAGTAACAGCAACCTGTCTTTGATAAAAATCAAAGGTTTTACATTTTGTGATATTGCTTTCAGTCCTTATATGTGTTTACATAACTTTCCTTACATTAAGGAAATATAACACATCTTATTGCATTATCGTTGGGAAGCCAATTGAAATACGTATATTTTGTTTTCCCTTTGTTACTTTAAGTAAATACGGCTTTGCACAAACACATTTTGACTACAGCTTTTTTTTTATCACTTGCATTAAAAATGACATTATTTTTGTGGTTGCTCAGTTCCTAGTCTGAAATTTACAAACAAATGGAAGGCAGAAGAGATTAGTTGCAGTGTATTAAACGTTTTATTAACAACAAGTGAACATACCAATATCAAATTCATTTATAACCAACAACTTGCAGAAGTAATATAATTTGATAATATATAATAATATTAATCAAGAATACTGCAAGAAACTCGTAGAAATAATACCAATATCAGTACGAATACATATAATTATTGTGTGTACAATTGTGCAATAAAATTTGATTGTAATAAAAATGTCACGAGAGTTGACACTAAGGAGCTCGTCAAGGATTAGAACACATTTGTGCGTTGTATAGCATAAAGTATTACGAAATTTTTTTTGACACATTCACGTCGTCGTTCTGTAACGACGAGGGACACGGTACGTTCTGTTCAGATAGGTCGTTTCGGAGTTATACAAAAGGCGATGAGGCAAGAGTTTTGAAACACTAGGAATGAAGCAAGCCTCTAATCGCAGTAACCTTGGCCACGCAGGGGGTTGTTAACAAAGTTTGTATTGCAAGGGGAGATGTAAGACCTCTTCCTGTTGGGTAAGCACATGATGTTGCGAAATATGAAATTGCTTGTACGGCGGCTGCGGGGAAGGAGTTGGTATAACAGTGCTTTTATGGAGCTTTTAGTGTTCCGCATCTTTTGGAAATTTTTTTGTTTGCTTTCTTCTATACAATAAGCTAACGTTTTCCCGTACGCGCTAAAAATTCGTTTATTCAAATGTCGTCACTTCCTGATGCTGAGATATTTGTACGGAAAAGAACTCCGTAGTCATTACATCACATTTTGTGTTTAATGCTATTAAAAATATTCAATTATGATATATACACTGTACGCATGTTGCGTTGTTTAATAAATCGGTATGGAGAACCATCCACGACTTCCGTGTTCTAATTAATTTTAAAATTATTTTTAATATGTAGGCCTACACTCAGAACGAAACCAAATATATCAGCATGCTTTTGGTAAAAATGCTGAGAAAGATAATTAAAATACGAATCGTACCTAGTTGTTAATATTTTTAAAATATAGAATTAATTTGACTAAATTGTCTTTTATTTAAACAACGCGAAAGAAAGCGATTACCGCCCAGCGTTTGTTGTCTGTGAATTTCTGAAAACAAAAAAATATTTTGTTTACGTATCCGTGGTGACATAGCGTGGAACGATAACAATAGTTAATATTTTATTGAAATTTTTAAGTTTTCGGTCGAAAAAATTTATAACATCAATATTTTCGCGATCACCATACTTCCATTTTTTTACAGAACATGGAAGTAAAAATGCATTTATTAGTTAGAAACAATAAAAGGAATATAAAGTTCTTTTACAGTCAGATATATCAAATGTTTTGTCGAGGGGGCTCTTGCAGTTGTAGTTGTCTGTAACGGGTCACGCGAAGGTACGGTTAATTAGACGGTATAAACTTCAGCTTGTTTACCCTTCCATTCCATTCCTAATTTGGATCACCGGGTGCTCCATCTCAGATTAGCAGTGGCGTGTTTTCTAATTTACAGTATTTACCTTTTATTTTCTTCTTCGTATTTTGCATTTCGCGAAATGAAGGCGACGAAAACAAACCCAGTAAATAATTTTAAAAAACTTACTTAGTTATTTCTTCATATGCTGTCAGGTAGTACAGAGTATGACAACGGAGAGAAAAGATGTTTTGTTTTAAAAAATTTTTTTTTATATTGCAGTGATGTTAGTTATTGGAAAATTGTACCCGATTTGTCCACGGGAAAAGTGAATCGTGATGTTTGTCAGGTTATTTTTGTAAAAGCCACAGTAGGATGTTGTCACGCGGTGACACAACGATGTCAAATTAATCTAGAGAGATCGTTTGTTTCCGATTATATGTTGTATGCTGTTAACATATGTGTGTGTGTGTGTGTGTGTGTGTGTGTGTGTGTGTGTGTGTGTGTATGTGTGTGTGTGTGTGTGTGTGTGTGTGTTTAATATTGTATAAGATATCTACATATATATTGTACATGTAGATAGATAGGTAGCAACTTAGACATTTGCGGCTACTTCGTTTGTAGATATTCCAGATTCTGCCATACTAATACAGGAAAAATAGGAAATAGAGGCGACCTTCAACCAAAATTAGTATGAGTTCAGTGACATTTATGAGTTTGCCGTTGCGTCGAGGGCGGTAACTTTTTTGAGATGATTGAAAGCGATTAAAAAGGGTTTTTTGTGAATAACTTGAAAAGTATAAACTTTTCTTTCAACGTTTAATCTTATAAATATATCGTTTATTGCTTACTCATCTTATGTATAGGCCTATACTACATATGTTGAAAAGACGAATAGCTTTTTATTGGTTGGATTTTTTCTACCCCTCACTGAAAACCTGATTTATCTCTAGGTATTTTTGTAAATAACTGAAAATAATCTAAATACTTTTAGTAGCCTCTTTTTAGCATATGAAATTCTTTTCAATTTTATTTTGCTTCATCGAGGTCTGATTAACATTGACAAAATTAGAGCAGTTTGATTGAGGACCTGTGTGTGGTTTTGCCAGTTTTGTTGTAAGGAAATAAGAACCTAAATAAAAATAATGTTATAAACTGCAAAAAAGTTGAGAAATTATTCGATAAATTTGGTACTTTTTACATTATTCGTATAAAAGCCTTTTCACCGCATCCAACGCCCTCCTCTAAGAACCCCTTTCAATCCCTTCGGCCCATGTATTGATCAAATTCTTAAAATATTCGTCACAGATCGTCTACACTAATGTTAGGTTGATCGTCTACGATAATTTTGTCGGTCGTATCGTAGAATTCGGTCTGTTATTCCTCGACTGTGGCCAATCATTGTACAGTCCACCCACAAGTAAGTGTAGGTATCGAATGAACTTCTTCTTCTTCTGATAACCTGCGCGATTACGTTCTGTTATCTGGTCATTTTCTTGTTTTAGCGTACACGAAAGGGGAGGATGTTTTAGTACGTAATTGTAATCCATGTGCGTTATTAAATTTTGGAGAATCGAACGCGAGTGCTTTTTTAAGATTAACTAAGTTTTTACGTACATTGGATTCTACTTGCCGCCGAACATTTACGTAATATGGAGAGTAGCGCGTGTGTTGAGTACGTTACGTAAATCCGTGAAAGTGATAACGGGGACATAAAGTAAACACGCTTCACTGATAGCGTGTTTTATTGTAGGCCCACTTGAATGTCTGATGCTTACTTGGATCACACCTCTGTTTCTGATCAAAACTGTCGATAACCCAAGAATTGTCTGTGTACCGAATTCACCAGTACAGTAATGGTGTGATCGTATTAATGTCAGCCCTATTTCGTGATTGACATGACGGCGGAATTCGTGGTGGAAGAATAAATAAAAATGATGATAACGTTGTGCGAGACTACTTATGTCCCCCAATTGCGTGGTAACCGCATAATGTTCGATCGAAGAGGAACAGTTGTCTCGATATCACCAACGTGTACAGATCACGAAGAATGTTAACGTGTAGTGGTAAGTTGGGCCCTGTGTAAGGCAGATAATTAGAAATTCAGAAGAAATAGTGAAGAAAGAACAACCTAGGACGAACGTAAAGAAATTAACGCAAATACATAATTGCAGGATCTATCTGTGTTGTACATTGTAATATTACGCCTGAGAACAGATGTATTGTGAATTCGGCTACTATTGATACTCAGTTACTATTAGAGTTATAAATGAATTCCTTAATAAATTGATTATTACACTGCGGTGTACTGGCAGTTCAGAATACCGACGTTGCAGTGTTCCACTCAGTAGCTTAGATAAGATTTTTCGTAACGATTGTTACTGCCCAGTGTTTTTCAATGCGGAGGGGTAGATAATTTATCCAGTTATAACGTACTGTAGGCTATAACTACGAACTAGCGAGCTGGTATAGCTCCTTCATTTAAACCGTAACACGTCGGTATCAAAGCAACTGTTGTAGTTGTAATTTTTATCTCATATCAGTGCAGTTACTGTGTTGACATGTTTCTACACATCATTACACAATGGCTGATTGAACAGGGCCATAACCTTACTCAGCACTGCATACAAAGTATTGACTTCTATAATTAATGGAAAGCTTAAACAATTGGCCGAAAAAGTCTAGGGGAATATCAATACGGTTTCCGACAAAAAAGAAAGTACTTCTGAACAGTCGTTTGTTATCAGGTAGATTATAGAAAAGTCCTGTGAGCATGATGTAGATCTTCACATGCTGTTTGCGGATTTGATAGACAGGTATTTGATAGTGTGCGGAAGGTAAAACTATATGAAGCCATGCCGGATATTCGGGAATTCCTTTGAAACTCATCAAGTTAACGAAGATGGCCATGAGATATGTCCAGAATTAAGTATGAGAATGTGCAGAGTGAATCATTTGCATTTAACAAGGGAGTTAAGGAAGGGGATGGGTTATTGGCCACCCTCTTTACTATTGCGCTACACTATGCCATTAAAGACATAGATCAGTGAGAAACAATATTAAATAAGAGAAGCCAAATATGTGCTTAGGCGATGATATTGTGATAATAGGTAAATCAAGATAGCGGCTGGTTGAGGTGTATGCCTATAAGGAGCTAAATCAAAATTCCGCTGGACTCCATGTAAATATCAGCCAAACTAAACACACGCATGAGGAAGGAGAAGAAATCTGTATAATTTATGCTTAGAGGGTAATTCATTGTATTCGGTTAATAAGTTATGATTAATGATTACCTAGGTAACATGATAAATAATGAAGGCCCCATAAACACGACATATATGACAAGATACCGATAGGAAATAGGGCATATTATGCCAACAGTAGACTACTGAGAAGTAAACTCATTAGTCACAACGCAAAAATGAAAATATATTAGTCACTTATCAGACCGGTCGCTGCTTATGGAGGCGAGACGTGGTCATTAGCAAAAAAGGAACAAGAAACAGTAAGAAGGTTTGAAAATAAGATTGCACGACGTGTTTATGGCCCGGTTAAGGAATACGATGAATGGAAAATGAGAAATAACCGCGAGATAGATGAGCTATTGAAGCATGAGGACATTGTATGATTCGTGAAGGCTCAGCGAATACAATGGCTAGGTCACTTAGATCCGATGGATGATCAGCGTATACCAAAGAAAATCCTGAAGGCGCAGGTGTCTGAAAGCAGAAACAGGGGTCGACCTAGGATAATATGGATGGATGATGTGCTGGAAGATCTTAGAAGAATGGATGTGAGGGGTTACGCTGAGATGGCAACGGATAAGAGACATTGGAGAAGATTGGTCTTAGAAGCGAGGGCTCACGTTGGGCTGTTCTGCTAAAGAGGAAGATTAAACAATGGCTACACGGACAGCAGAATGACGATGACATGACGGGTTTCCTCCATTCAAGGTGATAAAGTTGCGGTTGATGAATACTAACTGGCAACGTTGAGACTCAAAACGGTAATTTCATCTTACTAACGGTTCCGTCCGAAACATAATTTTTAAGAACACACTTTCACATCAAAGCGCTACGCACGAGCTATAGGCCTACTTCCTGCATGCAGTATAGAGTTTTCTTATAAAACAATATATTAAAGACAGAATTGTACAAGTAAGGAAACTGTTCGAAAATTTCATTTTATTGCTTTCACTTTTGAGTTCAAGTAGAAGCATGAGGAACCTCTGGAGGCGTAAACATAACGCTGTGGAACTGAGTGAATAGAAAAGGAATTTTTTTACATCTCCAACTTTCGTCTTCCAGTCACGTGTGCGTTGTCGTTTTGCAGATGAAATAACACAACGACTAGGCATAACAAAGTTAATACAAAGAAACTTGAAGCCGTATTAAATAATCGCCGTACGAAAAACATCGTCTCGTATGTTGTCTAATTGAATCCAACGGTACTTTCTCTTGGATGAAAAATTGCGTATCCATTAATTATTAAAAAGGTGTAGCTGAGAGGTGTGTTGTGCTTGTCGTCGCCCACACTGAATATGGAAATTGAGTCGGTTGAATGACTGCACAAGCACGGTGTGTGCCGTATGAGTACGTGCATAAGTGAGTATTTAATACTGTATAAATCTTAACGCTGCGGCATTATTACAATTAGTAAATATTTCTTTCACGAATACATTTCAGCATGTAATGATCATTTAGTTCACACAGACGTGCGTATTGTTTCATTTTATCACAGGTTTTTTTAACGACATTTATGTGTCATCATCTTAATTGAATTTTATGTATATTTTATTGATAAAATTGAAGACCACAGAAGGAGATGGTGTGAACACTTGAACCGCACGCACGATCCGTCTGCCCGTGGCTGCCTTGGGTTATCACCCTCGTGGGCAGAGAGATGTCGGTAGATCGAGGAGGAGACGGGTTTCGAAACAGGTCTAGGGCCTAATCCTTGGAGTGGTGATGATGATGATTTTATTGATAAAGCGTACTCTTGGGAAAGCATACACACCGTAAGAGTGTACATATCTCTCTCTCTCGCATCAGTATCTATATATAAACTGACGAAGTTGTAATTTAGTTCTTAGGGTTTGCCTACGATTAGAAAATGGTTTCATCCCTATCTTATACGCAGTACTAGGGTTTCTGCATAAGTTTGATTGGGGTTTTGTTATTGTTACTCCAATAAATTTGATCCCTTTCACCCTTTCATCCCTTTCTCGTATGACTATAGAAAAAGAATTAAACATATTTTAAGAACTTCTTTGTCTTCATAACTTATGATCCTTTTTCAAGCTTAAATTAAAATAAAGCTCTAAGTTAGGGTGTACAGGCGTATTACAAAATCTCAGGCAGACCTGGAATGCCTTATGGGATTGAAGCGCTAAACTTACGTGAAACGCCTATCAAAATGTATGAAAATATCTTAATTTGAATTGTTACGTTCCGTGTAGTAACGTTTTCGTTTGTAAGTGTTTTTTTTTTAGAGGATTTTATAATGCTATAGTTTCCCTCAACCAAACAATCCATAAACCACGTAATTTATTATCAAAGAAAGGTGTACTGCACATCACGTTCTACCTAACTGTTTCTACCCTTCTACTTCTGACTGGCCATTCCACGTCCTCTTCGTTCATGTGATTTCTTTCACTCCATCCAGATGACAATTAATCCTCAAAATTAACGTCTTTCTTGAAACGTCTTGAGTATATTGTTAATTTGTACATTAGGTTCAAGATATTATCATTTAAAATTGAAGAGTATTTTTAGCGGAAATTTGGTCATTCAAATGACCAATTTCTGATGTTTGGTTGAAGGGGAGAAAAGATGGATGTCTATTTAATTATAACGATTTTACTCAAACGAGTTTTAAAGTAAACATGATTTACGTGTTGCGTGGATGTTAGAAGACTCAGTGGTGCGTAATAATACAGTCAGTTTCATAGCTTTTTCGCGTGCCAATGTTCTGGATATTCCTGTAACAATTTTTTCTTTGATAATTTTTGTTGCACAGGAGTATAGTATAAACTTTCCAGAATCTGTGTTCAGTCAGAATGCAATAAATTAATTATTTGTAATTCAATAAACGGCTGTAAACCGATGTGTATCAAACATAATTTCAATGGAGATTCATAATGCTTGGCCTGTGGGAGAACACTCCACTTCACTTATAAGCAAGTTTGTCGCCGCTCGCAGTAAAACGAAATGTTTTACTTCAGTTTCCACTGCGTACGGAACGTCGTATTATTAATAATTGCGAAGAAATGGAAATTACTGAACATAGTTTTGTGGGGAAAAGCTTACTTCTGGGATGATTAGCTTTTTTTATTAACTACAGTGTCTTTTATAAGGCAAATATGTATAAATGTTATTCTATTCATAAATGCTCAAATTTTTCTTTTAATATATTTTATATTAGTTTAATAATAAAAATGTTTACAAGAATATATTTTATTTTGTAAATTATATGTAACTTTTAATTTATTATTATTAACAATAGAATATAAAATGTTATTTTGTATTTTATGTTTCTTGTCAGCTAAATATAAGTAGGCTACTGCCACACGCTACAATTCATTCGTACACATTTCTTAAGTGTTCGTGACTATAGTTTCTCATCATCTGTTGTTGACACAGGGGAGTGACAATTTCAATTTTGTTATAACACGCCCCGTAAGCTGATATATTCATAAACAGGATGTTCCCAGTCTGCCGGTTACTATAGACACGTATTTGCCTTATTTCTGTATCTCATCGTCGTTTCGGCGTTCTTAAGGTGATTTGTCTTTTCTTCTCAAAATTTACGAACAGACTTGTTTTAAAGTTCGGAATTTAAAAGGTTTTGTTTAAGACCTCTAACTTTCCAAGCAACAAGTTTGAAAAAAATTGCAATTGCAACAAGAGTCATCTTTTTGGCAGAAAAGACCCCTCAGATTAATAAAATTGGCGTTCTGATGGATGCAATCGCCTGTTTCTCCTCACGCGATCCTAGTACACCATTTATGAAAACAAAAACTACCACAATTTGTGTAACCAAAAGAAACAGTCCATTGGGTTTATTTTGTATGACGCTAGCCGAAGGAAAGCAATAAAGTGAAATTTTCACTTATTTTGTTTAATTAATTTTTCCACACGTACTGTTATAATAGTTCACGTTTGAAAATCCAAAGAAAATGACATTTCAGACTATCCCTTGCACCAATTATAACGGAATACCGACCCTCTATACCCCCAGGGCGGTATGTTTGTAAATATTTAGCATAGAAAGTATATGATGAACAGTTTTTAACAATATTATGCAGGCTCAGAATTGTCAGATAGCGTACACCTGCCCCGCGTGAATACAGCGCTTGTGTGTTTGTATGTGTGAACGCAAGCTACGACAGGAAGATGGGGTGATGCGTACGGCTGTAATCAGGTTTTAACTGGATAAAACTAAACTAATTAATACGTTTTAAACCTATGAACGAAGACTTACCCAAATTATAAAGACACCATTACATTAAGGAATTTTAAATGAATATGGTGATATAAAAATTATTGCCAAATGTGCAATAATAAATAGGCTGCGTAATTTAATGTTAATTACTACTGTAATTAAGTAGTAATTAATAAGTGTGTTATATGTGAGTGACTAGGAAAAAATTACGCAAACGATGATATCGCTCGAGCTACGAGTATGTTTACGAAATCGCGAAAATGAACCAAAAAGTGATTTGTAATTAAAAGGACACTTTGCACGAAGTGACGATATCTAACAGGTCGAAAACAGTCCTGGACCTGTCAGATTGCCGTCCAGTATAAATACCACTGGCAATTTTGGGCGGTCTCAGACACTCAAGAAATCTTCACACAACGTCACGCTGCCGGTCTGCCGATCGATCAGGACCACACACACTTTACCACATACACCAAGACTTATGGAGGAACTCTGGACCATCACAAACAACAACCCGTAGAGACAGAGAACGCAGCATCATCATCATCATCATCATCATCAAATTCTCAGGATTCAGCACACACACACACACACACACACACGCAACGGTAACGTCGGCAGCAGTACGCAGGTGATGAATAAACAATTATATTTTTGTTTGTGAAGAGAACTTTCAAAAAAGAAAATTATACATGAACAGTAAAGACTTAAAGTTTTAAATTTAAATAGTAGTTAAAGTAAATAATTTAATTTAATAAGAAAAAAATAAAAAAATACTAATCTTCTGTTATATGTTAAAATCTGGGTGTGTCAGTAGAATTAAATAATAGGTTGAAAGTAAATGTTATTATTTATTTTTGTTTATAGCAACAAGTAATTTTATTCTTGAGATTTAATATTATTTTTGTTTGTATATGAGTTGCTATTATTATGTAAAAATTTGAGTAAAAGTCAGACACACTGAAATAAAAAGGGTTTAGATAATTTGTTTAACATGTCTGTTTAGCTAGTAAGATTATATGGTTATTTATTTTAATATGTCATGAACAGCAGAGAAGGTTATATGCTACTTTATGTAAACTTATAAAAGAGAATATTTTATTTATCAAAGATTTGAAATTTTAATATTTGAATATTTTCAATTAACATTAATAAATCATAGAATGGTTATTTTGAAACAGTTTTAATTAATTATTTCATGTCAACAACATCTCGCTCCTCTTTGAAAATTATTTAATTATGGTGCAACTACATATATTTGACGCAACGAAAATTAAAAAAATCCTGCGACCTGGCCGGTGTAATACACTTCATAGTTGTGTCGAGTACATGGTAATGTATTTGTGTAATTTTTGAAATACTTGTAAAGTTGCAATATACTATGTTTAGAATTTTGTTGTTAATAAACATTACAAGATTCGAGTCCACGCGGTCTGCACACAGTTTCGTGTGAACAACAATACAGAAAGGCCACGGGCTATCGTCATTGTTGTTGTGTAGCTGTGGGTCACAAGACCTTGAACTGGAGGTATCTGTTTATAAAACACTGCAGCTTCGTCTCATACGATACGTAATGTAATTAAATCAACTTATTCAGAGAATTTCTACATATAAAATGAGAATAGATTTTAGGAGCGTTATTTATAGGACAATTTCATAAGTAAAATTTATCGTTATTTAATTATAATTTGTCCCAAAATCAGTTGCCTTCTTTATCGTACGTATAAATAGTAAACTGTTCGTTTCGTTGGTACCTTCCTATTTAAATGTAGTTTTTTAAAACTTGGTCTGTTTCCGCCCACTTAAGTAAAGAAGTGCTTTTCACTTTGTTTTTTCCTTCCTTCTTTCAGTATTCGTTTTTGTTCAACTCGTGTGTATGTGTCGTGCGCGAAAGTAGCTGAGACAGTTTGAGACCGTACAACGTACACAGTCGAACCCCAGTTTAATTTTTCCACTTTTTTGCATGACGTCTTTGTAATGGTTAGATCTCGAGTTCATTTGTGTTGATTTTTTGGTTCAGTTTAACGATTGACTTATTATAGTAGTTGTATAAGACTAGTCGGAGACTAGTCATGTTACTTCACACGACCGAAATGTTAATTCTATTTTAATGAAATGTTTTTTAACTTAAAACGGTGTTTCCATTGCTTTCGATACATAAATAAACGTTCATAAATAGGATAAGATGCTACACGAACCGTATTTCGTTTTCGACTATTCACTTTTGAATCGAGCACATTTGTTACACCTGTTGGATCTCGCTTTTTCACATTAACATGTTGGAACAGTTATCAAGGCCATTATAGACATCTCTAAGCCTTCGACACACATGTAAGGTATAACATGTTCCTTAAAGTACGCTCGGTGAGACATGTATTGTTCATTAGAGTAGGTCTGTCCTCACTGCTGGGTAGGATACGTTTTACTCTGCACTGAGACTGTCTTAGCGTTGGGGGAGCGTATCGTAAACTCGGTTTGTCTTTTCATTCACTGTTATCAGCCGGAAGCTGGCTGCAGATTGTAGTATCACAGAAACGTTGCATCGGCAGCACAGATAACAAACTAGTGTTAAAGATGGACAAAACTCTAATTTATAAACAATTTTTTTATCAGTCATGGGTTCTGTAAGTGTAGTGCGACATTGTTTAGGCACATGTGAAGCCATTGTATCATACACTACTGCCGAATTATTCAGATTATTTTTCCTGATATGGTTTCTGCAGCCACAGCCACATAGACAATTTTTGACATAGCGAATGTCGACAGTACCAAGCGCCTCTCGAATGGTGTAGTCAGGTGGAAAGGATGTTTGATGATAGATAACCCAAAATGTTTTTAAACGGGGTTTCAACCAGACGACAGAAACAAGGCAGATTCAAGAAATCGTGGAAGGAAGACGTACACGATGAGATAGAGAAAAGGTGCTTGCAACTGGTAATTTGAAACAGAAGCATCTAGTTTGCAGGGTATACACATAAATGGACGATTGGAAAGATTGAATGTGGCTTTCGTCGTCTGTAGCTCGACAACTCTTCGTGGTCGATTCCGTTCGTCATTATTCTTCGTTCTAGACTTTCACTTTCTAACACGAACCCTTCCGAGGTCTTTCTTCATTCTGATTCGTTGTCTTCCTGTGGGTCTATTACTCACGGGCCTCTAATCATGTATTTGCTGTGTGTTTCCTCAATTATTTCTATGCGCTCAGTCTACCTGAGTCATATTTGTTTTAATAAATCTCACAGTATGAGGGTATCCGTTGAGATATCCTCAACCACCCCCTTACAAAACACCCGTCACTCAAACCTCCTCTTAATAATCATCTTTACATTTTGTTAAGTCCATGTTTCTGAACAATATGTTAAGACCAGCATAATAAGAATTTTATTGTTTTTTGCATTTAGTGTCTCTTTAAATGACATCTGTCCTCAGACGTGATTAAACACGGTTATATTTTATTTAATTTTCTTTCTAATGTCTTCTAAAAGCACTTAGAGCACTGATTGGGAAGCGCTAAGGCGGTCATTGGCGCATGGGTCAAAATGAACATTTCCTTTTTCGGTAAATCCATGTGTGAATAACCATAATAAGCTTTTATAAGATGAAATTAATTGTACTTGTATTTCGTTTAATTATTTTGGAAATCGTTAAATATAATTTCAGTAATATACTTACGGTATTATGTCAGAGACGATTTAAAAGTGTCCTTTTTTTATACTTCGCATTTAACGATAACATGTTATCTTATCTTGCTCCTTGTATATGGAGTGTGGCGTGCTTATCTTTTATAAAAATGCTTCCTGTTTTTCTGTGTGCACTGTAGGGGAAAGTTGAATAAGCAGAGATTATCTGTCACAATTCCAACATCTTGTTGCAATCGTGTTACGATTTCAAAACCTGATGTTGACTCGGTTAACCGATAAACAGGACCTGTTGGAAAGATACAGAAATTTTTTTAAATCCTGAATACAGTGAAATATTTGAGTAAACGTGTGTACAAAGTCCCTTTTCCTTTATCTCTGATAACATCTATTTATAAAGTAGGATTAAAAACGAGAGGTAATTTCAGATATTGTGCTGTAGAAGAATAAAAGCGTAACCTTTCGCGGTAATCGCAGGAAACCCTTCGTTTAATTTTATTCAAGCGTTATGAAATTTTATTCGTGTTTCATTTATAAAAATATCACAGTTCTGTGATTAACGGTTAAGAAAAATCAGGGGGTTACGAACCATAGGTTTGTTATCGGAGAACGTTACATCTTCTAAGCTTCTAGGCTCAAAATAAATCTTTTAGGGAAACTGGTGAAATGGAGGTTATATAACTTCATAATAACTTTCTAAAATTAATCGTAGCGTATAAAATAATGGAGAACAGTAGGTGGTCCACGAATCACAGGTAGAGTATTCCAATAACATTTATTGCGTACACAATTATGATTTACTTATAAAGTATCGGGTAAGTTTTTTTTTTTTTTTGAAATGTATTCAACTATGGAAATATATTTTATGTAAGCGAAAGGAACGTCCGCTTGTTAATGACTGAAAACCAAGTAATTAGGTTTAATCATTCCCATTTATATGACAAAATCAGGCAAAACCGTGTCCGATTTGTGTTTAGTCTTAAAAAACCGTACGTGTTGTAAACCTCAAAAATTTTTATAGATATTTTTGGTGCCTATAAATGGAATACGTATAGAGTCGTTGTTTAGACGCTGCCATTACTTTTCAGCTGAAAATTCTCAAACGAACGATACAAGTAAGGCGAGGAGAGAAGAGTTAGTTTGGCACAAGAAAAGAAACCAGACGTCTACCAGATGTAAAAAATTATAAATTAAGGTCAGAAAACCACGATGAGCGAAAATTTGTCAAACAATCAGAATCTGATTAATCAAGAAACAATTACAGTGGCAGATTATTAATGGCATATTGTAAACACGTGCTTTTCTGTACGAAATCGCAGACAGACGTATGGGCGTCTTGCCAGTACTACTGCAAACCGGTCAGACGACACGACTTCAGATCCACCTGGTGTGGGTATGATGTGAACTAACCACGCCTTGTACAAACTCCCTCGCTCTGAGATCCGGAAATAAACAGGCTAGTAGAATATATGAGATGGTAACTGCGATTTTATTGTACGAAAGATTATGATAGAGAATGCAAAAAAATCGTCAGAAAATAATCCAATGTTTCGAAAATGAGTGGTCCTATGGAAATTACGTAGGTCTAAGTAAGTAGATTGTACATCTCTAATTGTATTAAAGTCTCAAGTTAGTATAGTGACTTTCAGCCATCCTTGCATATGAATGCTGCTATTTCCTCGAGAAACCTACAAAACAACGAAATCCAAAACTGGGTAAAGAGATGGCGAATAAAGGGAGATGAGTGTAAATTAACTCATGTTACAGTTAGATGCTTAAGACGAGACAAATCCCTACGTGTAACACTAACGATTCTCTCTTTCCACGAACAAAACATATCAGCTACTGTGGTATGTATTTGGACAGGCGTTTTACAAAGCAGAAAAAAAAATGAACGAGATCGGAAGTTACCCCTGGGACATAGGACATTCGTCTTTGGGAGATAGTAATTCCAGCATCAAGATCCTGCAGCGTTTCAAAAAAGTGGTCTGCGTGTCCGTAACATCATACAGAAGGATTCAAGACTCAAGATAATGCTCAGATCACATATCAGATACTGTGGTATGTATTTGGACAGGGTTTTACAAGGCAGAAAAAAAAAATTGAACGAGATCGGAAGTTACCCCTGGGACATAGGACATTCGTCTTTGGGAGATAGTAATTCCAGCATCAAGATCCTGCAGTGTTTCAAAAATGTGGTCTACGTGTCCGTAACATCATACAGAAGGATTCAAAACTCAAGATAATGCTCACATGTGAGCTGGAAAGTGCTCGACAGTTCAGGAAACTCAGACAACTATAAAACGATACAGACTGATACCAACCACACCTTTTTAATTTAGAGTAAGGGAGAATGCTCACTGGACCATCCTCCACATGATACGTGTTTTCTTAGCTTTTAAGTCTTGCTTAATTGTTAACGAGCGAAGCAAGGCCGTTTGCCGTTTGTCTGTTTGTCTGCGTGTGTTGGGGAATGTCTCATGATAAGTTTTGAATGCGTCAACAGATTTTCGTAAAACTTGAAGTGTACCCTTACTTTTAATGTACCTATTGTTTAGTAAATTGACCCCCACCCCAAATAGGGAGCGGGTGGCATAATTTCGGTTGTAAAAAAAATCGCAAAAATACTTGTTATTATTGAATATTATTATCATAGCGAAGAGAATTTCGACCAAAATTTGAATATAGTTTTCATTTTTTAACATTTCAAAATTCTGGGATGCGAGAACCCAAAAAGCGAGTAAAGTTTGGATAAAATTGCAAAAGTGAATGTGGGGTATCATACTACAGTAAACTAAAATCTGAATATAGGGTACAGTTTTGAATGTTTCAGAATTGTAGGACACCAGATCAAAATAAATTAAAATTTTTTTTAATTGTAAAATCCAGCCGGGTTTTACACCAAAGGGAATTTTTACCCAAATCGAAATGTAGTGTTTACTGTAAAATTTTTAAGTTTAGGTATACCACGGAACAAAAAATTAATTCAAAATTTTAAGAAGATTGTAAATGCCTACGTGGGGGATCAAGTAGGCTAATGTGGAATTTTATTCAAATACAAACGCAGCATCTTTAATAGTTTGATAGAATTAATGTCTCTCAACGCTCCTTGCAAATTTTGTGTTGCCTTCAAAACGTTTGTAAGCTATATTTAACAAAAATGTTTATATATTGTTATCTGTTATGTATATTTGTGAACAGTATTAGAACGGGCCTATAGATAACTATAGAAACATACATAGACTTAAAGTTAGGACCAAATTATTTGTCATTTAGGCATTATAGTCATGAATTTAACTAAAAATCCAATGCAATAATTCAGAATTTTTAATGTTTATCGTATGGTTATCTGTTTTACAATTGTTATTTTACTAAAGAAAATAGATTATAGATAATCGGGGGTTTCCGTAATTTTCTGATAATTGAAAGATTGTGTAATCTATGTAATAACAAACGCATTTCATTCAAAATAGTGAGCGAGTTCTGTAACTCGGGGAGCTTACTAGTGTTACTTGATGTACATAACAAATTCCAAGAAAAAACTGTGTTGGCTTCAGTGACGTATCTAGAATTTGGGCTTGGAGGGGAGTCCGGGATCGGGTCGACTTCATACAAAAGAAAAAACAAGTAAAGACTACTCAACATTACTATCTTAAAAGTCGATGAAATCAGTCCCATTAAAGTAGACGGTAATAACAAAAAAATACGCGTTATTGAAACATTGTTTACTAGATATGCCTACTTGTTGTTGACTGAGTTGCTTTTCCTATATGACAAACGTATACGCTAATGCTGTCTAATAAATCTGTTTCTATATTTAAAAAAGAGTTACTACTATATTAGTACACAGCTGAAAAAAATTATAAAACAACCTAAAAATTAAGAGATTAAAAAAATTCGTCAACTCTCTCGACCATCTGAGGTGTTCCGGTCCTGTTCACCCCCTCCCTCGTAAATACGTCCCTGATTGGCCTAGGAGAATCGTGTCACCTGGTGTCTGCAGTATGAGGTAACAGAAAGGCCCCGATACGACTTTGATACGTGGAATACCCATACACAATTTGATTTGCTTAATTTTCATTAGGTAATTACAAAAAAAATACAGATGCTGATATTATTTTAGGAAGAATTTTACACTTTACAATTTGCAAAAAAAAGAAACGCGTTCCTGTTTTCCATCAAGAATACAAGAATTTTTCAGAGTCAGCGTTTTGTTTTGTGCGGCGGTGTGTCAGTAGTACGTTGTGGTGTGGATGTCAGCTCAGCCGGTACATGATGTGTGAAATGGTAATGTGTCGCTCGGACAGCCATAAACCGCGCTCAAGGTCTACTACTACTACTGCTGCCGCCGCCGTTGATTGTAAACCAGATTGTGTATGTACAGACTACGGTAAGTTTGTACTCTGCGTTTACTTAGCGAGAGCAATACTGATAAACTACACACGTTACATTACGTGCCTAATTTGTCCGCCCTTCGCCTTAACGACCACCTTGTACTCGTTGTGATTCGGTATACGAAGAAAAACGTAGGACGAACGTTGGATATTTTCCGGATTGAGAAAACACCACTGTAACTTCCCTCTATGACCCTACAAACAGCAAAAACTGTTACAGCTGAAACATACGTATACAGCTAATATGACCAGAAACAAAAAAAAATTAATTAATAAAGATGTGTTAATATAACAGAAACAATGAGAAAAAGAAGACTATTATTTTTTGGACATTTATATAGAATGGACGACAACAGGTTAACAAAGCAGATCTTCAAATATCTGTGGGGGAAGAAGTCAACATCAAGTTGGATTTGAAGAAGTCCAAAAAGATTTAGAAAAAATAATATAAAGCAGAAACGAGTGAAAGAGAAGTTTTTCGGGCAAAAGTGTTAAAAATGGAAGGAGTCCAGGGTAGGAGACAGAGAAAAACGCAGGTTCAAAGTGGACTGAAGACAGGAAGAAGAGACAGTAAAAAGATGAGAGAATATTGGCGAAAAGGAAAAGAACAAAGAATAAAGAATTGAAATTGGCATGTGGTCCTTAGATGGCCGATACAAAAAAAATTGTGTGAGTAATTATAATCACAAACAGAAATTACTGTTGCACACCATATATAAAAAATTCCCGATTAACGCTTTCGAGCCTCTCAGCTCATCATCAGATCGGAAATATCTGATCGTATTTCCGATGTGATGAGCTGAGAGGGTGGGAAGCATTAATCGAGAATTTTTTTATGTAGTGGTGTGAAAATGCTAAAAAACTCAAAAAAGTCAAAGATAAAGCAATAAACGGACGACAGAAGACCTAAGTATTTCGGCAAAAAGTAGACTATTAATGGGGCCGGCTTAATCATAAGATTTTGATACCTATATAATTTAACTGAATACAAATAGTTTCTGCGATGACCTTTCGACAATGACCTTGTCTCAAGCTTATGTGAAAGAGATATAATTCGGCTCACCACCGGTAGTAAACAGTATTCAACCAGTTAACGCGGCGGTGAAATAGTTTTCATTCAGCTTGTAAAGTCAGTTAAAAGTAGGAAGGCCGCTGTAGCCTTTTTTCAATGTAAAAATAAATAACATAACTCACGATACATAAATGAAGGTCAGATATGAAAATTTTGTTCAGTGCAAACAAGCAAGGCAGGATGTTATAGTGAAAAAAAGGATTGTCGTGGAAATAAGTAGCCAATACTAAACAGTATACTTTTGTAACCGGTTCTTAGATGGCACCCGAAAATATCTTTTTTTACATTTATTGGTGCTCGAATGAATTGACACCAATCCAGTATTGAGAGTTAGACCAATCTCTGGAGTCGACAGGGTAAAATACACAGTGACGTATATCCAGCACATAAGATTGAGCAGATAAATGTTTTGATTCCGTTTCTGTACAGAAAAACGTGCATAGTTTTTGTATCAGTGAGTTGCCTCGGTAATGTGAATCGCCTTCAACAAACCACGATATTTCGTCGAATAACGTTGAAAGCATGACTAGACGAGTTACCGGAATGCCGATTACCACCGATGTATTCAGTGACGGTTAGCCAAGTTTTAAAATTCGTCGAATCGGTTTAAAATATTTAGTGAGTAAAATTTTAATTTACAGAATTACCCCAAGAAAACGGAATTTCAAACTTAGGTAGTCTCGAATTCAAACTTTAGCCATTGAACTTTTAATTCTCGCCCCGAATGCCCAGTACTTGGCGCCGTACAGTTAAGGACACACCGCATTGCAGTATTAATGCTTTACTTACAGATTCTTACATTACTGTTGACGTGTGCTTTTAGTCGCTGACGCCTTTGAGTTGGCGTAAACTGCAGAGTTACCGTCACTGTAACAAACCTCATTAAGTTTCTTGTGATGTGGTAACAGCTGCTCCAGGCGGCGGAGTTAATGTTTCCACGAGCGTGCGTGTTATATTTCAGGTAATTTCGATGCGGTACCTTCTCACTACTTGTGACCTTAATTGAAAACCAAGGTTCGTTAGTTGAGAGACAAAACTTTAACACTAAAGGTGACACCAACGCGCTTATTATAGAACTGAATACAATAATTACGTTGCCAATAATTCTTTATGTACCGTTTTGAATTGAGAATACCCTTATTGTCGCCGCACTGTACTTGTTACCACAATTGTAGAACGGGACGAGATGTATTGATTTCAGATTTGACACTGCCACATGATTTCGACCTTAATCTGTAACTGGAAGAGGGACTTCACTTATAAATATTATCACCGATCAATATTTACAATAATAAATACGCAGGTTTATTAGTCTATATTAGCGTTGCGTATACAAATATATCACACTGTATGTACATATTCACAGTCACTCACATTATTCTTGGTATTTAAATTAATAATTAATAATATTTTCATAAACAAGAAAATATTTTGTATTGTTTTTACATGTTTCCACAATTTTAAATTTTACATTGGAAGACGAAAGTAATTTAAACTGTCGAAACATTGTGAAAACAGTAATAAATATATTCTTGTTTATAAAAATATAATTTATCACACGCGCGAGGTCCCTAAATTAAGTAATGAGACTAATTCAGTGAAACCTTTTATTTACAGTCAAACTGTATATAGACTATATCGCCTTCAAAATAGTTCCCTTGGGAAGCCACACTGCGCTTTACACGGTGTTCCCACTCTTCATAGTAGTGCTGGAACTCAGACACCGGAATCTCCTTCAACTGGTCGGTTACATTTTTTACAATGTTGTCTATCGTCCCAAAATGGTGTCCTTTGAGATGTTTTATCAATCTAGAGAAGATAAAATAGTCACAGGGACTCCAGTCAGGTGAATAAGGGGGCTGACGAACAACAGCAATATTTTTCTGTAGACAGTAGTTGGGCAGTATGAGGAAACAGACATCTTAAAGTACTTATGGTTTATAACTTTCAACTCCAAAGCTGCTAAGTGAATCAGCTAAATGAAGATTGATAATATAAGTAACAAGTAATTCCATAAAACAAAAGAAACAGTAAAAAAATAATATAAAAAAATTAACAGAAACAAAAAATTTAATTAATAAAGTTGTGTTAGTGATTGTAATCAGAAACATAAATTAACGCTGTTGCACACCACTAAATAAAAAAATTCCCGCTTAGCGCCTTCGAGCCTCTGAGCTCATCATCTGATTGTATGTCCGATGTGACAACGAGCTGAGAGGCTCGCAAGCGCTATCCAGAATTTTGATATAGGTAATGGCGTGCAACAGCGTAATTTCTGTTAGAAAAAATACAACTAAAAAACACAAAGTCCAAGAAAAGGTAATTAACTGTCGGCAGAAGTTCCGAGTATTTCGACAAAAAGTATTCTCGCGGCCGGCTTGATAAACAATTTTGACGATTCTTTAATCACTAAATACTTATAAAAAAATCTAAAACACTGAATTGATTAAGGCAAAGTAGTCAAAATCCTGCAAACTCAGACTTGTACTGTTGTCTTTAAAAAAAATATATATTTGAAAAGGGGGAATTAGGGAATCAGGTATAACGAAGATGGTACTCTGAAGAACCGAAATCTCACAATTGTGCAGGGAGCAACTGTCGTGGCACGACCCAGACACGCCGTCTTCATTCCTATGTATATTTCAGGCTTGACCTTGCATATTTCCATACGACACCTCTCTTCATCTATTCTTTCACGGTTCCATAAAAATTGTATTAATAGTCGATATTTCCAGTTCAAGCCGCAGAAGTGTTCTACTCTCCTTAAGTCTTTTGAGAACATTTTCGTGCTTATTTTTATGTGCCCACCGTATTTCTTCCATATCCCATCCACTTATATATCCACGTTTTCAGCGTTTTAATCCTCTCTTTATCAGTTTGCCCATGTCTCTGACACGCGTAAAACGCCCCATTACAACGCTTCTTTCGTTATAGTTATTCATGGGTCCACTCATTTATACATATAATGGTTCATAATAAATGTGCACATGCTTTATGCGGCAAGAATACATATTTTGTAAATATACATTGTACGCTATTTTAATGGTTAAAATCGTCTTCCTCTATAAACAGGTATGTACCTGTATATAAATCTTTTAAGTAGAGTGGCCAGGAAATAGGTCCATCGATCAAGTGGCAGATACTGTAATGGAGTTAGAAGAGTACGGCGATTTGAAACAAAGGCTGATTAACAGGACGATCTATCGACTTGAGAATGGGACCACTCGTCAGTCTCCAAATTGAAGTTACAAAGACGGATAAGTAGTGTTTTAACAATTATCATATATTAGTTTCATTTACATTATGTCATGGTCAAATTAGAATTTATATTCAGTTTAATTACAAGATGTATGTACCTTATACAGATGGTTTGTGTCTATTAAAATACGTATAATGAAATTTTATATCTTTACTGTATAAAACGTATGTAGGTCTATATGTTGTCAAATATAAGCCTTATTTCAAGGAAAACTAAGTTCTGTGTGTGCGTGCGTGTGCGTGCGCGCGTGCGACTGGTTTTAATTGTAGAATAACGTGTAGATTCCACTGGGTGTTAGCAAACCCTTTGTGCTGTGGGTAAATTCTATAAATGCCAATGTAGGTCGAGTGTGTATGAGGGTTCCGATATTACACGTTTGTAAGCCACTTGTGCTCTGCGACAGAGATGAAAGCCGCTTAAATTTACCGCGTTGAATTTCAGACAAGGATTCAGTGTCTTCTTTTCGTGGGTAAACACAATGGATTAAATTGCTCGGTTCAGAGACACAACAGATTCGTAGTATAAGCCAAATGGAACAGGGTGCTGCTGCTTTTGCTTTGAACAAATTAGTGCCACGTGTATTTGTGGAAGCAGTTACAAAACGTAAGGTAAAAATATGTTTGCCTTATGTAATGTGGCACCAAGCCCGATAAATTACTTTGTTTTATATTTTGTATTAGTAGTTTCGGATTTAATGTTTTACATTTAAGAGTGAGTTACTTTACTATTAGTTCAAATAAACAATCAGTTGTGTTATCAAAAAACTGTAAGTCGTACGTACACTTTGGGGCATCAAATTAAAGGGAATTTTAAACACAATTTGAATATATTGTTCTTTTTTTTAAATTTCAAGATGTCAGGGCCCATAAAAGGGTGACAATTTTAATAAAATCGCAAAAATGTATGTGGGGGTATCAAATTGAAAAGAATTTTAACCACAATCCAAGTGTAGCTTTCATTTTTGTAAATTTTTAAATTTTGGGACCCCCAGGACCCAAAAAAAAAAGAGATAAAAAATCTAGCAGGATGTCAGACTAAAAGGAATTATAACCCAAATTTGAATGTTTCGAAATGTTAGAATTTGTTGTATGATTGTGTGCTCTACAGTTGTCATGTTACTAAAGAAGTGATAGAGTAATCGGGACTTAATAATTTTTTCCGTAACTGAAAAAAACGATCTAATGTCGAAATTTATGTAATAATAAATGTACTTCGTTCAGAATAGTGAGCGAGTTCTGCAGCTCAGGAAGCATAACTAGTTTAATACAAGTATACAAGTGTGACTATAACAGATTTTAATGTATTAGAGCAGAATTTAATAAATATTTAGTATGTGCGTAAACCAGAAAGCTTTTTAGTTCAGAACGTTAAAAGTAGCTGTAATAATTGTTTCGTAAATTTAATTTGTAGTCGGTAACGTAAAAGGTTTTTAAAACAAAATTTACTTGATCACCTACTTTTACGTTATTATTTAGTGACGGACTGGGTGGTAGTATGTTATAATCCTGTCCTATCCTATAATATTAAGCGAGCAATATATCTATGTATGTATCTATGTTTTTTTTTCTCAAAAACGGCTGTAACGATTTTCTCGGAAGTTGGTACTTAAGGGTATTTTAACACCAAGAATCGATTGGGCTTGGTCTCATTTTCTGCAAAATTCGTCTAAGGGCCACAACTGAGGGTCTTTATTTTAAAATATCGCAGGACCGATACCGCGCGACAATTAATTATTGCTAGGCAATTGTAATTTCTAACCAGCTTTCTTACCGTACAGATAAATAAATTACAGAAACCGTCGATAAATGCAAACGGCGCAGTATCGATATGTATATATATGAAAAAGAATAAATAGCTGTTGCAATCAATGTAAATAAACAAAATAAGAGTTGAGACGAGCAATAATTGTATACCCTATCTAATAATATTAAGCGAGCAATAACGTATTTAATTTATAACGTGTTCCCTGTACGCTGTTGTGTTTTCTGTGTTCTCTGAGGTAAGTATTAATACACGGACACGTCATGGACAAAAAAATTCAAGGATTGTATTGAAACGTTCGAAAAAAGGTTTTTAGTAAGCTAAAGTTAATAATACTTTATGAGTTTTTTGAAACTGTTGCTTTTGCTTCTTTGTGACTTAGAACTGAAAGGTACGTTTTATTATATCAACCAGAAGGAGGTCTCGAATTTACTTCTGAATTCCGTTGAAATGGCTGATCTACCACCACATGAACTGAAACTTAAAAAAATACAATAATAATGCTCTTGCGAAACTTGGATGTCTCCGAAAGACTATGCAATGGAACAAGGTTAATAGTTACTGAGTTGTGTAACAATATTATTAAATCAAAGATTATCACTGGAGAGAATCCAGGCCGAGAAGTCCATATCCCAAGAATCACATTAGTTCTAGCAAAAATCAACCTGGATGTACTATGCAACGGCATCAGTTCCCCGTAAGACCTGCTTTTGCTATGACCATCCACAAAGCTCAAGGAAAAACATTTGAATTCGTTGGTATCTACTTACTTATATCAGTTTTTATGAATCGAATGTTCTACGTAGCATTTTCTAGAGTAAAAAGACGAAGCAGCTTAAAAGTTCTTTTGCCACCAGAAAATCCACACCATACACGAAATGTTGTGTAGAAAGAAATACTAAATACTAGAAGACTTTGCTATAACTTTCCAATAATTTTACATTATTTTTGTATTATACTGTATTTTGTATTATTCTGTTTACTTGTATTTTTTAATATATTGTAACGAATCTTTGTACATAAATTTAGGCATGTCGTGTCCCAAGTCCAGGGCGACAGAATTATGTATCAATACAACATTGCAAATATAATATAATTTAAATTTGTGATGCTCCACGTTGGAAGCGACAATTTATGTAACAATAAATATAATTTAATTTGGGTTTCAGGTGTATCTGTAATAAGAACTCTTGTAACTTGTAACGGTATTTCAAATTTATTTGATATAATAAAATTGTGCACATGGCACTTACTTGGACTTAAAACATTCGTTATTATTTTGTTACTAGGCCGTAAGGCTTATGCTATATACATCCTTACTGACTAAATATGCTATTCTACTAATTATTGTATTAAAGAAAAATCTCATTTCCAGACTACTCAGTCAATTAGTGTGTTTCAAAATATCAATGTTTAAATATCTTTTTATATATTGTAATGTAACTCAAAAATATCAATAGTTACTGAATTTATCTTTTGTTTCTCAGTACTGATTTATATCAAACGCTAATTTTTACTTAAATGCTTTGTATTCTTTTCATTTCAATACTAATTTGAGCTCTTGTTTACGTTAATCTTACTTCAATAACATCTATGATTGTAATTCTATATTTACAATAAACATCGGCTCTTACTTTTAAATAGAACAAGAATGTCTTTAATTGTCTTTGAGTTAATTGTTCGATTAAGAGATAAATAAGTTGTTTATCACCTTATTGTCGTCAGTCATACTCAATCATTGGATCCATCTGTAATCGTCCTCGTCTCGAACTCCAGCATCACTTCCTCTTGTCCAGCATCGTCTCCTCTTGTCCAGCGTCGCTTCTCTAGAGTCCAGCGTCGTCTCTGTCTTGTCCAGCGGCGTCTCTCTGACCAGCGTCGTATCGCTCTTCTCCTCTTGTCCAGCGTCGACTCTCTCTCTCTCTCTCTGTCCAGCGTCGTATCACTCTCTGGAACTGGATTGTAAAACAAACAATTTTTAAGTAGTAACAAAATTACATAAGAAGATCCACATAAGAAGATCAACTGACGTCCGTCCTCGTGCTGTTTCGGACGTCAGTTGATCTTCTTATGTGGATCTTCTTATGTAATTTTGTTACTACTTAAAAATTGTTTGTTTTACAATCCAGTTACATAACTGTATGTAACTGGAAGGATGAAACTATTTACAAAAATTTAAATTATTCTGTGCAGACGGGCAGAAGCTCCCGCTGCACTGTGGGTGATTTAAGAAAGAGAACCACTGTAGCGTGTGTGTCCTATTTATACCCATGTCTTGGTCAACACCTGCAGTTGTACGAAATCGACATGTCAGAAACTGTCTCTGGGTTCAGTTCCCCCACTATAACGTGCAATTGTGCTAATATATGCAAATCCAATTAATCAATTATCCAATTAGATTAAACGTGTCAAAATTGCTTTGTTTACGTGAATCTATTAATTACTCTGACATAATTAACTGTATTCATTAACGATTAGCATAATCACTGAGACTCTTTAGTGTTGTTTAAACAATATTAGAAAATTTATTACAAATAATTTAATTAACGTTAGTGTTTCGTTACTGAGGCAGTGACAATAATGAACGCATGAATACTTAACAAATAAATACTTATTTATTAAACATCATTCAAATAAACTTTTGAGACATAAATATAAATTATGACCTGTAAATACAGTTAAGAAAACATACATGAATATAAATCACAATATATATCCGTTTCGTCGCTTGCTGTAAAACAAGAACATACAATACAATAAACATACATAAACATAGACATCAAATATTAATTATCCTACACTAATGCGTTCATTTTGCCTCAGATGCATAGCTTTTTATGTTTAATATTACCATAGTAATTGATCTAAATTCTCAAAGTGTGGTTTCTTTGAAAAGAGACAGAGCAGTAGTTTTTATTATAATATTAATAACATGAAGATTTTACTTGAGACAGTGAATATCCATAGTTCCATCGGTGAGAATCTCTGTTCACTGATGATCCATGTAAGTAGAAATTCCGTAGATTTTCTGTTGTCATCACTTTGCACTCGCGGGTAAGATTCACTCCCGTCAGTGTAATTGTTAATAATGAAAGTTTATAAAGTCTTGTGTTGCATACGTGTATTCAATATTAGTAGTTGTATACAGATAATTGTCTGTCGTTGACTTGCTTCGTGTTTTACATATGTTTAATGTAGTTGTATCATGACTGTGTGCAATATTTAGCACGGGTGTTATGATCGTTAAGCCACTTATTGTTTCTGAGTTCGCACGACTGAGATAGCGATACCTAAATCATAATGTGTTCCGATATCGACCACTGTGTTCGTAATTGTCGCGCCGAAGTTCTAATATCGAGTCGTTCGCTCAGTTATTAACGTATAATTTGCATGTCGGAATGCTTTTAAAGTTTAAAGTATCAAATGCAAGTTCTAGCGATACTTATATCACTTCACACTTCGCGTTACTGCGGTAGACTTCCGTAACTTAGTGAAATACTATTAACTGATTGAAAAACCGCATGATTGTCTGAGAACTATTGAGTAACCAAGAAGACTGCGTAACTGAATGCCTTTCGAATAACTGAGTAACTGATAGACTGCGAAAACTTTTAATAACTGAGTGATACTAAGAGACTGAGAGCTCGCGTACCTTGTAAACAGTTTTTATTAAGCGTTATCTACCAGAATGCAACTTTCTGTCGAACACGCCTCTGGTCATCATCTATAGGTCTAATATTTCCTTCCATTCTGGACATCTGTGTTTCTCGGCACCCTGATTCGCTGTTCTGGTTGTCACCATGACGACAATCCTCTCCATCTGCTTCTTTGGAAGATGCTAGACTCTGGTTGGTTATCGAACCTCCCCTAACGTACACGGCGAAACGTACACACCACTTCTTAGAATGTAGGGCAATTGCTCGCCTGTCTGTCAAACCGTTGTTCTTGTGACTCTCCCAAGGTCTGCTGTTGTTCCCTTACTAACAATACGTATCGCCTGGTTCATTGTTTGACTTCCCTTCGATTTTTTCTGTCAATTAACAGCTTCTTGCTCGACATCACCCCAAGATGCCTCCACGGTCCGTCGTCATAAATATCGGTTGTCATCCTAACGTTGCCCCATGCTGTGTGACACTCTTGACTGTATTCTTTTGGTGTACGTTGTTTTGTCTTCATACTGGGTAAAACCTTTCTAATTCCTTTGTGAGTGAGTATCCTTTTCTTAAAGCTCGCACGCTCCGAATTTAACCCTACAGCATGTGCTCGCTTCAATTTCCACGTATCCGTGCCACTAGGCTCTGCTTTTGTTCATTTGTTGTGGTGTTGTAAATCTGAGCTGAGCTTGGTCTGTCACCGTCGATCCTACTTCCTTTTGTTGTGTTATGTTAGGCGTTCTCTTATTGTCTTGTAGCTGGCGTTGGGTTGACGTGTTGTTAAATTGTTCTTATTTATTGCTCTGGCTTGGGTTGGTGACTTGACCTGTGCTAACGTACTCCTCGATCATAAAATTATGAAATTAAAAATTTTTGATTGCTATACCACTCTTTGTCAATTTCGCTATTTCTTATATTTCTGCGAATTGCAGAGTCCTGTAAGTATACTCTTATACTCATCTTATAACTATTTTCACTACACATGTTCACTGTAATTTTGGACATTGCAACTTAACCCTTTCGATTTGTACACAGTTATTTCACTACTACACTCGTACGGCGTGTCTTTTTTACGTGGTTTTCGTACACAGTATTTAGTAAATTTTATTACATTTTATTGTGTTTTTGGATTTTACTCCTTAATTATAGTTTATGAATAATTACGGAAAAACAGTAATTATGCAATTATTCATCTTGGGGTGGTAAACTCGCCTGCATAGACCTGCGTTACACACACTAGCAAAATACTGGTGTACACACTTTCAGTTACGTTTGTGTGTGTGTGCACGTCGATTCAGGTCGAACACCTGTTCATATTTTTGTCTGAGCCAAGCTTGCAATCCCTGACATGCTTATTTCTAATACATTATTAATTATTTACAGTTTATTAGGTATATTTAAATTTTTATATTCAATGCTCAGTACATCACTTATTTGTACTGTCCCAATATGTATAATGCAATTGCTATTACTTTAAATGTTTATACAATATACGTATAGTTTCTGTTTATGTTTACAAATTTCTGCTTATGTTTACAAATCCTAGACAATTTAATGTAAAAGAAATCTATATATAAATATAAAAACCGAGCAAAGCTCGGTCCCCCGATATTACGGCTTAAGGGAAGAAATGAAGTACGTATTTCAATATAAACTTGGCACATCGTATATCTTGTACGTGTTTTCCCAACCATTACACCGTAGTGTCATACCGTGGGCGGAACTTGTAGTATTAATAAAAGTTAGCGGTTCTGGGGTTTAAGGGAATGTGCTATATTTTATTGCTTTTGGGATAAGCATGAAAATACAGGAAAATTTTAACATCTTCAAAATATTCCGTTTCTAAAACGAACTTGTCCACTTTCACACGGGCGCCACAAATATTTATTTCTGATTTATTAGGTAAAAGAATTGGAAATCACAATTCTCTTACCTGAAATAGAAATTCAATTTATGTATACCGACTTATTCGTTTGACGTTGGTTGTGAAATCTTTTGATGTCAGAATAAAACTCACATTTCGCAAAGCTGTGCCCAAATAATTTTTTCATACAAGTTATATGAAGGAATGTACAAAAATAAATATGTAATTGTTAGTGTGTATTTGTGAGTGCGAGCTGTAAATGAATCGATGTTACAATTCAATATCTGTTTCATTTTCACTCGCGATGACAAGTTGCTATATCCTTTTAGCGCAGCCCCATTTTTTACGTATTAACGGAGTAGTAGGATTTCAGAGATTCACTGTTGCGCACAGATTATATGTCTTACAGTAAGCCGTCCGTGACACGCTGTGGGCGTCCCTCCCTCCCTAGTGGACGAGGGATATGACTGATATAAAATTCTTCAAGTAACTCTCCCACTTCGATAGTATTCTGAGGCCGGCCCTATAGAAACCATTACAATTTAATATTTATTTAAAGGAAATAAATCTTACTAAATTTGAAATACAAAATTCGTTAGTTATTTATCTTTACTAAAGAGGAGTGAAATTATAAGTCAGTTGTTTTATACCATTCTTTTTTAAATAATTTTTGTGTGATTTTGTCGCTTCTCGATCAGTCATTGATCATTACCTGTAATTAAAATTATTGCATAATTTCAGTAATAATAACTTCATTCTGGCAATTTCTGCATTATTGTTTATAGGCCTATATAGTTAATGGATTCCGTAATATAATTTTTCTGTTCATCTTAAGAAGTGATATATTCATATTTCACTCGGGAACTTGTAATAAATATGTTCGCTCTTGTGTGGTGTCTATAAAACTTCAGCGGGAAATTTACGTTTTATTGTGATAATTTGATAGGAAGCCCTCAAGAGGATAGAACTATAAGCGATGTTAAAATAGGTTTTACGTCAAAATGTAGCTATCAGTAACGACCCGGTCCAAAATGTCGCCATATTAAAATATCCTGACGTTGCTATGTATCGACAGAAGAACTCTGACCGGGTTGGTTTTTTTATGTTTTTGTTTGTACAAAATCTCTTGTGTGTTTCGTTATTTACTGTACTTTCCACTTTTTTTTTTGTATTTCTACATTTGTAGTTTTAGCATTTAGGAGCTCGGAAATTGTGTTATCTCTTTGTACATTTTATTTTTTATGTGTATACTATGTCTCTGTATTTCCATTTGATATAAGTTGTGGAATGCTTATACTATATTCACGTTACAATTATCGAAGTTTAAAATTTCACTTTATCGCCTGACAGGCTCTACGTACAAATATCACCGTATGACACAATATCATTTCAATCGTATATAGCCTACAGACGATTTCCTGGGAAGCTCATCGCACATTAACTAACAAACACTTGGGAATCAGCAAATTTTACTCACCTGCTTTCTGTTGATAATTTGCATGAGGTTGTCAGGTGTTCTGTAATATTATGACTCCAATCCAAAAAGTAGTCTATTTAACTTTTGGTGTTTATTTATTTTATTTTTTTTGTATTTAATGATTTTTCAGTTTTCCATCCTCCTCCTAATGAATATAAAACGAGGAAACAAGATACAAATAGTACTCATTTACGCTGTAAAGAACAAATTTCTGCTACTACCTCTGTTTTTTTTTTTTCTTAGGGTGTCGCATGTATGTATTTTCTCATTATGTCACTGTAGCGTGGCGTGTATGTAACCGCTGTTGCCGGCGGCAACAGTAGACCTAGAAATAACAGAAAATAATATGAATTATATCACAGAATAAATACTTTAGTTATTTGAATAGTTAAAACTATTGAATTGTTTGAAATCCGAACAATATTAGTAGGGAAACTTGAAGAAAAGCGTAGTATTGCTTTCGAACTGCTTAGCACTTGTCTTGTGTTGCCGGCTCAGCCATCGGCATTCTTTTACTGCGTACGGTCATTGACCTCGTACTAATTGCACTGTACAAACTATGGAGGGGGACACACACTCTTCCGTCCAATGTGTTGCCGCTGTATAAATCGGCAAAACGCTCAGTTAGCAGCTATGTCCGTTTTAGGAACTGACGTGCAGCAGATGCTACGTACCTATTTGTGTTTTGTTCGTTTAGTTATGTGTTTCTCTGTTTGTCTATATTATTTTTAATTTTATTATTTGAGTTCTGATTTATTCTGTGTAAGTATAATGAGAGTCAGATTCTGTTGAACCGGGACCCCTCTTCTTCTCCCAGCGAAAGATAGAAAATGCTCTAAAAAGAACACTTTGTACAAGAAAAAATTCGAATTAATTTTTAGGTTACGTTTTAGGCCTATCACAACCGGCAACAGGTGTTATGTACCCACGCCACGCCACTAAAAATATGTCATTTGTTTTTTATCAATAAAAAAAAGCTTAGGATTACTAAGAAAAATCCCAATTATAATTTAGTTTGCTTTTCTTTGTATATTGTGATCCACGTCTACATTAATTGCGAATGGCTATGTAGAGAATTCTCGGAATAGTATCGTTCTGTAAATTGTCAGCTGATTTTAAGATTATACACTTTATTTGTATAAATTCATTGACTTATATATTATCAGAACATATGTTCTGTAGTCAGTAGGCCTGTTTACACGTAAGGGCAAAGCTACGGTGTTTTGTTTTTATATTTACAAACGCTAATAGTCGTCGGAGGGGTTTTGATGGAAAACTTGTGTGTACATAAACTGTATCTACCGTGACATCCTGTCTACTGTTTATTAACGTTCTGTAACGGGGGTTACACAGACTGATCACATCATCTTTCAATAATCCGTCTGTACGGTGGTAGTTTCCCCTAACGGCAGATTATCAGGTAGTACTGGTCTTCAAAGTGACCGTGCTCTGCTCCTGATCAGCTGTGTTTGACGTCGACAATCAGGGATGAAAGCAGTAGGTACGTGTTATGTCTCCGAGAAATATGATACATTAATATAGGTATTAATATGGATGAATAGTCATCAGTGTGAACGGATTTCTTAGCAACATCGATTCCAGGTTTGAAGTTAGTTTCGAAGCGAGTTCTCAATATTAACGTTTGGCATTTGTCTGTCTGCTGCTGTAGGCCTATGTGTGTGTCTGTTGAGGGTATGGCTCAACGATAACGTTTGAACGCGTCAGCCGATTTTCGTAAAACTTAGCACGCGTGCCCATACTTTTATCCTACAAAACCCTATTGTTTTTTAGATAGATTCCCCACAAAGTGTGGGGCGGGAGGCGACAATGTGAAAGGGCAAAAATCGCAACAGCCATGTGGGGTATCAAATTAAAGGGAATTTTAAACATAATCTGAGTACAATGTTTTTTTTATTTCAAATTTTGAATTGTCAGGACCCAAATAGTGGGTGAACATTTTGATAGAATCATAAAAGTGTATGTGGAGTATTAAATTAAAAAGAATTTAAACCACAATCTAAGTATAGTCTTTGTGAAAATTTTTAAATTTTGAGACACCCATGCCTCCCTAAAAAAGGCATCAAAAATTGTCATTCTAAGTTTTCTAAAACAGTGTTTTAAAAACATATAGGCCGTAGACCTTTATTTTTTATGCGAATCATTGACAGCTTTATTTAATTAATATACGTGTTTAAGGAGCGAAACTAGTTCTCAGTTTTAACTCGGCCGTTGGCATTTGTCTGTCTGCCTGTTTTTGGTTATGTCTCACAATAACTTTTGAACGCATGCACCGATTTTCGTAAAACTTAGCACGCGTGTCCATACTTTTACTCTGCAGAACCCCCCTCCAGACAGGGGGCGGTAGGCAAAAATGTAAAGGGTCAAAATTATGGAAAAAATCGCAAAAGCCCATATGCGGCATCAAATTAAAAGGAATTTTAACCACAATCGGAATATAATTATCATTTTTTTTAATTTCAAAATTTTTGGACATCAAGGCCCAAAAAGTAGGTGACAATTTTGATAAAATCTCAAAAAAATCATGTGGGGTATCGAATTAAAGAGAATTTTAACTAACATATGAATGGTGTGTTGAGTTATGGAAATTTCAAAGTTTTGGGACCTCAGGACCCAAAAAAGAGATCAAAATTGTTAAGAAATTTGTGAAAATCCAGCTTAGTGTCAGGCTAAAAGTAATTGTAGCTCAAATCCGATTGTTTCGAATTTTTAGTGTTTATTGTATGATTGTGTGGTCCACAATTGTTATGTTACTAAAACAAAATAGTAGAGTAATAGGGATTTTTGTAATTTTCTCCATAATTAGAAAATTATCTAATATCGAAATTTATGTATTAATAAGTGTACTTCGTTCAAGGTAATGAGCGAGTTCCGCAGCTCAGGCAGGAGCATATTACAGTTATTTTACTTTCTACAGGCAGTTTTATTAAAATCGTCGTTGTTACTGTTTATTCTGATTCCGATAATGCTTTCGGCTTAGCTAAGAATTCTTTTCTAGAAGGGAAAACCGTAAAGCATCTGAGTTGATATGTCTCACATTGGAACAGTACAGTGGAATGTAGTTTATTCTGCTTTTTGTGGCATTGGATTCGCTGCGATCCTACTAATTGCATTCTTTCGTGAACGTGATATCGTCTCTGTTTACGTATTGTTGTACTTCATCGCTCGGGAATTTTTAATTCAGATTGCTCAAACTTTTGTGACGCGGATTACTGGTTGTTAACCGTTATTAAGTGAACTGGCGATTAAATAACAACGGCGCGACGAGAAACGTGAAATGAAAGAATACTACAGTGGAGTGGTAAATTATTCACTGATAGCGAGACACAGGTCAAAGGTTAGGTCACGGACGCATAACAAAGACATGATAACAAAGCCGTTATTGTTTATGGAAGCGCCGCGCGTGGACACGTTTCATGTTCTGTAGTGTTTCTACGATGATTCATAATGTCTCTCTCTCGGGACGTAATAAACCCCGACTTCAAGACAGAATAAACATCTTATTGAATATTCATTAAATCGAGATGAATAAAATTTGAATCAGTTGGGTTTTGCTTGCTTACGAATTACTGTACAGATAAAATCAAAGCAGATTTCGTTTACCACCAGTATTGATATATCTGGCCAGTATTACAGGCCCAGAATACGACTGGAAAAAATGTTTATTAATTTGTACATACTGAGCGTACGTCATCCAGCTGCTTTGTAGGAGAACGTTTTCTCAAATGAATTTTAACTGATCTGAAACGAGAAATAACTTGTTGTGTTCAGCGTGCAGAATCGCAGTTGTTCATTCAATTCGGTTTTATATTGCTCTGTTATGAAGTTACCAAGATGTTAAAAAAGATCCTTTTGTAGCAACATATTATTATCTTTGTAGCACAGACATAATCCTCTGCATATTATTAAGGATACTTCTGCCTGACGGCAGGTGGTCTGACTACGTCTGCGAATTTTGCTTTCCGTCTTGCTCGATCGTTAGCTTCCACCTACAATTCCCAATATTTCCTTCTTGCCTTTAAATCGTCCAACAGCTCAGTTCTTCTTTCAAACCCAGGAGTTCCTTCCATTTTCCGTCGATGACATCATGGAGAAGGTAATTTCTTCTCAGGTTATGTCCGATCCAGTTTGCTTTCTTATGAGGAACTGTTGAGTTTTGATCTCTTCTCGCCCACTCTTTTTTTGTTACCTCTTCTGGCCCCTTTGCTTTACCCGTTCTTCTCCAGTAATACATGTCTTTCAACGTTGGGGAAATATTCTACATTTTGCTTATAGTACAATTAAAAATTATGAAAATGATTTGTTAATAATTATAGAAACAAGTACTGCGAGTCCAAAGTTAATCAAATTCAGTAAAAAAAAAAATTATAAATAAAATACCTTTGTATTATTTTTATTGAGTTTTTGTAGATCAAAATTGTATTAATTTGTGTTCCGCTTTTGTTAAAGGGAATGAAGGGAAGTCCCTTATTTTTTACTGTACGAGTTTTAATAACAATTTTTAAGTGAATAATCAGGCAACGCTGGTGCAGACAGATGAGGGTTTTGTCTTTTAATAATGTATCTGAATCTAATGGGTAATGGGAATCTTGGCGTACAGTGGTGTTCAACACCCCTTCCGTCTGTCGTTTTGTAACAAATATCACACACACACGGACTGGCCAGTTCATCATAAAACACGTCGTAAATATTGTTATCTTTAGCCTAACAAACCTAATTCTGTATGTGTTGACAATAATACTCTTACGTATTTATAACGAAAGTGCAAAATAACACAAAATGGGAAAGGGATGATTGTCGTTTTGCAATTGGTAAAACTGGTTTATATGTGTGATACACACAAATTCATAATTTTCAAGTGTCTGTCCTCGAGTACAAATCGCCTCCTTCAGTTCCAATTGTATCTTGGCGCTCTTGCTCTGTATATTCTCATAGTATTCACGCGCGAACGTACAAATTTTTGGAGCTTTAAGCTCCAATCGTGAATAGTTTTGTTTGTAACGGTTTTGTAATCACGAGTGTTATTCGCCGATTTGTTGCTTCTTTGTGATGGGATCTACCAGTAAAAAACATATAACCGTGCGGAGTCATACGATTCTTGTAATAATTCAGTGCACTAAACAGTGCCCATTCGTGGTCCAGTATGTAAAATTTTGGTGACTCCTAAAATTGAGTAATTAATTGGTAATTCATTGCTTCCTCGGCAAAAGGAAAATCTCTTCGGTCGAGCTTAAGAGAAAGGTCGTTCTTTTTCCTAACGAATACCTTATCACAGGCCCCTAAGGAAAATCAACTCAGTAAACTCAGTATAGGTTTATCGATGAATTTCTCCAGGCGGTACGAGCAACAAAGAATATTATTACTGAGCTGCGACAGGATTTTTCTCCGTGTGGATGAGAAGTAAATTTCACTAAGTTTTTCAGGTATATTGTGTCTGTTAATTTTCAACACCTTATGCATATGTTATCCATATCGCCTTACACACGTATGTCCCCGTACGCTGTACGGTGCATGAAATTAAAATATGAATTGGAAGTTGATATAAAGATAACGATGAAACTACACCGTTTTCAAACAAAACTCGGATTAATTGCATTAATTTCATTGGCCAATGTTTCCGGAAACTATAAGTTAATACGTTTACATCAGACTTAACCCATTCACTTCATCGGTGGTTGTGGTTGCGGTTTTTCTGTTTTCTTGAACTAGTTTCTTAATGTCGAGATCGAAAGTATTAGCAAATGAATGTGATTTCTATCGCGTGTAAGTTATTCGATTGCATGTCACTCATCTAACCCTTGGTTGGTGCTGTTTTCTACTGAAATCTGATTTTGCTTCCATATGCGTAACGCAGCTGGTTACGTATATCAGGACAACGGCTGAATCAAAAATCCGCTGGAATGAGACTGAGTTGTAAATATCAGCAAAAATAAATACATGCTAATTTCTGCATCAGAAACGAAAAGAAATCTATATAATGTATGCATAGAGCTCAATTCAATTCATTTGATGCAGTAATAAGCTCAGATACCTGAGTAACATGACAGAAATGAAGGGTCCATAAGCACGACAATATATGACAGGATACAAATAGGAAATATAGCGTATATCCCCACAGTAGACTATTAGGAAGCAGACTCATTAGTAGTAACATAAAAATAAAAATATATAAGACACTTACGAGACCGGTTGTAACTTATGGAGACGAGAGAATGACATTTACAAAAAAGGAACAAGAAACACTGAGAAGGTTTGAAAGAAAGATTATAAGACGTGTTTATGGCCCGGTTAAAGAAGATGATGAATGGAGAATAAGAGAAAACGAGGAGATAGATGAGCTACTGAAGCATGAGGACATTGTAAAATTCGTAAAGGCTCAACGAATACAATGGCTAGGTCATCTAGAGCGGACGGTTGATCAGCATATGCCAAAGAAACTCCTGGGGGCGCAAGTGTATAAAAGCAAACGGGCCGATCTAGGATAATATGGTTGGGTGATGTGCGAGAAGATCTAAGAAGAATGAATGTGAGGGGTTACACTGAGATAGCAATGGGTAGAAGACATTGGAGAGGATTGGTGTTGGAGGGCAGGGCTCCGGTTGGGTTGTCGTGCTAAAGAAGAAGAAGATACGTAACGCACATTTATACGAATAATGTCGTCTAACCAGCTCTGCATTATTCACTCCCTCGAATTCCTGTATTAAGTGTAATAGTTCACGCGTGGGTTTTAGGACATCGGTTGGGTACTGTGTAATTCTAATACTAGATAGTTTTTTCTACACGTTAACTCAAGATGGCCAGCGTGCACTATAGTGTAGCCTTCAGATATGCAGATGTGTAGCCTATAGTGTAGCTTTCCTGCAGACTTTTCGGCGATTTATGTATTATACATACATAAGTGAATATAGTAGCTATAACACTTATGAGTACTTATGATATAAGTTAACTTAACGGCTTAACATAATTACTTAATTACTGTATGCTTAGAAGAAGTAATTTAATTTAAACTCTCAGTGCCCGAGGAGCCCATACATTGATTGTAGTATGGCGTTGTATGTAGTTTGTACGGCAGAGTGGTAACTAAATTAGATGCCCGACAAATTAAATTGACGTGAGAGAATGTCTCCTGTTCGGAGAGGACAGCGGATGGGACAGTTGTGGCTAGCTGAGTGCATTCGTTTGGGCAGAAACTCGAGCTACTTTGACAGCTTTATACAAAACATCAGGTAGGCCTATACCCTGTAACAACAGCCTAAATGAGTGCAATTAAAACATTGCGCGGATATATGTTCCTTAATGAGTCACGTTCCTCAGTCTCAAACTTGAATACATGCAAATGTAGGCCTACATTATCAACTAAATATGAACGCTGCGTTAGTAGATTACAAATTTAGTAGAAACTTGTGTAGCGGCTAATTGCTCTCAAAATTGTACGTCCTTTAAAATTTTGCACCTGTAAGAACGTTTTTGCAACTTTTTTCACTTTTGAGGACGCCTTTCGTCTATTGTTAAATATTTCATCAAGTATTAAAAGTTATTAATTTGACAAACGTTTAATGGTATTATAATATTAGCAGTAGTTCGCGAAATTCCATTAGAATTAGTAAGTGGTGGGGATGACTAATGCTGTGCTACAACTCGTGGGGAATCTTGGCTTCCTTTATAATCCGCTTCCGTTCAGTCCTAGCCTTAATCTTCTCTCCCCATTCCCTTGATTTCAGTATCTTCAAAGCCAATACACAATCCATCGCAATCTCGGGGAAGCGTTTCTCTTCTTAGTTGAAACGCTTTGACTTTCATGATTTCTCAGCTATAACAGTGCCATCTCCACTCCACACGCCCCAGTTATTGTAGCCTGTGACTTTTACAAATCTTTGTATCTTATCTCCCTTAATTAACAGATAAAACTCTCGATTATAGCAGCTTCTCCAGGCATTACTCTCATATATTGGCCCGAAAATCCTTCTCAATTTTTTGTTTAAACTTTCTTAATACATGTTGGTCATTTTTGGTCACTGCTCACGTTTCCCACCCATTGGTGGCCACGGGCCCTATTTTCATTCTTTTTATCCCCAGTTAATATTTAGCTTCTTATCATTCTCATGGTTCCAAAGTAAGCCGTACTTCCTGTCTGTAGTTTTTCTATAATCGAACTCATTGTTCTACCCTCATTATTAATAACAGTTCCTAAATATTTGATAATTGTGTAATAACCGAAACTCATCGTCAGACGTGACTAACACAGTGGAATACCAAAAACATTTTTGTAAATATTGTAAGTCACAACTGCCATACATAAAGTTTGAAATTTTAAATTAGATAAGATTGGCTTCGCCTCTATAAAAAAAACATCTGTACCCTTTGTGTACATAACCGTGTAAAAGAATTTCAGTATTATTTAACTGTAGCTTATATAGGCCTACTACATATTGACGTAATCTACTTCCAACGTTCCTCCTTAATTAAATATTTTTCGTTGTTTTTAGCGGTTTCCACAATGCTGTGGTTTTTCTCAACCACGTATAAACCACATAATTAAAAAATTTACATTTGATAGTCCAACTAACTCTACTTCTACTCTTACAATTTTGTCTGTCCATTACGTCTTCGACGTGCAGTCCTCTCAGTTACGTGCTTTCTCTCATTCAGTTCGTCCATTTACCAGGCGACCTTCCTGTACTCCATTTCCCACCTGGTAACCAGAGCATCACTTTGCCAGTCTTGTATCCTTCATCCTCACACCCCGTACCATCGTAACCTTTTCTTTCCACAATTTCGTTTCACTTCGGTGGAGCCTTTAAACTCCTAGAGAACGCGTTCCCAAGTGGCGGTGGATCGGGGAGTGCCTCCCAAATGTGGTAAAGGAAACCGGATATCTTCCTTTCCAGATCAACAGAGATTGCTGCCTTCCAATTTGGGATTGATTAGCCAAAGGCTAGAGGAATTAAAAAAAAAACTGTCCCCACAGATACAGTGAGCGAGCCCGTCATAAAAATTAAATAAAACGTATTTAATGTAGCCTACCTCTTGTATAAGAATCTCGTATTAGCTCTTACAAAATCAGAAGAATCACAAGCGCTACCTAGAGCGACTACAGACCATCCAAATGAAGGGGGTAGACAAATACACGTCCGTTTGGTCGTAATTGGCTCAGAAGAAGACTGGGCCAGCAAATAGATTGTACATAAAAATACATACATTTCGGAATTACATTTGTAATTAAAATTCGGAATACTGTCACTGGCAGCTGTCCCCTGAAATATAATGTCAGATCATTTATGTATTGCTTAAATTATAACAGACTAAATTTTCATCGATCAGTAAGAAAAACAAGCAATTAGCCTCAGAAGTACTGGGCTTTAGAGAAGAGAACTAACAACACAGCTGGAATAAACGTTAGTTTCTTGGAATATATAGGCGATTTCAACCAAAGTAGAAGCGGTGCCAAAAGTGTTAGAGAATTTTGGGGTTTTAGGAAAATATTGTCAAAATTCAATACGCAATTAAATAATATAATGCGAGTTGAAGTAGGAATAAGAAACACTAAGAAGGTTCGTAAGACGTGTTTATGGTCCGGTTAAAGAAGATGACGAATGGAGAATAAGAAATAACAGGAGATAGATGAGCTATTGAATCACGAAGACATTGTAAGATTCATAAAGGCTCGACGAATACAATGGTTAGGTCACCTAGAGCGGATGGATGATCCACGTATGCCAAAGAAAATTCTGAGGGCGCAAGTCTACAAAAGGAGAAAATATCGGTATGGAGAACCATACATGACTTCCATGTTCTAAGATTTATATTTAAAATCATATTCGAAATGAAATATTTCCATAGAAACTACGTCTTTCTACTTATTGCTTCAGCATTAACCACAGTACTGTGGTCACTAACGTATACCACCTCACGTTTTCGCACTCGATTTTCACCGATGATGGCAGTCGATGGCACTGCCGAAAAGTCTGGTTTTGCAGAAAACATTGGACTACGGCTAAAGAGCCCGGGAAGCAATTTTAACAAAAAACTACTTCTTTGTTGCCGATAACGTAGTACACATATAAAAAATTCTCCCCTCCACCATCAACTATAATTTTTAATAATAGAAAATTACCCCCACCCCGTTCACCTAACCTCTTCATTTATAGACATTTCATCTACGTTTCTACAGTGGATTACTATGAGCTTCTTATCAGGATACTTTATTTATAAAAATTAAGTACTTTACTCTTGTTAAATCATAAAATGTTTCAGGTAAACTACCCCTTTCTCTTAACCGATCTTCTCCAAAATCAACAGACCTTCCGTCCTCTACAATTCAGGGAAGCATGCAAAAAAATATTTGATTCTGTTTGAATGTGCGGCAGTTATCGTTCGTCATGGAAACATTTCTCTTGTTACAACATAAAATATTGCAGGTAAACTACCCCTTTCCCTAAACTGATCTTCACCAAAATCAATAGACCTTGAGCTCTCTGCAACTCAGGAAAGGGTGCAAATATTATTTCATTCTCATTGAATTTTCGGCAGTTATCGTTCGTCATAAAAAAAATTACCCTTTTTAAAACATAAAACGTTGCTGATAAACTACCCCTTCCCTTAACCGATCTTCAACAAAATCAACAGACCTTGAGTTCTCTTTAGTTCAAAAAGGTATGCAAAAACCTAGTTGATTCTGTTTGAATTTACGGCAGTTATCGTTCGTCATATAAAAAATTACCCTCGTTAAAACATAAAATGTTACTGGTAAACTACCCCTTTCCCTTAACCGATCTTCATCAACACCAATAGGTATTGAGAACTCTACAATACAGGGCTGTATGCAAAACATCATTTGATTCTGTTTGAATTTGCGGCTGTTATCGTTTACTATAGAAAAAAATTACCCTTGATAAAAAACCGTTGTAGGTAAACTACCCCTTTCCCTTAACCGATCTTCACCAAAAACGACAGGTCTTGGGTACTCTACAATTCAGGCCTGCATGGAAACAATTATTTGATTCTGTTTGAATTTGCTGCTGTTATCGTTCGTCATAGAAAAAATACCCTTGTTAAAACATAAAACGTTGCAGGTAAACTACCCCTTTCCCTTAACCGATCTTCAACAAAATCAACAGACCTTGAGTTCTGTATAATTCAAAAAGGTGTGCAGAAGAGTAGTTGATTATGTTTTAATGTACAGCAGTTATCGTTCGTCAAAAAAAAAATTACCCTTGATAAAACATAAAATGTTGCTGGTAAACAACCCTATTCCCTTAACCGATCTTCACCAAAACCAACAGGTCTTGAGAACTTTACATGTCAGGGCTGTATGGAAAATATTATATGATTCTGTTTGAATTTGCGGCTGTTATCGTTTGCCATATAAAATACCCTTGATAAAACAAAAATCGTGTCAGGTAAACTACCCCTTTTCCTTAACAGATCTTCACCAAAAATAATAGGTCTTTAGCACTCAACAAAACAGGACTGTATGCAAAAACGTATTTGATTCTGTTTGAATTTGCGGCCCTTATCGTTTACCATAGAAAATACCCTTTTAAAACATAAAACGTTGCAGGTAAACTACCCCTTTCCCTTAACCGATCTTCACCAAAAAGGACAAGTCTTGAGAACTCTACAATTTAGGGTTGTATGCAAAATATTATATGATTTTGTGTGAATTTGCGGCTGTTATCGTTTGCCATACAAAATACCCTTGATAAAACAAAAAACGTGGCTGGCAAACTACCCCTTTCCCTTAAACGATCTTCACCAAAAACAATAGGTCTTTAGTACTCAAGAAATCAGGGCTGTATGCAAAAACGTATTTGATTCTGTTTGAATTTACGGCTCTTATCGTTTGCCATAGAAAATACCCTTTTAAAACATAAAACGTTGCTGGTAAACTACCCCTTTCCTTTAACCGATCTTCACCAAAAACAAAAGGTCATGAGAACTCTACAATTCAGGGCAGTATGCAAAACATTATTTGATTATGTTTGAATTTGCGGCTGTTATCGTTTGCCATAGGAAATACCCTTGTTAAAACATAAAACGGTGCAGGTAAACTACCCCTTCCCCTTAACCGATCTTTACCAAAATAAACAGATCGTGAGAACTCTACAATTCAGGGCTGTATGCTAAACATTATTTGATTGTGTTTGAATTTGCGGCTGTTATCGTTTGCCAAACAAACAAAATTACCCTTGATAAAAAAAAACCGTTGCAGGTAAACTACCCCTTTCCCTCAACCGATCTTCACCAAAAACAATAGGTCGCGAGTACTCTACAAGTCAGGGCTGTATGCAAAATATTATTTGATTCTGTTTGAATTTGCGGCAGTTATCGTTTGCCATAGAAAAAAAATCTACAGACACACACATAGACAGACAGACACACACACAGACACTTTTCGAAAAACGACTTTTTTTCATGTTTTGAGTGTAGTACAATCAGAATCTGCAATAATCTCGAACACGATTTTTTTGCCATCACCATACTTCCATTTCCTTAAGGAACATGGAAGTAAGAGGGGCCGGCCTAGGATAAGATGGTTGGATGATGTGCTGGAAGAGCTCAGAAGAATGGGTGTGAGAAGTTACACTCAGATGGGAATGGACAGAGACTTTGGAAAAAATTGGGTTGGAAGCCTGGGCTCACGTTAGGCTGTAGTGCTGAAGAAGTAGAAGAAGGATGCGAATTGTAGTAGCATCATACCTTTTTTATTATTTTAAGAATTCTTATCTTACCGCAGAAAAGATTCTAAATACTTAATGTTAGAATCAAACAGGTAGGCTTGTGCTGTTTGCCAGTATGGGGCAGCACTGAAATCTGAAAACGTCTAATAGAATTTAAACTTAGAAAGCCACAGAGACCACATGGTTTTGTCCAGTTTACAAGCCTACTTTTCAGTTTTCCACTTCAGTTATTTTCCTGCTACAATGTTGGAATTTATTATTCGTCGTTCCCAGTACAAATTTTAGCCTCTTTATTATTTGTAAAGCAAACATAAAATACCAAGATCACTATTTCGAAAATTCATGTATGTATCCCGATTTTTTACTCCTCGCGTCAGTTTCTGCATCGTTTACTATACAGCCGTAAAAACATATCGTTAGACGTGTATGTCTCGGTTTTTATTTAATTGTAGAATCCTAAACGAATGTACCTATGTTACGTTAATCAACATAAAATTCAACGAAAAATATTTTGCTTGTTAATAAGCGGGTGACACTTTCAGAAATTCTTTATCAAGTGATGGGCTGCAAGAGTTCTGATCATCATAGTAGGGCTAGGCGCATTTCGAATATTCACCTCTTAATACTTTAAATGAAGTATAGTGGTAATTGATAATTTTTTGCCTGATTTTCTAAAATTAGAATTTAGAATTCCGTACGTTATTCATAAAGTCCATAGCGATGTAAAAACTAAACAAAAACAACTTCGTTTTGAAGGACCATTTACGACTTCTAACGCCATGTTTTTATGCAAATAATTGAGATTAGATTAATAATTGTCCTCTTCAAACAAAATTATGGAACAGCGTTATATTCGTTACCGGTCTTCAGCGTTGTTAGCGAAAATATCAGTAAACTATTCATCTTGTTTCGTGCATTTAAACACGAAGGCATTAAATCATTTGTCTTCTAACCCAGTAACCACTTGAAGTACTGTACTTAATTTTGCGGTAGATGTCAAGTAAATTAATGATCGTTTGTATACGGCGTAGTAATTGGAAGTTAGCGCAGGAGTGTAGTCAACCCTTGTGCGCCGTGGAGATTCGAGAGCATTGCTCTCGTTCGTCCCTCGTTCGTCAGTGCAAACTGAGAATTTCTAAAGGCATTTACTTTGTCGTATTTCTGACAAAGCCCTGCTCTCTCGTCTAGTAGTCTCACTGATTCCGAAATAATTTCTTTGTTATTATTTTCATGTGACTCTAAAAGACATCATCATCTCATCATCTTCACAACACGGCCTAGGTAAGGTGCTGCCTGTTCCGCCTTCAAAGATCCTTTAGCCATCTCTTCCTGGGTCCACCCATACACCTGTGTCCTATAAGTTTGTAGGCAGTTATCGTTCGTCATACAAAAAATTAACCTTGTTATCACATAAAATGTTGCAGGTAAACTACCCCATTCTCTTAACTGATATTCACCAAAATAAATAGGTCTTGAGTCCTCTACAATTCAGGGATGCATGCAAAAGAGTATTTGATTCTGTTTGAATGTGCGGCAGTTATCGTTCGTCATAGAAACAATTACTCTTGTTAAAACATTAAAGGTGGCAGGTAAACTACCCCTTTCCCTTAACCGATCTTCACCAAAATCAATAGGGCTTCAGTTTTTTACTATTCAGGAACGTATGCAAAAATTTATTTGATTCTCTTTGAATTTACGGTAGTTATCGTTCGTCATAGAAAAAATTACCCTTGTTAAAACATAAAACGTTGCAGGTAAACTACCCCTTTCCCTTAACCGATCTTCACCAAAATCAACAGACCATTCGTCATAAAAATAAAATTACCCTTTTAAAACATAAAACGTTGCATGTAAACTACCCCTTTCCCTTAACCGATCTTCACCAAAAACAATAGGTCTTGAGAACTCTACAATTCAGGGCTGTATGCGAAACATTATTTGATTCTGTTTGAATTTGCGGCTGTTATCGTTTGCCATAGAAAAAAAATCTACAGACAGACACACACACACAGACACTTTTCGAAAAATGACTTTTTTTCATGTTTTGAGGGTAGTACAATCAGAATCTGCAATAATCTCGACCACGATTTTTTTTGCCATCACCATACTTCCATTTCCTTATGGAACATGGAAGTAAAACAGTTCAGAAGTTCCGACTTTTTTTAAGTTTTCGGGTGCTTTACAATTGTTATTTTACTAAAAAAAAAAAATAGTAGAGTAACCAAGGTTTTCGTAATTTTTATGATAATAGGAATTACCTAAATATAAATATCTATAAGTTATCTAATATTGAAATTTTGAAGTAATATTAAACACATTTCGTTAAAAATAGTGAGAGAGAGGTACGCAGCTGAAGGAGCTCATTAGTATTGCGTACTTTAACGCTTGATGCGAGTCAAAACTTGTTTAAAAATATTTTATTTTCATAACATATTTTGATAACGATCAGAATCATGAAGACAAGTGTATCGCTGAAAACTACTTTCAAAACGATCGATAACCGTTACGGTTTACGTTGGCTCCGCTGTGTTAGACGTGTTCATAACTAGTATGTTGTGAACATGATCACCCGCGTCGGTGACATTACATGTTTGGAATGTTCGGCAATTGATTATGTAACTGAGACTGCGGATGTAACATTGATCATGTGGGTAACTCATTTGCCTCCGTTTCTGGAAGACGGTCCTGTTTCTGATGAAACACAAACTCGTTGATCCGACCGAAAACGTTATTCGGGCAGAATGGTTAACAGGCGGAAGCATTTAATCCACACGTTTGTCTGTAGTGGTACAAGAGGTACATTTAACTCGCTTTTCATCCGGTGGAATGCGTTTGTCCAAGGTACATATCATTCTAGTCGCATTGGAATAGAAGTGCACATCCGCAAAATTTCCAGTAACTCATATAAACTCGCGTATTTTCACGTGATACAATACATCGAGAACCTGAAAATGACTTTGTCGTCTTGTAGCGAGAAACGACCCCGTTAGTATCATTTCCAATTTTAATGTGTGTCAAAAGCATTGAGGAAGAAATTCAGCTCGAATTAACTTTCATTGTAATTCTGATCAAGTTTCATTGCTTTTCATTTGAAAGTTAATTCCCATTGTTATTCCATTTGCAGCAGTCACTTCGTGAAGTGTCTGTGCGATAGCGACAGTTCTGGTCTGTTCAGAGAATTAAAGGGAATAATATATACCCCACTTCAAACGAAAAGTCTGGAAGTATCATTACATAGGCCTGTTACGAATAAATGAGTTTGTGAAAGCTTTCTATCGTATCAACGTTGAGTAAACCCTACTTAACACGATATAGTATTCATTGTCCAGAGGCGAATCTTCAGAGCAAGCAACGCAACAGTGTTTGCCCAAAGAAAATCAGGCAAAAGTAAATGCGTAATAAATGATTATTTAATGAACATTATTGTTGTCACCAAAAACTGTTTTTCATGCCTTTCTTATCTCTCATCTTCTGAAATCGGTGGCACATTTGTCTCCCTCCTATCCTCCAGTTAAAATGATACTGATGACTTGATTTGATCAAAGCATTAATGTCACTTCATTACCAGTTCTGTACGCTGTTTTAACAGCTGACTGACTGCTCCGCCCCCAAGGCAATCGCTTCAAAAAATGCTTCGGGCACTAGTTACGAGTTGGCCATAATTTCATAAATCATAGAATTTACTTAGGATTTCATAACCACGCTTTCATTACCTAGCCTTCTTTTTTTACATTAGGCTATAGTTAAAAATACTTAAACGTGTAAAATCTATCGCACGAGTACCATGGTTTGGCGGTACCTAAATAGAATGCTAAACTGCACAGCACCTGGCTCTCAAAGACGCAAAAAGGAAACACTCTGTAGTAGTGTTTTAAGCCGCTAGGAGCGCTAGCAGTGTCCCGAATCGGTGAAAATGCCCTCGGTAACACGTTTCTTATCATGTAAAAAACCGTTCTTGGCGGCTGTGAGAAATGTCTCGAGAAGGCTCTGAGCTGCTAAACGCCACTTTTTTCATCCTGATACTAATTACACTTGATGAATTTTTTTTTCACAGCGACACAAACAAGTGTGTACCTGAATATTTTATAATGATTTTCTAGCATAGTAATTTTATGTACATGTGCTCATATTGTGCTTAAAGTCGATGCTTGCCCCACCCATCGGGTCAGGAATCGGCACTGACACTGACATTACAGAATTTTGACCTACTGTTTCAGAAGAAAATATTTTACCAAACCTGTAACGCGAGAAACGTTACCTGACTGCCCAATAATAAACGGTAACATTTTCCTTTCGTGTTGTCTAGAAAAATTATTAAACGGTGTAGAGGGGTTTCTGTTTTATACGTTTCTACTGTGTCCAGTAAATATTTTTATAAATTATTAATTGCCATTACACTTGTCAAACGGGGACACGATGTGCACGTACTCATTGTGTTTATGCTGGTGTCTCAGGTGTCGGAGACGTGGTTTACGTCATACGTTGTTTTGTTATAAGAATTTTATTTGTTCGAAATAAGTAAAAACGCAGATTGTGAATACAAAAACGAGCACATGACGAATACAGCATGTTAAAATAATTTATATTATTTAAAAGTACAAAATAGTTTTACTTGCATCACTACTTTCTCTAAAGAAAGGTTTACTATACTAATAGATATTGACATATCAGTTTCTCTGTATTCGTTTAATTAGCAGTAATGCAAGCCTAGAGTAAAGAGTAGGCCTACCTAAGTCGTCTTGAAAATTTATCTGTGTGACGGAATTCTAAGTTATACAAGAAAATTGTATATTTTCAAATATTATATCTTTTACAGTCGAATAACGAAAGAAAATGAGTTTGTTAAAGTAGTGTAATCCAGCAGTTTTATTCAAATAAAGTGATGTACTCAACTTATTAAGACCGTTAAATATTCAAATAAAGCGATGTACTCAACTTATTAAGACCGTTAAATTAATTTAAGTGAGATCAAGCAAGTTCGAAGGCTTTATACAATGGGTTCGTATTAAAATTGTAAGTGCCCATGCATCTCTTCGCAAAGTTAAAACTCCCAGTGTGCCAGCAAGTAGAGGTGGGTTGGTTCTCCACATTGAGCCAGTGACTGCTCATCACTCTTAATAAATAAGGGGGGCGTGAGCTCGACTTGAGACTCGGTTCAGTAGGAAATGTGTTAACGGTATAATAACACGCGATCGCGCAAGATAGCGAACCGAAGCGCGCCAAATGTCTCTAGCGCGTTCTTGTGAATTACCTCTATAACTGCTCCTCGAAACAACGGTGTTCCTATTAACAGGAAAAGCTTGTAACAGTTCACCAAATTATACTGAAATTTTGCAACTAAAAACGCCACGAAGTCCAATTGTAGAGGTCCCTCGTATATTACCGCATATAGTAGTTTTTAAGGACTCGTTAATCCACCTTAAATTGTCAATTGAAACATAAACATCAAAAAGGTTTGCTGAAACTGTCATTGTAGTATAGGCCTACGCCAAAATGTTTTTCAGGAGTTTACAGTTAACTTTAATATACTTGAAGTTAATTCAGCCGAGGGCGGTTTCCATAAGTAAACCTTGTGGTTGAAGTTGTAGCCTGCGGTTCACAAGCCTCAGCGACTGATTATAATAATTATTATACGATGTTGTCTATTCCCACCTCTGCCCGCTTATATGGAGAATGTCAGTAGCTGATCGGGTGAGAAAATACAATGAAAAGATACCATTTTTTCAAATAGGTCAGTTGCTATTTTTGAAACAAGAATTCGTATTCAGTTCATGGACAGTAGGGAAGATATTCATAGTAATTGTACGCACATATCCAAAGAAATTAACTCGTGCGTAAGCACAAGTCTATTAACACGCTGTGTAAAGTGTGTGGCACAAGTGACGATGTGCTATTTAAGGAGTATTTTTACAAAAAAAATCTAATTTGTAATGACTACGCGACATAGGTTTTCCATCTTCACCTCCGATAATTGAAAAGCGGTGTTGTGAGTATATTAATTCAATAATGTAATAAATAATATTTGTGGTAGTCAGTACCTATAGTAAAACCCCGATTAACCGAAACCCGGACTATCCGACACTAATAATAAAATAAGACGTTTCGTTTTCCATTGATATTGATAAATCCAAAATTTCTCAACCATTGAAAAATATTGTGAAGAATTCACTCCCAGTGTATTATAGAAATCAGTAAAGTGCGTAGGTGTCATCCAATTTATTTGAAAAATAGAGTTACGAAAATTTTTTATCCGGTATTTGAAAGTTTTTGACTAGTAAAAATTACCTAGTAGGAAAGCGATGTTGTTTATCGATAATACAGTAACACGTGCACAAACTTTAATACTTGGTGATATCTGTGTGAAATTTTTTCACCCCAATATTGGTAGTCTTGTACATTCAGCGGACCGGTGTTTTTACCGTTTTCAAACGAAATTATCGCAACTTGCTTTTGCGGTTCTTTTAGAAGACAGTGGCGTATTTAGGGGGGGACCGAATTTGAAAGGGTCAACAAAGTTGACGAATTTTGTTAGTCTCTTAATTGTTAGGCTGAATTGTTATTTTTGTCAGCCGCGTACGCTAATATACTAGTAATTCTTTTGTAAATATACAAACAGGTTTATTGCACACAGCATTAGCATATACATTTGAAATATGAAATATAGGAAAACCAATTCAGTCAATAAGTATCTTGTAAACAATGTTTCAATAATGCGTATTTTTTGTGTTATTACCGTTTATTTTAATGGGACTGAGTTCAGCCACTTTAAAGATAGTAATGTTGATTAGTCTTGTTTTTTCTTTTGTATGAAACCGATCCACCTCCCGAAGGCCAAATTCTAGATACGCCACTGTTAGAAAAATTGTCCAGTAACTTTTAAAACTGATGGACGTGGAAAAATTATTTACTCATATGGTGAATCCTAGGAGAAAATAACTGCAGCGTCTCTCGAAAAATCATGGACCAATACAATCGATGAAACAGCGAGTAAAGAAGCCACTGCTTTCTGTAAGTGAAGTTTTTGGATGCGAATTTCATTGAGCAAAACAAATTAACAATTCATGTACTTCAGGAACGGTTAGTTGCTAACGTTATTTGAAAGTACAGTGGTTCAGAGATGAAGAAATACTGGCTGCCGTTTATTATTTTATTATACATTTCCGAACAAGGAGAGCGGTAGTTGGGGATACAGACGTGGATGACAACAGGTGAGGAGGCATTCAGTGCGTAAGAGGTTAAGAAATTTCTGCTAAACACTAATATTTTTTTTGTACTAAATAGTCATGCTTTAAATGTTAGACGTTCAGATTTCTCTAAATGTGTTCTCATTGTGGGTTCATTACGGTTTGTCGAACAAAGTGACGAATCATCGCCCGCCGATGTACTGTTAATTAAACGTTAGTGTGACATAGCCGCAAGAAAACGGATGGAAAAACAAATACAAAAGTAAATGCCATTACTTCAAACAAAATTTTATGGACTCATAAAACATTAATTCATCATGTGACAGCTAATCTTCTAGTTCTCCACGTCAAGGTATAGGCTTACAGTCTGGTTCACCTTCACTGAAGCCATTTGTTACTTGGTCTACCTATATCTCATCTTCCTTGAGGTCTGTATCTTATTACTTGTTAAGGTAGTCCCATATCTTCCGTTCTCTCGATATGCTGCTTCCACTTTATGTGCCCTTCCCTTATTCTGCTGGCCGTAGAATATACGTTTGACTTGGTTCTTATGTCTTCATTTCGTATTTGATTTCTAAGGGTGCAACCTTTGGTTTTTCTCTAGAACTTCATTTCATTTGTGTATATTCTTCGCTCATCATTTCTCGTCATCGTCCAAGTTTCACTTCCATAAGTTAAAACAAATGTTGCTATTACTTTATAGAATTTTATCTTCGTGTCTTTCCTTGTATGACAGATAATAAAGGATACAAATTGTTATACAACTTCTCCTCCTCATCGCCTCTACACAAGAATAATAGTTTTAAGACATACGGCGCGCGCGCGATAGTCTACGAAACTTAACGTTTTAAAATAATACACAATTATTACGATTGGCACGTGAATAAAACATCGTAGCTCCATTTGAAAAGTCAAGAGCAGATAGATGCGCGAGTAGATAACCTGTTTAGATTGATCACACGCCGATCCTGTGATCGGGAATACAAACACTCATAAGGTTAGTCAAAGGATAGAGACACGATATTATAAAGGTCGAGGAGGCGTACTACAAAGTCTGTCCGTCGAGACCGACTAGCAGGAGCTCAGCCAGAGTATAGGCCTTTCCCAAGGATGGCGCTCTTCATCCTTTGTTGACCAAAGTTGCAACCGAATACGGGACTTGTGAAATTGCTGCACTTTAGAAGTGCGAAGCGTGTGAACGCTAAGTTTACACTGACGTTTCAACATTCCGTAAACGATTCGACGCATTTAAGAAGTGAATTATTACGGGACAAGCTGGCGGTTGGGCGCAATCCAAAAGTTATGTAACGTGAATCACGCGACACTCGCCTTTGCATAACTTTAACGCTCATAATATGATTTTTTGTTTTCTTTTGGAATGACTACCCCATAATTTGATGTAGACGTTTTTATTTTGTAATAAACCTAACTAATTAAAATGAAACCGGATTTCAAAATATAGCGTAGTGCAGCGTAAATCATCAACCAAAATGCCAAATAATTTAACATGCTCCGTGTTGTATTTTTGAGACTAAGTCAGTAAACTGAGAGAAATACGATTACTTTAAAAAGATTTATTCGTTAGCTTTTAACTGCCCTGTTTTGACGTAATCTCCACTTGCAATAACTCGTGTGTCAAAACCTGCAGATGTGTTCACGTGTTCCATCAACTCTGCTGGTTTGTTTATGCCAGTAGCAAAGGATTCATTGGCTGAAGTCTGAACCACATTTATTTTTTCACGTCTTTGTTATCATAAAACGTGACTCCACAGGAACGGACTTCACAGACAATGACTGCTTGCGGTGATGAACAGAAAGAAGTCTGATACGGCGAGATTTGAACTGTAAGGTGGGTGTAAGAGAACCGCGTATCCTAATTTATCAGCGGTTTCAAGTTTTGATCGTATACTGTACAGAAAGGGATTATCGTGAAGAACTTCCCTTTCCACTATATAACTGGTCTGTTTTCAATTTCGATTTTTCGATTTATTTTCAATCGTATCTCTGCAATAAACGCTTTAGGCAGGTTCGTCAGAAGTTCACTTTTCAAGAGGACTTTTCCATTGTTGGCATGATCGATTTATCTTGTAAATAATAAAACAGTTCGCAGTCAGGTGTTTTAAATTAATGACAGAGGCTATCCAACATGTAATTTTATACACGTGATACTTCTTATTTAGATACCTTTTTCATTACAAAAAGTATTTTTTTGTGTATTTATTAATTGACTCTGTGCATAATATTATCGGTTTTGCTTGTGACTTGCTTGTTGTTTATATAACATTTTAAACTAAATGTTAATTTAGTCTAATTAATTTCTTTTTCTTGCAGGTAAGAGATTTTCTCCGTTCTTCCGCAGTTAGTAGCTTAGTTTGATCTATTAGCAGCTCGCCCCTCCGTACTACTGTTTATCAGAGATTTCATTGTAGGTAAGTGCAGTTGTTTAAGTATTACCTCATTGCCCCGTTCCGTAGTCATACGGTTGGAATTGAGAGTAATGGTGTTAAAATGAAGTTACAAATTCGGTTAAATTAGAAAATTAAATATCTATTTTAGATAAGAAATGTCTTTTATATTGTGTGTTCATGTATACTTTGGGGAACAGTGAAAACGCCATTCTACACAATAGAAAATTGCGCCGACGCAATTCTACATAGTAGAAAATGAGTCCCCGTTAGGTGTCTGTATATTGCGGGCTAGTGTTGTGAAACACTGGGCGGCTTTTTGTACGGTTTCCACCATCCAGGGGCGGGTCCAGCAAGCAATTGTCGGAGGGGAGACAGGTGACTTGTGAGAGGATGGTACTTTTGGAAAGTTGGACATTTCTTTAAACGCCTAGAGTATGAATACTACGGTAGAGTGAATATACAAATGCAGTTTGTTATTATCAGCACCATAATTGATTGACGTACAAGTAAAAATCATATATTTGTTTCATTAGAACTACTAATTTTCCAAGAAATTTAGCAATAAATATGAAGGTTAGTAACGATTTTGTAAAGGGTAACTACTGTTCATATTGACTTTATATTTTAATGTATTCTGTTTGCTTGTTTAGTGAACTTCGTTTTACAAAAATTTCGTCTCAGGTGACCATTTGGGGGACAAAATTTCCCCCTCCGTGGATCCGCGCCTGAATGACCCACCATGTAAAATATAATCAGATGGTTGGTTTTTTATAAATAGATCAATGTAGTTCACAGGTAGGACGTAGGCGTAATTATTGTTTTTTTTTTTGTAAAAGTTATTAAATTGTTCTTTGAATAATTTTGATAAAACTGTTTTTTTTTATGGAAGCCCTTTATGAAATTCCAAATTCATTTCTTCTAAAAAATAAATCTGTTGCTAAGCAACACAAATCTATATTAAAACGGCCGTTTAATTAAAACGACTCTTTGAGCTTAGTCGTAAAAACGTCACGCTTTACGGAGGACGGGGGAGGTGTTAATCCCATAACTCTGTTTCTCTCACACCATTGAGAGCTACAGGACGTATAACGTACAATGGCAGCAGCAACATTTAAGAAAATTAGTAAATTCTTTTTTACATACAATATAAAATATCCGGAGGAAAATCATTGTACTGGAATACAAAACCAGTACGATGTAAAGAACGAAACGTTTAATTCATAGAATGCAGAAAAACCACAATGTGGGTATGGGTTTGTAATATTAGTGACGAAATTCAAAGATCCGAAATAAACCTACAAACACGAAAGTCCTGTCTGACGTCTTAACTTAGATTTTTTAGGTATGCTTCAAAAAATTACGTTATACTTTATGTAGAGTATTTTTTAGGTATGCTTGAAAAAATTACGTTATACTTTATGTAGACTATTTATGGTATATATCCATAGGCTATATCCTTTTACTTACACACAAGTGTTTCATAGGAAGGTTTTGATCGTATTCATTTTAAACTTTAAGTCGATTAGAAATCTGATGTATATAAATTGTAGTGAACTATTTAGATAAACGTTTGGTATCACGGTACAAAGTTTTATTGTTAGTGATTTTACTTCCATATTCCTTAAGGAAATGGAAGTATGGTGATGGCAAAAAAAATCGTGTTCGAGATTATTGCAGATTCTGATTGTACTACACTCAAAACATGAAAAAAAGTCGTTTTTCGAAAAGTGTTTGTGTGTGTGTGTGTCTGTGTGTAGATTTTTTTCTATGGCAAACGATAACTGCCGCAAATTCAAACAGAATCAAATAATTTTTTGCATACAGTCCTGATTTGTAGAGTACTCAAGACCTATTGTTTTTGGTGAAGATCGGTTGAGGGAAAGGGGTAGTTTACCTGCAACGGTTTTTTTTTATCAAGGGTAATTTTTTTTTTGGCAAACGATAACAGCCGCAAATTCAAACAGAATCAAATAATGTTTCGCATACAGCCCTGAATTATGGAGTTCTCAAAACCTGTTGTTATTGGTGAAGATCGGTTAAGGGAAAGGGGTAGTTTACCTGCAACGTTTTATGTTTTAACAAGGGTATTTTCTATGGCAAACGATAACAGCCGCAAATTCAAACAGAATCAAAAGATTATTTGCATACACCCCTAAATTGTAGAGTTCTCAAGACCTGTTGTTTTTGGTGAAGATCGGTTAAGGGAAAGGGGTAGTTTACCTGCAACGTTTTTTTAACAAGGGTATTTTCTATGGCAAACGATAACAGCCGCAAATTCAAACAGAATCAAATAATGTTTTGCATACAGCCCTGATTTGTAGAGTACTCAAGACCTATTGTTTTTGGTAAAGATCGGTTAAGGGGAAGGGGTAGTTTACCTGCAACGTTATTTTATCAAGGGTAATTTTCTATGGCAAACGATAACAGCCGCAAATTCAAACAGAATCAAGTAATTTTTTGCGTACGTTCCTGAATTGTAGAGATCTCAAGGACTTTCGATTTTGGTGAAGATCGGTTAAGGGGAAGGGGTAGTTACCTGCAACCTTTTACGTTTTAACTACAGTAAAGTACTTGAAAATTCATTTAAACTTTTTGAAACAATGGTAATTGTTAAAAATAAAATAATTTTGTTGCCAGGCAATAAAATTATAATTTTTTATTTTAATGTAAATCATGTGTGAGTTAATAGTATAATGGATTAATTTACACTCAAAATGTACAAACACAAAATTTTGTTACAAACATCTATATCATTCGTGTCAGGCAAGCATATCTCAGTTATGTAATGTTTACGTTTCCATTTTATTATTATGACTACCGCAATAAAAAGGCAGGGAAGACGCGCGCGCGCGCACACACACACACACACACACACACACACACAATTCGCGTTATTTCTGGCCTCACTCATGTTTATTTTCTTACATTTGCACGCTTTTTAAATGGTAAGTGCCGAACCCATACCAACATAACGCGTGCAAGCCGAAAAAGTGTCCAGCGTGTGTATAGCGATTTGCTTCCTGTGGATCGCTGGGCAGTGTAACTGCACGTGTTTACAGAGGAACGATTCATAGACAGACTTTTCGTCTTTAGGGAATGAACCCTCTGCAAGATGCTGAGGGTCCATGAGTGACTTCGGAGCGCTCCATCTTTTTCGCGTGTTTGTTCTGTGAAACGTACACTGTAGATTCGCAGCTTTACTCTAAGCAACGCTCAATAGGAAATGTTGAAAATTTTTGTCCATGGTGTACCCTCATACACACTATACCTGCTCTGATGTTTTAATTACGGACATCATAATATTAAAACTTTGGAAACTTGAGCACTACTTAATGGAGATCAATCATTAACTTATACAAGCCTTAATTTTATGCATATTTTATATATATATATATATCAGTGGCGAAGCTAGTAGTTAATGAATGGGTAGGCAAAAATCTTATCTTAAATTTTTTTTAAGGAATCACTAAAAGGACGGTTGTTCAAATCGGACGCTGAGGTAGAGTTTGCTGTAACCGAATGGTTCCACAAACAGCCGTAAGAATTTTACTAGCAGGGAATCTACAGGTTAGCGCAACAGTGGAACTCATGTCTTAATGTTATTGGAGACTTCTTTTAAAATCGTTGAATAAAAAATGCTTTACAGCTCTATACGTGTTTCTATTGAACAATCCTTGTATTAGTCATACACAATAATACAACTGATTGAACTTCAAATTTTTAAACTTGATTAGTTTCTATATATATGTTTAATGTTACAAATAATTGAAATAACAATCTTGCTCATCTGTTAGTTCAGCAGAATAACAGTGACACTTTTAATAACCGCATAAAATAAACACACTTAGAAACAACACAGGCGCTTTAACTTAATTGTTTGGACCACAGAAGTGAGGCATGCCTCAACGCTCTATGTGTACAGCGCGGGACAATCCCCCCTCCCTTCACTTCCCTATCACACCACTACATTGCTTACATACTATGTATACAAAAAACGCTGAGGCAAGTTGTGGTTGCCTAATTCGCTTTAAACGAGCTATGCCGAATCTCACCTGTCACCATCTAGCGGTCGCTCAATAAAGCACGTTTCGGTTTAATAAATTTGACAGTCGCAGTAACAATGTATAATCTTTACGTTATGTAGTTCATACGTATTTATAATTTTTATTCTACAGAATTTTTTAGGGTAGGCATTGCCTCAATTGCCTCCATGTAACTTCGCCACTGATATATATGTGTACAACGTTATCGGCAACAAAGAAGTAGTTTTTGTTAAAATTCCTTCCCGGGATATTTGGCCGTAGTCCAATGTTTTCTACAAAACCAGACGTTTCGGCAATGCCGTCGACTTCCATCATCAGTGAAAATCGAGTGCGATAACGTGAGGTGGTATACGTTAGTGACCACAGTACTGTGGTTAAGGCTGAAGCAGTAAGTAGAAAGAAGTAGTTTCTATGGTAATATTTCATTTCGAAAATGATTTTAAATATAAATCTTAGAATATGGAAGTCATGTATGGTTCTCCATACCGATATTTTTCAATTGTTTTGAAATGAATTTTTTTAATTATATATTATATCGTGCGTATAATTCCAGTAAACACTTCTTCAAAAATTGTAGTGTGTGGAAAACAGGATTGAGAAAATAGCGCCGATTTTGATTTCAAATTGGAAAATATTCCTGCCCTTCTAATACATGATCCTTCGGTTCCGGTTTCCAGTTCGTGCATGCAATTAGCGAGTCACTGAATTGACTACTCAGTCGATTCCGAATTGTGTCCTTTTGAAGGTTTATATTTCGACTGAATTCTTTTCCAAGATTTTTACAAAGAAGGGCATTCTTTTCATACATATACAGAAAGAATGCCTCTTAAGTTTTGCATATGTAATGAAATATCTTGCGATGTAGTAGGCTATATCACAGGAAAAATTGTGCCATTATTTTCGTATTACAAATACTTGGCCAAATACTTGAATATGTAAGGGAAACGTTAACGGAATGATTATGTAATGACTTGTGTGTATATTTTTAGTTTTGCAACCATTTATAACAGTTATTTGCATAAACAGTGTGGCTTAATGTACAGTATTGACAGTAGGACTATTCTGTAGTAATGCGCCCATTAGAGCCAGGTTTTGTGTGCACAGTTCGCTGACCGCTGTACGTTCTATTTGTTTCACATTGACAATTTGTGTGGTTAGTAGTGGACTATTAACTTTTGTTCCGTCTCGGGTTTTTTAATTTGGCTACGCGCATAAATTAGGCAAACAAACATTTTTGTTGTTTCTTGTTGCCGGTTTCTCTCTTCTGTTTTTTTCGGCGGTGAATATAACCGTTTGTTTCTATTGTTTACTGTTGGTTGTTTTTTTACGATGTTTCAGTTTTTACGGTTTCTCGACCACCGGCTTCACGCGTTCTGTTCACAGTAGTGTACTGCTGTTTTTCGTACAATGTAAAAAACTTTCTTTACCTTCGTCGTGTTTTTTTTTTTAACTAATACCGTATTCTTCTAAACTATTTATTCTCTTCCAGTCATGCGCTAAGCCAGTGCCTTGTTATAACTTTAAAGATCCAAAGCGATTGTACCAATCTAAGAAAATAAACCGTGATTGCGTCAGCAGGCGATAGAGAAGGTGTGTCTCGTTTCTAACGTTGCTTGCACTGTTGTGGATTTTTTTGTTACCTGCTATTTCCTGCGTTCATGTCAATAGCACAGGTTTTCTGTCCCAGAGGAGAAGACTTCCAGTGAAGCTTGTTAGGAACACTGAATTAAGCACCAAATTCGCGTAAGCAGTTGGGGGCCTCTTGGGACGTTGGGGAAAATAAACTTTGAAAACATTTGTAAAAATATTAGTAAATAAAAAGGGGTCAACTAAGAAATGGTAATAGATAGAAAATGAAGAAGAGTGCACTTGTGCACATTGTGAAAAAATGTAGCCTTTTTTTAGCGACACCTGTAATACTCATGCTTATATGTAAAACACTATACAGCTTTAAATGTGTTTATAATAGATTCCGTGGCTGTCAGGATGTGTAGGAAAATACAAAGTTTGTGTAAAAAGTAATGAGACTGGCGTCAGGAAATTTTCTACTGACACTTCAAATTCAAAAGATTTATCTCCTTCAAATCTGTTCCCTTTGGAAGGCACAAACGTACACAGACGTTTCCCAATGAGTGAAACCCCGTGCTGGAAGTCTTCAGTTGTCAGTGCCTTTAGCTAGCCTGTCACATTGTCCCTGGTTTGACTTTTGGACACAGCACCTAAGCACGGTAAACTAAGATCAGTTGTCATTAACAGAAAGTACAATGCGGCATGGAGCGTTATCGTGGGAATTCGGCAATCTCTGGCCGGAGACGAATGACCCTTTTCATGAGTCTCCCAAGAACCTCATGGTGCTAAATTTGATCGACTTTCTGTTAGTGAGACATACGTATGATTGCCGAAACCGATAAGGAGCGTTGACTTCATTCATTTGCTTTTAGATTTCCTCTTGCTTGATATTTTTTGGGCGGGGAGCGTTCTTTCATGAGCCACTCTTTACTCTGCTGTTATGTTTCTGGACCATACTCAAAAACCCACGATCCAAAAATCAAATTTATGAATTTTAACAAATTTCATAAAATTCTGTAATTTCCAGTGCTTTGAAAAAGATCAAGACACGTATCTTTTCTGTTGTCCTTCTGTTCCAGAGGGAGATTTATGTCTCATTTTTGTGTATGTTTTATGTTCAAAAAGATGTTCAATAAAATAATGTATTCAAGGGATCACATTCACTTTCGGCGCATTTTTGTCAATCCGTGTTGAACTTAGTTTTCCAGAAAGGCTCATTGCTGTACTGATACCGTTAACTATTTTTGTTGTAACTTTGAATGTTGTTTAAATATTTTATTGTACTAGTAACGTCCGATACGTATTACGTGAAATTCTTGCTTTTTTCTGACACATTTCGTGGCCTGTTTTTCGTTAAAAGCTGAGCTTTAAGAGATTTCACGGTTTGCGCCGTAAGAAAAGCAGACGAAAAATCTATCAGTCGGTCGTGTTATTCACCTCCAAGTCGTTCGTCTCGCCATTGATCTCGACTTGTGTAAAGTTCGTGAGTCCAAACGATATTCTCTTTTATTAGGGAACTTTAGACGACGCAGCGAAACATGTCGATAACGTTGTTTACAAATTGTGATCTTATGTGTCGTGGGTTTGACGAACTTACAGTTTTCCGTGTCACAGGCGGCAGGAATTGAGGTTTTGTTGCCGTCACTCTGTATCAGTTTGCAAGAAGCCGGTTATTTTTTGTGTGCCACCAGCCGAGTTGAAATTGTGTAACTGTCTGGTGCCATCCTGTGGCGTCATTATAATTTATTACTGATAAAATAATCATATAAACAAACATTGTGTGTGTGTGTGTTGCAACGTCAATTGTCGATGTACAATGGGCACCTAACCGCTTTGAGTCACCATTAATTTTAGACCACTTGACTTCCCTAGAAAACAAACACCATGGCATTTCATTATCAGAGTCAGCACTGCTGTGTTGTATTTCCGTCAGCGCGCAATAAAATACCACTTTCCCGCGTACTGTACCACGTACAAGAATTCTCGTAAAATAACAAACCCAAAATAAAATAAACAATTTTTTCACCGCCCACTTGTTAGTCCAATAGCGGTGCGAATCTAATTAATTGACGTAAAGACGCGTAGGACGTATAAACAGACTATTCGTTTGTTTGTTTGTTTTTCACCGATTGAAATAAGCATACAAATAATACAACATACGGGTAGGAAATGGGTTGAACCCACTCTTTGGGATCCTTGTAACGTCTCATCACTGTAGTGGGAAGGATTTGTGATATTATTACTGCCTCAGCCAAAAGGATAACACTCGGAACCTTTTGATGTAATAATGTGTTGTTAAGTCTCGACACCTTCCGACACTGCACCTGCGTACCTGCACGCGTGTCAATGTTTTACCCTACAGAACCCTATTGGTTTTTAGATTGATCCCTCCAAAAATAGGGGACGGGAGGCAAAAATGAGAGGGGTCAAAATTGTGAAAAAATCGCAAAAGGCCAAGTGGGATATCAGATTTATGTGAATTTTAATCACAGTTTGAATATTATGTTCATTTTTAAAAATGTCAAAATTTTTGTCGTCAGGGCGTAAACGTTTGTGCAAATTTTGATAAAATCGCAAAACTCATGTGGGGTATCAAATTAAAGAGAATTTTAACTAACGTCTGAATGTGGTGTTACGTTTTAAAAAGTTCAAAATTTTGATAATCCAGCAGTGTCAGACTAAAAAGCGATTTGTAAACAAAATCCGAATGTTTCGAATGTATAGTGTTTTATGTGATTGTGTACTCTACAATTGTTATATTATTAAAGAAACACTGAAATCGGGATTTTGTAATTTTTCCCATAACTGAAAAATCATCTAGTATTGAAATTTATGTAATAAGAAATGTACTTCGTTCAAAATTTTGAACAAGTTCTGCAGCTTAGGTAGTATTTTGAACAAGTTCTGCAGCTTAGGTAGTATTTTGAACAAGTTCTGCAGCTTAGGTAGTATTGTTGTGAGTATCTGAAGAGTTAGCTGGAAGCTTCAAGCCCTAAACTTCGAGAATTAGTGTTTTATCAAAATCTTCCATCTCGTAGAAGACTTGCTTTCTCTTGCGGCTAAGAAGTCGCTTCTACCCTCCAAGAAGATGCTGTGTGAAAGTAGAGACTTCTATTCTTCGAATACTTTAATGCGTATTGGTTGGAAAAGCAAGAGGCTGTCAAGGAAATTTTAAAAAAATAAAAAAAATAATAGTATCTAATAAATCGAAAAATATTAAATCTAGCTGGAGCATTCTCTCTAGTCTCCTACACAACATACTCACAGGATGTGAGGTCATAAGAACAAGAGCTCAAATTCGTTTTATTTTTGTGATATAGAACAATAAAGCATAGACCAAAAAGATGAGTATCTGTTATTTCTGTTCTACCTTTACTTCCAATTCGCAGCTAGTAGCCTATAAGTGAAACCGTTTTTTGCCGAGCTTATACCGACAACAGTGTCAATTATTTGCGAATACGAAATATGATTTCCTCTTATAATGTCAGGTGAAAAAGAAATAATTTATGTTTTCAGCCATCTCGTAAGACAGATCGTGAAGCAAAAGGCGGACTGAAGAATCAGAAATTGCCGCGAATACGTGCGACTTCCGTACATGTTGCCAAATATGTTAAATTTAATCACTCGTAACACCTCATAAAATTAATACACGCGTAGGCAGTGCATCAAAATTCGAATTGTATTGTGTTACCAAAAAAAATAACAGCACATCACTAGTTAGGCAGGAATGTCCTGTAGTTTGTTATAATGAATTGGATCTCTCCGCATATGGTTTGCGATCAGAAATTCTTGCAAAGTACCAGTCTTGCTATAGACCTCTGTAGTATTAGGGGTCTTTTAGAAAACGTTTTTATATCGTTTGTATTCTCATTGTTTATATAAAACAGCGTTGTTATATACTAGTGGAGAAAATTTACAGGCCACCTAAAGGAAAATTGAAGTCGGAAGCATTTCAAATGAGATTTTTACGTTCATTGTTTAATGTCACAAAAGCTTCTCAACAATTGAAAACTCCAACTGCATGTCAGTCAGCTTGGTTTGTGGATAAATGGAAACGTCCTGAATACACAGCGAATATCTTAGACGGGTTTGTTTAACACTGATCTACAACTTCTGAAGGATCCCAGTGATGAAAATGAAAAAGTGTCATATGGCATCGTGTGAGTTACTGATTGGAAGCGTGAAGATTCTGTAGTGAAAAAATGGCAGACAATGTGCGGCCGTCAGTTTAATTGCAGTTCCAAAGCCAAGTCGAGAGGTATTATTAATAGACATGAGTACCACTCGTTGCGTGGCCATCGAACGTCGGTAAACGTTTAATTTGTGACAACTGTAATACAAATTTTGCGTCGGGCCCGGAAAACAGGAGCAGAACGTACAGTTTAGCAGCGACCCGGTTTAAACCGACATGTGTAATGATTTTATTTTTCTTTCTACAGTACGTATAATTATGTTCTTTTCCTGTAACAAAACGTATGATTATCTCTTGTTAGAACAGTTGTGTCAAACCTCTTTTTATAAGTCGGAACTAGATCAAACCGGTTATGGTCATTCCATCACGTAATAAGAATGATCTCTTCTTATCACGAGACCTAGCATAGCTATCTGGACCTCTAAGTAGCGCATACTGATAGCCTTATGAGAAAGGCCTGATAAATTATATAACTGTGGAGTGTTATTATGTTCATTAATTTCGATTATTCGTTATAATGTATCGAAATACATTTCAGCTTGCGTTATCGAAGCAAGTTACCTGTATAATTATGCCAATCGTATGTGAATCCATCGTAGTGCACTCAGCGGTTAGGTAAAGATGAGAAAAATTACTTTAGTATCCTAAAATATAAGACTTAGTATTGTAAGAGCTAAAAATCTAACAAGCTGGTCCATCAAGCCGAAGCAGTTCTTCAAAGTCCGAAGCGGTCATTCTAAAAAAATTGTAAAACCACAGCCGCAGCGTCATCCTCAAACAAAAGTTCTGTAAACAAATTTTCCGCATCTCCAGATTAATCTCTGTCGATACTTTCCTGTTTCACTAGCTACTACAAAATGGTAGAAAGTGGTGGGAACGTGATGTCAGACAGCAGCTTGTAGCGAGCAAGTGCACGTCGAAGTGTAGACGTGTAGCAGATGCGTGCGAACATTGTCTGCAAGCTATTGCTACGAGCAAACGCTCGTAAATGAATACTAGGCCTTACGAGCAAATACTGTTGTTTTCCATTCCAGCTGGAAAGAAGCTGCACGTGGCATTCTGCTCGTCAGTAGCTCGCAGACATACCCACAAGCTGCTCGCGAGCGGATGAGAACTAGGCCTTAATGGCGCATTAGCATTGAGCTCTGACATCGAGAATTTTTGCAACACAGTACGAGAACATTGCGTCATTCTACTGCTCACACAATACGTGACAAGTGTCGTGTATGCAGCGTACATCGTAACGGCTGAAGGAAGTAAATTGTGTTAGTATTAAGTTTCAACAGCCAGAGATAAATTTCTTTCGCCACTTTTGCTCTTCCTGTCAGTAGAATGCGCGACTACATATGGACGGCACTAGGTGGGTGCAACAGGTGCTCCTCCTGCCACTAAACGGACAAGAATTCCGTACAGGAAATATGGAAGTCCTCCAGACCTTTACAATTACACATTAAGTTGCGTTGTCGCTTCCGCGAAATCCAGCGCGCTCCAGCAAGTCGCAGCACGCATTGATGTAAGTAGAGTGAACATGTTGGACACTACTATAGTAAACAATTCCCGGTCAGCGCTTTCAAGCTTCACACCTCATCATCAGATCGGGTACAGTGCAATTTCTGTTAGTGATTATAACCATTAACACAACTTTATTAATAATGTTATTAAAGCAAATCATAATTTTGTTATTGTTTGATTCACGTGCACTTGAACCAAACATTTTTATGTTTAAATGGAAGTTAAGGTATGACTGAAAGAAAACATTACATTATAAGTGAACATTTTTGTTGTATTTTTTTACGTGAAAAATTGCCGCGCATGTACTCAGTAAAGAAGTGTTAACTAGTAGCAGATCTGCACTGATAAATTTGATCTTTTTTAAGTACTGTTAATGCATCATTAGAATTTAATAATTACGAGCACAACAGATGTCGTTAGCATACTTCGCCTATTATGAACTGGAAAGAAACTTTTTTTCAGTGCATCCTCTTTTGGGTGCAATTAATGCCGACGGCACCCATGAGTGCACCTGTCATGTAGTACAAGACCGTTAGAAAAATAATGTCCTATAACATTTTGTACGCTGGAGAAAATCCAATGCTTTTTTAAAGAGTAAATTAGAATGATTACTGATGCACCGTGAAAGGTCTAAGTAAACGTACAAAATCAGAAATTCCACACCATTTGTGCGTGTGTTTTGCGCCAGAGAACGGCGCCGGGGAACGTATCGATTTTGCTTCGCAGTAACATGTCAATGGCACACAGCGTTGTAACAAGTTGAAACTCGTTTCATAATTGTCTGCAGAACAGCATATGGCAACAGGAATTAATTTTGTCTTTCGACGTCGACAAACTGGTTCTCGTATTAACCTACGCCTTGCGTTGGGAGCACTTTCACTGGCGTCGGTCGTTGATTACCGATAACTTCCAAACTGGTAGAAATGTGCACCTGATATGGAAAATGTTATCCGAAGCGAGTAAATTAACTCGCAGATGTGGGCATTGAATTTCGTGAAGTACTCTACGGTTATGGCTTGTCACTCAGTCAGTGATAAACTTGCTAGCTTTTATCGTTGCTTCCGTTTCAGTATGTACGACATCATTACGTTACTATACTCAGTATTACTTCCAAAAGAAATACTGATCGTCCTTATTATCCACCTTTCTTTCCTGAACTGTTCACAGTTTCGCATTTTTACTTCCATGTTCCTTAAGGAAGTGGAAGTATGGTCATGGCGAAAAAAATCGTGTTCGAGATAACGGCAGATTCTGATTGTACTACCATCAAAACATGAAAAAAAGTCATTTTACTTCCATATTCCTTAAGGAATGGAATTATGGTGATGGCAAAAAAAATCGTGTTCGAGATTATTGCAGATTCTGATTCTACTACACTCAAAACATGAAAAAAAGTCGTTTTCCGAAAAGTGTCTGTGTGTCTGTCTGTGTGTCTGTAGATTTTTTTCTATGGCAAACGATAATAGCCGCAAATTCAAACAGAATCAAATAATTTTTTGCATACAGCCCTGATTTGTAGAGTACTCACGACCTATTGTTTTTGGTGAAGATCGGTTGAGGGAAAGGGGTAGTTTACCTGCAACGGTTTTTTTATCAAGGTAAATTTTTTTTTTTGGCAAACGATAACAGCCGCAAATTCAAACAGAATTAAATAATGTTTCGCATACAGCCCTGAATTGTAGAGTTCTCAAGACTTATTGTTTTTGGTGAAGATCGGTTAAGGGAAAGGGGTAGTGTACCTGTAACGTTTTATGTTTTAACAAGGGTATTTCCTATGGCAAACGATAACAGCCGCAAATTCAAACAGAATCAAAAGATTATTTGCATACAGCCCTAAATTGTAGAGTTCTCAAGACCTATTGTTTTTGGTGACGATCGGTTGAGGGAAAGGGATAGTTTACCAGCAACGTTTTTTTAACAAGGGTATTTTCTATGGCAAACGATAACAGCCGCAAATTCAAACAGAATCAAATAATTTTTTGCATACAGCCGTGATTTGTAGAGTACTCAAGATCTATTGTTTTTGGTGAAGATCGGTTGAGGGGAAGGGGTAGTTTACCTGCAACGTGTTTTATCAAGCGTATTTTCTATGGCAAACGATAACAGCCGCAAATTCAAACAGAATCAAATAATTTTCTGCATACGTCATTGAATTGTAGAGGACTCAAGGCCTTTTGATTTTGGTGAAGATCGGTTAAGGGGAAGGGGTAGTTTACCTGCAACCTTTTACGTTTTAACAAGGGTAAAGTACTTGAAAATTCATTTAAACTTTTTCAAACAATGGTAATTGTTAAAAATAAAATAATTTTGTTACCAGGCAATAAAATTATAATTTTTTCATTTTAATGTAAATCTGTACATAGTATAAAGTAAAGTCGGTCCGTTTTCTCTCTGTGTTTGAAATCGCTAATCTCAGGAAGTACTGAACGGATTTTATTCAAGTTTTCGCCAATAGATAGAGTGTCTATCGAGGAACATTTATGTGTATAATTAATACATATATGTTGTACATTAGCTTAGCTATCACGGTTTATGTCAAGTAAGTGGTATAGTTTACATCTTGTATATAAAAATGAATGTTTCTTTGTTTGTCTCGTATGCGTTCCTATACCATTCATCCGATTGCGATGAAACTTCGGTGAGTTGTTGTGCGCACGTCCGCGAAGGTTTCTTCCACATCTCCTCCTAAACCACTGTACCGATTTCAACCAAACTTGGCACAAATATTTTACGCAACGGGAGAACCAACATAGGATAGGTGTTTTTTCGATGGGGTCCTTTTGGGGGTTCTTTGGGGTCTTCCACATCGCCTCCTAAACCACTGGACCGATTTCAACCAAACTTGGCACAAATATTTTACGCAAAGGGAGAACCAACATAGGACAAGTGTTTTTTTTCGATACGATCCTTTGGGGGATCCTTTGGGGTCTTCCACGTCTCCACCTAAACCATTGGACCGATTTCAACCAAACTTCGCACAAATATTTTACGCAACGGGAGAACCAACATAGGACAGGTGTTTTTTCGATACGATCCTCTGGGGGGTCCTTTGCGGTCTTAAAAAACTATTAGATCTGGTTACTATGGCAACCCAATAGAATAGATTCTGTTCTAAATATATTATCGCATTAAATTGAAGACCACGCGAACGAAGTTGTGGGCAACAGCTATTTATTTTTAAGAAGCCTACTTTAATTAAACTTTATTAATTAAACTAACATTTTCATTACGTACAACGTGAAACTCCGTAGCGAAGCACGGGTATTCTGCTAGTCATGTAAAAGAGAAAATATATCGTGCGTGGCAGGCAAGCATATCTCAGTTATGTACTGTTTACGTTTCCATTTTATTATTATCACTACCGCAATAAAAAGGCAGGGAAGACACACACACACACACACACACACACACACACACACACACACACACACACACACACACACACACACACACACACACACACACACACACACACACACACACACACACACACACACACACACACACACACACACACACACACACACACACACACACACACACACACACACACACACACACACACACACACACACACACACACACACACACACACACAATTCACGTTATTTCTGGCCTCATTCATGTTTATTTTCTTACATTTGCACGGTTTTTAAATGGAAAGTGCCGAACCCATACCAACATAACGCATGCAAGCCGAAAAAGTGTCCAGCGTGGATAGCGATTTGCTTCCTGTGGATCGCTGGGCAGTGTAACTGCACGTGTTTACAGAGGAACGATTCATAGACAGACTTTTCGTCTTTAGGGAATGAACCCTCTGCAAGATGCTGAGGGTCCATGAGTGACTTCGGAGCGCTCCTTCTTTTCCGCGTGTTTGTTCTGTGAAACGTACACTGTAGATTCGCAGCTTTATTCTAAGCAACGCTCAATAGGAAATGTTGAAAATTTTTGTCCACGGTGAACCCTCATACACACTAAACCTGCTCTGATGTTTTAATTACGGACATCATAATATTAAAACTTTGGAAACTTGAGCACTACTTAATGGAGATCAATCATTAACTTATACAAGCCATTAATTTTATGCATATTTTTTATATATATGTGTACAACGTTATCGGCAACAAAGAAGTAGTTTTTGTTAAAATTCCTTCCCGGGATATTTGGCCGTAGTCCAATGTTTCCTACAAAACCAGACGTTTCGGCAATGCCATTGACTTCCATCATCAGTGAAAATCGAGTGCGATAACGTGAGGTGGTATATGTTAGTGACCACAGTACTGTGGTTAAGGCTGAAGCAGTAAGTAGAAAGAAGTAGTTTCTATGGTAATATTTCATTTCGAAAATGATTTTAAAAATAAATCTTAGAATATGGAAGTCATGTATGGTTCTCCATACCGATATTTTCGATGTGTGTGTGTGTGTGTGTGTGTGTGTGTGTGTGTGTGTGTGTGTGTGTGTGTGTGTGTGTGTGTGATTTTTTCTATGCCAAACGATAACAGCCGCAAATTCAAACAGAATCAAATAATTTTGTGCATTCAGCCCTGAATTGTAGAGGACTCAAGGCCTATTGTTTATGGTGAAGATCGGTTAAGGGAAAGGGGTAGTTTACCTGCAACGTTTTAACAAGAGTAAAGTGCTTAATTTTGATAAATAACGTATCCTCAAAAGAAGGTCATAATAATCCACTGTAGAAAGGTAGATGAAATATCTATAAAAGAAAAGGGTAGTTGAAGGGGGGAGGGGGTTATTTTTTTTATAAATTAAAATGGTAATTGATGATGGAGGAGGTAAATATTAAGTTTTATATATGTACTACGGTATTGACAACAAAGTAGTAGTTTCTATGGAAACATTTCATTTCATTTTAACAAAATTCTATATTTTTCATTTTAATTTAAATCACGTATGAGTGAAAATATATCGTTCCTGGTAGGCAAGGATATCTCAATTATGTAATGTTTACTTTTCCAAAGTTTTATTATTGTGATTACCTCAATAAAAAGGCCGGCAGGACACACACACAATTCGCGTTATTTCTGGCCTCACTCATGTTTATTTTCTTATGTTTGGATACTTTTTAAGTGGAAAGAGCCGAAACCCACACCAACACAACGCGTGCAAGCCGAAAAGGTGGACATCAATTTGCTTCCTGTGGATCGCTGGGCAGTGTTGTTATATTGAAGCAGTTAATACAGTCTGTATACTTATATCTATTATGATATGAGAATTATAAACTAATATGTGCATGTGTGTATGTATAAAAAATATATAAATATTTTTCTCCTTTGGGAAATTGTTTGCCCCTTCTTGAAAATATTTTGACCTCCCTGATGGCTAGTTATTTACTAGCCTGTGTGGAATATAGCGTTATGACATGAATCAGAATGGTGGGTGTTAAACAGGAGACACAAACATATTAAGGAATAAATGTTTTGCTGAGAAATTTATAATTATACGGGTTAACAGAATAGTCGTTCAGGAAATCAGAAGACAAATGGAAAGAAAGAAATCAAGACTCGATTTTAAAAAAGAAAAATAACTAGTACAGTATTGACAGGAAAGACTTTGATAACACTATAGACATCCCTCGCCCCCTCGCAGGAAGAATCCAATTTCATTACAGGAATCAGATTGCAGCTACCTTTAGCTAGCTCTTCCTTCGACCTACAGACATTTTATCCAAAATTACAGTCCCTCCTTACGAAGGTTGAGGATAGTCTTAGTTCACCTGACATGCGTGGTACCATTTTAGCTGATACGTAATTTCTTCAGAATTCAAGCATCCACTTATTTAATAATATTTAAATGATTTTAAATATAAATTTTAGGACATGGAAGTCATGTATGGTTCTCCATACCGATATTTTATCAGGTTCCAGGTTTTTTTAAATGTATTACAGCCTTTACTCGCCCATTAAAGAATACATCATTTTGTAATTTAACAGTTACTTCGAACTATGCTTTTATGTAAACACATCATGGTGTACCGTCGTTCTATCTATGGACTGAATGCAGGTTTAAATTACAGTGCCTCCCATGAACCCCAGTGAGTGACTGTTATTCGAAATGGGTATGGAATTCTTAAAACAACATATACGATTACGTTTTCGGTATTCCGTAGATCAGAGAACTAAAACTTTTAGAAACATTCGCGAGTTGTACTGATAAAGGTCGTATGTTAGATCCTGCCCAACGTTCGCGTTTAAACACACAACTATGCCTACGCGAAAAACATTACAGGCCAGGGGATAATGAGAACTGTTTGAAATGAGATGTGTCTGCCTTAAAGTAACACACTAGAAAAGTATACAACAAACAGTTATCCGTGGACTTCTAACAAGCTCATGACAGCGAGATAAAGCTCAGTTTTACAAGATAATGAAGAAACCTCGTATTTCTTAAACAGCTGGTTTCGTTGGAAATTAAACAATTGGTGTGGATGAGAATGACAGACACATTCTGGAAGCTAAAAAGAACCGTAGTAGTATTGAGAAATTCCAGATCCATACAGGGCTTAAATGAGATCATTGTGCCTCAATTTAGTAACTTAATCATGAAACCGTGGGCCATACGGCTAGCTCTGCCTTTCGTACTTCGCCTTCGACGTTACAAAGGGAAGCCTTTCTTAGTGGATTTGTTGCTAGTAGAAGATGAAAAATCCCAAGTCATGTTTTCCTGAGAATTTCATGTTTGGGATACATAGAGTCTAAAATTTTAAATATTTGTATCACTATCGGATCTAGTTTTTTTTTAGTTGGGGCCTACCGTTATCGTATAGGCGTTACCGATACCAGTAAACGAGATTTAAGGAGTAACTTAATCCACTGTTAAGGAATAACTTAAAACTAAAACACTATTAGATAAACGCTAATAGAATGAATTAGATAAGGTTTCCATATCGATTATATTAAAGGGGTTATTCTTTTTATTTACAACACTTCGTTGTTTTCTACGAATCATTACGATAAACGCAGGAAAACCGTAAACCAGTAAATTGTTAACGTTTTTTTAAAACCTTTTCAAATCACTGTTTGAAATAGGCACTAATTTTTCGCTAATGCTTATTTTTCAAACCTCTTTTAAAACATGGATCATAGGACTTGTGTGTTATAAGGCAAGTTTTGAGACCCGAACCATGAGAACCATGTTTCTGGAATGGTTTTTATTCAAACATTAACGATAATATTTTCTCCAATCCCTTACGAAATTTCGTGGGAATTAATTTTATTTCATGGAGACCTTACCTGATTCACCCTGTATTTGATTCAGGCTGAGGCTACTGGACCTTCACGAAACCACTGCATTGCTGTTTCAGTTGTTAGTTTTTTTTACTTTCTAAAAACAGAGTTTTCTGTTTGTATCGCCTTCATGACAAAACTATACTTGTCGCGTTCATATAGTACAAATGAACGATTTGTTTGTGTAATATTTTCGCTATATACTAAAATTTATTCGATGTTTTTTTTAAGGTGGGCGCGTGCCCTCGATGCCTCTGAATCCGTCACTGGGTTTTATATGCTTTTTATAATATAAACATTGCATGATCATTGTGTACAGTAAACCCCGTGCCCCACGATTACCACTGTACCCGTTTACCCTGAATTATAAATGATTTATTATAGTCAGTGTAATTTCCATGGTTTATATATAGCACTTTTACAATTGAGTACCCAATAGTTTTAGTAAAATTATGTTTGTGTTTGAACGTGAACTTGATGGAGGGAGAAGGAGATAGGAATAACGACAAATTTAAATAGATCAACAGATACACTTTTGTAAGGTACTTGAACGTCTCAGTGTACATAAATATCATCTTCATGTCGTCCTTTAGAAAAATTCATAAATAAAATGTCAAATTCAAATGGTATTGACGAACACATTTATTATGAATAACTACATCACAATGGCCTTTACCAAACTTGAAAGTACGATGAGGGAATGAGGGATATAGAGGGAAAATTTGGTGCAGTGTTCTGGCAGCGCTGCTAATGGGCGCCTTGTAGTCTGTACCACACGAGTCTTCCAATGTGGCGAACTCTGTCGTCAGCGAATAGAAACTGTCGCGGTCTGTTTACCGCGCACAGCTGTTTTGCTCAGCTGTTCGCTGCCGTCGACTAACTGCTTTCCTTCACATTATTGTTTACACGTGTTATAAATAAAGTACTAAATATATCGCGTCAAATACCTCGTCAAATTCTGTTGAACGAAACCATAACATTTTGTTTGCGAATGTTCAAACCTTCTCTGATTTATGTAGCCGTGATATAAATTATAATTTGTTACTGAATTATAAATTACACTTAATTGATCATTAAATAAATTGTATTTAAGTGAATAACAGACCCGTAAAATTATTCATTGTATAGTAAATAAACCAAGGCCGTTTGGGTCACGAGGTCGTGATAACTCTCGGTACTGTGCATACATAGAGTTTCATTGATTTTCCTTTGTGTTTTAAATCAGTACATACTAATAATTGGTTTTCGAATTGTTATTTTCATAGTCGTTGGATATTATTTATGTGATTCTGTAGAGTTTGCTGCACTTGATTATGGAATACAACGCTTGTAACGAAAATAGTATGGCATTTTCATGTATTTAAGTCAGCGCAGTGTGTCACCAGTAAGTTCGACAAATAAGAACGAAGTTTTGCGAGTAACGAAGACTGATAACCAGCCAGCTTATCAATGCGTTAGTCTCATCGACTTTAATTTGCCTCTGCGTGTAAATTACAGACGTATGTACGTGGTAAGCGCGAAAATTCACAGGTCGGCCTATGTAGGAATTACATTTTAAAGAGCGGCTGCGTAGAGACCAGGTATTTCTAAGTAAAGATAGTACTGGCTGGTTTGTCTTTGCCTTGGCGTAGGCCATTTACTGATTAAAAGCCAAATTATATTTTTGTTTTTGTCCGAGACGGGAAAACGACCTAAGGTGCGCGGCTCAGCAAGCCAGCGCCGTACCCACTACACAACAGTCACTACCGTTTTGCATTATTGTTTTTGCCCTAAACAGTAAATAGAAGAGAATGAAAACCGTACAGGTGACCTGCGTCGGCGTTTTGGAAGTGGAAAATCTCACTCAGTACTTACATGTTCAGTATACAAGTTTATATACTTCATAACCACTTCATATTGCACCAAAAAAAGGGTCTGCTCCCTCATTTCACCGATCTCCGATAAGAATTTAACTGCTGTTAAATAATCCATTAAGGATTTAGCCGGTGCTAACCGTTCTCATGAAACTCAGTTAAAGACAACGGGCGTTAAAATCGTCAGTTATCTTTTTTTTATAAGATATTTGGCCTTGTTACGTAGAAAACTAACGACCGTTAAAATGGGAGCTAATCTTAAAATTATGTTTGCTATGACTTTCATGTATGTTGTTTTATGTGGTACAGCCGTTGGTGTAAGTTAAATAAAATGTAGGCATGCACGCAGTCGTCCGGTTTCTGTGATCAGAAAATTTGTTTTGTCTTGTTTTCTGTTCTTCAGTTTAAAAAATTATTTAATTCTCAATTCTTGCGTACGTGTGTATAATGTAATCTATGGCGACAAACAAAAGTGGATCGGAGAGAAGAAAATTTTGACGAAGACAAAACAAGAAACTAAATGTAACAGAAATAACGGTTTTGACAGTGAGACGTTTGTAGAACAATACGCTTTAGTCATTATAGAATGTATAGCTACCCGTTTCAAAAAAAATCTTTCTTTTTAAATTCCTTAGGAATTGAGGTGAAACTGGAGTATACTCAATAACATGGATAAGACGAAAAACAGGAAGTACGAAAAATGTACAAAAACACTTAACAAGAAGAAAACTACGAAACAGTGATTCCACACAGCAGATTATATTTTGACTATTTCTTATCACTCATATAAAAGTACAGAAATACGCTGAATACACTTAAAAGGAAGCCATGAAACGGAACTTAAAGTTCCCGCCAATCTGAAGCAAAATCGACAATTAAGATAGCGGCCGATCAAAACTATATCTACAGTTAACAAATGCTCCTCTACGAAGAAAGTTGACAAAGGTTCGTGAAACGGGGCATGCGGAAGTTAGTTATTCCATAAACTACTGAGATGATAAAGAGACAACGTTTACTATTGTTTTCCTGATGTTATGTACTGAAAGTCGTTTGTGGTGTTTATCTCTGAATTCAGTAATTGAAACGCAGTCGTGGTAACAAATCCACTGCGCTTCTTGAAATCGCAGCTCGGGCGAACTGCAAGCGTGGACTCCATTTAAGGACAGCAGTATCCTAAATCAGACATCTACTCATAATAGAGATACCGTAGTAGAAACGGGGTTTTTTATGTGTGTGTGTTTTTGTTTTTGAGGTAAATTGAAAGTTACAAATTTAAATACTATTGTCGTCTTTATGCTCAAGTTAGTGAACAACGTCTCGGTGTGGCCAAACTCGTGAAGCCCAAGGTGATAGCGTCGCCCTTCAAGGCATAAGATTAACAGCCTCAATAACCCGTGACTCTGGCCAGTCAGCACATTGCGCTAACTGTTCCCATATAGATTTCTGTTTGCTAGTAACAGAACTAATTTAATGTTATATATTTAATGGGTACGTGTGTGACGTGAGATACGTGTCTGTGGCACCGTATTAAAATTTTGTAAATATCAAAGCAGGGTGTTCAGACCACTAACACGACAATTAAAAATTTTCAGAACTGTTCTGAAAAAGAAAACTGTACGTCACAAGTTTTGTTAATATTGTCGGTATTTAAAAGGACACGAGTGCTTTCAGTAAACAGAATTGGTTCACAGCCTCTCGTTCAGGCCTCTGTAATGGCATCACTTACACTGCTTGTTTATATGATGCTTTCTCAACACTTCCGAGTGAAATATGAGACTAATTTAGCTGTGACAGTATGAGTAACCCAAGATGTGACGTGTTGTCTAACGTTCTATTAAAAAACTTTTCCGTATTTCGTTATAATCTAAAACGATATGCTCCTAATCGTCTTCATTCGTAACTGTAGTTGTTTTTTAACTCCACGCTTACGAGTGTATATAGAATAACACATACTGTAAATACAATAAATTATATATTACATAATATAAACTTTATGTAAGGTATACATTTAAAGCATTTCTTTAAAAAACCTATCTGAAAATGTAAAAGAGACTTCCATGATTGTTTACGTCAGATCCACCTATATCATCACTAGGCCTAACATTACAAAGCCCGTACCGGTACTGTAAGTTTTTTTATCCCCGAGTTAAAAATTCTGTCATTTACAGTTTTCTGAATTGTAAATTCCAGTACAGTTATTCTACAAAAGGATATGGTATGCAAAAATAACAGGGTTTATTAACTTTTAAATTGTGTTGTAATTGCAGTATGAATTTATTATGAAATTCGTATATCGTAATTTATAGCTCAGAATTATGCGATAAATACGTAGTTACGGAGTCAGTGACGTTAATAAAGTATGATTTTTTTACGACCAGGGGCAGAGAGGCATGTTTAATTAAACCTATTTTACAGATTTACGTTGTCTAGAAACACAATTAATTTTTGTAACAATTGAATCTGCAGATTTGTAAAACATTTCGGCAAAACTTGAAAACCCACGTCTTCTTACATTTGATGATAACTTGACGAATAATTGAACGTTTTTAATGGAAAAAGAACAGACAGTGAACGATGGAAAAAGTGAATCGAGAATCGTTCAGTTGTTTTTTATATTTTTTCACTAGTTACATTCAAGTGAGCTTGTAGTATCTGGACGGAAATTGACTTAAAGAGGTTCTTAAGAAGAATAGGAGCAAAATATTGACCAATAAATGAGATAGGTACGTGTGCTGATGTTTGTGATTGTTCGCAGTTGGTGTACCTATCGGCATCCGCGAACTTGCTGGAATAGAACCAGATATTTGGCGTGGCGATGTGAAATAAGTAACTCCACTAAACGGCTAGGAATTAACCTTTCTTTAAATAAAGTGAGAAGTTTGTTTATAGCGTCATTGCTGGCAGATGTACAAGCGGTAATAACTGGATTGTTCTATGTAAGGTGTTTAGGTATGTGTGTATACGGTCGGAAGTGGCTACGCTAAAACAGACGTTGGTTATTATTCGTTTTTGTGGTGGTTGATCGTAAACAAAAAACTTGTTTTAGTGCCGATCACTCAACATTGGCGTTGTATTTAGGACGTTTTTATTTAAACAGTCTCACCAAGTGGGTGGAAAGCCTTTTGCATAATCTATCTTATAAATGTTTATGAATTATTTCACAGTCATACTAATCGAATTCGATACGTTACACGAGCTCTGAAAGTGTCTTTAGTACAAAACATTTTCTATGCTGGGCTAAAATTATTAAATTATTTGTCAATAGTTACCCTATAGCCTAATCAGTCAGACAATTTTTAATCGTCTCTCATCTGGAATTGTTAGTCATAAACTTGTCCTATTTACTGGTATAACACTCCGATACGTATTCAATTAGAATAAAGTGCGTTAAGTTAAATCTTTTAATGCGTGGCTCAACGGTCAAGCCCTATTTTTATTATTGTTTTTGTTTTCTATATTCGACGTAATCTTACAAAGAGCACTAACTAGTTGTTAATCATAATAATAATAATAATACGAATGATAGTGGCGGCTTTTGCCTTTCTCCTGTACGTACTGCGTGAGCATCTTCGATGGTAAAACAATGTTAACGTGTGGGCAAATCATCGATTGAAAAATGAATATTTTACTTTAAAAGCTCGTGTTAACATAGACCATTTCGTTATACAAGCTTTACATATGCGGAGGAACAGTCCAACACTCGAATAACTCGGTGAAGTATTGCGTTGGCCAACAGTATTTACGTGCGTAAAATGTAGGCTGTATACAGACACGTGTTCATGCCAAATTGGGATTTTTACCGCCTTGTACGAGTCGCTGTAGATTTTGTGGAGGGGGGGAGGGCAGTTTGTTACCATTGGAAGAGGAACCAATGACAGCTAGCTCTAAGCCCTCAAAATAGCTTATATATAAACTGTTGTAACTCTTATTGTTGTTGTAAATAAATAAAAAATAAACCGTTCTATTTTCCAGCCTCTATTTTTGTATGAAGATGTCTTGTTAATCGTTTACCCGTTTCCTTTCATTACTTTGTATCTGACAACTCCCGACATATAGTCAAGTTTTTATTTTTGTGTTCATCCTGATGTGCGTGTTCTCTTCACAGAGTTTTTTCAGGACGATTCCCATCAATCGCTTTGTCACAAGCCGTTACTGCACACACACACACACACACACACACACACACACACACACACACACACACACACACACACACACACACACACACACACACACACACACACACACACACACACACACACACACACACACACACATTTTACTATACTATGAAAAAATATACAGTAGTTTTGAATATTTATGTAGTAGTGACTTCTGGTTCCGTGGTTCACTGAGGTCTGTACTGGGTCATGAATGAGTCTGCTCAAAATTACTTGTAATAAACCTCCCGTATTGGAGTAAAGTTGTTTGCACAGAAAGAGTGTTTTTTTTTTTTTTTAAATTAAACGCCATGCAGTGTGTTGACATTAAATATTTAGCGGTGTGGTAAATTTAAGCTCGTCCATTCTAATATTATGGCCCAAAACTTCCGGGCTTAGACGTTACCTTGGCTGAAACATTCCCGATTGGCCTCGTCTTAGTGGAAATTTTATTGCCCGTAATTAGTGTGTTATTTCACCATACAGTCGATTTTTATTGCCGATAGTCTAAGTTAAAAATGTTTTTTTAACTGTTAATTTTGTACGTAACAAAGTTAACTTGTATATTAACGAAGACGCTCTGTAGCAAAACGGGTTCCTACAGAATCAAAATGGATATGCCGTTTCCCTGGTTTTCCAATATATACTAAAATATTAATGAGATTGAACCCCCTCCTCCATTAATGAGATTGTTTTCCTCCGCCATAAAGCTATTCCTACTACAGATGGTAATTTTTTTTTGCAAAGTGGTATTGGCTGTATATTCGAATGTACTCTTCTCCTTCTTCACACAATACACGCAAACTAGCCTGTATTAATTTATGTTGAGATTTCACACGCGCGCGCGCGCAGTATAAGACGTGTTCCTTTGTGCAAAAGTCTGTCACCAGTAATTGATGATAGGACGGGTTTTAACAGGGATTGACAAAAATAGACCATGAAGAATATCATCGACAGCTAAGATGGTTTGTGTGATCGTGCGACGGTTATTCAACAGGATCATATTTGAACATTAAATGGGTTTGACGGGAAGAAATCAGTGAACCGAACCATAGCTGACGTAAAATGATGAGTTATGTCGAAACGAAGGACACAACTAATAAGACCAGATTTGATCTGTGCAACTTCTAAGCTAATTCCCTACGAAATTGTTTAGTTCTTTTCAAAACGGTATATTTATTTTTATATTGTATCAATATTACCATTTTTCGAAGAACATTACAGCACCATTAAAGTTCGTGGGGAATTCCTGCCCTTCGTAAATCGGCTTGAGTGACTTCAACTACCTGAAAGACAAGACATTTTTATTGTTGTGTATTGAATAATTTAAGTTACAGTCTTTCATGAGGTTATTGTTATTATTTTATTGTTTTGATTTACGGGGCAGGATAAAGACGCGATTAACATTGCTTAAATCTAAACTCTTAGTGCAGCGATGGGTGAATTGCTGTGAGTCAGTAATCAAATAGACAGCTACAAAACTGGGAACTTGCTTGGTACAGGTTGGAGTGCCGTGAAATAGACAGGACTACAGAGTCGCTGAATTGGAGGCCAGAATCAGATAACTTATCGCCTTCAAAGCCACTCGCCTCGTGACCTAATTATTGGCCTATGTTTGGGCTCCAAATTACTGATATTATTATCGCCCAAAATACGCGTGCCGTCACATTGTCTGTAACATAAACGTTTAGTGTTTAAAATTTGATTATATCGTTAAGCTAAATGATATCATACGGTTATTAAATGCATTAAAATCCAAAATTAAATGCAATTAATCGAAACGAAATCGCCTCCCTTTTTCATTAATTAATGCGATCCTGTACTGCATATTACGTTCGCGTTAACGGGACCGTTTGTTTCATTGACAAATTCCACAAGATAGGTTAATTAAGTTATATTTAACGTTATCAGCACGTTTAACTGGGTATAGAACCAAGGCCGAACGATTACAGGAATAGCATCATCCGTCTACTCCTACTCGCGTGCGTACTGATAATGACTTACACGCGTAATGTAAATATTAGCTTAGTGTATAGATAATGTTATGTCTAGCTAAAATAGCGGCACAGAATTTGAGATAAATGGTGGCTGACATAGTAGACTACACGAACGTGATTCTTGTGATAATTAGGCCTACTTGGTTCTGAAATATGGTGATGTGAAAAACAGAGGTTACTATAAAGACGAAACATAACTTACAATGTATATATTCAGCATTATCAAAATTGTCGTCGCCTAGGTTTGGCAGGTTCCGTACACCGCTGTTGACTCCAGATGCCGCTGTTGACAATATGTCCCAGGCCTATTGCTTAGTTGTCTTATACCCTCCTCTCTTAGCATTTCTATCATCGTTAACCTCTTCCTTCGTCTTCTCCTTTTCCCTTCCACTGTGCCCACACTCTTTACTTTTTTTTCGTCTTTTAACATGTCTTATTCGGTTTCATTTCCTCTTTAAGTTAGTTTGTATCTTTTAGATAAAAGTATTCTGTTAAGAACGTCGTTATTACTCACTCTGTTAATACATTTTATTGACTATAAAATAGGTTATTTACCTTCTGTCGACGTTTCTTAAAATCCTTTTAGGATGACTCGAGTTTCGACACCATTTGGTGTCATCATCAGATCGGAATATGATTAGGTAAAAACATTTTGATGCATATGCATAGGTCAAAATGTTTTAACCTAATTCATATTCCGATCTGATGATGACACCAAATGGTGTCGAAACTCGAGTCATCCTAAAAGGATTTTAAGAAACGTCGACAGAAGGTAAATAACCTATTTTATAGTCTTAATCGTTTCTGGAGGCAAGAAAAATGTTTAAATACATTTTATTGTCTCCTTTTATTCCACACCCGCACTTCAAAAGTCTCAGTCGTGTCCCTTTCTGTCTCACCCACATTTCACATCACATCTCACATCAACAGCACGCTCCACACGTAAACTTAACCAGCCTCCTTCAGATTTACACAGCCATACTTCTGGAAAATCGGCTGTTGTTCTCGTTAAAGGCTTCTTTCGCCATGGCAATTTTTGTTTTAATCTAACTTCACTTCTCCAGTCTTATGTTAGCGTACTTTCCAAATATCTTTATTTCTCGACTTGTACTCTTCCTTTCCCCTGCCGCGATTGTCACGCTTGAGTGTAATTAATTCTCATAACTTTGATTTTCCTAACATTTAATTAACTTCGTCCCATATTCTTTATTACTTCCAGCTTTGCCTTTATTCCGCGCAGGGCTTTAGGTCACCTAGAATTACCATATTGTCGGTAGATCAAGTACGGTTTATCTTCCCTATACTTACCCTTCTTTGCCGTCCAAAATATTTCTCAACAAGTCCTCAATACAGAAGTTAAAAAGAGATGGCGACGGGTCTTGCGTCACTCGTCTGTCCAGCCCTAGCCTACTTGTTAACTTGTATGTACGATCCTTTTTTTGTCTCATACATAATTCTTCGATCAATATTCTGTGCTTCCTTTCTTTTCACTTTCCATCATGAATGTTATTAATTTACCCCGTTTAACTCGGTGAAACGCTTTCTCCTTATCAATGAAACCCAAACTTATTCGCCTTCCTTTTTTCTCTGTACCTTTCCTCCAGCTACCGTTATCAGCCGAGTACTTCCTGTGATCCTCCTCGTCTTCTAAAAGCTAAATGTTCGTCTCGTATGTTCTCCTCAATTATTCTTGAAATTCTCCGATTCTGTTCAGAAGTCTTTAACAGTATTTTAGCTGCAGCGTTATAATAATACTGTCTCGGCAAGAAGTATGACAGTCGGAAGCCTTTATTGTAATAATGTGCCCCACTTCTCGACACTGTCTCTGTGCATCAGTCACTTTACACGTTAGTAAGATGAAATTACAGTTTGGGTCCACGTTGCCGTAGCGTTGCCACAATTAGTATTCGTCAACCGCAGTTTGTTGTTACCTCCAATGAAGCCGTCTCGTCGTGTCGTTGTCATTTTGCTGTCGGCATAGCCCTTGCTTAATGATGTGCGGAAACGTGTCACACTGAAACTACACTGGTGCGAGATAAAAATATTAATTACCAGTGAACAGTTGCTTTGATGCCAGACAGTCGTCCTTTTGGTCGAGGGAGTATTACTTGTTCGTTTGGGCTCCTCACATTTGTGGTGCCTGCTTTCCTTGAAATCGATGTGGTAACTGTCTTTACAAAGTCCTCTGCAAAACATAACCAGAAATTAACTGAGTTCCCCAAATGGTTTATGTTTACAAAATGTATTCCGAAGTGTATAATTTTGCTGTACAAAACGCTATTGCCAACTCGATGTCAGTGCGCGCATTCACCGGTTGAGGACAGATTTGATCATTACGCCTACAAATCCAAGTTGTGACGTAGAGGGAGATAGAGGAGAGAAGCAATTAACATAATATTTATTTTTTTGCCAGAAACAGCTGGCAATGATTAGTAAAAGGACGAGGTATTTTAGTCAGTCTGAAGTCGATTGTTACTTGTACGTTTTAGTAATGCACAGACAACAGTGCATCCAGATGTCACACACTGCATTGTAAAAACTCGTTTCCGATAAAATCGATCGCATATTGATGTGTCCCCGTAAGCAGATATTTATTGCACATTTTACTGGAATTCGAGTTGGCAGACTGTTGACATAGAGGACATCGTGCCAAACGACAAGTGCTTAAACCGCTGCACCAGATGTACACGACAGCCGTGTATGAAGAGCGGTAAACATTTGTCAGTAAAACTTACAGACGTTGCTCGTTCGTTTTAAAGAGTTATTATATATTAATATACATACCTCATTTTGTTTGCAAGTATTTTGCTTATTTTTTATCGTTGAATTTCAACCTGACGCACGTTTCACAAAATAAATCTGTATCGATAGACGTTTCAATATGAATTATCAAATAATCGATTTTATTTCGATTAAAATTTTCGATTTTGTACTGTTTGTTTATGTAGTCAGCTGTTTAGACGGTTATATTTAAATATTTCATTGTTTTAATAAATTTCCAGATATTCAAAATATTAAATTAATTAAAAACGTATAAACAGGTCACAAAATAAATATCTGGGAATACGTCAATATTTACTAACACAATAATAATTTGCTAATTAAAGAACAAATTCAGAACTAAACAAGATAATTTGTTTAAAATTATAACTTTCTTAAAACAAGGAAAAAATATAAACATGAAATATTTTGAATATAACTATGAAAACAGCTAACTGCGTAAACAGACATTACAAAATACGAAAATTTAAGTTGAAATAAAATCGATTTTTCGGTAATTTATACTGTAATCGAAAAACAAAATCGATTCATTCATTCATATAGAAACGTCTAATGATACAGATTTCTCTGTGACACACACACACACACACACACACACACACACACACACACACACACACACACACACACACACACACACACACACACACACAGAATAGATACAGATCTGTGAAACGTGCGTCAGGTGAAAATATAACGATAACAATTTAACAAAATATACGTTTCAGAAGTATTTATTATTTGCAAACATATTTATTATGCATGTAGGCCTATAATAAAACATGCTCAGTAGGTAAATCAGAATCAGTAAAAAAAAAAATAAAATAAACCTCCGCTCAACAGTCCGTTAAGGACCAAGGCGTACCGCGCGGCTGTTGTGTGCAATGTGACGGTTGCATGGCTAGTACTACGCGCCACCAGCCGCTAGTTGCGGTATTCACAGCCAGGAGGCGGCGCTGTTATCTAATCGCCTACTCAGTTTGCCTCACGACGCTGAGTGCACGCCGTACGGAACCTCCGCCGGGAATTGAACCCGGGACCACGAGCGCATCAATCGCCCGCGTTAGCCACTAGACCACCTGGAGGCTCAAATCAGAATCAGTAGGCCTTGAAAATGTTCCGTGATTGCGGAACGAAACGTCGGCAATATGAAAAACTCATACACGGATGTGCCCAAAAACCTGTTACAACACTGTGTGTGTGTGTGTGTGTGTGTGTGTGTGTGTGTGTGAAATTAATGTTAGTATATCGTCAATCATCATAAAGATTAGACAATATATTATGTAAATCGGTTTACACTAGAAATTATCTTTAGTAATGATCATGAATTAATAAGTAATGAATAAATAATGGTGAAATGGGGCAATGTAAAAGTAATTAGTTGCTCTGCATATATATATAATGTGTTTTTGTGTCAGTATGTTTGTACGCGTGTTTTACATAAAGAATAATAAAGTCAGAACTATTACACAAGTATTAATAAATATTATACAAGTATTATTCGTATATCAATCAACAAGATGTACAGTATTCAGTAGTCCATACATATTAATACTCACTATATGTTTATTATTTCTGTATTGTCCGAATACAGGTACTGATGATGACAGTAAATTTTGTTGAAACTTCAATACGAATGTTTGAAATTGTATTACCAATGACCGAACCTTACACGGCACTTCAGTACACGAAGTTGTCAAAAAAATCCATTTTTGCCAATCGACATTGACCTATTCAGTATAACATTTCTAGTAAATAACTTAGAGAAGAAAAAGTAATACGCAAAATAATTTCTTTGCTAGCAAAGAAGTTTTTATAAGCCCTTCTTTATCAGCAAAAATACTACTTTATAAAGACATTTCTGATAACTTTATACGATTATGAGCAAAATTTTCACAAGTTTATAAAAACCCCAGAAATGCATTAAAGAATTCGACGGGCTCGAGTATTTGCTATACTCTTTTTTAATGTAGTCTCACAAGATATTCTTTCAGCTCTAAATGTTCTGTTAGTTTTTGTTACGTGTTTTATTAAGTATGTTTTCTGTTAGGCACTGCAGTATGTTTTATGTTTCGTTTATTATTGCAAAAGACGATTTCACTACAGAATGATTCTTCTGTTTTATAACAAATCTGTTTTTAAAATATTTTTAAAATTTAATTATAATTCAAATTGTTGTGTTCGAATGATTTCTTGACGTCTTAAAAAAAATTCCCATTTTTAAACATTTGTAGACTAAGTTACTAGTGAATTATTTATGAGGCGAGTTCAACAGGCAACTGCAGATTATCAGATAATTCAACAGAAAAACTAGATTATTAGTTTATTATGAGCACGAACAGAAGGTATGAAAATTATTGTTGTGTATTTAGTAAACGATATATTAAGACCTGAGAAGAGAAGAAGGGGTCTTTGTGCATTTAGAGGTACCGTGAAAACTGAGATCCCTTGAGAGTGATTAACAGGGGTAGAGATGGTGGTAATCATTTAGCCCCTTCCACTGATGCTTCAAAAATGTATGTAAATTATTTAGTGACGTCTTTTAATACTATGAAAGCACATTTTCGGTGTATTGTGTATAATATGTAGCTTTCGTGTACGTTTTGAAGTGTCTACTAAAAATATACATTTGTGAATTATAAGTATTATATATCTACAGCAATAATAGTGTGTATGTGTAGTAGAGGGGGAGGTATTTATCGAATCTATGTGCATCAAGTGCACGTCTGTTGATTATAAATGTTATGCATCTAGTAGGCCTGTTACTTCTTTTACGTCAGCTCAAAATTGTGTTACACAGTTTGATTGTATGTACGAATGAGAGAGGGGGAGAGAGTGTCGTTATTCTTTTTACTTTGTATACTACTTACACTAGTATACAATCAAGACGTTTTTCCCTTACTTGGAACGTGTTTCAAGTATGCTTGGAACAGGCAGTATGCTCATTTTCAGCCATGATAGTTTTTAACCTCGTGATGTGACTATGTGTTGGTTGGTTGTTACTGGTGACTGATGTTGGTTCTTGGTTAGTTTTTATTGATTAAGGCTTATCGGTGTTATTTCGATCAGACGTGGTGTATAAATTTATCCTGTTTTTTTTTTTCAAATTGTTTTGTTGGAAATACAGTATTTTTTATTGTTTTATATGAGTGGAATATATAATACATAATACACTATGTACTGTGTTTGTATTACCGTAATGTAATAAACCCTTAGGTTATTTTTCCTGTTATTAAGATTAAATTAATAAATGTAATTACAATGGAACTGAATACTTTTTACCTAACTGCTGATACAAATGTAAAATTTCATGCTGTAAAAACAGTAGCCTATTTACTTTCACTGTAAAAATTACCCAACTTAAATTCGTCACTCTTGTGTAAATCTTATTTTTATTTGTGTGTGCGTGTGTGAGAGTTCTCATTCCATTTAGTAAATACAAATCGTGAATAACTTGTGTTTTTTGTGAAGAATATTTTGTTTCTGATGACAAAAGGTAGAAGACGTAGATTAGAAGGCACCGTCAAGTAATTTATATAATTTTATGAATTAACAGTAGGAAAGGCTGTAGGCCTAGTTTTGTGTCCGTCTATTATAGTTTTATGTCCTGTTTATTGTATTCAAGGGATCCAGTTTTTCACGGCACCTCTAAATACACAACAGCCGAGAAAAACTACAGTATGTAGACATTCACAGACGCTGAAAAACAGTCTGTGTCAGTCTGTGATTTTCCACGTGCAGTTCAAATCGCAGTCGGTTTCGTTTTCGCCGTTAATATGGTTTGCAATTTTCATATACGTTGTTCGGTCGTTCTCAATTTATATTTGTAAGAACGTTATGTGCTGTTTCAATTGAAAAAAATTCGTTTAATTATTGTTATGATAAACATAATAATTTGTTAAATGTCTTTCACACAGTTCACGCATGCTTCTAAAAAACGTTCCATTTTTTTAAAAGTGTAAAAACGTGCGGTAAAAAATTCGACGACCAGTTTGTAGTAGAATAGAAGTTAATTTAACGAGTGAAGACAAGGACAGCAGTGTAGAACACGCGGAGAAGACGGTTAACTAGGATATAGCGTTATTGTCTTCGTTCCGAGAATACGGCAGAGCAGTAAAATCGTGTCAGAGTTAGCCCGTACGGCGCCGTGAGTTCTGTTTATAGGCAATTTGCATGCCTAATTAAGGGCGCTTCGTCACCGGAGAAACCTAGGGGAGTCGCTACTTGACTTCATAACGGGATTACTTTTATTTTTGTTGGTAATTCCCGTTTATATCTGTTCGCGTTTCATATCTGAAATTTTGCTGTCTCTTTTTTTTATTGCCCAGTGATGTGTTCATAACAGCGCAGCCAACACAATGTTCAGTTATCTTTTCTGACGTCTGAAGTCGTCGGGGAAAATGAATGTTCGTGTATCGGTCTTCCATAAATCTTTATGATGTTTGTAAAGCGTTTCAAGAAAGAATCAGATAATATTCATACGGTAGTTTTCAAGTATATCATACCAGCGATTCCCCCCTCCAAAAAAAAAAAACGCTTTTAGAATATTCATCTAAAAAAGAAACTATTAACGATTTTATGCTTTAAAATCTGAAGTTAGAATATAAAACCAGTAGTACAACACTAATATATTTTTATTGAAGCTAATTGTAATTTTAAAACGGATTTCGAACTATTAATCTTTAACTTGTTTGTCAACCACACTGACTTAGAATAAGAAGTAACTTGTAGTAAGTAAGAACTCTAAATACAGTTTCACATTAAACCATAGTATTCCGTATAACATTAAATAAGATTGTCACAAAACTAAATATTAAAATAAATGTTGCTTATCTGATTTCAGTGTTTTCATGTGGAGTATTTTTTATCATATTTTTCAGTGTTGTAGTAATAATATTAAAAACAAAATTCCTCGATTGTGAGTCTAAATATTTATCTTCAGAAGTTCAGTAAATAGTCTTCTGGACCGCTATATTTTCTGTTTCATTGTACTCCATTTCTTCTTTGTATTTTTACATTAGTTTTTATATATTCATACTTGAATATTTATCTTTATTGTATTTTTCGTATATTTTGTTTGATATTAATGTTAAATCAGAATTGTGTATATGTTTTTATTTATTTATTTACTTCCCTTTTAGTATAACCAGATGTTATAGAATTACTTAGGTTTTCACGGCCGGGCTGTTAGGCCGTGGTCTACTTATTGTATTTAAGACAGACGTTTCGGCCCCACCGCGGAGGCCATCTTCAGTGTCAGAAGCGATTAAAAAATTAGCATGTCTATTATAGTCTGTACCTCAGTACTGGGGTGAATTGGCGGACACCTTGCCATTTTTACTTCCATGTTCCATAAGGAAATGGAAGTATGGTGATGGCAAAAAAAATCGTGGTCGAGATTATTGCAGATTCTGATTGTACTACCCTCAAAACATGAAAAAAAGTCATTTTTCGAGAAGTGTGTGTGTGTGTGTGTGTGTGTAGATTTTTTTATGGCAAACGATAACAGCCGCAAATTCAAACAGAATCAATTTTTTTTTTTTGCATACAGCCCTGATTTGTAGAGTACTCAAGACATATTGTTTTTGGTGAAGATCGGTTAAAGGAAAGGGGTAGTTCACCTGCAACATTTTTTTTTAATCAAGGGTAATTTTTTTCTATGGCAAACGATAACAGCCGCAAATTTAAACAGAATCAAATAATGTTTTGCATACAGCCCTAAATTGTAGAGTTCTCAAGACCTATTGTTTTTGGTGGAGATCGGTTAAGGGAAAGGGGTAGTTTAACTGCAACGATTTGTTTTAACAAGGGTATTTTCTATGGCAAACGATAACAGCCGCAAATTCAAACAGAATCAAATAATGTTTTGTACACAGCCCTGAATTGTAGAGTTGTCAAGACGTATTGTTTTTGATGAATATCGGTTTAGGGAAAGGGGTAGTTTACCTGCAACGTTTTATGTTTTAACATGGGTAATTTTTTCTATGACGAATGATAACTGCAGTAAATTCAATCAGAATCAAATAATTTTTTGCATACCTTCCTGAGCTATAGAGAAGTCAATGTCTGTTGATTTTAGTGAAGATCGGTTAAGGGAATGGGGTAGTCAACCTTCAACATTTTATGTTTTAACAACGGTAATTTTTTCTATGACGAACGATAACTGCCGCACATTCAAATAGAATCAAATATTTTTTTGCATACTTTCATCAATTGTAAAAGACTGAAGGCCTGTTGATTTTGGTGAAGGTCAGTTAAGGGAAAGGGGTAGTTTACCTGCCACATTTTATGTTTTAACAAGAGTAATTGTTTCTATGACGATCGATAACTGCCGCACATTTAAACAGAATCAGATAATTTTGTGCATACCTTCCTCAATTGTAGACAGCTCAAGGTCTGTTGATTTTGTTGAAGATCGGTTAAGGGAAAGGGGTAGTTTACCTGCGTCATTTTATGTTGTAAGAAGAGAACTTTTTCATGAAGAACGATAACTGCCGTAAATTCAAACAGAATCAAATAATTTTTTACATACGTATGTGCCTAAGTTGTAGAGGACTCATGGCCTATTGATTTTTGTGAAGATCGGTTAAGGGAAAGGGGTAGTCTACCTGCCACTTTTAATGTTTTAACAAGGGTAATTTTTTCTATGACGAACGATAACTGCCGTAAATTCAAACGTTATCAAATAAGTTTTTGCATACACCCCTAAATTGTAGAGTACTCAAGGCCTGTTGATTTTGGTGAAGATCGGTTACGGGAAAGGGGTAGTTTACCAGCAACATTTTATGTTGTAACAAGAGAATTTTTTCATGACGAACGATAACTGCCGTAAATTCAAACGGAATCAAATATTTTTTTACATATGTGCCTGAGTTGTAGAATACTCAAGGCCTATTGATTTTGGTGAAGATCGGTTACAGGAAAAGGGCAGTTTACCTGAAACATTTTTTGTTGTAACAAGAGTAAAGTACTTAATTTTGATAAATAAAGTATCCTGATAAGAAGATCTTAATAATCCACTGTAGAAACGTAGATGAAATATCTATAAATGAAGAGGGTAGTTGAACGGGCTGGGGTAATTTTCTATAAATGAAAATTATAGTTGAAAGGGGAGGGGATAATTTTTATGTGCACTACGTAATCGGCAACAAAGTAGTAGTATGTTGTTAAAATTCCTTCCCGGGCTGTTTGTCCGTAGTCCAATGTTTTCTGCAAAACCAAAGGTTTCGGCTGTGCCGTCGACTGCCATCATCAGTGAAAATCGAGTGCGATAACGTGTGGTGGTATACGTTAGTGACCACAGTACTGTGTTTAAGGCTGAAGCAATAAGTGGAAAGAAGTAGTTTCTATGGAAACATTTCATTTCGTAAATGATTGTAAATATAAATCTTAGAACATGGAAGTCGTGTATGGTTCTCCATACCGATATTTTAAATCGTTTCTGACACTGAATATGGCCTCCGATGTGGGGCCGAAACATCTGTCGTGAATACAAGCAGTAGGCCACGACACCCCGGAAAATAATAATTTCAACAATAACCAAACGGTTTGGTATCATATTTTGGTATACATCATTGCTACTGCATGGTGGTTATCTGTGTATACACTTGAGGAAGTGCTCCAAAGCCGACATTCAATTTTGTTTGTGGACTATTTCTAAATGTTGAAGTGAAAATACAAAACTGTTTTTGTAGTTGATCTTTACATCACTTAGAGTAATTGTATACAAATGAGAAAAATTACTCAACGATTGAGTGTTGAGAACTTATAACGAAGCACTATTTGGAAGATGTCTGAAATTTTATGAACTCACACACACATTGCATCAACTAGACATCAGGAAATAGGAATATTACTGTTGCACAGATTCGTGGGATTAGAAAGAATACGTTTCTGCGACATTGCACAACCACACAACAGAGAAACGTTTAGGGGTCCTGTGTCGGTTGTGAAGCACTTTCTCTATACCAATTTAACATAGTGTTATTAATTTTTCACCAATTCTTGTAAATTAAGGAAAATATTTATACTTTCCACAATGTGTATTGTGTACTCTTGAACGTGCAAGAAAGTGTTTGAAGTGCGTATTCTGTTTTCCATTACTTATTTGTGTGAAACCATTTTATCTCACTGCCTGAAGTAAAAGTTAAGAAAAAAATGAAGTTAAGAGTGACTTAATACTGACATTATGGGACAGTAAAAATTGTTCAATTGGGAAGTCCAACATTGTTCACAATAAACTGTGTTTAATGCCGTTAGTGTTGTAACTGTAGAAGTTAAATAAGAGTTTAATGCAATTAATTTTGAATATAGGAGTTTCTGCCATAATATACTGATGTTTTTATTTCAGAACAAAGAAAGGGTCCTTGAATTTGTAATTTGTTTGGAAGGTTCACGGCCTGAAAAGTTCGGCAACCGCAGTCGTATACCGCTTATAAAGTGTGATATTAAGAATTGCTGATTACCAATGTGGTTTAAATGCGTATCAGATAAGTCTAATTCGAAGTAATAAAATAAATTGTAACGTTCGAGAGAATTAAGATTTGTAGGAATACATGAAAAACACTTTGCTAAGAACAGATTATATTATCCTCGCTGAAAGAGAAGCTCTTATGGTTTAATAAGCTTTCGTGGAGAAATTTACACTCCGCTTACAAGTATTTCGTGCTGACGAGGTAGTGGATGCTGCGAGATTAAATGTCTGTCTGTAGTTGTTTGTATTGTGTGTGATACCGTAAATGTGAAATCCATTTATAAACGTATCGTTACTAGCACGTTTACAGTGAGCACAAATGAAGGAGTATATAGGAGGTATATTGTAAAAATTGTTCAATTTATTGTTAAATAGATTAATGTAATGTGTACGTTGTAACGTCACAGAACGTTCCATAAAGGAAACCGTTTACATAGCAATTATCATAAGAGGAAAGTGAGGTGAACAGTATCAAACCCAAGTAGTCCTAAAAAATTGTGTAATATTGTCTAATAATTATTACTACTAACATGAAAAACGACCAGACTGTGACTAAGACACAAACCCCATATATATTATTAAAGTGAATAACAGTGAAAAAACCATAAGATACTATAAGAGAGACAAATAATGTCAGAATCGACCAAAATGAAGTCATTAATTATTAACTCTGAATAGAGTATTAAGAACTATTTTTTGTGAATGAATGGACATGATCCATTATTATATTATGTAATGTAAATAAAATAAATGTATTAAATGACTTAAATACATTATTAGAAAGAATCTAAGTTAAAATAAAAATTATATATTTGTTATGACAAAAAATATTAATGTGTTGGATTTGAGACCAAACACTCAGATTTCATGTAAAAATTAATTATTATCAATTTGAAATAAAAACTATATGTAATTGTCAAGCAGACAAAAGTGAACAATTTATCTTAAACAAAGAAAGCTGTCAAATGAATAAAAGTCAGTCAAAATAACCAAAAACAGTATTAACTAAAAACATGTGGTAGGCGTATAATATTGTATGATTTATGGATTTAATGTTGCCAAAATGCAACCAAATTGCATTAGAAAGTTGAAATATAATATAAAGCGACTATACTAATATATTTGACTAACTTTAACATTGTAATAATCGAGCTAGCAAAATATTTACCTATACCATGTATGGCTGGAGCCAATCAACCAGTACAAAAAATAGTCATATCTGGCTAAATATTTACAAAATGTTGACAAGAATAAAATAGAATGGTACAATACTTCAGTATACCTTAAAAACGAACAAACTCAGTTGAAAATAAGATCAATTATGAAAGAATTTAACTTATAAGAGTGAGATTTGTCACACCATGAAAAAGGTCATCTCAAGACCAATCAATATGATGCTATGTTATCCTGTAATAAAAATAATATGTGTAAAGAGTAACCAGGTATCACAAAAGACAGACAATATAATAAACTCTGAGTGTACACTAGTGAAATACTACATATGTTAAAAAAAGAGACTAATTATTGTGTTATAACATTGACAAAAACCTAGGCCATGGACAGGGGCCAGGTAAAATTGTAATTATCTATGTATTATATATGTTAAAATTTGTTTGTTTTGTTATAGGAAGATAGTAATGTTATATGTTCAGATTGTGGAAGAAACATAATAGTTTCACAACAATTTTTGTTCTAAAAAATTGAATTTCAATGACAACAACCCAAGGTGAGAGTTGTATATTGTGTTACTTATTAGAGTTAATTTATTCAGAAACCAATCATAATTAGTATCACTAGATTCAGTTGAAAACAGAGAATCTAAATGTAATAATGGCATACAAATTGTGAGTACTAATGTAAAACTGTTTGATAAATACCAGAGTAATTTTTGAAATATCCTTAGTGTGAAGAATAAGAAATTTGTTCTAAAAGCTTCGACGGAAGTTAAAATTGTTCCATGATGTTCCATTTCGTTTATTCTCGAACAATCTAGAAGGAATTTTTACACAAATATACCGGAAGTCAATGGAAACAATCAGCCTGAATTAGTATAAAAGAGAGACCAAATTCGACCCAAAACACTTGAAACTTGAACTCCAGAACAGATGCATCACCCACGACACTGATCAACGCAGCTAAGGCGAAACCGAGAGGCGAGAAATCGACAAGACCCGAAGAAAGGCTTTTCCCGTACATTGACAAACAGACTGACATAACCTCTACAAGAATCTACGCCAATGTGTTGCTGAAATGAAATAGAGCAGCAACACGGCAAATTTTAATAGAAATCACGCAGCCAGAACGTCAACGGCCCAGGAGGGACCAAAACTTTAAGTAGAGAACCAATTCTGCTGTGTTCGCATAGACAGACTAACTTGACAATAACCCCCTTAACGTAAACAAACAAACACAAAGCCTTTCTCGATACTGCAAGGGAATCAGCGCTGTGGCGGCCAATTTGGGAATCAACGCGGAGCAGCTGTTTTGTAGTGGCGGGGTTTGAACGAGAATCTACTGCCAAACGTTTTCACAAAAAGTGTGGAAATTGTAAATGATCGCAATTTTGACTTAAAATAGATTCAGTGCACACATGAAGAGGCGAGATTGAAAAACTACCCGAGAGGAGTGTCCAGTGCGAGATTAATTAACCATTGGAACGTGAGTTACCAAAATTAAAGTCATTTTTTTACCTGGTTACATTTATCACACAGTTGTACTGCACACGCCACACACACCTTCAAATCACTTAATTTTTCTTGTAAGGCATCTTATTGATATGTCTTGGTAGTTCAAAGGAGTCACGTCCTGAGAGTAAAGATTTTTTCACGTATTAAACTCATGCTTTTCAACTGAGTAAAAAAAATTGAAAATACTAGCCGATACTTGATTGGATATATAAAATTGTCAATGATAATAATAATAATAACTTGTGAATTTTTTTTAGTAACTCTGCAATTGTATAATTTTTTTTATGAATGTTAGTCCTTCAGACGATTTGTTTGTTTTTGAAGAATCATTAAACTTACCTGATTTTTTCAAGCTAAACTGACTTGTTTATATTTTTTCATAGAGCAAGATTTAAAAATTTTAATTTCTTTAATAATCACATTTTATTCTTGGAACAAACGATTCCAAGTGGCGCCCACAAAAAACATAGTATTAAGTTGTGTTACAGGACTACATCACCGCAGAGGATCCAGTCAACAGTAAGTAACAAAAAGTGCGCGGAGGTAACGCCCGACAGCATACAACACGAACAACATTTTTACACTTTACACTCACTTTATTTTTTTGTTATAACGTATATTGATTTTACTTCCATGTTAAGTAAAGAAATGGAAGTATGGTGATCGCGAAAAAAAATCTTGTTCGAGATAAGGGCAGATTCTGCTTGTACTACCCTCAAAACATGAAGAAAAGTCATTTTCCGAAAAGTGTCTGTGTAGATTTTTTCTATGGCGAACGATAACTGGCGCAAAATCAAACAGAATCAAATAATTTTTTGCATATGTGCCCGAGTTGTAGAGGACTGAAGACCTATTGATTTTGGTGAAGATCGGTAGTTTACCTGCAACTTTTTACGTTTTAACAAGCGTAAAGTACTTAATTTTGATAAATAAATAATCCTGAAAAGAAGGTCATAATAATCCACAGTAGAAAGGTAGATGAAATATCTACAAATGAAAAGGGTAGTTGAAGGTTTATGGCGTAATTTTATGTATTGATGTTATAAATTTATTCCTCCGAAAACTTTAAAATCGGTATGGAGAACCATACATGACTTCCATGTTCTAAGATTTATATTTAAAATAATTTACTTGAATTCGGTTCGATAATTTCTAAAAAAATATCCCCCATCTAGTAAATAGTTTTATGTTTGACAAATTGAAATGAAATATTACCGTAGAAACCACTACTTTGTTGCCGATAACGTATAATAAATTACACATAGGCCTATAATACGTATAAATAAATTATCCCCTCCCCCTTCAAATACCCTTTTCATTTACAGATATTTCATCTACCTTTCTACAGTGGGTTATTATGACCTTCTTTTCAGGGTTATTTGACTCTGTTTGAATTTGCAACAGTTATTGTTCGCCATAGAAAAAAAGACATGACACGTGCAGAATTTTACGTTTGTGTCAATAATATATATTTGACAAAAAGCAGAGCTAGATATGGTGACAAAACATCAAATAAGTGGGTGCTTGAGTTCTGAAGAAATGACGTATCAGCTAAAATGGTGCCCCGATGTGAGGTGGGTGAAGACTATCCTCAACCTTCGTAAGGAAGGACTGTACTTTTGGATGAAATGTTTGTAGGTCGAACGAAGAGCTGGCCAATGGGAGCTATGATCTGATTCCTGTAATGAAATTGAACTCTCGCTGCGAGTTATCGGCCGAGGGTGAATGATGTCTATAGTGTTTTCAAGGTCTTTCCTGTCAATAGTATACTAGTCATTTCGAGTCTTTCTTTCTTCCCATTCGTCTTCTGATTTCCTAAACGACGATTCTGTTCACCCGTATAATTATAAATTTCTCAGCAAAACATTTCTTCCTTAATATGTTTGTGTCTTCTCTTTAACACCCACCATTCTGATATATGTCATAACGCTATATTCCACACAGGCTAGTAAATAACTAGCCATCAGGGAGGTCAAAATACTTTCCAGGAGGGGCAAACAATTTTCCAGAGGAGAAAAATATTTATATATTTTTCATACATACACACATGCAGATATTAGTTTGTAATTCTTATCTCATAATAGAAATAAGTACACAGATTGTATTAATTTATTTAAACATTTATTGCTTCAAAATATGCATAAAATTAATGGTTTGTAAAAGTTAATGTTTGATCTCCATTAAGTAGTGCTCAAGTTTCCAAAGTTTTAATATTATTATGTCCGTAATCAAAACATCAGAGCAGGTTTTAGTGTGTATGAAGGTACACCGTGGAAAAAAAATTCAACATTACCTATGGAGCGTTGCTCAGGGTAAAGCTGTGAATCTACAGTGTACGTTTCACAGAACAAACACGCGGAAAAGAAGGATCGCTCCGAAGTCTCTCATGGACCCTGAGCATCTTGCAGAGGGTTCACTCCCTAAAGACGAAAAGTCTGTCTATGAACCGTTCCTCTGTAAACACGTGCAGTTACACTGGCCAGCGATCCACAGGAAGCAAATCTCGGTCCACGCTGGACACCTTTTCGGCTTGTACGCATGTGTTGTATGGGTTCCGGCACTTTCCATTTAAAAAGCTTGCAAACGCAAGAAAATAAACGTGAGTGAGTCCAGAAATAATGGGTATTGTGTGACCGTGTGTGTGTCCTGCCTGCCTTTTTATTGCAGTAATCACAATAATAAAACTTTGGAAACGTAAACATTACATAATTGAGATATGATTGCCTGCCAGGAACGATATATTTTCACTCATACATGATTTAAATGAAAATGAAAAAGTTATAATTTTATTGCCTGGCTACAAAATTATTTTATTTTTAACAATTACCATTGTTTGAAAAAGTTTAAATGAATTTTCAAGTACTGTACTCTTGTTAAAACGTAAAACGTCCCAAGTAAACTTCCCCTTCCACTTAACAGATCTCCACCAAAAATAGGTCTCGAGTCCTCTACAACTCGGGCACATATGCAAAAAATTATGTGATTCTGTTTGAATTTGTGGCAATTATCGTACGCCATAGAAAAAATTACTCTTATTAAAACATAAAACGTTGCAGGTAAGCTACCCCTTCCCCTTAACAGATCTTCACTGAAATCAGTAGGTCTTGTCCTCTACAACTCGGTCACATATGGAAAAAATGATTTGATTCTGTTGAATTTGGGGGAGTTATCGTTCGCCATAGAAAAAATTCTGCACACACACACACACACACACACACACACACACACACTTTTCGGAAATGACTTTTCTTCATGTTTTGAGAGTAGTACAATCAGAATCTGCCCTTATCTCGAACACGATTTTTTTCGCCATTGCCATACTTTCATTTCCTTATGGAACATGGAAGTAAAAAAATTCAATAAAATATTAACAATTGGTAGCGTTTCATGTAAACAAAATATCGTAACCACGGATACGTAAACAAAATAATTTTTCATTTTCAGAAATTCACAAATTACAAACGCTGGGCGGTATTCGCTTTCTTTCGCGTTGTTTAAATAAAAGATAATTTAATCAAATTAATTCTTTATTTTTAAAATATTAACAGCTGTGTACATTTCGTGTTTTGATTATCTTTCTCAGCGTTTTTACCAAAAGCGTGCTGGTATATTTAGTTTCGTTCTGAGTGTACATATTAAAAATAATTTTATAATAAATTAGAACATGGAAGTCATGTATGATTCTCCATACCAATTTTTTATTTTTTGATGACGTTTCTACGTGCTTAAGGGGTTGTATATTAAGAATTATTTTCTAGTATTTTATGTAAGTTGAAAAAGAGACGTTGAAGTGCGACGTTAAGAACGTCATAAGTTTCGTAATGAACGTTGATCCAATTCCTTAGTTCGTTTAAATATCAAGTACAGACATTTGGCATTATCAGTTTTTGCAGCGCTCTTGTTCATTGTTCAAACTTTGTTGATTGGTTCTGTCGGTAAACACATGACTGCTGTTGGCATATTATTCAGTCGTTGGCGCTTTTAGAACAAGTTTGTTTCACATATGTACTTTTAAGGCTTTCAAAGCTGTAATTGTTTGTACACAACGCCACATCCCAATTTCGTAAACAGACCGTGGTATGCCATACTGTTTGTAACCTTTAATGTTACTACTAACACTACAGTAATAAATATTAAATTACAAAAAATTGGCTTAACTAATAACATTGTAGGTATCGTTGTATACGTTTTCCCAGTAGGTTGTGATTAAACTATTACTTTTTAGAAACAGTTCGAATAACATATCTGGAGTATACGTCAATATATCACAAAAATTTTGTTTTACACAAATTTATGTTATCAGTAGACCAAGTATTTTGTAATAGTATGCTCCCTGAGTTGCAGAACTCGTCACTATTTTGAACGAAGTACATTTATTGTTAGGCGTATAAATTTCGATATTAGATAATTTTTCAACTATAAGAAGAATCACAAAAATCACGATTACTCTGCTTTTTCTTTAGTGATCTAACAATTTTAAAGCAAACAATTATACAATAAACACTAAAAATTTGAAACATTCCGATTTGGGTTACAATTCCTTTTAGTCTGACCTCCTACTGTATATTCAAGTTTTTAAAAATTTCCAAAACTCAACACTGCATTCAAATGTTAGTTAAAATTCTCTTTAATTTGATATAAGTTACCACACGAATTTTCAGATTTCATCAAAATTTCCACCCACTTTTTGAGCCTGACGTCCAAAAAACTTAAAGTTTTATGAACATTTTATTCACATTGTAATTTAAAACTACTTTTAAGTTGATACCCCTATTGGTTTTGCGATTTTTTTTACAATTTTGACCCCTCACATTTTTGGCTCCTGTCTGTCTTACTTTTGGGGGAATCAAGTTCAAAACATAAGAGTTCTGTAGATTAAAAGTATGGGCAAGCATGCTGAGTTTTACGAAAATCGGTTGATGCGTTTAAAAGTTATTGTGAGACATATCCCAAACAAATAAGACATGCAGCCTGACGGTCGAGTTAAAACTGAGAATTCGCTTCGCTCGATCAATAAAGTATTTTGTAGTGTACTATAATTGATGTTGATGATTACAAGGAAAAATTAAAAATTGACACAAACGTATTTATTTTATAAATATACAGTTGTATTTATTTTTGTGGTAATACAGTGAAGTATTTATCCTTGTAACAACTGTTGTAATAATTCTTCGTCGTGAGGTACTCGTAGCAGTAACGTTATAAGTTTAAATTCGTTTTGTACAAAAATTACTTAGGTGTAAAATTTAGCGTGCTCTTGCGGTAGTAGGGAGTTAACCGAATCCACAAACAGGTTTACGTAGGGGGCACCAAAAGTCACATCAATCTAAGCAGTAAATTGTATTTGTTTTCCTTTCTCGCTCTTTTTTGATTATTTGCTACGTTCGTTGTTTTTGTTGACAGAATGAAGAAAATGAAGTTGATCGATTGAAAGGGAATTTTTTATCTCGGAAAATGTTTCGTTCTTTCAAAGTCAAATAAGAATGACTGCGTGTTTTTCTCTGTTAGTAAAATTGTACTGGAAGTAGAATCTGTAAAGAAGTAAGAGAACTGATAATCTTTTAAAAATAATTGCAGTTTATAATGTAGAGTAAAATTTAACATTGGAAGATTGTGATTATTATTGTTATGAAATAAAAAAATCACTGAGGAATATTACTCATGACTAAAATATTATGGTGTGTGTGTGTGTGTGGGGGGGGGCGCTTGTTCGTGTCCGATGAAGTGTGTCGTGTTCTGAGATTAAATAATTGATTGTACACACTTATTGTATTCTATGTGAAAAATAAATACCTTTGTCATACTTAGGTGTCGCATCGTAATTGACATACAGTAACACTGACCTGTTGTCGAGTTTAGACATCCGCCAAGAATTAGCGGTTAGATCAGTTCTAATATACGCCGTACAGAAATCTAGCTATCTTTTCGCATTTTGTATTATTATTAAAATTAGTTGAATTGTTTCGTCATCTTAAAATAGTTAGAACAAAACAATACCCTTTTTCCCCTGTCTTTGAGAGAAATCTCAGTTTATAAAATCTACCAGATGAAAACGCGTTGTCCCATCATTGTAAGATTTTAACCAGTTTTCGCTGTGGCCGTTCTGAGTAAGTAAAATCTTGTTTTATCATTCTTGTAAATCAAGTTTTCCTTACCACGGATAATTCAGATGTAGTCAGACTTGGCGTCGTTTTAATTGTCTTCGTCTCTGCATTTATACGAAATTGTTTTCAAAAACATACAAGGACGTACAAATTTTATATAGCGTTTTATTTAATAGCTAAATGTTGCGCGCCGAGGAATGAAAGGTCCCAGTTTTCATCGCTTACCATTAAAGTCGGTACTATCGACTTCGATTTTAGTCTCAGTGTCATACTGAAAGTCCTTGAAATCATACTATTATCTACAGAGGCGTAACTAGGAGCTGCTCCTGGGAGGGGGAGGAATGAGACTAGCTTAATGTTCGACTGTCGGTTTTTCTCAGGTCAAACGAGAAATTCTGGGTTCTTAACATACAATTTTATAAATTATTTGCGTCTCAAATGTTTTGAGTAAAAACAAAGTGAACAATAAGGGTTGAGAAAAAAATGGAAGAACGCAGTTTTGATTAACTGTTATTCAAATTAAAGGTAATAAATTTCCATGTCATTAAGAAACACTTTAAATTTAAATTTGTGTTCTGAACAAGCTTGTGAAATGAGGCTTCCTGTAGATGTTTTAAAAAACTCACGTTTATTACTCCTTCGCTCTTTAACTTAAGGATGTTGTCCCAAGAATGTTTTAAGCAACTTATAGTTCGTGTTAAATTCCGTTATTTTTAGTCTAAAATCCAGCAGTAACGTAATCTCATTTTTCTGAATTTAAAGTCAAGAAACCGCTAGTTTGCCTCCTGTAAGAGGAAGTGTGACTGGACGAAAAAGATAAATGTGGATTCATAGGCTCTGCTTTCGTTTCCTTACCCTTGTTTAATTGTAAGTACATTATTTTTTATGTAAAATCCAGAAATAAAATTTCTCATTTTCCCGAATTTAGGTGAAGAAACTGTTAGTTTGCCTGTGCAAAGACGGTTCAAATTATAGATATATTAGACTAGAGGAGTCACGACGTAGACAGCCCTGTTAGGGGAAGTGTATCTGGAGAAAATAAAATAAAGGAAGGTTAATAGGTTGTGCCTTAGTTTTCTGGCGCGTGCCAAATTTTTGTTTTTAGTGCTGCAAATACGTACGTTATTTATCAAGTAATGAGTGATTGTCGTTATAAAGTAATCTCGAACTTTATTTTATTAATTGTCGAATACTGTAATTCTTTTATTTCACAGTTATTTCTAAGCCTTATTTTAACACGCCCAACTGGCTTAGAAACAGGCCTACATTAAGAGATTATGGAATTTCGCTGAAATTTTTAATAGCTATGGGTTGGTATTAATCCGTCTGATCCCCCCCCCCCCGTAGTACACCACACAATGTCGATGTGTGACTAAATCGTATCACCACCGAACACGTTGATTATTATGGAGAAGCTGAGATAACGACGTTTGAAAGGAACAGTAATGAATCTATAATAATTCTAATCAGATCGGGTATTGCCACGTGTCATATTAAATATCTGTAAACCTTCTTGAAGTTGTACGTACTCACAAGCTGCATCTGTGCACATGAAAAACGACCGGAATATTAGTCGACGTCGATGTTGACTTGGAAGTGAGTCACTCTACTGTACACACTTGGCGACTACTTGTTTACACCCCTTCATTCCCAAACAAGCGAGATTGGCGTGAATTGCTGTCTGTTACAGTAGCAGTTGCTTATACGCAGAAATTAAAGACTGCTAAAATTAAGTACTCGTATCTTACAAATCACGAGATTTAAATTATTTATGATAATATATTTATAAATTAACTCAGTTTTAAATCATACATATTTCGAAATTTGCCTTGTGGATAATAAATATAATGTGTGATGTTTTGTAGACACAGAATAATTTTCAGACGGAGAGAAGAGTACGACATATCCCTGATACGATTGTGCAGTCAAAACCTCTTTACGCTCAGCGGTGATTGTGATCTGCCGTTCACAGTTTAAATCGTTGTGATGTACAAAAGCCCGTTCCATAGTCGGTGTGTAGTAATTGCGGTTAACATTGTTAACGAAATAACCGCAGCTATACAGGTTACTACTGGTTACTGATTAAAGCATATTCAGGTTCTCCAGGCATGCACGTGTTAAAACAATATCGTTAAGTGGTGAGTCTTACGTCAGCGACTGTGTGGGAGGTGTATTTTGGTCAGCGGCGGATGATTGATTTAACGGGTTCGTGTTCCGAGCAACCTCAAGAAACCTGTTTAAAACGCCGCCCACACTTTTGAAAGCTTTTGCGATTTCAGTCTGTTTTTATTTATTATCGTTGAAGTTATTCTTGTAACGTCAGAATCTGGAAATTATTTTTATAGGCGTTCGGTACAAGTCTATTTTCGTATATAGCTTTCTACACGTTGTGTTAAAAGTATTTGCTCACGCCTAAAAAAGGTGTACTGCACACACACGTTCTCTCAAGAGAATGACTCAAAACAAAAACATTAAAATTTACTCTTCTTATGAGTTAGAAAATATTATTATTACATCTTGCATACGCTGTATATCTCTAGCTGTAGTCGGAAGGTTTTGTATATAATATTATTACTGTTGAAATAATAATAAAACACAAGAGTGAAAATGTCTGTTTCCATTTGTGCCTGCGTAAAATTGTGAAGACGAACAGTGAGCATGTAGAGAACCCTCTTTCGTTGTTAGGTATTTCAACCTCCACTCGCAGCGTCTGAAGGACGAGTCTAGGATCGAAACGTCAAGCTTAAACAATGTTAAAATGGAGGCTGTCAGGGAAGGAGACCCTCTTTCGTTGTGAGGTTTAGGTCTTCCAACCGCTACTCGCAGCTTCTGAAGGCGCCTCCAGATTGTAGAGTTGGAACGTCATGCTTAAAGAAAATATTATGATGGAAGCAGACAGGGAAAATTCAGATGAAAATCACCCGTCAATTAGGGGTTTTGAAGAGACATGCGGCATCTCTTGTTGTTGTACACTCGTGCTCTTGTTTACAAAATTAAGTCCAAATCAAACAGCCGTTAAGGAAGGAATAGAATAGTTCACGAAAAATGTTAAGACATATTAGTGACCGCTTTGATGTGGGGTTTATTAAGATCAGGATCAGCTGTTTGTAGTCGTTGCCAAAAACGATTAGAAATAATGACAGAAAAAGAACAGACGACATAACCGACGACGGTTGAATTCTTGGCACCGTTTACAGATTAATCGTTGTAGATTCGTTTTGTTCCGCTTTCTTTGTTTTTGCATGACAATTAAACTTGTTACGAAACAACGAACGGTAAGCGAAAACAGTCAGATCAACGTGTTTTAGATAACGTTTTTAAAATCACTTAGGCCTAATTGTTTTGAATATCCGAAGATTCTTTTAATGTTTATATGACCTTATCAAACTATGTATTATACTCTATGTGCTTATAATACATAATATAGACCAATATGTTACATAATAACCAAATAAAAATATAATTATATCTATGCTATTCTTATATATACGAGATTCACTTAGCGTTATCAGCTCATTGTTATATTTGTAAACTCTGTTGTTTTTAGTTTGTTGAGTATGTGTCCGAGCGTGTGCGCGCGCGCACACACATGTACGTTTCAACGTTTTATTATAATAAAATTATTCTGCTATTCGTTGTACCTGTTACTTTCCGGAATATTTTTAGTGTAAAATAAGCATAAAAGTAAGAAAGTAAGCATATCGTGAATAGTTTGTAAACATTTGGGACTGTTTATTCTTATTTCTGTTACCAATGAAAATTTCCGCTAGCGAAACAAGTAAATGCTTACGTGAGTATAAGGTTACATTATTCGACATTTTTACGTCGTCAGTAAAACTGGCGCCCAACGAGGCCGCGACCTTAGCAAAACAATGGACCTATCGGACAGAGGTTCCTCGGGCGCCAGTGACGCCCCGTTATTATTGTTGTCGCAGAAAACAGCTCTCATTTTTTTTTTTTTTTTTTTGCCAGACAATTTCCGATGAAACATATTCTGGTACACGTATGTGAATGCTATGTGATTATTGTTTCATAAGCATCATCAACATTTTCAGCTGTGTTAATTTTGTTGTTAGTAGCCTATATTATTTTTAAGATTATAAAATAGTGGTGTGTGTGTGTGTGTGTGTGTGTGTGTGTGTGTGTGTGTGTGTGTGTGTGTGTAATATTCAAATTAATAATTAATGTTTGTTTAATTATTTGTTTTAATATTTTTGTATAATAAAATGTTAATAATTAATAATACTTTATTTTATAACTGTTTGTGCAGTAAAAAAACTTCCGTTACAAAAACGTAATCCAAACAAGTAAACAATTTTTTTAGTATTAAGGACAGATTAAGGACAGTTTAAAAGTGCAATCAGTACAGTATTTTTTACTTTGCGCGCGTGTGTGTGTGTGAGAGACAATTGAGTATAAATAGTGTATGTTTTCCTCATAAATGTACGATATTATAATGATAATGATACGTAGACCGCGACTGTTTACGTCTGTAACCTTTGTGTGTGCGTGCGCGCGCGCGCGTGTGTGTGTGATAGTTTCTTTCAGTTGCCTCTTTTAGTGAACATCAATCAATTATTATCATTTTCCTCGCTCCAATTCCACGCATTATAGAATCGTGCGGTAAGTAAATACGCATTTACTCCGTGTGGAAAACAAATACTGATTGCGATAACCGCGTTCGCGTCCGTGTGTTTGCGATGCGAACCTAAGCGAAAGCCACACTAGCGTGAACATCGACAACGAGCAGACAACCGTCCGATGAACTTTGTTTCAAGAGTGAGGTCACAACGACTTGGGTTTTTACTTTTCCGACGGCGGCGTTGGATTCCGACGCTGTGGTTACCGAACGCACTGTTTTTAACCGTTCATAAACACAATTTTTTCTAAAACGTTCATTTAAGAAAAAATAAAGTGTAATGCTCATGAAATGATAAATCTTTGCTTGTGGAAATAAGTCTTTTCTTGTTCCAAATATACGTACATGTGTTGCAAAAAAGAAAACTTGCCACTTATTATTTTAAACCAATTAGCCTACAACTTCTAATTAATGCACGTAACTGGTCGGTTCCTGTTTTCTTTTCCTTATTCTTCCGACTTATCAGTTTTTAATTTGCCCAATCAATTATGTTTACTCTGTAGTCAGTTCTGTCATTTTCACATATTTAATTACTTCTGGCGTAATTTAGTGAGTAGCAAAGATCTTAGTGAATCGCCCTTCCCGATACAATCTCTGTCGATTTATTTGATTTGATTTTTTTCGTGTCATTGGTGTAGAAATTATTGTTTGCTTTATTTCATCCTGCGCACAAATTTTCCAGAACATTTTTAGTCTCAGTGCAGTAAAAGTTTTCTTTGGAACCAGTGACATTTTTATACTTGTTTATTCATAATAGTTGTACATTTTCAATTTTATTTTCCTTTGTATTTAATGTTTCGCGATTAATCAAATAACTCTTTTTCATCACTTTTTCAGAACTGCGCTTTGGCTGCTTATTACTCTTGATGGTATCCAGCATTCACAGGCTGCGGGCTGAGAAATGCACCGGGACCTCTAGATTATAGCAGTCAAGCGCCCAATCCACTGTCCGGAAGTCGAGAATAGTTAGTCCAACAACCGAACAGCAGTCATAAAATTTCCAGTACATTTATGTAGTGATATTTCGTTTAAGCATATCCCGTAACTGATTTCTGATCTCTACACAGCTGTAGTCACGATAAAAAATAAGAAACGTGCTTTTTACCACCGGTAATGACTGTATATTTTCATTCTGTTCTTGTTTAAGACGTTACTCCGACGTTTTTTTTATTTAGTTTGAAGTTAAAAATGTATTTCTTTTTTCTCAGTATACGATTTCTGCTTTTACAATACGAATGCGTTGAATAGCTCATTGTCAACTTATTCGCGTTAACTTCGACCAATCAGAATCCATTTATTTGTGTATATTTACTCTTACCTCTTGGTACGTGAAATGTAATCTGTTTTTTTTTTCACAATCGCGTGCCCGTTTTTCATTAAATGCGTATAAAGTGTTTAGTATTTCGCAGACAGTATTTTTAACAATTTTCAAAGTGATCTTAAGCAGATTAGGCCTGGGTGCGCAAGCCGTAAAGTTTAGGTTTAATAATGTTAAACGACAGCCAAGACTACAAAATTTGGCTGTTTTCGATTTATTAGAAACTAACGACATCCGTACGCTTCGCTGCACGTGCCAGTCCCAGCGAGTTTTGTAGAAAAACTACTACATATTGCAACAAATCAAATTTTATTATACTAATAAGGATATAGTGAGTGTGTAAAAATCACAAACAAGTCTATTATGGAGGAGATGAAAAATTATTTATTATATACAGGTACATAAATATAGTTTTTAAAGATGTATATTGTTTTTTTAAATTGTCATGTATTGATAATAGAATTAATTGTTTGTATCGTTCGATAATATAAATCGATTTTACTTGGTTTCTGCAACGTCCTCCTTGATTCGTCGCTCCGTCCTGGTGTCTTCTTCTACGGCAGGCGGCTCCAACCGCGATATTTCACTGAGTTTCGTTGTTATGTTTGACTGCTAACATTAATTAGTTTCTTCATAAATTGTTCACTCACAATGATTATAAATTTCACTCGTACAGTTTATTATTAATTTATATCTTATATTTTCTTAACCTCAGGATTAATCTGGGTATTACTTAATGTGGTGCGTTTAATGTACACCTTCCACGATATCTTGAAGTGTCTTTAAATTCTCTAAGCGGATATCTTAACTTACACGAAACAGCCCTGTATTATATTTTAAATTTTATTTAAATATTTTACCCACTCGGTTCTTAACGCAAAACTTCGTTAAGAATTTCCAAGGTTTATTTTATATACGATATTTCTACGTTCGTAAGAGAACAACTCTCTTCACCGGGCACAACTTCCCCTTGCAACTTCTACAGACAGACTGTGTCCATCCTAGCTCTACAACGTATGAATCTCACTGAATTTAGTGTATTCTGATAGGCTAAGCCCAAGTCACATGATTGATGGAACAAAAAGATATACAAATTTCATGAAAAACTTTGTATAATTTAGCATATCCTGCATGGAAATTATCTACAAATTTTATTACCCTATCATTGATAAGAGTTACAATTTATTTTTTCTTTACTTAAAAACCCATATTTCTAAAATAGTTATGAACCTCAGAGTAAACACAAATTGAAGCTATTTACCTAAATAATTCCTTGTCAAAGTTTCATGTAAATCGGTTAACTACCACTGAAGCTATAGCGATCACAAATTATCACACGCGCACAAATTCACACAAAAATACATGACAATATAGAACATCTTTTTATGAAGAGTTTGGTATATCCTACATGCTTATCCATTTCTAAATACAAAACTTACGACCGCAAGACAAAATATTACATAAAACAAATTTAAACAAGAAAATGCTCGTCATCCATGTGCTCTGATATAAACAACATATCTTATCATCCTGTGTTCTGTTGCAATATACTACTGTTATAAAGATTAAACTGCTATTAACCGTCTAAAAATAAACGGTTAACAAGCGTGAAATGAATAGTCCAGTTAATAGAAAAATCTTAAAAGACAAAACATAGATATTACAGATATACAGAGAACGGAAATGATTCGGAAAATTAGAATAGAATACGCAGAATTTTGTAATTGTCGAAACGAAAAGGAGGATTTTATTAAAACAAAAACAAAAATTTGGAATTCTCTCTAAATTTCACTCGCTGATATCATAAAGCTGTCTCTTGTTGAACGAAAGTTTGTTCTCGCATGCCAGAAGTTTCACTACACGCAAATTTCATTGCACGGAACCAACTGTTTCAAGTCTCTGTTCTTTCAAACTTTTAAGATTTATCGGTGCATATTTACGTCTAGACCATCCTCAAACTTCAAGGAACACGGCGGTGAAAGAATTTTTTTAAATCGGATCAGTAGTTTCTGATATTAGCCCGGACAGTGAAACATACAAACAAACTTTACCTCTTTATAATAGTAGTATAAATTAATTGGGAGTAAAATTGAAAACATAGAACTTTTTGTGAAAATCGAAAGTTTCTGTGCAGTAACTTTGTCTTGACTTTGCAAGCCCCACCAGTGGGCGGAGGACGAGCAGGTAAGTCGGTTCATTAGTGCGTTTATCGTATCATTAATTGAGTCGCAAATTAAATTAGAGGGTGGACGGTGTGAAATGGGCCACACAAGTGACGAAAGCCGCGTAGGTAACTCGTAATTAATGTCCAGCGTACACGGTGTTGTTTCGGACGGAAGGCAAATACTGGCGCGTCCGGACCCGGCTTATGTTTCCACGTTTGGGGCAATATCTCGTCTGTCAGTGATGCGTGTAGCTTGTTTTCTAGACAGTTTCCCGACTCGTGTACTACCGTTATGATTAGTATGTGAAAACTATGGTTTTCTTGCGCTTTATCCGTGAAAGAAAGTTTCGTTTAACACGCTAAACTAATAACAGACGTGCTCTATGGAAAACGAGATGACCTCAGGGATGTATTTGGATGAGTTTTATTCCGAGGACTTTTCATCAAAAACTTCATTATCGTTTTGCTACTTACGTAACGTTTATTTTTACTTCCATATTCCTTAAGGAAATGGAAGTATGGTGATGGCAAAAAAAAATCGCGTTCGAGATTATTGCAGATTCTGATTGTACTACACTCAAAACATGAAAAAAGTCGTTTTTCGAAAAGTGTCTGTGTGTCTGTCTGTTTGTAGATTTTTTTTCTATGGCAAACGATAACAGCCGCAAATTCAAACAGAATCAAATAATTTTTTGCATACAGCCCTGATTTGTAGAGTACTCACGACCTATTGTTTTTGGTGAAGATCGGTTGAGGGAAAGGGGTAGTTTACCTGCAACGGTTTTTTTTATCAAGGGTAATTTTTTTTTGGCAAACGATAACAGCCGCAAATTCAAACAGAATCAAATAATGTTTCGCATACAGCCCTGAATTATGGAGTTCTCAAGACGTATTGTTTTTGGTGAAGATCGGTTAAGGGAAAGAGGTAGTTTACCTGCAACGTTTTATGTTTTAACAAGGGTATTTTCTATGGCAAACGATAACAGCCGCAAATTCAAACAGAATCAAATAATTTTTTGCATACACCCCTAAATTGTAGAGTTCTCAAGACCTATTGTTTTTGGTGAAGATCGGTTAAGGGAAAGGGGTAGTTTACCTGCAACGTTTTATGTTTTAACAAGGGTATTTTCTATGGCAAATGATAACAGCCGCAAATTCAAACAGAATCAAATAATTTTATGCATGCAACTCTGAATTGTAGAGTTTTCGAGACCTATTGTTTTTGGTGAAGATCGGTTAAGGGAAAGGGGTAGTTTACCAGCAACGTTTTACGTTTTAACAAGGGTAATTTTTTGCATACATCACTGATTTGTAGAGAACTCAAGGCCTTTTGATTTTGGTGAAGATCGGTTGAGGGGAAGGGGTAGTTTACCTGCAACCTTTTACGTTTTAACAAGAGTAAAGTACTTGAAAATTCATTTAAACTTTTTCAAACAATGATAATTGTTAAAAATAAAATAGTTTTGTTGCCAGGCAATAAAATTATAATTTTTTCATTTTAATGTAAATCATGTATGAGAGAAAATATATAGTTCGTGGCAGGCAAGCATATCTCAGTTATGTAATGTTTACGTTTCCATTTTATTATTATGACTACCGCAATAAAAAGGCAGGGAAGACACGCACACACACATACACACACACACACAATTCTCGTTATTTCTGACCTCATTCATGTTTATTTTCTTACATTTGCACGCTTTTTAAATGGAAAGTGCCGAAACCCATACCAACATAACGCGTGCAAGCCGAAAAAGTGTCCAGCGTGGATAGCGATTTGCTTCCTGTGGATCGCTGGGCAGTGTAACTGCACGTGTTTACAGAGGAACGATTCATAGACAGACTTTTCGTCTTTAGGGAATGAACCCTCTGCAAGATGCTGAGGGTCCATGAGTGACTTCGGAGCGCTCCTTCTTTTCCGCGTGTTTGTTCTGTGAAACGTACACTGTAGATTCGCAGCTTTACTCTAAGCAACGCTCAATAGGAAATGTTGAAAATTTTTGTCCACGGTGTACCCTCATACACACTAAACCTGCTCTGATGTTTTAATTACGGAAATCATAATATTAAAACTTTGGAAACTTGAGCACTACTTAATGGAGATCAAACATTAACTTATACAAGCCATTAATTTTATGCATATTTTTTATATATATGTGTACAACGTTATCGGCAACAAAGAAGTAGTTTTTGTTAAAATGCCTTCCCGGGATGTTTGGCCGTAGTCCAATGTTTTCTACAAAACCAGACGTTTCGGCAATGCCATCGACTTCCATCATCAGTGAAAATCGAGTGCGATAACGTGGTGTAGTATACGTTAGTGACCACGGTACTTTGGTAAGGCTGAAGCAGTAAGTAGAAAGAAGTAGTTTCTATGGTAAAATTTCATTTCGAAAATGATTTTAAATATAAATCTTAGAATATGGAAGTCATGTATGGTTCTCCATACCGATATTTTTAAATTATAATTGTACTAACGTATAGATAATATTCTATATTTAATATAAAGTGTTTTAAAATATAGGTATTAGTAAGCTAAATAACAAATAAATAATCAGTGCACGTTTTTACGTTATGTATAAGTAAAAAAATTCAACTGTCTATTCCGAATAGAAATTTTTATTGTGGAAATTTTGTCCTTCCTGTTTTCCGTGGAAATAACCGTTTTTTTTTTAGTATGGCCTACCTTTTTTCTCACAGTGTTTTTGGAAACAGAACAATTACAGTATTATTTGAGATACTGACTTTGAAATGTGAGTCTGTTGAAGATAATGTTAGCGTTTTCACTACTGATGTTGGCTGCTTGAATTCGAGGTAAGAACATCCAGTCTTGGTTTACATTTGCGAATACAGCCGTAAAATTCATGCGGCCACTGTAAGCCATTGAAAAACATCTCGACATGAGTTATTAACTTTGTTGGATTGTTGATAGAGTTGGGAGAAAAAAATGTAATTGCTCTTCGACTTGTTATGTAGAAATCATGTCCAAAAAGCGTCCACTCTTTGGCCTCTATTACACTAGGCAACTGATTGCAGAAAAGGTTGTGCGGCATTGTTTAAATGAGAGCTATTACAGTTAAAGACCATGTAACCGATTGCAAGAAAATTGCAAGCCATGGAAGTGCTCGTGCAACTATGTGGCTAAGTTTCAACTAAGTTTCACCCGCTGGATGTGGGGCATTTATTCAAATGTAGCCTATTATACTGTGCAACTGACTGCATGCAACTCGTCTGCGCGCGCATTCTGCGGACAACGAAAAAATTGCATGACCGAAACAACGTATACAATTTTTTACAAAATCTCTTAACATCTCGAAAACACGAAAAAGAGGATTTTATTGAAACAAAAACCAAAATACAATTTGGAATTTTCTCTAATAGCCGAGTAAGACTATCGAAAAAAAGGAGCATCTATTGAGCTGTTTTTTTTTTAAATGATAGGTTTAAAACGATAGCTCGTACTTGCCAGAGCATTACGTGCTACGCGGCCATTCGCAGTGTACAAGCGCAAAAAAAAAGGCTTGGCGGCGCATGTGTATACTCGATTCAGCCCGCGCGGCCATTCGCTGTGTAAAAGCGCAAAAAAAGGTAAAAATTATTATTTGGACGCTATGAAATAACAAACTTTTTTCACTAGCTGACAGACCACGAAAATACGAGTATTTAAAAAATCGGGCAGTCGTGGGACTGGCGACAGAAGTGTTAACTTAAATAACATTTTCTGGCATCCAGACCGGTCGAACTCCCGCGCTAGTACTTTGTCAGAGACCTCCCCGGGGTACGGAAGGTTCTCCGAAACCCGGGAAAGCCGTCGACATGTTGGGGAGGAGCTGGGACTCTGGCCCGGCCGTTTTTCGCGAGATCCGGACTAAGACTCCTCGGGTTCCATGGACGGACTCCAGGGAAAGCCCGTCGGACGACTCCCGCGCTATTCCCTACGCGGCAGGCTTCCCCCAGTATGCCGGGACACCGCCTGCTTTTTCCGGCATCCAGGCCGGTAGAACTCCCGCTCTAGTACTTTGTCAGAGACCTCCTCGGGGTACGGAAGATTATCCGAAACCCGGGAAAGCCGTCGGCATGCTGGGGGAGGAGTTGGGACTCTGGCCCGCTCGTCTTTCGCGAGATCCGACCTAAGACTCCCCGGGTTCCGTAGACGGACTCCGGGGAAGGCCCGTCGGACGACTCCCGCGCTATTCTCTATGCGGAAGGCTTCTACCTATGCTGGGTCACCGCCTGCTTTTTCCGGCATCTCCACCTGCTAGGCCGGTCGATCTCCCGCGCTAGGACCTTGTCAGAGACCTCCCCGGGGCACGGAAGGTTCTCCGAAGCCCGGAAAAACCGTTGACGTGCCGAGCGAGGCGATGGAACTCTGGTCTGGCCGTTTTTCGCGAGATCCGACCTAAGACGCCCCGGGTTCCGTGGACGGACTCCGGGGAAGGCCCGTCGGACTACTCACGCGCTAATCCGTACGCGGGAGGCTTCTACCTATGCCGGGACACCGCCTGCTTTTTCCAGCATCCAGGCCGGTCGAACTCCCGCGCTAGGACTTTGTCAGAGACCTCCCCGGGGTACGGAATGTTCTACGAAGCCCGGGAATGCCGTCGACATGCTGGGGGAGGAGCTGGGACTCTGGCCCGGCCGTTTTTCGCGAGATCCGAACTAATACTCCTCGGGTTCCATGGACGTACACCGGGGAAAGCCCGTCGGACGACTTCCGCGCTATTCCCTACGCGGCAGGCTTCCCCCAGTATGCCGGGACACCGCCTGCTTTTTCCGGCATCCAGGCCGGTAGAACTCCCGCTCTAGTACTTTGTCAGAGACCTCCTCGGGGTACGGAAGATTCTCCGAAACCCGGGAAAGCCGTCGGCATGCTGGGGGAGGAGTTGGGACTCTGGCCCGCTCGTCTTTCGCGAGATCCGACCTAACACTCCCCGGGTTCCGTAGACGGACTCCGGAGAAGGCCCGTCGGACGACTCCCGCGCTATTCTCTATGCGGAAGGCTTCTACCTATGCTGGGTCACCGCCTGCTTTTTCCGGCATCCAGGCCGGTCGATCTCCCGCGCTAGGACCTTGTCAGAGACCTCCCCGGGGCACGGAAGGTTCTCCGAAGCCCGGAAAAACCGTTGACGTGCCGAGCGAGGCGATGGAACTCTGGCCTGGCCGTTTTTCGCGAGATCCGACCTAAGACTCCCCGGGTTCCGTGGACGGACTCCGGGGAAGGCCCGTCGGACTACTCACGCGCTAATCCGTACGCGGGAGGCTTCTACCTATGCCGGGACACCGCCTGCTTTTTCCAGCATCCAGGCCGGTCGAACTCCCGCGCTAGGACTTTGTCAGAGACCTCCCCGGGGTACGGAATGTTCTACGAAGCCCGGGAATGCCGTCGACATGCTGGGGGAGGAGCTGGGACTCTGGCCCGGCCGTTTTTCGCGAGATCCGAACTAAGACTCCTCGGGTTCCATGGACGGACTCCGGGGAAAGCCCGTCGGACGACTTCCGCGCTATTCCCTACGCGGCAGGCTTCCCCCAGTATGCCGGGACACCGCCTGCTTTTTCCGGCATCCAGGCCGGTAGAACTCCCGCTCTAGTACTTTGTCAGAGACCTCCCCGGGGTACGGAAGATTCTCCGAAACCCGGGAAAGCCGTCGGCATGCTGGGGGAGGAGTTGGGACTCTGGCCTGGCCGTTTTTCGCGAGATCCGACCTAAGACTCCCCGGGTTCCGTGGACGGACTCCGGGGAAGGCCCGTCGGACTACTCACGCGCTATTCCGTACGCGGGAGGCTTCTACCTATGCCGGGACACCGCCTGCTTTTTCCAGCATCCAGGCCGGTCGAACTCCCGCGCTAGGACTTTGTCAGAGACCTCCCCGGGGTACAGAATGTTCTACGAAGCCCGGGAATGCCGTCGACATGCTGGGGGAGGAGCTGGGGCTCTGGTCTGCCCGTTTTTCGCGAGATCCGACCTAAGACTCCTCGGGTTCTGTGGACGGACTCCGGGGAAGGCCCGTCGGACGACTCCCGCGCTATTCCCTACGCGGGACGCTTCTACCTATGCCTGGACACCGCCTGCTTTTTCCGGCATCCAGGCCGGTTGAACTCCCGCGTTAGGACTTTGTCAGAGACCTCCCCGGGGTACGGAAGGTTCCCCGAAGCCCGGGAAAGCCGTCGACATGCTGGGGGAGGAACTGGGACTATGGCCCGGCCGTTTTTTGCGAGATCCGACCTAAGACTCCCCGGGTTCCGTGGACGGACTCCTGGGAAGGCCTGTCGGACGACTCCCGCGCTATTCCCTACACGGGAGGCTTCTACCTATGCCAGGACACCGCCTGTTTTCTCCGGCATCCAGGCCGGTCGAACTCCCGCGCTAGGACTTTGTCAGAGACCTTCCCGGGGTTCGGAAGGTTCTCTGAAGCCCGGGAAAGTCGTCGACATGATTCTGAGTGCAATATGTAGATTCATATATACAAAGTTGATATATATATATATATATATATATATAAAACAAACGGCACAGAACTATACGCGTGATAACGAGCGTGATAAACTGTTTATAGAGTACTAAAGCAGACGCTTCGTGAGAGAGAGAGAGAGAGTGGGAAAGAACATGGGATGCAGAGAGGGGGAAATTGTTACGGATTCTCGTCGCATTCCTTTCTGATGACGTCACATTCAACCGATCCACTCCCGTGTAAATTTTTTCCCTCTCCTCTGCTATAAGAAAGAGTGGGAAAGAACATGGGATGCAGAGAGGGGGAAATTGTTACGGATTCTCGTCGCATTCCTTTCTGATGACGTCACATTCTACTGATTTACTCCCGTGTAAATTTTTTCCCTCTCCTCTGCTATAAGAAGTTAACACTTCAAAAAAAACTTTTTCCTGTGATGTCAGGGTAATGACTGGACCCAATTTTGAGAAATTTCCCTTTTCAACTTGAAAAATTTATTGTGGCTCAATGACAAAATATTTTGGGATAAAAATTAATATGGAAATTCGTCTATTGGAATACTATATTCTACAATTTTTTATGAAGAAAAATCATTATGTTACTCATTATTAACAGAAATCTGAAAATTGCACATTTTCCAAGTTATGTATGCACATTTTTTGTAGGTTATGTTGCCTTTAAAAAAATTCACGACTAACACAGATCGGATAGGAAATTTTCCGGGGAACACGCTGGTATTTTTATTTTTCTGATTTGGTGAAGTTATCGTCGGAAAAATTGAAGAAAACTTCAGTGACTCGCCCTCCGCTGTTTGTCGGAAGTGAAAGTCGGGGAAAATGGGGGGGTCCGAAGTCTGGAACTTGGATAAACTTTTAGGTAAACACTAAACCTATCGTTAAAAAAAAATCAGCTCAAAAGATGCTGTTTCTGGAAATTTTCTATTTTAAATTAGTCTTACTCGGCTGTAAATGTTACTCGGTGACACTATACAGATATCTCGTATAGAACAAAAGTTTGTCGCATGCCGAAAATTTCACTACACGTAAATTAACAAAGAAATTTCACGACATGGGACTGTTCTAAGGTTCTGTTGTTGAAAATTATTAAAGTTATCGGTACAAATTTATGTCTGAAGCCATCCACAAACTTCAAGGAACACGGTGGTGATTTTTTTTTCGGATCAGTAGTTTCTGAGTTTAGCATGCGAAATAAACTTTATCTCTTTACTATATTATTCTAAACTTTACTGTAGTAGTAGTGTAGACAGCACGCTTACTCTGCCACTTACTGTTTGGATTCTGTTTTTGGTACCCTGCAACTAGCTTCACGTTGCCTTGAAGTCAGTTGCTTGGTGTAATAGAAGCCGTTATCATCCCAAATTCGTAAAATGTCGCATAAATTGGTTCACGTAAATTGCGGTCTGTCGACAGTTATCAAAACGCCTTACCCTTACACCTTACGCCTTACTCACTACTCACTCGGTGGCGGTAACTATTATGAAACGAGTGGGTGTAACGTTTGGCATTGCGATGTGTAGGAATATCATGTGCATTGTTTATTTGCAACAATTTCTGTAATGTGTGAGTGTGCCATTTGGTGGCGACTGCGACCGCTGCCAAATACAGCCGACGTTTGGCAGGATCCGATACGGTTCAGCCAAGCGTTGTACGCTATTCTTGTTACAGCCGGCAATGTTCGCTTAAAATTATAATTGACGTCAGCCTTTGTTGTCGCAGCGCATTACGGTTTGTTGAAAATCTCAAACAACAGGTGCGCGTTTATTGTGAAATTGCTGGGCTTTATACTTTTATCGCGTGCGCTCCGTCATCGGTTTGTGTGCATTACGCGAATCACCGATTACAAACTGTTCAGTGTTATATTCAACTTGTACATATTTCCGGTGAGTACTTGTGACATTGCCAAGAATGTAAGCTGATAAACTCTGCTTACGTTCGTTGAGTTGATGAAGGTTTTGTATTTGAATATAACATTGTGAATAATTTATTCGGCTAGTCGTTCAACGGAGAAACTGTGCATATTCATATATTAGCTCCCTACGCCCACGTGCGCGCACATGCGTGCGTCAACACGTAAGCACACTTTTGTTACAATAAGCAAGTCGGCGCTTTTTTCCTTTTATTCTATTACTGTTTAAAGAAACGACCTTAAAATTAAGCTTATTTAAAGTCAGTACGTTACTTATTGTATTAATCGATGTTCAGCAGGAAAGCGTAAAGAATAATATAAATGTTAGCGTGAGAACGTGTTTCATAGGCGTAGAGTTGGGGGAGGGCAGCAGGGGGCTCCTTCAATGTTGTAAGCGCTTTATCACTACACTGCATTACAGTATCTTTATATCCGTAAAATCATCATCATCATCATTGGCTCGACAGGCCTTTGTGGGCCCTGGCCTTCTAAGATTTCGCCATTCTTCTCTATTCATAGCCACATTCTTCCAGTTTATAATTCCAAGGGTACTAATGTTCTGACTCAACCGTCCCTCCATCTCAGTATTTGGCTTTCAACTTTCCTTTTACCTTCTGACCTTGCATTAAATATCTTCTTAATAACTGTGCTTTAACAAGCACGTATAATGTGTCCAGCCCATTATAATATTTTTAATTTAATAAATGTGACCACATCAGGTTCATCATACAAATTATAGAGCTCTAAATTATATCTTCTCCTCTAGGCTCCCTCCTTCCACTAGGCGAAAAATTTGCCTGAGGATCCTCCTTTCAAATATATTTTGTTGCCTCTCATCTGATTTAGATAGCGTCCATATCTCTGATGCATAAGTCAGAGCTGGGAGCACTAGGACCTTATACATCAATGCCTTCATCTTCCTTTGTATTAACTGAGACTTAAGATGTTTTCTGAGGCCTTGCGCACATCTATTTGCTGACAAAATACCCTTTCCACACCAATATTATTTTTACAGTTAACTTATGATCCGAGGTAGGTAAAGCTGTGTACTATCTCGAATTTATAAGATCCTATTTCTAAACTTTTAGTGCCCACACAAGTCTTTTCTTGTCACTGGCATATACTTCGTTTTTCCATGATTGATCTGCAGATGCATTCTTGTTGCAGCTTTCTCTAATTTCACCAAGGCCTCCATCGTAGCTGTTATATCCGTAAAATACCAAAAACCTAACGTCTTTACCACGTAATTCATTTAAGGAAATATGTACAACATTTTATACATGTAGGAAAATTTAGTAGATAATTTCGTGCGGATAGTCCTTTTGGCTGATGAACTAGGCCTACTTACCAACTGCAGTACGATGAGGTCACTTGAACTGCATTGCATTAGTACATATAGGACATTACAGATCTTCCCGATCTTGTGTAAGCTGTAAAAACATCTATTTCCTATCATGAAACTCGCACGTCAACGTTTGGTTTATATAAGGGAAACTTTTACATTCCTGTTTATTACGATTTTAATACATTTTTTACAAATTTACAATTGGATTTATCGACGTGAATAGAATTTAACACCCAACCATAATTTTATATATACCGTATGTATGTATGTATACATAGGCTTATATGTATGTATGTACATCTATAAACAACTGGTAGTACTGCTTTTATGCGTCAGTGAATATTACAGCTTTTTTGCACCTTTTTGTAATTCCCCCCCCCCCCAGCCCAAAGATTTCCACAACTGTACACACATGTATGTCCGCTCTTAGGATGTCACGGTGAGGTAACGTGTGGGTGTATCGATCATTTGCTTGCATTCTTTATTAGGCGAAACGACGAAACGTGAGTAGACGAAAAACGGCTGGTCTTGATAACGGCTTGTGAGCGAATGGAGGCCGCGTCGTCTGTAGAGCTCCCTCGGTCAGAAGGATAACAGTTGCCATCAAAGCAATTGTTATTAGTGGCAGTTAATTTTTTATCTGTCATCAGTGTAGTTACTTGTTGACGTGTATCTGACGGCGACTTGGCGGGTCGGTAGCATTGAAGGCGATAAGCTGCGGTTGATGAACACTATACCCTTATTAACGAAAGAAAGTGACTGGCGGAGCGGCCGCGCGGCGACCGAGTTTGTAGTAAAAACATTCCACTTAATAACCTCGTGGAAACGTAAAATACAGGGCTAGAAATGTCTAATGAACTGTATTTTAATCGTGAATTAAAGACGTTTTTAACAAACTTTTCTAATTTTTAAAATCTTTTTTCAATTAATTTACATTGAGAGTTAAATAAAAAAATACACGAATTTGAATTAAAAATTTAGGGTTTATCGTTTTTATTACGTAAGAACTCAGAGGTTAAGCATCGGAAAAACATTTCTTGTAGACAAATGGTAGTCCACCTTGTTTAGTACAATATATCAAAAATTGAGATTCCTACGAATAATATTAACGACGTTATTAATTTTTTCCAAATGTACTGTTAACTCCGTTATTAATAATTTTTTTCATTGAGTTTTTTCACAGTAAGCATAACAAAATTGTATTCATCAATAAAAAGTGGTATGTAACCTTAAAATATTACGAAATATAACCCCAATCAGTTAATATAGGAAAATTAGAACTAACATCGCTCAACGGTGCGCCATCGAGTCAAGGTACAGTAACAGCCCAAAGAAAGTGGTGCATACGCTCACGGCTCACGCATTGACACAGCCAACTTGCTACGAGTCACCAACCTCTCATATAAATATACAAAGATTTTAGTTATCTGTCTACTTATTTAATCTAATCTATCTACCTGGAGATCTGTCAAAAACTTACATCTGACCAGACTTTTGTGGTTTAGTTGAACTACATGCTTTTTATAACAGATGGTCTTGAATGATTGTTTATCACTCTTTTGCGGTACGGTATTTATTGTTTTCTTGTTAATAAACTATTTTTGTTTTGTGATCAGCTTTAATACTACTAATTGAAGTGCAATGTAATTACTGGGAAATTGTTAATGCCATTCAAATTTCTCAGCAACTAATTATTTAACTATGAAATACAGTTTACAGATTAAAACTACCGAGCAAAGCTTGGTCTACCAGATATTGCATAATTATAACAGTATTTTACTGTTATAATGTATTGAAATGTAAAAAAAATTAGTAAATTACTTGTTATTAGCATTGACAAATAAATAATAAAGACAGTAAGGTACTTACAAGTATTGTAGTGTTCTTCAGCTTTTATGGAATCCGCTCATAAAATATGTGTATAAATCATAAAAATACACTATTAAAACACTCTATAAGAAACACTTATTAAAACACTTGTAGCTGTGAGTTAGTAGTCTTCAAACGAAGGCGGTAGCGCGCGAATAAAATGGGTCCACTAGGTTCTGACTGTACTTCCGCCGCAGAGCGCCACGCACTGCTCTCTGTGAAATTCACTTTATATATTAATCCATTGTAGTATTCCTATCACGTACAAGGTGTAAGTTGTATATGTCTTCTACACTTAGTTATCTAAAGAGAGCGTCACGCAAATCTCATTCATGTACAACTTTTAACAACTGAGTTAACAGGACATTAGAAAAAAATTAATAACGTCGTTAATTTTAATCGTAGAAATCTCAATTTTTGATATATTGTACTAAAGAAGGTGGACTACATTTGTCTACAAGAAATGTTTTTCCGATGCTTAACCTCTGAGTTCTTACGTAATAAAAATGATAAACTCTAAATTTTTAATTCAAATTCGTGTATTTTTTATTTAACTCTCAATATAAATTAATTGAAAAAAGATTTAAAAAATTAGAAAAGTTTGTTAAAAACGTCTTTAATTGATGATTAAAATACAGTTCATTAGACATTTCTAGCCCTGTATTTTACGTTTCCACGAGGTTATTAAGTGGAATGTTTTTACTACAAACTCGGTCGCCGCGCGGCCGCTCCGCCAGTCACTTTCTTTCGTTAATCAGGGTATAATTGTGGTAACACAGCGAGAATGTGGACTCAAATCGGTAATCTCGTCTTACCAACGGTGCAGTCAGATTGGCGCAAGAGACGGTGTCGGGAAGTGCCACACAGTATTATTACATCAAGGGATACCGACTGCCATCCTTACGACGGTGTCTCGGATCGCCGTATGGTACAGTGAAAAACAAAATACAGATACCAATTAAATCACTAATTACCAGCTTTAATGACTCACAAATAACTAATTATTTGAAATCAACAAGATACTCTCATACAGTAATTCAAGTTATATTTGTCCACACACAATAGTAATGTCCACTATTAAGAGGTCCGCACTAATTATAACACAGCAATCACTTTCCACAACTTGATCCGCGCTAAATAAATCGCCACTTGTAATTAACGAACTAACGCGGCCGTTGCTGCTTATATATAGTCTGCGGATTTTCCAGAATAGTGTTCCATAATTTCCGTCGTTAACGAGCGCTCGAATAGTCTGGAGTGTACTCTTTGTGGGGCCTTGACAAGCACCTGCTCGGCTAGGCGAGAAACGGATGGAAGGACTCTCTAGACTCTTCGAGACCGTTCCGTAATAGTTGTTATAGTTGCGGACTTGGATTATTGTACGGTTTATATCTGAAAACGGAGCAAGAGTTAGGCCGAAACATCAGTAAATTCAAGACAACAGTGAACGGTCCAGATGGGAATACGATCAGCTACCTTAAACAAGACGTAGACTTCGTTTTTTGAAAATCGATCGGTTTTTCTGCAACAAAGAATAACGTTTCGTGTGCAACAACGAGTGGTAGAAACGCACGATTGTGTCGAATGATTGCAGTCGGCGCCAGCGAGTGTCACAGTAATAGCGGTAATTAACGAGAGGCGTACTGTCTGTCGCTGACATCCGAGTGTCGGTGATTTAGTAGAGTTCGTCGCACACACGTTACGTGAAGCTTACCATTATTACGTTTTCAGGATTTCGTATACCCCGTAATTAATACAAATGAGGACGGGATCCATAAGAAAGTGTAACCGCGCTGAGGAAATGTAATTTTACGCGTATGACTCTGCTATAAAAATATGTTTTACATTTTTCAGGTCTTGTCTAGTTATTAAAATTAAAATTAAACCTCCGCTCAACAGTCCGTTAAGGACCAAGGCGTACCGCACGGCTTTTGTGTTAGTGTGACGGTGTATGGCTAGTACTATGCGCCACCAGCCGCTAGTTGCGGTATTCACAGCCAGGAGACGGCGCTGTTATCTCAGCGCCTACTTAGTTTGCCTCACGACGCTGAGTGCACGCCGTACGGAACCTCCGCCGGGAATTGAACCCGGGACCACGAGCGCATCAATCGCCCGCGTTAGCCACTAGACCGCCTGGAGGCTCCTTGTCTAGTTATTATTCGATAATAACGACATTTTCATCAAAATATCCTCCCTAGTCGTCACTAAATAGTCGGCCTCGGCTTTGTAAGTCTCGTTCGTTTTAACAGACGCCCGTGTCCGAAGACTGGGCGTTAGCGCTCAATGACTTTTCTCGGCGGGTCGAATTCATACGGGCACTGCCCGTATCGAACGTCCGCCGGATTCGGTTTGCAGCGTAAGAACAGTAGGCGCCTAGCCGTGTACGCGTCCGCGCTTGGTTTTATGGGTCGCCTTCAGTTTATCCAGCCCCGCGGCGATTGAGGCTGTTCCCGGATAGCCGGGAATCTGGGTGGAAGTCAGTTGTTTGCTACTCCTCTCTGATCGGCTGATAAGAGTCGACTGGCACTTGCCCAAACAACAGTAGCGAACGTATTAGCAATCAGACACTGTAGTACTGTATCGGTCTATGATTCGTGCGCCATTACATTTCATATGACTATTGTATCGGTGTTATAATTTAGCAAAAATTCTTTACAAATATTACCCCGCTCTAAACACTTTACTTCTTGCAGCAAAACTCTGAAGGGAAAGCGTAAAAAATTCTAGGCGGCTCTAATTTTCTAGTAAAAGTTTAAAAAAAGTACATGGTTCTTAATAATTGTTGCTTTTTGTAGATTTTCTGCAAAATGAAAGACAAATTGACAGCGGGGAAGATGAACTTGAAAGCGATAATGGAATAATTAGTAGTAAAAAGTGATTTACTAGAAGTCTAAAAGTGACACAGTAGGTTGGTAAGATGAAGGTTGTCCATAACTATCCTCATTCACAGAATAAGGAAGCTGTGTGGCGGAAGAGGAGGCGAAGAACATCAGAAAAAAAAACACAGAACAGTTTCTGCCATGTGAGAACCAGCGCGTGTGCACACATGCACATATTATGCATGTCATTTACATAAACGCCTTTGAAACAACGTATTGCTTCGAATTTTTTGCCGAATGCCGTATTCTTCCTTATGGACAGACCTAATATTCTGTTTGATGTTAGCCTTATTTAACTGAGTTACTTATATTTTATCGACATTTTCAGTTATATAAGTAGTCGAAACGTTGCGTTACTGGGACGGCGCTGGAGATCTACAGTGTTTGTTCAATATTTTTTGTAATTCATTGTCATAATGTGTATGTAATATCGTATAATATATCGAAGAAAGCGATGGTTTATGGGTTTATCGATAGTTTGTTGTGTAGATCGCTCTATCGATTCTACATATTCTTCTTCAAGTCGACAAGGCCACGGCCCAATTGAAATTTCTGTTAACACACAGTGCGGAATTTGTCTCCGAGACTCGACATTTTCCCCATGCAGTACTACATCAGTGTTTACTTAAAAGTCAGTTGTACAACGTATATTTAGCTATTATGTAGTGTCGGTTGTCACCGTGTATAAACCGTTACATGTTATGTGCAGGCCTACGTTTAAAATGTTTTTTTTTTTTGGCGAATGAGCGTTGTAAACACCGTAATCCTAGATAGCGCGGATAAATCAGAGCCGCACGGCTGTCTGGGATTTTACCGGATTAAGAGAGAAACGTGTAAAGAGTCTTATCGGCTTTGTGGTGAAAGTTTTTATCTCTTTAAGCGAAATAACGAGGAAACCCGACCTCGAAGTCTTGATACAACCACTTTTCAAAAAACTTTTTATTTAGGTGAGATCACGTCAACATACCCCCTTGTGATACGCGCGTCTTGATTAAAAGTGAGGGGCGATGAAATAGCATCAGGTAAGGTGAAAGTGAGTTTCAGGACTTCGTCCTGTAATCATTGCAGATAAGTCCTCCAACTTGCGTTTACCATCACAGATATTCTCTGTCTGTTCATAAGAGGCGTCTTTCGAGAGGATAATTTTGCTCCCGAGATTAGTTTTACACACTCTAGAAGAGGTCTTCTAGTGTTCATGAGGCTAGAGGGGTACGTTGCCATTCACATTGATTTACGTCTCAAAGTATATTATTCCCTGTACCGTTCCTAGTTGTAACACGGCGCGCCTAGAGCAAAACTGTTGCTATCTTGATATCTGTCTTCTACCCTTTGGCACGTGTGTAAATTTTTCTGCTTGTTTTTATTTCACTTTTATTTTAAACTTAGTGTTGCTTCCTACTTCATTTATTTGCAAATGATTTGTTGTGTTAATTAAAGAATTTTAAATGTCAGACCATTTGAACTACATAACGTTTAAATTCACACGAACTTTACACGATCACTAATCGGGATTAATCATAAACTAGGAATCGAGATTAATAATCTTTGAATATTACTAAGGCTTTACAGGTCCGACCCTTGTGAATCTGATAACGATCAGTTTCTTGATGATCCGTAGCATTGTATGCGGTGTGTATGATTGTACCAAAAACGCTATTTCGTAAACTGCTTAGTAATGCCTATTTTTAGGATTATATATAACTTCTAAAGAAATGTCAGTTCTATCAGTACTATCTGCAAATTTGTTTCTTCGTGTGCAGTAACTTTACTATTCTCGTCGCTTCTTCAAAAACATCTTTTCGTCCGCATCAGTATTTCGTTTTTGATTTTTACACGTTGAAAATTACTTCCTTTGAATTGGTGTCGTGACATCATCTTGAATTCTTCAGTTTTCACTAGTGTTCACATCTCGTTTTCGTGTGTACAATTAATTTCATTTATATAGTTGTTTTGCAGTATTTTTTGAAACATTAAGGATAAAAGCTAATACTAATTTCGTTTTATGACAGTACAATAATTCGTCTAACATGGCATCATTTATAGCGGAGGGGTGTTGCCTCCTTCTAAATGTGAGCATTAACTTAAAATAGATTAAAAACATGTTTCCAGATTAAGATATGTACGAGGGTAAAGTGAAAAGTTTCGGGTCTGACACAGAGATAGCGCTACTATGCTCAATATTTTGACCGTGTTGTATGATTTCATCTATTGTAGGCTTAGTTTCAATGATTTCAAGTCAATAATTGTTTACTATTAGTAGCAGAGTCCACCGTTGTAAGCGCCTCGGGCTTCGTTGGATAGACTGGAAATTCGTGCTGTGATTTATTTTTTATTTTTTAAGGCTTAACTGCAACCGATAGAAAAAAAAGACGCTGGGATGCTGAATATAAAGTGGGTCAGACAAACACAACTACAAAAAAATATTTAAATATCTATCAAATCTATTTGGTAGACCGTAGTATGGAAGTGAGTGAGATAGCTGAGACTGTTGGTATGTCAACGGAATGTGGGCGCAATATCTTACATGAATATCTGAGTATGACAAACCTGTGCGCGAGGTGGGTGCCGCGCTTGTTGACACTTGACCGAAAACAGTATCTAAAGGTTGTTTCAACCGATTGTTTGGCACTTTATACGCGCTATCCAACCGAATTTTAGCGTTGATTCGTATCCGTTGATGAGACTTAATAATGTCCACCACAACGCTTTTGAGACCATACAACAATGAACCACGATAGGCGAACTTCTCCAAAGAAGGCAAAGATAATTTCTTCTGGTAGTAAGGTTATGGCTACTGTTGTTTGGACGACCGTAATCTTCATGGACTACCTTAAAAAGGGGGACAATTAATAGCGAGTGCTATTCTTATCTATTGCACTTGTAAACGACGAAATCAAGAAGAACGGCCACACTTAGCAAAAAAATGCTGTTTCTCCAAGACAGTGCACCGTCTCACACGGCAATTGTTGCGATGGCTAAAATCAAAGAACTGAAGTTCGAATTGCTTCCTCACCCCCACCATACTCGCCCTATTTAGCCCTGTGTGACTTCTCACTGTTTCCTAACCACAAAAAATGGCTCGCTGGAAAACAATTAAATGGAATTTACTCACGACAGTCAAGTCAGCAATGCTGTAAATGGCTACTTTGAGTATCTCGATAAATCGGCTTATCAATCTGGCATAATCGCTTTAGAAAATCGTTCGAAAAAGTGTATAGAGTTAAGTAGAGATTATGTTGAGAAATAAATGCAAATTAATCCAAAAAAAGTTATTTTATTAGGCCCGGAATGTTTCACCCTACCCTCGTATAGTGCACATTTTATAGATCAGTGATTCCTGAAATGATTTTGTACACGTCGTTCGTGAAGTGTATCTTAAAAGCGTTATGTCTTTCGTGTTATTTGGCCTTATCAACAGTGCAGTGGTCAACTAACTTGATCCTGTCTTTCTACTATGAGGTATAAAATTCTTTTAAGTTGAATGAATTTTTTTTTCCTACTCGACATGTTCGCTTCACTGTTCATGAGCAGTTTGGTCCACTTCGTCTTGACAAATTTTTCTTGGTTATCCCTTTTCGTATATTCTTTTGGCGTAAACTCTCGTCTTCAGTTATCCTCCAGCGTTTTATTGAAACAGTCTAACCATCTCGATTGTCTTTTTTGTCTTTGCTGTCACCAAACTTAATACTATTTTCTGCAATCTTCATTTCTAATTTTGCCTGTCTTTCCTTCGATTTTCTTTAGAAATTTTATTTGAATTGCGTTTATTCGCCTTCTATTTGTTTTTCGTGGACGTTCATGCCTCACCGTTCCTGTATTCGCTATCTCTTTAAGGACTTCAGCTTTTATTTCTTTTGGCATTTCACTTTTTCCTCAAAACGTTAATTGTATATAATTAACAACCAAAGCGAGTTCTCTGTTTTAAGTCGACCGTTTGCCATTTGCCTCTCTGTCTGTCTTTGTGTTTAAGATATGTCTCACGATAACTTCTGATGGATCAACCGGTTTTCGTAAAATTTAGCGTGCGTGTTGTTAGAATTCTTTAGCTACAGAGAGCTATTATTTTGAAGATTGAGCCCCTTAAAAATAGGGAGTAGTAGGCAAAAATGTGAGGGGTCAGAATTGTGAAAAATCGCAAAAAAAGGTACATGGGATATCAAATCAAAGGGGATTTTAACCAATATCTGAATATAGTATACAGTTTTGGAAATCTCAGAATTTTAAGATACAGGGCTTAAAAAATTTTTTTTTAATTATAAATGTTGCCGGACGTCAGCCTAAGAGAAGAATCGTAACCCGTATCCGAATGTAGCGTTTACGATGAATATTTTTAACTTTACGGGTACGACGGGTCCCAAACGGACTGAACATTTTAAGAAAAATGTAAAAGTCATTGTGGCGGATCAAGTTATGAGGAATTTTATTCAAAATACAGACTCGCTATCTTTAATACTTTGACAGAATTCATATCCCTCAACACTTCTTGCAAATTTTAGGTCACTTTTAAAAGATTTGTGAGCTACGTATGTTTACAAAAGAACTGCATATATTATTATCACTTATGTATGTTTGTGAAAAATATTATAGGCTATATATGCCTATAGATGCCTATGGAAGCATACATAAACTTTTGAGCTAGGACTAAATTATTTGCCATTTATACATCGTAAAGTTAACTAAAAAAAATCTAAAAAAGATAGTTAAATAATCGCGATTTTTGCAGTTTTCGTAGTATTGGAAAATTATGTAATACTAAAATTTAGCTACTAATAAATGCATATCGTTGAAAGTACTGAGCGAATTCTACAGCTCAGAAAGCTTACTACTACATCGCATTACACAGTTGGAAAACGTTTAACGCGAAATGACGGGGACCAGCTGTTTTTTTCGTATTAACAGAATTTCGTGCTAAACGGACAAAACGTGAAACAAAATGAGATAAATGAACAAATACTGTATAGATTACTTACTGTATTGTATAGTAAAATAAAACAGTGAAGAATATTCAGAAGGTACTTCCATGTAAAAAGGTTTCATTTATCTTCCTAGATAATTTCTGGTTCATTTTTGGAAAAAATGTAGTTAATTTTTCTTAAATTTTAGTAGGCCTGTACACCCACTGTAGCTGTTCTTAACTTAGTCCTAGGATTTAGGTTTTCTTCTACAGTAATGTAGTATGTCTTAAAGTTCCTATAGAGACAATGTTCAATTCTTAAAGTAGTCTGTCATTTCTTTTGCGTACAATTCTGCACTACTTTATTTTCAACAGTGTGGTCAAACATTTCACCTTCCGAGTTGGCTTCTAAATACCGACGAACACGGCCCAGCAACGAAAGCATATCGGTAGGGGGTAAGAACTCGTAAATTTTCACTGCCATTTTCCGTGTTAAGTTCGTCGGCGCCCTCATCACTTTCAGTTTTTAAGTTGCACTGTTTCGGTACGTGCATGTATGGATTTATTTATTATGCAGCTATTGAAGGCCAGCAACAAAATTGTTCGTGTTAACCGATATTTTGTAGGTAAAACTTTCGGTCGTTCTATCGGGACCTGAGCCATATTTCATATTAACCGTTTTCGTGTTAAACGTTTTCCACTCTATATTCTATCAACTTTACCTATTTTGTTATTTATTCATTTGTATTATCTTACATTTTCTTCGATTATCGACTCGACCCTTCGTTAAATCGATCCTGTGTAGCTTCGTTTTTCTACAAAATGTTTATGGATAATTTTTTTAAATGTTGCCTAAAATATGTCACTCAGCGCTAAGGTCAGCAAACATACTGCAGTTGTCACTTGAACGCGCATCAAGAGCGTACGGCGACATACGACACCACGCTGTAATTTCCACTATTTTTTTTTAATTGCTTCATGACAAGTGGGAGGAACGTCCGTATGAAACTCTATCCGCGGTCAGCCATTGTATGCGGACGGACGTTGTTTCGTAATCCCAGCGGTCAGTTACGTCACCAGAGATTGTATTGTTAACAGTTCTGGTGCAGCGCCGAGGACAGAAATGTCACAAATTAATATATGGAGCACAGCAGAAGCAGACAGACGACGCGGAACTGCCAGTGATGACTTTATTACTGTGCCTTCTCCTCCTAGGAGAGGCACGTTTCTCGCTAGTCGTGGTAACGCTATAATCGGATTATTTTGTTTGACTAAGCTTCATTAGGGAAGGCTTCATCATTCGTTTTGTTTCATTAGGGGGCGCTTAATTAAGCGAAGGCATTTGTTATAACCTTAAATCTACGCGTGACTGTGCCAGTGTTTTGTGAGCGGCAAACATTACTCCCTCAGGTGTGATCAACTGTAATCCGACTTCGTGGCCCAAGCATAAGTTAATGTTGGATACGCTTACGTTACATGTCTAATGCTTCGTAACATTAAATTCCCTTAATTGTGTACTTTTCCTTTGGGTGTATACAAATTCGTATACAATGAAATTGTATACTATATGTTAAATATTGTGGTATCCTCATAAACACGTGCAGTACACAATGATTTATTTGATTTCTGTCATGTCTGTCGTGTGTTCATTATTCTTGAAAACAAAACTCCCGAAATCCGTATTCTTTCACATTATTCGTTGGCTATTCGATCGTGGTCTGATGTTTCGAGGCTCAGAGTAGGGATCGACAGCAGGATGGTAGATGCAGCGGCGTAACTACGGGGGTATTGTATTGTATTTGTCAGTCCCCCCTCTCAGAACTATTACAAATTTCAACGAAATTTTGGTGCAAGAAGTAATGTGTTTAGAGTGGTGTGACACGTGTAACGAATTTTTGCTAAATTATAACACCAATACAATAATTATGTTGAAACAGAATAGTGTAAGATAGGGCCCATAGACCGACGCAGTACTACAGTGTCTGATTGCTAATACGTTCCCTATTGTGGTTTGTTTTAGGGTAATTAATGTTTGTTAAGAGTATACAGACCGTAATAGCTTAAGACAATGTGCGACAGTACGTAAAAAATGATCACTATCGTAAAATCATAAACCGTGGTTTTTATGGCTTAATAACATAGTAGTTGTGATTGTATTCAGTATCGTAACTACCGGGATCAATTTCCCCCCAGAGATTTTAAAAATTTCGGCGAAATTCCATAATCACTCAACTCAGCCCTATTCCCAAGCCAGTGGTGTGTATTAAAATAACACTTATAAATAATTGTAGGAATAAAAGGAATTACAATATCTGTAAATTAATAAAATAAAGTTCCAGTTTTTTAATAACGACAATCACTCAACATTTGGTAAATAATGTACGTATTTGCAGCCTAAAAAAAAAAAATTACGGACGTGCTAGGAAACGAAGACAGAGCCTATTAATCTACCTTTTTCTCTCAGACACACTTCCTCTTACATGGTTGTCTATGTCATGACTCATCTAGTCAAATATGTCTGTGGTTTGAACCATCGTGTTTGCACAAGGTGATCTTGCAGTTTCTTGACTTTCATTCGGAAAATGAAAAGATTTTATTGCTGGCTGTACATTTAAAAAATGTACTTTTATTACGAAATGTAGGTTGCTTAAAACATTCCTGGAACAACATCCTTAAATTAAAAGTGCAAAAGGATAATAAAACCGGAGTTTTCAATATATCTTCAGACAGACTCATTTTCACAAGATTTGTTAAGAATACAATTTTAAAAGAATTAAAGTGATTCCTAATGACATGAAATCTACTACCTTTAATTTGAGTAACCATTAATCAAGAGAGAATATTTTGAAATCAGCGCTTTCCTCATTTGTTCGATCCTTATACTTCACGTTGGTGTACCCAGATAGCTTGAGATGCAAATCATTTATAAAATTATATGGGAAGAATCCGTAATTTCTGATTTGTCGTAAGGAAATTGGTAAGTCCAACCTTCAAACTAGACTCACCCCCGCCCCCAGGACCAGATCCTAGTTACATCACTTGTTAGATGTCCCAGAAAGTCCGACAACAAAAAGAACAAAGATTCGGTTCTTATTCTAATGATGAAGACCGCACTAGCCACCAGACACTAACAGAGTCACCAGAGCACGGCCGAATTCAGCCATATAGTTTTATTTAACCAATAATCTTATTGACTCGGGCCATGAAAACCTGTGAAATTATGTAACCGTATTATTTCTTTTGAGATTAAATTAATTTAACATGAAAGACAATATATTAACATATCGTGAAGACAACACAGTTAAGACAAGGACTGTTTCACGTAATATTGGTTTTTTAGTTACTGTCACTTGGTATTTATTCATAGAAAATCTGTATCACTTTCACTTGATATTGTTTTCGGTCAAAGTATTCCAGAATATTTAATCTTGCCAAAATCTCTGTTTATGTTTCATTATTTTGGGAGGAATCTTATTCCCATACGCTTAAAATGATTTTCATAGGTAACCCATGTTTAGGACTTTTGAAGAGTTCAAGACGGGTGTCTCCCAACTGTTTGGGTTCCGTTGAAGCTGTAAGAATACGATATTCTTGTGCTGTATTCGTTTTGATTGTACACAGTAATTTTACTGGAAGGCGTTATCTGTCCACCGTAATCAGCCTGGAGTGCTGTTGGAATTAAATAAGCGTAGGCGGTAATATGTGATGGGAATGTAGTGGAGAAGAACTTGCTTTCTGCCCTAGAAATCATTATAGTGGGTAATAACGTAGATCTTTGCGTATTCAAAAATTACAATATTTAATACTGCATACTTATTTATAATATTTGGCACGCGATTCATTAAACTTTTTCTATCTTAAGAGAGGCTTCTATCTTTTTCTATTTTTATTATAGGCTATATTTATCTATTATTTTATTTATAAAATGTTTCCAAACATAAGTATTTATTTGCATGGTAGTCAAAATGAAATAAAAATATGTAATGCGGAAAACAGCCGTATAAATATTCAATTTATAATTAGGCCTACGTCTGTCAATATCCTATAATTATGGATATTTATAATGATTTTATATTATGTATGTATAATGTAATTGTATGAGTAAAGTATATGTTAAACATGTGCGGGTGTTATTGATGCTGTTCTAACGTGTGGAGTGTGGAGGCCGAAAACGTCTGTATGATGTACAGAGGGCGTCTTGGCTTCTGACAAAACTTGTGAATCTGAAACTTCTGACAAAACTTCAGTTTGGAGTAGTGGCCATTAGTCAGTTGTTCGTAATTTATAGAACTAATGGATGCTGATGGGTTTTTTTCAATTAATAATTCAAATAAACCACAAAATTAAGTCAGTATCGTAAGCAAAGATACGGCACCATTTTATAAAAATATCTGTAATTTTCTTAATTTTTGACAGTATTTTCGTTTCATGACCGATATTCCTCATGGTGTGTAGAAAAACAGCGTATAGTAGGCATATATTCCTGATGCAGTATGATCGATTAAAGGTTGAGGAGTAGACTTATTAGTCCTCTCATGTGGTTCTTTTCTGATTCTTCTGCTGCTTACAACGTGTTCGGATTTTAATTATCAAACATTTTAATAATAAAACGAAGAACGATTTTCTATTCAGGTAAAGTGTTTGAGATTTTTTTATTGCCGAATTTAATAAGTCATCAGTTTCTTGATTGATAGGCAGCTCTTGTAATATATAGCGTAGGTTATTTTAAATTGTATAATCTGTTTTGTATCGTTGTTTGTACGTTTTAATAATCTAGGAGCGGTACAGATCATAATTAAGTAGCAAATATGTAGGTACTGTATAGTGTTATGGTAACAATGTCTGCGTAATCAGTTGTCAATTTTCAAATAATAATTGCTTATTTCGAGTTCACAAAACATAGGCCTAAAGTTTTGTATAAAATCTGAATTGTTTTACTATTTCACCACGTACAGTTCTGATATTAAGACTGTTAGAAAACGATTCAGATAAGATTAAACACGATAGGAGAACGACATTTTCGATATGTGATAGCTTGATGGTGTGTAGGGGTGAAGAAACAACGTCCGAGCGGTATAGAATTGGTGGCAAGGAGCAGGACACGCTTATCGATTGCAACATGTTAATTGCGTCTTAAACACAAAGACACCTGACGCTGCTTGTATTGTGCGAACTTATTGCTGTCTGAGCTGACTAAAAATTCACCAGTTGCGATCACGAAGCTTTTGTTACCGATAGTTTTTTCGATGTATTGTCCTACATACTGTGCGGAGATTAACGGTAACGATACATAATCGTGATTTCGTCTTTACCGTAAAGCTTTGACTGCTTCTTTTTGCTTAGAGCAATCTTCGTGCAGTATTTTCCGTGACCACGGGCAGCATACGAGTATATACTGTAAATGGGTAACACACCGTTGAAAACTAATAGGACTACAAAACTAGTTGTCTACAAAACCCTAGTAAGTCCATGTATTAACTTATAACTGAGACCTGGGCAGTGTTAAAAAATATGATAACGAAATTAAAGACGTTTGAAAGAAGACTGAAGAGGATTTTGGGAGTTACGTTGAGAGCGGCCGCAGACGGAGTCATTTTAATCATGAACTACCTGAAATACGATGAGGAGCCACCAAACATCCAATTTTATTAAACCCTATGTTATTCAAATGTACTTTAAGGGACAAATGAGCATTACTGAGTATAACTTTAAATGATTGACTTATACGCTTAATGAACATCCTTCGCAGTTATCAAAATAATTATAAGAAAATTGAAAGATGTATAATTTGCAGAGGCTCCATCCTGTGTACAACTAACAGACTGATTTGAAAAACTGTTAAGTCTCAGATCGCGAAGAGTGAGAGTGAGACGCCCCAACGCTCTTCGTCAGTTTTATAAACTGACGTGTGGATTTCAAAAGACTGACGCCCAAGTTTCAGCCAATCAGAGCTGGACTTGCACGTGCTTAGTAGTCATCCAGGTCGCATAGAAATAAAAAAAGTGACGCTGATTGTTGCAAACCGTTAACAAAAACTAACGAGAGGACAGTTTTTATGTCCTGAGGTCTCTCTCTCTCTCTCTCTCTCTCTCTCTCTCTCTCTCTCTCTCTCTCTCTCTCTCTCTCTCTCTCTCTCTCTCTCTCTCTCTCTCTCTCGTCAGCATTGCGACTTAAATCTTTGTGTGTGGTGGTATGCAGAGGATGGTTATAAAATCGCTCGAATCTGAGAAAAGTAGTTCTCGAGAATATCCAGGCTATATCTAGATGCCATAATATAAGTGTAATTTTCAGTTTTAAATCTTTAAACAAACCACAAAGCCCATTTATAGATATAAGAAATCTCTTTTGAATAGATAGAAGTTGTTCGTTTGGTTTTTGTTCCCAACTTATGATAAAGATAAGTTGGTATAATTTGTTTAGGACATCATCCTGCTCTTGTAGACGTTGCCGTGAGCACTTTTAACGTTTATGCTTCCCATACCCAGATTCGAGAATATATAATACGTCAGATGCGTTGTTTACAGTTCCTCCTAAATGACTGAACTCGGAGAGATTATGGCATATTGCTTTTCCAGTGGTAAAAGGAAACAGTTCAGCGGCTTTCCTCACATTTTGCTTCTCAGTCCCTGGTTTAGGAATATGTTTCATAGATGTAACTCATGCGTATATTGCCTTTCCGTCTTTTTGCACATCAATTAATTTTTCAAAAACTTCTTTGTCTACATTTTTCCAAATTCTAGTGCGTATCCGTCGTCAAGTAGATGATTCCGTAGTAGCTTCAAAGATTGTGGTACCCGTAGATCAACATAAAAGACATATACTGTATTTCTATCTTAACTGAATGCATTTTTCAGGATAGGTGAAAGTCATGAGATACTCAAATCGGTAATCGGTTTTCAGTTTGAAGGTGCCATACAAATACTTGAAGGTGTCGCAAACAAATGACTTCACTCTAAATCCAGTGTTTTCAACAACCTGAATGGTTTCCACAAACCGTTTCTTGTGATTTACGGTTTACACTGGCGTTTGTTCCCATTCGAAGGTGACAGCTTATTTCTCCACTGCATTCAGATTTCCTGTGTAGCGAAGTGCACAACTTCATTGCTATTGGGCTAACGTCCAATGTATTTTATATCTAGCTTCACTCATTTTATCATTTAAGTGTTCCTGTATTCTTCATTTAATTTCTTTTCTAACAGAGAAAACCTACCACACGGCTACCACATTAACAAAATTAATGTATATTATGACGTTCATATATACAGGTTATCACGAACCTGTAGCGTTGCTTGTAGCATCTGACACCGTAGTGTATGTAATTCTTATGTACTCCAACAATTCCAGCAATACGGAGACTCGCTAGTTCAACTGGAGATTCACAATCGAACCTGATAATTTTCGTGTGATCATAGAAATAGTTCTAATGTATTCTGAAATAATAATTTGAGTGCGTAAATAATAGCACACAGTTTCTTAATCAAAACAACGCAGTAACTTACGCGTCCAGTGTTCATGTGTTCACGGCTTAATAAATTCGTACTAAAAATAGTACAGACAGAATGCGTTGATTAATTCTGTTCCTCTGCCATTTATTTATTTCTGTATCACACGCGTGCGGTTCAGCAGCAATAATGGCACTGCTGTTGTATGAAATAAGCGTGTGACATGTACAGAGTTCATTGTGTATTTTCTGCACGTAATTTGGAGACTTTTATCCTGTGATCAGCCGACTACGGGTCAACGGATCCACACAGGATTTTACTTCTTCGGCGTTGAGAGAATTGCGCAGCTGCTGTTTTCATAGAACAAAATGACTAATATGTTCAACCAGGGGTCAGAATATGTCCGAACGCGGGAACGTGGTTCGGGAGAAATTTGGGCTGCCCGGGGAAATTTTTATCAGTGACAAAAAGTAGAAATCACGACGCAAATATCAACTGATGTTGTATTCACATAATTTTTACAATTATTACGTAGAATAATTAATCTTTAAAATAAGTTTTGAAAAGAAACATTCATCCTAATGAGAACAAAGACAGCAACATCATTCCTCGCGAGCAATGACTCATAGAATCTAGTTGGGACAGGCAAGGGACGGAGCGATAAGGCTCCGTATGTTCTCAAAGTAAAACAGGATAAATTTGTATTTTAATAATTACCATATTTAGTAAGTAATATTTTTAGCGTGTCTCGTAGATTAAGCAGTCCCCTCTTCAGTGATCATCTTCCCTTGCAGCCAATATTAGCGTATTGTGTTTGTTGAGTTGTGATTATTAATGTATTTCTTGTTCATAAGATAATTTTTTGATTAAATTAAGTCTGCAACCTGTATTTTTATTATTCTCTTTTTATCTCTTCTCTCTTTTTATCATTCATCGCATACAATAAATTGGTTGGTAAAACATAATAAACCCACACGTTAGTTTTGGGGAAATTTCCTACTGAGAAAATTGTGATCGGGGGAAATTTCAGGGGTCTGAACATTTTCAGCACCCCTGAAAGTTCGACATTTGTTCTTAAACTTGAGTAAAGTCTGGCTCACGATAACTAAAGTTTAAACGTTTAACACAGTCTGTGCTTGTATTTTCCATCCGCTACTGTTTGGTTCCAAAATTATTAAGCCAACATCTGGTGAGCTTGATTAAGACTATGGGTCGTTATATTCAGCTTTCCGTGTAGCGTATGTCGTTTTAAACGTTTCACGAGTGGCGACACCAAATGCTAACACGTGTGTTGGGTCCTTCTATGGAGATAACTACGTATAATATAAATGTCACCTGTCACAGTAGCGCGCAGAAACCACGTAGCAATGCCGTCTAAGTGTAACGATACGCGTAATGAGTCACTCTTACAAGTCTGTTTTGTTTACTGTAACCGTTAATCACTACGTACTCGTCAGACCGCCGAATGAGTTACGATTTATGAGTTTCCTGTTATAACGTTTTCTGACTATGCATCTACTTTTGTACACTTACTTCTTCCAACTTCGTCGTGCTTACTTGTTAAACTGCTACCTGTCATTCTCTGGACGAGGCCTTTCAGTGTCTCCACCATTACTAAGGCCTAAACCACGACTTGATAATGGTAGAGACACTGAAAATGAACTTACTTATTCGCCTTATTGATAATAAACTTAATTACTGAGATATTTACGCTTCGTGTAGCTTGTTTTCTGACCCTGCAAAAGTTAATGTCAGGGCTAATAGAAATAAACTTGGGATGGGCTGGTAGAAAACGAATGTTAATAGAAGCCTCCACTATAATAAGGGCACTAACCGTTTACCGTTTAGATATTATTCTAGGAAGAACTGAAATGGCTTTTTTTTGTAAGTTTATTAGACCATTTTAATATTATCAAAAAAACAAAAACCTTTAAATGTCCAAAAAGTTAAACCGTATGCTATTAACGCTACTTTCTGGCTTGATTATCGCAAAACTGTATGACTCATCACCGGTTAACTTAATAACATTACACCTAAACGATAATCTGCTAAGTATTCGTATTTCCTTGGTTAGTAGTCGGAAAACACGTTACAGGACAAAAGCAAGGCTGATTGCCTTTCCGTTTCCTAGATAAATCAGAAAGTCAATGCGAAAAGTACGTAAATTAGCACGTCGCGTCAGTTGATACGTGCACTGCTGTTCTACTCCTCCGAAGGTATAGAGAAGTAATGCAGACTGTATTATTGAGGGGCAAAAGAATACATTGTATACCGTTACGTCAAAGAGTTAATACATGACCTGTCACTGTGTGTACGTGTAGGGCGTCTCGTGTAAACACTCATCGCTGACTGTTGTTTACATGGCGACTGAGACGCTTAGAAATGTGAGGTCAAGAGTTGTTTGTTTGGTCCACTGCGTTCTCAGTCCGGTCTTCGTCACGCCTCCACAAGTGTTACATCCTACTTCGTATCGTTAACTTAATGGTTCTCGCAGGAAATTTACTATGGAATCTGTTTTACTCCGTTTTTGCGTCACAGTCTTTGAAAACCGCGCTATTTCTTCGCCTTAGAACAGTCTGTAGGCGCTTCGAATTTTTTGAAATTCGTTGTTTTAAGTAGATAAAAACTAAAAGGCTGAAAACTTAAACGGCTAAAAAGTCTACGATTTGTTTCCGCAGTAACTCGCTGAACCCCATATATGCGCTAAATACGTTATTTGATGGAACTTCAGTGAATCGAAATCAGTCTCCTGCTATTCTGTATACCTTCCCCAACATTTATCTGTTATTCGTTCGCCCATTTGAGGCGCATGTGTAGGTGGAGTTTCCCCACTGTTCGCAACCGTTTGCATCATTCGCCTCCGTCCGTTACCTTTTCGTATGTCAGCGGTTTTCTGTCACGCATCGGAGGGAGGTGCAAGAACAATAATGTATGTGTGGGAAGCCTATCGTGTTCTTTCAGCGAATTGTGGCGAAACGTAGCGAAACACGATGAAACCCCGGACCAGAAGACTCGGCTCCGTTCGCCGAATAGAGGCGAACGAAGACGCACGTGTTGGAGGGGTTTAACAGTAGAATTAAGAATGTTTCAGAACCTGGCTCCCACCAGGGTTCTAACATCGAGATTCCTGTTGGCACTCAGGAACCCTTTGACATTTGGTTAAGGTCTTCGTATCATTTGTATTTAGTTGCTTTGTATTTTTCATCTAGTTGGTTATTTGTTTTCGCTATAAGATTTTTACTTTCAAGTTTTTCTTATTTGTTATCCCGATGGCGCTCCACTCCGTATCGAGCCCTGGCCTCCTCCGTTGACCTCTTCCAGACGTCCCGGTTCAATGCCCTCCCTCCCAAACTCTAGCATTTATCATTTTCTCTCTCCACCGCATTCTCGGGTTTCCCACTGACCGTTTTCCTCCCACTTGGCCGGTATACACCACTTTTCTTGGGACTCTTGTCTTCCGGCATTCGCAGTACATGTCCTGCCCATTGGAGACGCTTCAGCTTTATGTGGTCCGAGAGTCTGGACTACTTGTATAATGCGTAGAGTCCATGATCGTACCGAACCCTCCAGGTTCTCGTTCGTTGACAAATCCGAATATTCTACGTAACAGCTTCCGCTAGGACCAACCCTCGGATCCGTAGGATACCACCGTTCGTTGAAACGTTTCTGGTGGACGCTGGTAACGCTCGTAAGGGAGAACAGAGTGCGATCAAGTTAGGCTCAAGTTCAGTGTATCCAACAAATGGTACGCTTCTCTTTCTCCTCCTCTCTCTTTTTCGGTTCTGGAGTCCACGTTAAACACCATCTAAGATTCTAGGTAATCTTGCGTACATTTTTATTTTTACTTCGTTTGCACTTTTGCTCCATCATTCTTTGAAGTCATTAGCGTTTTGTTATCGTGCAGAGTTGTCAGTATTTCATAAACCTTACCCTTTTCCAATTCAGTACTTACGAGTTTCTTTAAAGATGCGTTTCCCGAATTAAACCCCGCTACGTCGATACACGCTGATGTTTTTATGTTCAACTCTCGTTTAAATCTCCTTTGCATGTGTCTCTGTACGTTACGCTTGTTCAGTTGCGAAACTTGTGTACTTCCAGTGAAGTTTAATTTTCGTTTTACTTAAGCATTAGATCTGAAAAATAAAACACGGAAGGATACCCGAATGAAATTTTATAAAACTGTGGCTGTCCCATCATTCCAGTATGCTAGTGAGATATGGACTCGTGGTAAAAGGAACGTGCAGAGGATTCAGGCAGCCGAAATGAAATTTCTAAGAGGCACGCAAGGTTGTTCTCTCTTGGATCGGAGAAGGAACAAGGATATTAGACGTGATTTAAACATTGTGTCATTGCACCAGAAGATTGAAGACTACAGAAGAAGATGGTGTGAACACTTGAATCGCATACCTGATATCCGTCTACCTGTGGCTGCCTTGGGTTACCACCCTACTGGGAAGAGAGATGTCGGTAGACCGAGGAGGAGATGGGTTCCAGAACAGGTCTAAGGTCTAGTCCTTGAAGTGGTGATGATGATGATGATGATGACTTAAGCATTAGTAGAAATTAACTACTAATGCCATGCGGACAGAATTATTCCTATAAGAAGTCTATACAGGCAATAAATCAGAAATTAGTGATAATATTTTTAATTTAATTGACGAAATTCAGAAATATTGTAAAAAATACGACTTCAGTAATTCAAGTATATCGTATTTTGCATTTATTTATGCGACACTAGAGAACGCCTAATTCCCGCAGACTGCCTTTTACATACGTACACTTGTTTATGATACCTCGTGTATTGCATTGCTGACGTGAGCCCTTAACGTATAATTATAATTATTAAAATTACAATATGATTGTTTATCTTATTTAAACCGAATATTGTTGTACGTGTTTTGTAATTGTAAGTTATATTTATCTGTGGAATTACCGTGCAGGTGTATGTATTCCTAACAGGAGAATACCAACAGTGCTCGGTATTTAGGACATATTAGGTCAGCATAAAATAAAGTTTAAAATTAAACCGTAGGCATTAACGTTTTCCAAAACGTACTGTAGCCCTAACAAATTAGGTTACCTAAAATTCACTTAACAAAATTTATATGAACTAACAGAGCTGGAACAAAGTATTTTCTGTCTTGCAGAAGTCTAGTTTTGTTTTGGCTATTAAAAAAAAATCTAACGCGTTTGTGGAAATGTGATTTTGTTCATTTCTAAAATGGAATGCTCAAAATGTATATGAAGTATTATACAGTGCGTGTAATGCGGGTAGAAAACCGAGGCAATATGGCTAAAACATTAAGCCAATCCCCGTCTTCGCATACTGCGAATAACATATTCCACTTGCACGTGTTGTATAAATTTGTCTGAGGCGACTGGCGTGAAACGAACGCAGAGTAAGAACATTTACACGAATTCTACTCCGTTGTTTCCCCTTTGTGTTCGTGGAGGAAAATTTCTCTGTTGAAGCTAACAGTGTTTGCGTGGATTAACTGCTGATTACGTCTGTTGTCGAAACGACTATTGTAACAAAAGCACTTTCCATCTCTCTCTCCCCCCGCGCGAGTATGTGATAATTTATTTTAACGTAGTAAGCATATTAAGTTACTCTGCAAGTATTTGCTTATTTTAATTTCTGATGTACACTTCGTTGAACATAACTGTCCAACATCGTACTCTAATCTGCTTTGGACCATGTTGAACAGTAGACTAACCTTCAATGAAATGAAGACGAGAAACTAAAATAAGTAAATACGTGCATAGTACCCACGTTAATAAAATAAAATTTGTAATAAGGAAAGCCAAATGCCTAATTATAATAATTATTCACACACACACACACACACACACACACACACACACACACACACACACACACACACACACACACACACACACACACACACACACACACACACACACACACACACACACACGGGGAGAGAGAGAGAGAGAGAGAGAGAGAGAGAGAGAGAGAGAGAGAGAGAGAGAGAGAGAGAGAGAGAGAGAGAGAGAGAGACTTTTCTATTGACCATTCACCAGGGCAGATGACCGTGAAAAAAGCTCGGTTTGTGTACTCTATATCTCCCTCGGTCAGAATGATGGCAGTCGGCACTAAAGCAGCTGTTATCAGTAGTAATTAATTTTGTATCTCGCATCAATGTAGTTACGTTGTTGACAAGTTTTCAACACATCATTCGTTTGTAAGTTATATTCTTTTTCTCAATTTACAATATTTACAAAATACAAATTTTGTACTTTTCTTTGTTTGTATTTTATTTGGGACAGTAAGTGAAAATGTTACTATCCGATTGCCCACGTTAAAAATTCGCGTTAGGAAGCCGGCAGAGGTGCAAGTTCGAACCTCAGTCAGTGCGATCAGTTTTTCATGTGAATCGCGACACGTTTGAATTGACCCTAGTTGTACGGACGCTTCGTACATGAAACTCCAGCAAACAGAAACTTTTACGCTGGCACGCTCCAAATGAATATAGATTTAATACATTTATAGTAAATGGATTTTTATCACACATTTGACAAACATAATAAACTTATAAGAAACATTATGAGACAAATTAGGGTAAAAAAGTAGTTGTGGTTCCAGCTGTCATATATTTAATAATTGATTAAAGCTTGTAGATCATAGTTAAAGAAAATGTTTGTGTACTACGTTGTCTGATCGATTATCAGTTGATTAGATTTAAAAAAAAAGATAGTATTTATAAAGTACTTGTGTAGTAATTATCTTTTACATTGATAGTTCATTGTTTGATACGTTCAGTCAACATCTCAGTTTTCATAACAGTTTTCTCCGGCGCTGACATGAACAAACAACTCTCTAGCTAATATGGACGCAGAGAAGCGCAATCGACGTCGACAGTATCGACCCAGTTTGGACAGGTATGGAAGTCGATTAGTTTGATTACGTTCAGCGAGCGGTACGAGTTTCGATCGCGCAGTAATTACGTATCAGAAGCAATTTGTAAGTGTTAAATTGCATGTGACACGTGCAATACGTAGGAATGTTAATCTCTTGTTCCAAGTTTAATTTCGAGTTTTATAAACTGGCAACTGTGTTGCCTGTATTTTGTTCCATGTACGCTCCATATTTATCCATAAGAAGTCGAATGCCAGTAATTTGGCGCAACTTGATCATTTTTTGTGTGTGAAAAATTAACCCAACACTAGAATTTAAAATTTTGCCACGTTGGTAGTCGTTACTAGAGGACATTATGGAATATATGTATTTTTGGATATGACCTATTCGAAGTATAAAGTATATAGTCCGAACGTAAATTCTTCAGACTCTTTCATTCTGTTTGCAATTACAAAAAAAGGTAGTATTTGGTATGTATTTTTTTTTCAAGATACGTTGTGTACCGTCTTTAAAGTCTTAAACTTTCCGCTCTATTTTTTTGTCAGTAATCTGTACGTTTAACTGTGGTCAGTATGATTAACGGTCAAAAATACAGTATTTCGTGAACAGTTGTTTCCGGAAAATCTGCTGTTACTTTACTCGAGGATCTTTATTTGAATACTGTTTTATACAAAAATTTGCTAATAATATGTTAAACCAAACGATTAGAATGTACCACAGGGCATCGTATTAAGTGATCCAGAATTCAACAGTGGCGAATTGTCGCTTAGACGGCCTGTGTAGAAGCTGAAAATGGAGTCGTAGAACAAGTAAGAAAGTAGGAAATTCACGCTATTGATTGAAGACTCGTTGGGCAATTGGATTACTACAAAGGATTTAAACAACACTAACACATCGTAGTTTCACAATTTAAAATGTGAATCTACCAAGTGTTTGTGTTTTAAAATAGGAAATTTGTCGAGGGTGAGGTTTGGCACACTATCAAAACAGTACTATGTAAAGGAAACTTATTTGTTGGGTATTTGTCCAAAAATTTTTTTAAATTTCTTCTTCCTAGGATTTAAGTCGCTCGATTAGGAAAGATTGTCAGAATTATTTTACTTTAATAATGCCAGTACTTTAATCCGGAAAATGCAGTCCTCTACCCGTCACTTTCTAACCGAAACGCGACGTCAACGTGTATAATGTTGTAGCTCCTGACATATTTTTCTCAGTTAAATGTCGATAAAGAATATCTAGTAGGCGGAGGAACGAATTTCGATAACGTAAAATGGAAAATTGGTATAATGAAGAAAGTTGTGTTAGTGGTTAAAATCACAACTGTGCAACAGTGACAGTTCTGTTTGGAAAATTGGTACTCAGACCTTCGCATATTATGCTAGCCGTCACCAAGTTTTTTCGCACAGGCCAGTGAAAAATATAATCCTGAACGTGCACGAATCCTGAACATTTGTGTATATGTTTGCCTTCGAATTACGTAGTGACGAATAAGTGGCAATAGTGGACGTCGCGTCTCATGCATTGCGTTGTAGTGTAATAAAAAATTTGTAAATAAAATATCACAAGAGTAGAGATGTAAGCCTAAGCTCTTTGCTTAATACGGGCAGTGTTGATAAACCTATGCCGGCGTTTACCTGAAAATTATTCTCTGCACTGCTGTTGGTTTTTATTTTATTAAATGTTACGGATAGGCTATATTGAGAAATAGGTGTCGCTTGGGTAGATAAGATAAACAAACACACCGCGCTGTCTGTGACACATTCCAGAACAAAAGGCCTGTTTATAGTTATTGAACATCTGTGTGTAACCTTCAGTGCTGCAAACTATTCAGTCAGCCAGAACAATTCTTTACTTTTTTATTACATTTCGTGATAATAGCGCATATTTAATATTTTTTTACTAAAAGTCTGTGAAAAAGAATATTAAATCCGAATTTTAATAATTGTGCAAGTTTGTTTCCGAATTTTTGTTAGTCCTTTATTTAGTGCTGTATTTATTTATCGGTTACTTTGTCACTTTCTTTGACCACGTATAACACACGTCAGCGCGTGATATTACGCTTTCAGATCTTAGTACCAGTTTAGAATCGACTTTTGAACTAACTACAGCGGGGGAACGATCCTAAGGAATTGTGTTCGTTTTTAGTGGCAGGCATACCTACCCCAGCCGTCATTTTACTATGTGCTGACCTACATACAGTAAACTCTCGATTATCCGCGGAATTGGGTGGCTCGATCGCCTCGGATAACCGAAGTCCGCGGATAATCCACATAATAACAAAAACGGGCAGAAGCAATGAAACTACTTTATTAACTGATTATTTAAAGTAAAGCAATACAGTAGAATCCCGTTAAGAATCTCATTAATGGACCTCGTGAAAACTGCGATTATGCGGAATAGTACCAGGTAGCAATATATAGGCCTACTGAAACTGTGTAACTAATAATCACATTTTCTATGCAGTTTAAATACTAATTCACACGAACTGACATTTCGTCAGAACAAGTTGTACTGACAGATTGTCTTATTCTTATATGCATCATCGGTGTACCCATCTACATTGAGAATTTCTGAAATTACTACCTATATACGGAGAAATATTATATAGGCCTCTACAGAATCCAAGTAAACTCTCCTACGGAATAGATTCAGGAATGAATTACCGCAAACGTATGAATTAAAAAATGTCAGAAAAATAAATGTCAGTAGAGTCACTGCTGACCTGTCGGTAAACATCACAGGTGGCGTTCAACGTTAATATCTAGTATTTCACATCCGTTAACTAAGCTAGTAAGAGTACAACGGCTTTCAATTATACTGCGTAAGCATACACACAAACATAGCTTACCGAGAAAATTAAATATTCTCACAGTCGCAGTAAGTACATAAGCCCGGGTGACTCATGGTAGCGGTGACACAGTCCGTCTCTCAGACATCTTTACGTAACTTACATAAATTTAAAACAATATTGTTTACGGTAGTTAATAAAAATAATGTATCAAGATTAGTGAAACAGAAGGTTTATTATTCTGCTGAATTTTATTTCCGCTTATAAAAAAAAATCCGCCGGTTGCCGCGAATAAACCGCTCGCGGATAGTCGGGAGTTTACTGTAATCGATTTCTGTTACGCGGCTAGCCAGCTTTTCAAGATGTGCAGATATCGTTTCGTAGTTTTAAATCACTGTGCTGGAAGTCATTTCAGTTCCCCATTCTACTATCTGTAAAACTAAATATTGTCTGCGTCAAGACATTAGTAATGTCGATATTGTGTTTTATTATACAGTCAGTGAAACTTTAAGCTGTTTGTAGGAAACAATTTTGGGAAAATCGTGTAACGCGTTAGTGATAGAGGGACGATTATAGTCTTTCGTGAATACGGTTAAGAAAGGCGTATAGGCCGTAACACAAGTTGCTGATATTTGTGTACTGCACATTCCCCTTCCATACTACAGATTTCCAACAGATTTAATCTATTTTTCATTGGAACGTGAAGGGTGTGAAAGGAAAGTTCACAAGATGTCCATGCCATTTCTCAGTTCACTCTCTTCGCGCCAAGGCTGTGATTTGCCGGACAGAACCACTTATGCTTCCCAGGGAAATGGAAAAGGCGGCCGTGTAGCAAATTACGTCAAAGGGTAAAAGGTTGAGCCTCCCGGATCTTCGGAGAGCACGAAAAGTTTGCCGATCCCGCCTCCGCACTGGCACCTCGGCCACTTAACCAACGGGAGTAGCTTCGCCTACTCACCGCGAAGTTTGACGTGATACGCGAGGCAGTGTGGTTTAGAAAAAGCGACGGCCACTCTAATGCCAGTTTAACCAACATCACTCCGTGTTTCCAGATTTGTTCTCTGAATTCTTCTTACGAAGATAACAATTGACATGTGGAAGCCAGAAAGTAGTAAGCTAATACGTTTGTTGTAGCGAATGTAGTGAGACAAAAAATATACCTTTCCATCAAAAAGACCCGCGTAAACCTGATTCCGAGGATATCAGGATTACTGATCTTGATATTTAAACACCGCTATTTGCCGTTTGTATAGTGTTCGCCTGTGAACACCAGCTCGCGGCAGCATAAGGAGATTAAGCGGTTTTAGGATATCAGCTTCGTAAATATAAATCCATTTGTTTATACAACAGACACACAATCAGTCCGCCTTTGGCAAGACAGGTTTCCCAGTTGCGTTTGTTGTCTACTGACAGGTGTTAAGCACACACGAGCTGTTTGTAAACGTTGCACAATAAACGCGCGCGTGCACCCATTAAACCGAGAATTAAATTATGTAATAATAAATTACTGTGAATCTGATAGACGGTGAAAAAATGTTAGGAATAAAATGGTTCGGGGTGTTGTTTTTATTCCGTAAAGAAAAGTAACCTCGTGTAACCGGATTATGCAACTGTGGGATGGCCGGATGCCAGCCTTTTCAATGTCTCGGCAAATGAGCTGCAAGCTACAGTTTTACGGCGGTAACGTATAAAGAAGGAAAGGGAAAACCTGTTTCCAGCTGGTCGTTATTCCACAGTTCCCTCGTTTCACCATTCATTTGTTATTTGGAATTTTCAAAACGGCGAATAACGCTGCACGTAGCTGTGCGTTCCGTACGTATTAAACCTTCGTTCTGAAAGTTAAGTTACAGTGGATAAATTAGAATTAAAAAAAACAAATGTAAACGGATTTTTAAAATCTAGACTATTAAGTCAGATACGTTAAAATTAAAGTAAATTTTTTATTCACCTACGTAAGTTCTATCTTATATTTTTGTACCAAGTAAATTCTTGCGGTGCTACGTGTTTTATAGATACATGAAAACTCGGACCCCTATATAATAATAAACTGGAATAGACGGTCACAAACCTTCAACCGCTTCCACTGATGATTAAAAAAATTATGAAAATAAATGAATGGTATCTTTTAATACTATGAAGGCACTTATTCATTAGGCTGTACATGTGTGTGTTTTCGTGTGCGTTTTGTTATTCTACTCAAAAGATAGTTTTTTATTTGTGAAAGTTATATGTTTATAGTAACAATGGAGTGTGTGTGTTTGTGTCTTTTATCAAAACTATGTAATTTATAGTGCTCAAAAATGTTTAAAAATTTATAATTTTGTGACCAAGAGGTACGCTTGCACACACTCGAGTTAACAACCCAGGTCCGAGTCGTAAATAAGAACGATTAGACACACGTCAGACCCGACGCCAGTGGAGAAACAATGAAGAAACGTCCGAGTACACGCAACAATAGAAAACTGGGAACATCGTTGACAGAACAAACTTAGCTACGATTTACAACACCAAAACAAACCAAACAAAAGGCAGAGTCTAGTAGCCTGGTTACGCAGAAGTTAGATGGAACACATACTGAGGGGGGTTAAGTTGTAACGCGCGTACGTATGAATGGAATAGTCAACAACAAAGGGTGCAGAGAAATCTTGACGAATAAGTAGACAATGGGACGGGTATTCAATGAATACGAGATACGTACTCAGCCCAGCATGAAAACAAACCCCATGTCAAGTCAGATTTACAACTAGAAAGCGTGGGAGCCGTCCAGGGATGACGCCCAACGAAGAGTTGGTAATTGACGGAAAAAACGAAGGGTGATCGAACAAAGGACCAAAACACTGCAGACTTTCAACAAAAGCGATACCAGTGAGACTCGACAACATGGAAACAAAAGATTGATAGACAGGCGGGCAATTGCTCCACTTTCCGAGAAACAACGCAATGTTCGACGCTGGGGTACTTCGGGGGATGCCCAACGACCAACCAGAGTTTGGCATCTTCCAAAGGAACTGGTGGAGAGAGTAGTGACGATTTGGACGACGAATCAGGAAACCGATGACAAAAAAATCTACAAGGTGGAAGGAAAATATAACCTATCAACAACGGCCGTAGGCGTGGAGGTGAGAAAATTGCATTCTGGTATTTGGTGATTGATAAAAACTGTTTACGAGGACGCGGAGCGGCAGTAATATAGTAGTAGTTGCTCAGTAGTAGTGATTGTAGTAATATGATTAACAGTCGTAATAGTTTACTCGGTACTTACTCCGACTTACTCAACTTTCAAATCAGTTAGTCAATCAGTGATATAGTTATAACCAAGTCTCGGTCTTAGTCGAACTTAGACATTTCAACTCAATCTCAGTTCTACAAAACGTGTGTTCGATAGATTATCCGAGTTACCGAACTTACCGCAGTAACAAGCAGTGCGAATATACATAAATATCGATAAATGCCAGTGTATACGAGACTTTAGAATACGTTCGACACGCAGATAATGCAGTACGAGTGAATTAACATTCCGATAGTAAAAAATTGTGCGACAATTTCAGACATTATAAAACACTATCCAACCATAATGATTCTAAATTTTGGGCATATGAACTAAGTGGATTAACACTCATGAACACTAGTGCACACATAGCACACATCACGTCCAAGGTAGACAAAGTAATTAGTACCTGAAACACGCTTACAGCAAACCCTAAACCAAACTACACCAAATCTGATGATTGCATCTTTAATACATAAAACTGTAAAGACACTTATTCCAAGCGGGTAAATTCCGACATCACACTACACATAACGCGAGTGGAATTATCACAAGTGAAAGTGTCAGTGCGCATCGATCAACAGCGATAACCATGTACAGGGAACCCATCAACGGATTGAATCTCACACCGATGGAATTTGTGGATATGCATTTTACAAGTTAAGTCCTTATGTTTTAAATACTAGTTGATACTCACTACTGCACTGTCTCTTTTCAAAGAGCTACTCCCGAGAGATCTATATAAATCATAAAATTAATAATGTTAAATATTAAAGCCATTCATCTGAGGGCATTAATGAACGCATTTAGCTTAGAATAAAGTATATTTGATTGTTTATTGTTTGTGCTATTTTATATATATTGTTGTGTTGTATTTGATAGCATAGTATGTCTTGTTTTTCAGGGAACAACTAAACGAATATTATTATGATTTATGTTATTATGTATTTTGTTTGAATGTATTTACAGGACATAATTTCATTTGTAGGTCAAGAATTTGCTTATCAATAATGTGTAATAAATAAGTATTTATTGCGTATATATATCTTGCGTTCATTATTGCAAATAACCTCAATAATTAATTTGTCATATTTAAGTAATTCTATCTTATTGCTTACAAAGAGTCTCAATAATTATGCTAATTAACAGTGAATACACTCAAATCACCCATTGAAATGTCAGAATAACATACTTGTGTAAAATATATTGATTTGATAAATATTAAATTAATTGAATAATTTAATAATTCATATAAATTAGCATAATTGCACTAAAGATTGAAGTATACGTTTATTAGCCATAAATTTTGTAGCCTATGTCTAGTACTACACGCTACTAGGCCAGCTATCTGTGTTTTTATATCTTATTGTGTACCTGACTGTAGGCTTAGAGTGTCCTGTATAATTAGACTGTGTCTAGAAGAGGAGAGAGAGAGAGAGAGAGAGAGAGAGAGAGAGAGAGAGAGAGAGAGAGAGAGAGAGAGAGTGTGTGTGTGTGTGTGTGTGTGTCATTATTCATATTGTTTTATATATGTCTAATGAGTGCACCGTATTTGTACTGATATATTAAATCTGTACCTTATTGTTATTGAAATTAAACTATTGAATGCAATTGACAATGATACTAAATACTTTTAACCTAACTGCTAATACAAATGTAAATTTTTATGCTGTAAAAACAGTAATTTCCTTGTAAAAATTAACCGACTGTACTGTGTAAATCTTCCTTCGTACGTGCGTGTGTGTGTTTCGGCGTGTATTTATCTTCTCATTTCGTTTAGTAAATACAAATCGTGAATGACTTGTGCTTCGTGTTTACATCAAAAGTAGAGAATATTTTCTTTTTGATGACAAAGACAGAAGACGTGCGTACATACTACAGAAGACACCGTCAAGTAATGTACACAACTGTACGATCCAACAGTTACAAAGCTTGTAGTTTTGTGCTCCCTGCGTATTGCTCTGAAGGGATTTCGAGTTTACACGATATCAGCAAATACACAATAGCCGAGTCTTGTATTCAACGTCATTTTTTTTCATTTCGCAGAATGTTTTTAGGGAAACGTTTTTACCGCTGCAAAATTTTATGTCAAATTCTGAACAGTGTCATCGTTTAAGAAATAACGTTCCGTATTGCATGTTGCATGTCGGGTGAATATCAGAAAGCAAAGAGTAAATGCCTGTGTAGTTGCTGAATAGTTGTTTTGAGACTTATGATTTCGTTCTTCCTTCATGTTGATGAATTTTCATCGATCAGGAAATACAATACGAATTGAAAATATTGTTGAGAACGTTAGGAACTAGTAGCTAGTTTCTGTTTGAAATTTCCAGCATTATAGGGAAATGCAGAAAGAGGGGCCGACCTAGGATAAGGTGGTTGGATGATGTGCTGGAAGATCTAAGACGAATGGATGTGAGGGGTTACACTGTGATGGCAATGGATAGGAGACATTGGAGAAGATTGGTGTTGGAAGCCAGGGCTCACGTTGGGCTGTAGTGCTAAAGAAGAAGAAGAAGCATTAGAGAAATATCCGTTGACTCATTTGTGAGAAACGATATAAACTAATATTTTATTTAAATTTGTACATTTAATCAGGGCACGCTGATTCGTTAGAAGCAAACCAGTTGTGCGACCGATGTCTAAACGACAAGAACTCTGTCAGCGATATAGTCTTTGCGCCCGTGGCATGACTGCACCATCTGGGACGTGCCCAATGGCTGCTACAAGATAAACATAGTCTGGTTCAGTCGACAGGTACTAAAACTGGAAGGGAAACCTCCAACACGTTTAACCGCAAGATGGCGGGGGAGAAAGAAAACTTAATTTTTTAAGGCATTGCCGCTGGAACCAATTCAGCCAACAGGTGTTGCCTGTCTCAAGCTCAGCGAGCAGACGCGTAAGGCGTCGGTCTCCCCGCGAGGCAGAGAGCCTCCGTCCCGATGACCAAGGTAACAGCAACAAGCAGCTGGCTCAGCGTGTTAGGAAGCGGGCGAGGATGGAAAGAAGGACAGTTTTCAGAGGTAAATCCTGGGGCTGTGTACAGAAGTTACTGCGAGGATGGCTTTATGGCGGGTCATTAAGAAGCGCCCGAGGGCATTTTACCCGCACCATGAGTTACTAACGACTGTACAAAACCAGACAAGGTAGGAACTCGAAGACCTCTTCGGATTACGTCATTTCTGACAAACCAAGGAGATCCCGACAAGGAACAGAAGGTTTTAGCTTGGAAACGTTCCAGCCTACACCTGTTGGTGGTTGACAGAAGTGGACACTATGCGGGAGCCGTATAGGTCAGTACAGTCCTGAGAAACAGAAGATAGATCGTGACTTTCGTACGCATGGCCAGGCGACTGCGACACGAGAGAAGTGGGAATAATTTGGCTCGGAGCTGTCAGTGATACGTGGCCTCCAGGTTTGTAGTATTGAAGTGTTGTTATACGTGACAGGTGTAGGGTTACGATTGAAATGTAGGCTACATTTGAGTAAAAAGTGCGAAATCAAAAGTCGGTGTGTATCGGACAAACGGTGGCGAGGTCATTAAACGTCCTTGACGTCCGCACCATTGAGTACTGTCAAAATCGTACTCAGTCTAATTTAAGGCAGCTCGTACTGTTCATTATGTACGTAGTTGTTGTTGTCAAACTGTTTTCGCGTGCTTACATTAAATTTAGCATGTTCAAACCCGTACGTCCTATTTTTAGACGTATGAAATCCCCTAATACGTAGGGCCGACATTCACATATTACATCAATTTGTCTGTGTGTATGTGCAGCAAGAGGGCAAAATATCTTTTGGCGGTGTGTTTACTTTGTTGTGTAAATTTATTATATCAAGAGGAATTACACACATACTTTGCGCCTGACTCATAATTTTACGGTTCCTTTACGTTCAGATCGATGACCGTTTGTAGATTAATTTTTTTTTCTGATACATGTTCGAGTGGAGGAAATGATTATTATACGTCACGTAAAACATTGTATATGCTAGGAAAACCTAAGGTCATTAAAATCACTTGATTTGTTATGAGGAGCGTAACAAATAGTTGGTAAGTTACAGGTGTTTGTGAAAGTCTGTTGAGGATGATTGTAGAAGCGAAATGGATAGGCCTACTACAACAAGAATTCACTTGGCTGTGGAAGCTTTAATCAGAAAAAGAGTCTATATTGCTACAGTACGAATCAGGAAATAAGACACTGGTGAAGTGCTGTGTGCGGAGCAATAGTTATACGGATCGTTAACTATAAAGAAGACACACAAAGAGGTTTTTCAGATGTTGCAGTAAAGAATTAAATTGGTTGAAAGAGTGAATAATTAGGAAGTTCTGAATAGAATAAAGGAAAGAGAACAAACTGTCCTACACTGGTCCAACACTCAGAACGAAACCAAATATATCAGCATGCTTTTCGTACAAACGCTGAGAAAGATAAATAAAAATACGAATTGTCCCTAGTTGTTAATATTTTTAAAATAAAGAATTAATTTGATTAAATTATCTGTTATTTAAACAACGCGAAAGAAAGCGAATACCGCCCAGCGTTTGTTATCTGTGAATTTCTGAAAACGAAAAATTATTTTGTTTACGTATCCGTGACGACATATCATGGAACGATATCAATTGTTAATATTTTATTGAAATTTTTAAGTTTTCGGTCTAATAAATTTATAACATCAATACAAACTAGTTGCCTGGCAATAAAATTATTTTATTTTTAACAATTATTATTGTTTGAAAAGTTTAAATGCATTTTAATTTAATTTCGTCAAACTCATTAAATCAATACCAAACGTGAATAAAATACCCCTCCCCCTTAACCGATCTTCACCAAAATCAAAAGACCTTGAGTCCTCTACAACGCAGGCATCTATGCAAAAAATTATTTGATTCTGTTTGAATTTGCGACAGTTATCGTTCGCCATAGAAAACAAGACATGCCAGGTGCAGAATTTTACGTTTGTGTCTATAATATATATTTGACAAGAAGCAGAGCTAGATATGGTGACAAAACATCAAATAAGTGGATGCTTGAGTGAAGAAATGACGTATCAGCTAAAATGGTACCCCCACGTCAGGTGGGTGTAGACTATCCTCAACCTTCGTGAGGAAGGACTGTACTTTTGGATGAAATGTTTGTAGGTCGAACGAAGAGCTGGCCAAAGGGAGCTGTGATCTGATTCCTGTAATGAAATTCGACTCCCGCTGCGAGTTATCGGCCGAGGGTGAATGATGTATAGTGTTATCAAAGTCTTTCCTGTCAATACTATAGTAGTCATTTTTCTTTTTTAAAATCGTGTCTTTGTTTCTTTCCATCCGTCTTCTGATTTCCTGAACGACGATTCTGTTCACCCGTATAATTATAAATTTCTCACCAAAACATTTCTTCCTTAATACGTTTGTGTCTTCTGTTTAACACCCACCATTCTGATCTATGTCATAACGCGATATTCCACACAGGCTAGTAAATAACTAGCCATCAGGGAGGTCAAAATATTTTCCAGGAGGGGCAACAATTTTCCACAGTAGAAAAATATTTATATATTTTTCATACATACACACATGCATATATTAGTTTGTAATTCTTATATAATAATAGAAATAAGTACATAGATTGTATTAATTTATTAAAGCATGTATTGCTTCAAAATATGCATAAAATTAATGGCTTGTAAAAGTTAATATTTGATCTCCATTAAGTAGTGCTCAAGTTTCCAAAGTTTTAATATTATGATGTCCGTAATCAAAATATCAGAGCAGGTTTTAGTGTGTATGAGGGTACACCGTGGACAAAAATTTTCAACATTCCCTATGGAGGGTTATAACGTTTTTTAAGAGATCCACATTTGAGCGACAATATATAAAGATTTTTACTATTGATGACTTCGATTTTTATATCCGTTACTAAATACATCCACTCATTATTAAATAAATCATTAATTTGGTTGGGCGCCAGAGCAGAGTATCCCAGGGTTTGTTAATAAATAATAACTCGTTCCGTTCAGATACTAATATTCTATATTAGTTCCTTCTTATTACAAGCATGGCATCTGACATTTGATTATAAACATTATTATTTCTAATATAATATTATTGAGATGCTTGATACACATTTTACAACTAATTTTAAAGTATTATTATTATTTGATTACTATTCTTCAATATTACTATTATTAAGTATTCTTCGGTTAACGAGCCGCAATATTATATTCTATCATCTGACATACATATATATTCAATACTTTAATTAACATCTAGCATAATATTTTCTTTACTAACATGAATTTTCTTAATAATTATTATATAGTTGTCTTGTTTGTTCATCATCTTCTTTCACTGCACTACACTTTATATAATATTGAAAACTTTCTCAAGTGAAACTTACTTGTCTGTTTTGTATGTAGAACGCGTTTCGGCGTCGTGTTCGTCTTCTTCAGCTTTGCGACAGACTTCCAGTACCTAGTAACGTTTGTTGGTTGGAAGGTATAGTGGGGGTGGTGTATAGAGGAAGGGGATTGGCGCGGGGATCCGAATTATTGTTTGTTTTGTGTATAACTGTGTCGAAAAGTGTATGTGATTTATATTGCAATTGGTCGTTTAGTATGTTGTTTGGTTGTGTTGTGTGGTGTTTGTATATTTCATACTGTTCAGCTGTGTTGAGTTTTGGCCCTTTGGGTAAGAGGTGTAATATTTCAAGATTAGTATCTATGTTGGTGTAGCTATGGTTATGTGTGTGGCAAACGCAGAATGTATATTGTTGTTGGAAAGGGCCTTTAAGTGTTCAGAGTAACGGGATGAAAAAGATCTTCCCGTCTGGCCTATGTAGAAACTATCGCAGTTATTACAATTTAATTTGTAGACCCCTGTTCTATTGTATTTGTCTATGTCCTTGTTTGTATCGTTGATGTGTTTTTTGATGGTATTGTTGGTTCTGAATGCTATTTTGTAATTGTGTTTTCTGAATGTGTGGGCAAGTTTGTGTGTGCTGGAGTTATGGTATGTGAGTGTGATGTATTTCTTGTGTTGTGTGTTATTGGTATTTTGTGTTTTGTTATTTTTGTTTTTGATGCGTTTGTGTAGTTTGTTTATTAAATTGGGGTTGTAACCGTTTTTCATTGCTATGTATTTGATTGTGTTGAGTTCGTCAGTATAATCTTGTTTACTTAAGGGTATTTTGGTTAGTCTATGGAGCATATGGTTGAAGGCTGCATGTTTATGTTGTGTTGGGTGGTTTGATGTGTTGTGTATAACCATGTCAGTTGTGGTAGGTTTCCTGTATATTTTGTACGTGTGTGTATTGTTAGTTTTGTTAATTGTCAGGTCAAGAAAATTTATACTATTATTTTGTTCAATTTCCAAAGTAAATTTTAATTTGTGGTGTATTGTGTTTATATATTTATGTAAGTTTTCAACTTGTCTTATGTTGCCTTTGAATAAAAGTAGTATGTCATCAACATATCTGTGCCAGTAAATGATCTTGTTGGTGTATTTGTTGTTGTTTATTATGTGGTTCTGTTCTATGTTGTGTATATATATTTCTGCCAGTATTCCTGATATGGGGGATCTCATCGGGAGACCGTCTGTTTGTGTGTATATCTTGTTATTGTATGTAAAATAATTTTGCTCAGTTATTATTTTGGTAAGTGTGATGATCTCTTGTATGTGTGTTTCAGGTGTGTTGTTTTGTCTGAGTAAATTTTCTAGTGTTAGTATGGTTTCTTGAACTGGGACATTGGTGTATAGATTGGTGATATCAAAAGATGCTAGTGTTGAGTTGTGTGGGATGTGGATGTGTTCAGTTTTCCTGACTAGGTCGATGTTGTTTTTGATAGATGTGTTGTTACTGAGATTAATGTTTTCTCTGATTATTTTGTCTAAGTGTTTGGCGATTTTGTGGGAGGGAGCTTGTGTGTTGTTTTTTAATGGTCTGATGGGAATGTTAGGTTTGTGTATTTTTGGTAATGCATTTAGTATAGGGGGGTTAGGTTTTATTTGTTTTATGTACTTGGTGCTTTCTGGTTTGATTATATGTTTTGTGTTGTTTATACATTTGTTAATCTGTTTTTGAAATTTTAGTGTGGGGTCTTTATTTATTTCCGTTATATTATTTTCGTTAAAGAAATTTTCAATTTTAGTGTTTAATTGATGTTTGTCCATTATGATGTTTATGTTCCCTTTACCAGCTTTTAATATTGTTATGTTGTGTTCATGTAACTTTTGTTTTACACTGTTAAGTGTTTTTATTCGTTGTTGTGTCTTTTCGGTTGTATATGTGTGTGCTGGAGTTTTATATGCAAGTACTCGACTCGTACTAGAATGCTATTCTTATGATACGTTTCATTCCCTTAATTACATAGTGATTCTACTAAATACCATTCTTTCTAGTATGTCATATCACATAAACTGAATCGTTAGTATCTGAACAAGTGTGGGTCTTTTGAGAATGAGATGAGTTATACTTATGGTAGATAGTAATTTCTTTGTTTGTATACTAGAATTGTGAATTGTTAAGATAGTATATGTTACTTGTTTGCCGGATTCCAGACTCTGATTAGTTGTTCTACGTTGCTCATTACACTTCACTTCCACTAAACATAATTGATTACCACTTCTTAAACTTGAATCACACGCTCGCGTTGTACTTAACGTCACGCACATAAAATAAATATACTTTCTCGATTCAATTTTACGCGCACATATGAAATATCTTCATAATACGTACTTTACGCGCACTTATGAAATATTCTTCTTAATACGTACTTTACGCGCACTAATGAAATATTCTTCTTAATACGTACTTTACGCGCACTAGTGAAATATCTTCATTATACTTTAACTTGTTCCTTCTCGACTTTTATTTAGTGAACTAATTTATACATTTTAAACAAAGCTATGATAACGTTCCGTTATAATTACATTATTGAATGCTTGTACAGAGTAACGCAGATTTCCCGTGCTTGTCTTGAAATTTTACTTAAAAACTTCCTTTCTTTCACTTGCTTCTCTCTTTTTATAGTTTGCCTATTGATTCCATCACCACCGTCCTGGTTGATGATACTCTCATTGGCCAGGGTTTGAAATATTCCCCGGTGAATTTGAAATTATCCATTCCTGTCTCGTTATTTTCTCGCGCGCTTGACTGACGCTATTGCTTATTGGTCAAACAGTGCGGGCACGTAGTTTTTACCGCGTGGTCGCTTAGATAGCTAAAAACGACCCTACTTTCTAAAATCGCAATAAATATTGGGGTGTCATCTTTTGTCTTCTGAAGGACACCGACCGGCTTTCATAACGGTACTTGCTCGATTTTTGCTGTTTCTGATACACAAAACATTTTATGCGTTTATGACATACTAGGTACAGTTTTCTATTGTATATTTATTTCGGCTGGCGACAGACTGTCGGCGCACAGGCCTCACCCTGTCCATTCTTATTCTACATATTACTTACATATATGTGTACTACAAATTCTTATCCTATCATATCTCTATAATTATTATTAATAATTGAGTTAAAAGTAACGTTACTGTGGAACGTTATAGGGCTGCTCAGAGTAAAGCTGTGAATCTACAGTGTACGTTTCGTAGAACAAACACGCGGAAAAGAAGAAGCGCTCGGAAGTCTCTCATGGACCCTGAGCATCTTGCAGAGGGTTCAATCCCTAAAGACGAAAAGTCTGTCTATGAACCGTTCCTCTGTAAACACGTGCAGTTACACTCGCCAGCGACCCGCAGGAAGCAAATCGCTGTCCACGCTGGACACCTTTTCGGCTTGCACGCGTTGTGTTGGTGTGGGTTTCGGCTCTTTGCATTTAAAAAGCGTGCAAACGTAAGAAAATAAACATGAGTGAGGCCAGAAATAACGCGAATCGTGTGTGTGTGTGTGTGTGTGTGTGTGTGTGTGTGTGTGTGTGTGTCCTGCCTTATTATTATTTTATTTTTAACAATTACCATTGTTTGAAAAAGTTTAAATGAATTTTCAAGTACTTTACTCTTGTTAAAACGTAAACGTTGCATGTAAACTACCCCTTCCCCTGAATCGATCTTCACCAAAATCAACAGGCCTTGAGTCCTTTACAACTCAGGCAGGTAGACTATACAAAAAATTATTTGATTCTGTTTGAATTTGCGGCAGTTATCGTTTGCCATAGACAGAATTCTACACACTGACTCTTTTCGAAAAATTGACTTTTCTTCATGTTTTGAGGGTAGTACAATGAGAATCCTTATCTCGAACACGATTTTTTTCACCATACTTCCATTTCCTTATGGAACATGGAAGTAAAAATGCATTGAGTCATTTTAAAACAATGGTAATTGTTAAAAATAAAATAACTTTGTTGCCAGGAAATAAAATTATAATTTTTTTATTTTAATTTAAATCATCTATGCGTGAAGATCCGCGACCACGGCCCAGCAGGCCACGAAATAATTTGTGGCCACATAATTACACAATTATATAAGTATGTAATTAATGCGTGATTATCTGCGTAGTTCAGTATCTTTAGTACTTTATCAACAATAAAGTACCTAATTTTTGTAGATAAAGTGACTCGAAAATAACTTTATATTAAACGGCTACCCCCATAATAACAAAAATATCTATAAATAGTGAAAATAGGTTGAGGATTGGGGATATTTTTTTAGAAATTATCGAACTGAATTCAAGTAAATGATTTTAAATATAAATCTTAAAACATGGAAGTCATGTACGGTTCTCCATACGTTTTTTTTAAATTTTCATTCATGTATGCTCTTTTCACACTCACCTTGTCTGTTTGTGTATCCGACTTCTTTTCACTTCCTTTTGTCACATCCTTACAAGTTCCTTGTAAGTGTGAAGGAGTTTCTTCGTTATACGTAGTTACTGCCATTTTTTATGTGATTTATTGTAAAAGGTTAACGGCCAGTGGTAAGGTAAGGTAATTAATGCGGTAAACCGTGTGGTTTCCGTACAGACAGGTATTTTCATTGTGTGCAGCCACTGTGACATTATAGTAATTAATGCGAACTGAAGCTGTCGTGGTCAGCACAGCCGTTTAAACAGTATAATTAATTCGGCTAAGGCTTTCGGACAGTTACCCTTCTCACCACTCAGCTCAGGGTCTGATGTGATCATTAATATTGTCGGGGACTTTACCTCGGCTGTTAATAACTTCATTTCAATAACTCTTACTAATGTATCTACACCTTACGTTCTATAAACTTGGTGTTTTATCCGAGTACGTACACTAAAATCGTTTAATCACGAGTTGATTAGAAGACGGCTTTACACAGTTTTGTCGTCTTGTGTAATCAAGTCTTAGTGCATTAAATCATATTGAATTAATAATGTATTAGTAAAATAACAATCATTCTTTCAACCACTGTTTCAAACACTACTACATTAAAATGCGCGCAGCCTTATACACATCAATAACTTACTAAAAACGTTACCACCAGCCTAATAACAGTCCGAATTGTTTTGGGACATAAATTTTCACACGGGCTATCAGATTTTCAGTGTAAATATGCACAAATTTTTCATCTACATTTTTCGATAATACTGGTCATTAGATAATCCTGATAAAAACAATCTGATTCTTCCCCAAGAAGGTAGTATTTCGATTAATGTCACATTTTTTTCTTAATTATAAAAATCAGAATGAAAATTTAATTATTTGTTTGAGAGATACGTGTTGTCACGAAAATTGCGCGATCGTGACCTTACGGAAGACCACGCCGTGGAATAGATTATGGAATACCAGAGAAATCTCTAATCTGAATTTTTATTAACGCTTATCTAAAACATAAGCATTCATTACCAAGTTGAATAAGTACAATAGTCCACAACACGGATTTTTATTCTCAGCCGAGGGCACGTGTGGAGTTTAATCGTGTCCAGAACTCTTCCGATGTAAGCAGAATAATTTGGCAAGTGTCAGATAGTCTTTCCAGTCAGCTGTGGGCGGCTCGCTCTATCTTCTGACTGGCAGATACGCGTCAAGTGCCATGTAGGCTACTTAACGTCCCGTCTACATAAAACAGTACGTTTACAGAAATGTTCTTATTAATTTTTCTTATAGCATTCCAGGGTTTCAGGAATATTGTGTATAGTGTGGGTCTCGTTATTACCACAGTATACACAAACCAGTACTACCGAATTTTAAAATCGTCAGCTCCTGAATTAAACTGCAGGCGCATTGTTGTTACAGTTCCCCCATTTTTACTACAAGTAAACAATAATATTTAGTAAAAACGGTTATATTAGCTGGTGTTTCCCCATTCCAACTAATCTGTTTCGAATAGAAGTTATTTTCGTGCACGAGATTATTTTTGTTATAAACAGATGCTTACAAATGAAACAGATATTAATACTTAGCATAAAGTTGAAAAACAGCGTTCACGCGTGTATTTCTTCATCGTATTAGTAACAGATACAACGAACAGATTAAACAACGAAGGAATTCTTGGCTGTTGACACTAGCATATGGTTATTGTTAGACTATTTTCTTAGCCCAGTAATAGAAGCACAGGTGAGGTGACGCTGGCCAAAATATGGTTTGCGTGCGTACATGTGTATGTGTGTGTTTGTGTGCGGGTGTGCAACCCAATTCATCCCGCCTCTCGCACCAGGTGTATAGGAATGTATTTTTACGAATAAAGTAATATATGTATTGTTGTCACGTGTCTGGCAAAGATTTCTCAAGTAATGTTGATTTATGCACGTTGACGTAAGCCCTTCCCTCCCACTGCCAGTTATACGTTTATTGTATGTCTCTGAAGAACAGCTGTCACAGATTTGTAGTATTTATTTGTTTACTGTATTTAGCGTTCCCTGTGTCTACACGTAAGTAGCATTCACCCAGATAAACGGCGTTGGAAAATATATACGTAAATCAGTATGAAAGAACTGATGCAGCGAAATTACTTAAACAATTTCAATAAATTTTATTGAAAAACATAAATATTTCATTTATGTGAGCCATATTTCTTCTTCTGCTTCTTCTGGCACCTCTCAACCCAGTGTGGGTCTTGGCCTGCTCAATTATTTTCTTTCATTCCGTCCTCTCACCACACAGCCTTCTCCAGCCTCTCACATTCGTATTTTTCACATAATCCTCTACGTCATCTATCCATGTTTTCATAGTCGTCAGTCTGCGATTCCTTCCAGTCTGCTGTTCTTTTAGTTGTTGTTCTGCTATCGCCCATTCGTCTTGACGTGAACCAGCAATTCTAATATTATACTTTTGATGAACCGGACTATGTCAGCACCGTGTATTGATTGATCCAGTTAAAACTCATTCGTCAGTTCAGGACCTTTCGTCAGTTCGCCCAGGCGTCTCACATGATCTAAGCCGCTATACATCTGCGTTAGTTAATGTTCAGCTCTCGCATGTCACTGTCACTAGGCCCTACATAGTGATCAAATAAGACTTCTACGTATATATGGTTAGCTTTAGTTGTTTGCTTATTGTCCTGTATTTGAGTAAATTTTCATAGGAGTAATAACGCCTGTTCCACTTACAAAACGTGACTAGTCTGGGCAGTCTGTGATCCTAAGCAAGAAAGCTGTTCAACATGTTCAATGTACGTGAAATTCCCATCTGTTAAGTTAGCCCTGTTGTTTGTCACGTTTCGTCGTACTTCCATATACTTAGGTTTATCCTCGTTTATTTTCAGCCTCCCCTTTTGCGCCTCACTATCCAGTTTAACTAAATTCTTCTCTGATCCTCTTTTATTTCTGACTATAACAGCTATGTCATAAGGATAGGCGTACACCTGTGTTGTTTTAATTCCAACGTACCCAGTTGACTAATATTGGCATTTTAAGTAGCCTTTTAATGCAGAGGGTTCAACATATTGTCGGTCCTCCTTGACTGAGCTTATGAGTCATCTTGTTCGTCCTGTTTTTTTCCGATCATTTGATGAATTATGCAGGGGCGGATTTACGCACAGGCAGACTAGGCACTTGCCTGGGGCGGCAAATTTTGGGGAGCGGCAAAATTTGAGTTAAGAAATGATATTTTTAGATCCAAACAAATTTACAAGTATAAAAGCCAGTTGAATTAAGCACACACGAATATAAAAATTATCTTCACTTAATTTGTAAATATAACGCAGTTATCGTTTTTCACCCAAAAGTAATACGGGCGAATGTTTATGTTTTCAACCGTTGAAATATTTGGCGTTGATCATCCGAGAGATTTTAGATGTTGCCAATCCAGATCAAAGTGAGAAATGTAGATCTGTCAATGTAATACCGAATTGTAGGTTGGTTCCAGAAACCGAGGCAAGCTAATATTTAAGGAATCGAGGCATTCTAGTCATACTGACAATAACTGTGATAGCAGTTAAGGTGAAGATACTGTTCACACAGTTCAGCTAGAGAGGTCCGTTGTGGAGGAACCTTCATTTTTGAAGAACGAAGAGCCAGTTCACGTCAAAAATCATGATGAAATGTCATCAAATCAGGTAGGGAAGGTCTTAGATTCTGATCCTATTAATTGGCAAATGAACGAGAGCACACGCGATTATGTAGCAAAGTTTGGATTTAAACAGAACACTAGTGCGGACTGTAAAACCAAAGAGGGAATATAATGATGCCCCCCCCCAACAGAGATTTGTGGGAGGGGGCAAATTTATACTGCCTACGGGCGGCAAAATGTTAAATCCGCCCCTGGAATTATGGCTACAAACAAGATTGCAGTCCATCGTTTTATTGACGCGTATGTTAGGTTTTTTTATTGTCCCACTTATTCATCAGTGTGCTTCATTTCCATTGAAAGAGAATGTTTTATTTAAACTTCTTACTTTGCCACGTCCATTGTGTATGGAATATTCACGTATCGCTTGTTTTGGGGAGCGATGTTGTAGAAGTGTAGTTAAGTGGAATACACCGTCTCAGTGACAGGTTATAACGCGTAACTTGTCACACTTTTCGTAAATTTTCACCATCCGTTTTCCTGTGACCGCTGCCACGTAAATATTTTCCCCAATCATTCTCTGGTGATTTCACTCCAAAGCAATTCTTTTATAGTTCACTGTATATTCTGTGTGTGTGTGTGTGTGCATACTTCATATGTGCATCTCTTAACATATTTGAACGTAATATCCACTGCTTCAGAAGTGCACTAACCATTAGAATACCATATCTCTTTTACATTAGAACACTGAGTGTCATGCTGGACCCTACAGTCGGTTTATATGTACTAATTTTTATGTATTTTCTGAGCCATAGTCTCCATTTGAATTATTTAGTGGTGTCAATTACATAGTCTACATACAAATCGCATTCGGGTTCCTGTAGATTGCTGGGAAAGTGGAAGAATATTGTTTTGATAGCATAAGTGATCCTGGCGAAGATAAGATTGTTTACACATCTATCCAGTCACATACTAAGAGGTTACACACAAGGAAATTGGTTTTACTTATCAGAGAGGGTAGGCCTAACAGTAAAAAATGTTATTGAAACTTGTTGACAGTTTGTCTTGTCAATTAATGTTTGTAAACAAGTTGATAACAAGTTTTACTGATATCATCACTTGTCAGAGTAAAGTTTAAATTGATTGAAAATTTGTTATGCAAATAGAATAGCTGCTATAGTAATTGTTAAATTTTAGTGTTATCAAGAATCAGTAATGAGGAGGTATATTTAAAAATTCATTTAAAATGCTTTGCAGTCAGTTTATGTATAAGAATATACATGAATTACTATTATTTAGCTTTAGGTTACAAATCATGCACTATGCCACCTAAAACATATGCCACCTAAAGTAATAAAAAATACCAGTGATATCTGAAAAATTATTATTTTTTTAACTTGCAGATTGTATTCTTTATAATTTAGATTTTAGATTATCTAGATTTACTTACAGATTTTATATTTTATCTAGTTAGTTAATTCTAATTGAAATTGAAATGTTGTTTGAGCGAAGCAGTTTATTAAGTTATGTAACTGACTTTGAAACAGTGGTGGAGAGAGGAGTGCAGAGACTGAACAAGAGAGTGTAGTATTTAATAAAATGTGGATTTTACATAGGGCTGCAAATATAGTTATTAGTGTAAACAAACTAAAAGCACTCATAGTGATTATGTGGACTCATCACTTTTAGCTTAATTACTCTTTATAAAACCTTTTCAAAAGAGAAACTCCCTGTTTATAGACAAGAAATCTTCATTCAGATGATGCCATTAGGGACTGCCTTTGAATTCTATTGAAGAGGGCATAGACAAGTGGTTATAACCACATTTTCCTACTTCTTTACTGATTTATTTATTAAACAGAGTTTTGTCAGAATGAATTAATATTTTCGTTTGGTTTTAATTGTTTTAGTTCTTGTCATGAAATTTTAGTATTTTAAATCAGTTGGGTGTTTAATTCGTTATTCAGATTTTTACATAAAGCTCAAGGGATGGTCTAGTCAGTCTGTACCAAAGGCTGCATTTGAAGTACGTTCTTTGAGTTCTAGTGTACCAACATTTTATTATAAAATTTTTTATTCAACACTGTTATATTATTCATTATGAATAGTTGTTATGTTTCTTGAATATATAATTAAATTAATGTACATTTATCTACATTATAATATTCAGGTCATTCAGCTAATTTCAAGGCATAATCATACATATTTAGAAATCCTGGTAATCTGATCCACATTAGACAAGAATATAAAATTTAATATAAAGTCATAAAATTTAACTTAATTTTCTTGTACTTTATAGTTTTATTTTTTCATTCTTTTCCTTTGTATTTGTAGACCATAATGAAATTGTATGGTGTCTTGGGTCTCAAGAACTTGTCAGTAAACATGCAGTTAAGTTAAAAACAGTTATTTCAGTCTTCATTCAGAATTGTAAATGGTAACCATGTTATGTATGATGCAAAACAGTATCTGTGCTTGGTAATACTGCATTTCTCCAAAGGGAATTGCATAAGCTTTGAGTTTAAAAACTATCATTGTCAACGTGAATTATTTAAAGATTGATGAAAAAGTACTGAAAGAATTTATATGTAGGATTTCGAGATATCTTGAAGACAAGAATTGGCTCAGAATTAGATTTTTACCCTACAAAAACGTCAAGATAGTAAAATGTCTAAGTTTAAATGAATCTGCGTTTAATAAAAAAATTAAGGAAAATATATATGAAATAGTGTACAAACCACTAACCACCATTATAACTCATTAAGCAAGTCTATTCAGTAAGGTTTTATTATTATGTAATATCTTAAGTATGTAATATACACATGATATTTGTGTACACAAATGTATAATATACAACAATATGTTTTTATATTCTTTATTTTCTTCTGTTAAGAATACTTATTTTGTTAACAAAAGTTGAGCAAGAGTACATCACAATTGTTGACTGACTCTGTTTTAGACATAAGAATATGATCAGTTTGTTAATAATGTAGATTAATGATGGCATACAATATAACATCTGTATATGTTTGTATCAGTTGTCTAAGAGTTAGGCTGTGGGTTTTTCCCATCTCACATTTGTATGTGAAATCTTAAGAGCATTATTTTGTGTAATTTTCCATAATTGTTCATAATGATTATCTACACTTAAAAAAACACAAAAGGTCTAGGCTACTGATCTACTGGAGCCTTTTGTGTGGAATTGCTAGAATTAAACTAGAGTCTGCTTGCTTAGGATACTATGTAGTAATACTATCAGACATAACATTTATATTGAATATGATAATTCAAGCAGACATAACTACAGTACTGTATAGTAGTCTGCTTGTGCAAAACAGATTATAGAGAACTGTATGTTTGACATGTTATAAAATTTGTTTTCATCAATATGGTAGTTTTAATTAAATTTGTATTTATTTATCTGGTGTAGAAGTTGACACTTGTGTCATACGTTTTGTGAGAATGTAGTTGGGTTTGTTTGGTTGCAGTGGCTCTCGTGGATAAACTGTTGAATAAAGGATTTCGATTTAGCTGTGTAAATAGTAAAACATAGTCAACAAATGGTGATGGAGTGGGTAGTCACTGTGAATTATTGTAGTAGCTGCAGGCAGCAATGGAAAAGCCTGATAATTCTGTTGTACAATACCATTCTCCCTGTTACTTATGGGTTTCATTTTATATCTGACTACTGGTACACAAATCCTTGTAGGGTCATGTCTTTACTGAAATTAATTTGTACTTTTTCTACAGTTGATTCAATTGTGTGTGTGTGTGTGTGTGTGAAATAGGGAGAGAGTATACATGTATTTACACAGAATATATTTACAAACATACACTGTTCTTTCACTTTCTCTTAAACTCCTTTTCCCATATGTTATTCCATTTTGTTCTCTCTGCTTTACCTCTCCAATTTTCATAGTGCTCTGTGCTTCTCTACCTGCATCTCTCTCCCTCTGTTTCCTCCTCCTCATCTCTGTCTTTCCTCCTCCCCCTCTATCTATATATCTGTCCATCTAACTAACTATTTGTATCTCTGTCTGGATCTCTCTTGAACACAAGAACACAAATAAGAATATTACAACAAACCCGTGTCCTTATATAAAGACATTAAATTATTAATAAAAATGAAGGTGTATAAAGAGTGAAATATGTGATACATACACTAAAGGAACAAAGTAAATTCTGATTATGAAATACTTTAATTAATTTATGTTTGTTCTTTATTATAAGAAGAGCATTGTTGGTCTGGCCGTCTTGTTTAAAGTGAAATTTTCTTTACAGTTGGCATTAGTGAGAGCATTTTGTGGGTTCATATGATCTCTTGCAAAAAGTAAAACAATGTGGTAGTCACCTAGTTGTGTTTAATTAGAAAATATGGCCAGTTGTAGGACAGCATTCAGGAGAGTCTCTGAATTGTGTTTATGAGAGATCCAACATGCTTGTTGATAAAATATTTCTTTTTTGTGGGGGTTAATTTTTATTTATTTAATTTGTATTTACAAATTTTTATTTTTACACATATGATCACAGTGATAGAAAATTAGAAAAGAGAAAGAGCCAGCCCTACCTCCACAAACAAATAAGTGTTTGTGACAAATTAAGTGTACCAAAATACATGTCATGTTAGATAATCACAATTCTCTCTGACACTTAAGAATTTGTTTCTGTCTTGGATTCGACCAATCTTGGTTTAATAAATGTACCGTATATTCCATTAATTACTATAATAAGTGTGCTTCTGAATGAACAAATTAATGTTTCAGATAAAAATAACAGTAGAATTTTTAACATGAAACAAATTAAAAATATATAGAAATAAACTGTACAGCTAAACAACCATGGACACACCTAAATGAACAGTGTTCTTATGAACTTTAAATTTTAACTCTTGGTCAACACAAATATGGTTTAGTCTGCAAATATATTTTTTTCTGTTTCAGAGTTACCCGAAAAGCCAATTCTGTTACCACCATTTGTGGATTCTGCGCATCGCCTATCGTACCACTTAACACGCAAAGGCCGCAATGTTACTGACAGGGTAGTATGTGTGTTAGGGTTTGCTTGCCCCGACATAACATACAGTCCTGCAATATATCCAATAGCAGCACTTCTCTTGCACTTCATGTCTGGTAAGTGATACATACATGTATTCACATAAGTCGGATATTTATTTACCTACAGGATTGTTTGGTAGACTGTTAATAAAAAGGTTTTGTAAAATATATATAAACATTATTAAGTTTCACTAAATTTGTGAAACTTACCAAGTGTTTTTATATATTTTACAAAACCTTTGTATTAATATGTTTCACCAAGTGCCCAATGAGCCATCAATTAATATCGTGACTGTTAATAAAGCTGCTAGGATACTAATCTAGAGGTTCCTGATTTGTTGCATTGCCAAGTGAGCCTTTGCAGTCCTTAATACAGTGTAAAAAAGAATATCTATAATAATTTTAGGGTAATAACAAGTGAGTGAAGCTTATGCTACACTGTCTTCCTTACATTTTATTCAGCTCAGTTGGTAGTCTACATCAGTTTTTGTGTAGTGGAGTAAACAAAGGTAGTAATTATTTTTATATATTACAGAAACAAACCTTACTTTTTTTGAAGTGAATTCAGACAGGTAGCACTACTTTTCAGGCTTCCTTTAGCACCTACAACACTATTTTAAAGATAATTAACTACCTCTTTAAAAAAAATGAATTTCTATTATGGTTCTCACAAAACTAATGTTGTAATATCAGTTTTTTATAATATTTTATGCTTTGTTCTATTAAATCCTGAGGAGACATTTAACTTTAATTTTTTCCGTGTTTGTGTGGAGGGGGTAAGGGAGAGAGGGGGGAGAGACAGATATACACATTATACAAGGTCTGACCGAAAAGTATCCAGCCATTTTGAATATTATGGGAACTGGTTGTGTAAGTGCATTGTAACTTGGTAGGCAATCAGATGATACCTTTTGACGTGTGTGCAAACATTCATTAACGTATTTAACTATGATGTTAGGTGTGAGACACTGTTGTACAGGGTCATTCAATAAGTAACGAGAAAAATTGCTCTAGCTCAAAAACTACTTGATAAATCAATACGATACTTTCAGGAGTACAAGTTGGCATCTTTGTAATGACTTCTGATCAGCTGTTTAATAAAATTTTATAAACATAACCTCTAATTTACTCAGTCAACAATGGCGAGTCCGCTTGATAATTGCACCGCGGAAGAACAACGTTCAGTGATTAGATTTTTAGTTGCAGAAGGTGTCAAACCTTCTTAAATTCATGAAAGGATGTTAAAAGTGTACGGAAATCATTATTTGCACCGATCGAACATTTACAAATGGGTAAAACAGTTTAAAAGTGGTCATGCAAATGTCAGCGATGAGCAGCAGCGTGGCCGACCGGTCGAAGTTTCAACTCCCTCGCTTGAAACCCCCATTGCGCACTTATTCGGGCTAACAGGCGTATAACTGTTGAAATGATTGTTGAAGAAGTCTCAGTAAGTGTTGGTACTGTCCATAAAATTATTCAGAATAAGCTGCAATACAAGAAAACCTGCACGAGATGGGTGCCAAGACAACTTACTGATACCCACAAAGAAACCAGGCTTCAAATCTGCAGACAGTTGAAAGCACGTGGTTTAACTGAAAAAGAATCATTTTGTGAAAGAATTGTTATGTGCGATTAAACCTAGATCCACCATTTTCAGCCGTAATCAAAAAGACAAAGCCTTGAATGGAAGCACACCAGCTCTCCCACTCGAAAAAAATTCAAGACACAGCCATCAGCAGGTAAAGTCATGTTGATGATCTTTTGGGACTTTCAAGGCCGTATTTTCTGTGATTATCTGGAAGACCAACGAACAATCAACAGTCAGTATTACAGTGATATGCTGGAAAACAAGGTAAAGCCTGCCATCAGGACCAAACGTCGTGGATTCTTGACAAAAGGCGTGATTCTCCTTCAAGACAACGCTCGCTCACACACGGCTCAACTGACCCAAGAAATACTTACAAAACTTGGCTGGGAGGTCCTGCCACATCCACCTTATAGCCCAGATCTCGCTCCATTAGACTTTTTTTTGTTTGGACCCCTTAAGTAGGCACTACGCGGGAAAAAATTCGGTTCCAATGAAAAGGTCAAAATTCATGTGCAAAACTGGCTCTGTCAGCAACCCACATAATTTTATGCCAGGGGCATTCGGAAGTTAGAAAAACAATGGGATAAGTGTATTACAGTTGGGGGGGATTATGTTGAAAAGTAACCATCACTTTGTATTGATTCAATAAACGAGTTTTAATCTAGAGCAATTTGTCTCGTTACTTATTGAATGACCCTCGTATAAACATGTGTTATCTGTGACTGTTGTACTCATAATTTTCTTTGACATTGGGAAGATTGGGCTTTTGTTTCAGGATTATAACCATAAACCCACGACTCATCTTCAGTTATGACCTTTTGAAGAAGTCTGGGTGACTGTTAACAGAATTGAGCAAATCTTGTGCGACTTTAGCACAGAATTCTTTTCGCTCTTGTGACAGCAGCCATGGCACAAAATTGCTGCAGCCCATTCCATTCTAAAATCTTCCATCAATTTCTCCCGAGTCCATAGAATCCCCAGGTCTTTTAAGTCTTGCACTGCCAGCTGTCGATTTCCATTTAACACGCATTCAGTATTTTCAGATGTTCTGCCTCTTACAGGCCTTCCAGAACTTGGATCATTTCCAACAAATTCATGGCCACCTTTAAACCATCTGTGCCATACTTTTATCTGTGTATCACTTGTTGAGTCCTCTCTAAAGGCCTTCTTAATTATTGTGACAGTTTCCACTTTTTTTCTTTCAACAGTTTGATAGTGTTTTTTTTTTTTTTTTTTTTTTTTTTTTTAATACAAGGCGTTTTGTTATAAAACTGGGAAGCGAAATTATTTGAAGATGCATTATTTGCGTTACTTAAACAGGACAGATTAGATTCACTTTCCTCATTTATCCTCCCTTTTGTTTTCCATATTCTCTCACCAGGAGAATACCATTTTTATATTCTGTCTCAGTTTCTTATCTAGTCTTCTACATTAACATATACCAGAACGTGTTATATGTGGAAATAGTAGGAGCCTATAATTCTGCAGGAGTCAAATAATTGTTTTAATACGTTGTATAAACAGCACAGCACAGTAAGCAAACAGCCTATTATGGGTTTGCCCTTGTAGTACAAATAGTGATGTGTGTGTGGGGGGGGGGGGGCAGTGGGCAAGCACAGCAATATTCAGGATATTTCAGTAAGGACTTTACAACTTAAACGTGTTTTGCTTTAAAATGACACCTGAACAGATTGTGTAAGTGGTTTCATAAAAAGTCTTTATACTTTTAAAGGTGTAAACTCCTTAAAATATTCTCTATAGTGTAAGAGCAGACATGTGTTTTTTTATTTTTTAAACAAAGGTATTTTCATGAGAGGAAGCAGAGCAGACATCCCATGTTAAAAGTAGTTTTACTAGTAACAAATATAGCAGTAATAATAGAGCCTAAATTGTCCTTGTATAATACGAACAACAAGTTTTATTTTTAAAATAAAATAAAATATTTAAACTAAACACTACACTAAACAAGTATGCATATATGTAAGACCCATAAATGTATTATTTAGTTGTAAAACATAAAATGTAGATAAATAAATAACCACTAACATCTTTTAACAACAGATCTGTTTACGTTTTCTTAGTCGTAAACAGTGGTAGCTAGAATTTATTTATAACATTTTTTAAGTCTGGCAGTTAAAAGTGTGAAACCATAAGAGTTTATAAATTCATTTTCACATCCTTCAGATGTGGGTCTCAGTTAAATAACCTACTAAAATCAAGCCACCTTGAAGCGCTTTAAGTGTGGTTGGTTTAAAGTATGTGGTAATTAATTTGTTGTTGTAATTGCGTTCTCCCCTATGGTAGAGGTAATTACAAGCTGGTACTGTGTGTGTTTTAATGTGTTTGTATAAATAATTGAGTAGTTTAATGTGCATTGAATCATGTGTTTATTTAATACTCTGGCAAAAATCCACAAACAATGTTCTCATTTTAAACCCACGGACTGGGTGTACCCAGCACACAACAACAGCATGATGTAAATATAGACTTGAAGTTTAAGCTAAACTAAATAAACGCCATTTGAAACTGGCATTCCTACTTTCCTACATGCACAACTAAAATGTATAGCATATGTTTAGTGAACGTGTGTATTTATATTGACTGAAGCATGTGTGTACAAATTACATGCTACAGGCTAGGTTGGTGTAACAGCAGCCATTCATTGGGTTATTTTTCTAAGTTAATTCTGTTTATTCACTCGTCATAAATTTTCTGTACAGATTTATAAGTAGTTTCCTTATGCGCGCGTGTGCGCACACACACGCACACACACAGTACATGTGTTTATCCTGATTTTTGTATGTGTTAGTCCTTTTTGCTGCTAAAATTTATTTATCATGTTTTTATATGTTTTATGGTTTTTAAGTGTGTTTATCATGCTTAACTGATATTGGTTTTCATCATGTTTAACAGAATGCTTCTCCTTTAAAAATAAGTCTTGTGCACCCATCTCAGACAGTTACCTGTAAATGGCAATATACTAGACAGAATGTCTAAAAGTTATTTATTGTATAACTACTATTTCACATTTTTTGTCAATAATTTGAGGAAATTACTTGTTAATAGTAATTACTAATAATAGTTAGTAGTAATTAATAATTACTAAATTATTTAAGTTTGGGTCAGTAGTGTAGATGATTTCGTATTGTGTGTACTATAAAATATGTTAGACTGCAGTGTGTGTATGTGTGTGCACGCGCATAGAAGGGCATACAGACAGACAGAATACTTTCTTACAGACAGATTACATTACTTATCAAACCAAATATAGTATTGTACATAGAGTTTATTCATATGTTTTCGAGTATTGTGTTCCTAAACAAATAGAAGTAAACACTAAACACAATACTTTATTTGACTTAATAATAATAAATTAACAGTTTTTAAAAGTCAAACTCAGTTGATCTGTTTTCTCAAATAACAGCATGCTGTTCAAACATTTACAATAAAATATAAGAGCAAGTCAAATAGGAATTTTCTTTGTAGGAAGGCATCTCCTTGAGCTTCAATGCCTTGTGAAGTTCCTCACATGCATCAATACATTGGTCTTTCAATTCTGCAGTCAGCTGGCGTGGCACCCATCTCACAGAAAGGTTTTGTCATGTAAAGTTTTTAATCTTGTAATTTACTGAACAGTAAAGAAATACGCTTACATGTCTCCATGTAGTATCCATGGACAAAGTATACAAGTGTTCCAGCGCTTTGAAAGTTCATGGGTAACTCTAAACAAAATTCTGTAGCTTCTGGTGATTGCAGCCACTTATCCAGCACCTGAATAAGTCTTCATTGGATTTGAAAGACTTGCCTCCTACTGCCTATTTGAGTGAACCAAACATATGAAAATCACTAGGTGCGCAGTCTTGAGAATGTGGTGAATGGTGTGGACACTCAAATTTCAGATCTTGTGTATTTGCAAGAGTTGCACGAGCTCTATGTGATCAAGCATTGTCATGTTGCAACAAAACACCAGCACTCATTGTTTGGTCCTGATAGCATGTAAATGGTTCTTGAGAAGATCTGCATTTGTTACACTGGTGATTGTTCTCCCCTGGATGTGTAGTGCTCCAAAATTACCCCTCATTCATCTCAAAAGAGAATCAGCATAACCTTTCCAGGTGCAATCTTTGTGTACTTTTTTGATTTCCAGTTGGTGGTAGTGAACCTAGGTTTCATTTCCAGTGACAATTGTTTATAGGAAGCCATTCTTCTTGAAGTTCAGTGCACTGCAAAAATTCCTCACATGCATCCTTTTTTCTATAGTCAACTAAACGTGGTACTCATCTTGCAGAAACTTTATTGAACTGCAGTACTTCATGGACAATATGGTTTACTTATGTGTGACCAATGTCCATACAAACAGCTACTTCATCCTCCATTGTCACGAATTTTCCTTCACAGTGGTTTCAACCGCTGTAATGGTTTCTGGTGCTTAGTTTTCTTGACCTGGTCGAGGAGAATTAACGCTGTTTGCAGACTTCCTGCTCTATTCGTACACTTGGTGCATTGACAGACATAAGTCACCACACTGGACTTTCATTCTCTGATGAATTTCACTTCATTGCACAAAAAAAAAGATAACAGAACGTTGTTCTTCTTTGGTGCATGTTGCAAGCAGAGCTGCCATCTTTATACTGACACCAAGCATTGTTTCATGTTCCTGTATCAGCTGCTAACTGTTGGCCACTCTTCAAAGAATGTGTATCACAGTTACCAACTTTCTGAACAGTGACTCAGTGCTTCAAACATTTACATATTTTTAAGGTTTTCATTTGAGTTTCCCACATAAGTAAAAATATAAAATACAAGTTTTGTTATATGAACAGAATTTGTGTGTTGTGCTACAAACTATGATACAGTATAATAAAAAATAAATTTAGGCCCTCTGAGCCAGTGTCTGAAGATTTGTATGAATGATAATGAGCATTAAAAAATGTTGAATAAAGTGTAGTTGGAAAAACAACAAGACAAAGCCAAGCATTACTGATAACTTTTAAAATAGTAGGTATATATTGTAACAATTATTTTAGGGTGTGTACGTCCTTCTTTCTTAAAGCCCCTCGTTGGGTTCGTCAATATGTATCAATTATTACTGTCCGCCTGGTTTAAGCCCCGCGATGGAAGCCAATATGTAACAATTATTAGGGGTCGTACCTGTTAAAATGTCTCACACTTGTTTATTTTGTGTATTAGTGTGATTGTAGTGTGTTTGCCTCACACTGATTGTTACATAAATCGACGTCACTACTGGAGTCCGTAGCGTTGTCAATGTCACCAGTACAACCTACCTGTTAATTCATAGGGATTACGATTCCCGGGTGGCGCAAAATTGTTTTGTTAAAACAATTAAAACATTTAGTTTTTTAAAAATAATATGTGGTATTAGCATGGACAGCTGTGGCGTTCGCCCGCTGCTACACAGGTTGTCGACTCGGCCACTCGTGACAAGCGCTAGTTGGCTATGACTTAAACTTCGCTAACACCCATATATTTACAACAAAAAATCCTATGAAATAACAAGATAGTATTGTTCTGTACTACGCTTTTTAATACACATTTAATTATTAATAAACATGACAATTGAATAATAAACAAATTTATAATATTATGCTCCGGCTTAGAGCTTGAAACACAAAACACCTCAGGTTGGCAAAATTGATTGAAAACGTTATCGTTCAGTTGCTTCTAACAAATGAATATGTTTTTTCAATCTGGGGTTCTTTTGATCATGAAAATAGACATAAACGTTGATTACATGAAAAGAAAGTACACTATTATACCTTGTAGGTACTTAGGATTTATAATGTGTTTGTATAATTTGTTCTGTAGTGTCGTATTTCTGTTACAGTAGTTATGTTCACAAATAAGGTTATCTTGATAAATGTTTTTTAATATAAGTAAGTAACTTATGCCTTTACCTTTGAAAGAAAATACTATTTTTTAAATAGTGAGAAATTTTATCATTTGAAAATAATTTAAGTGATTTGGGGTTTTTTAGGAGTAATAAATTATTCGGTACTTATCAGTTCGTCTCACGTTGAAGGGTCATCATGGGTAGGCGTATAGTTTTCGAATTTGGGCTGGTTGTAGGCTTCCAGCATCTTCTTCAAACTGGTCTGGGTTTTTTCTTTAATTAGTTTGTTTAATTTTATTCCTGGTCATCACGAATTCTGTACAGATCGACGTCTCTTCACATTGGATCATTTTAGTTCACTATTCAACTTGTTGTAACTGTTTAAATTAAAGTTTTAGTTTGTCTAATTTCTTGCGTGGCATACCCACGCTTCGTTTCTTCAGCGTCTGTATAATTTAACGGAAAAATAAGCCTCAAATGACTCGTTGTCATAGTAACTAATAATTCAATGCTTGTTTAATTACTCTTTACTTACATTGTTAGAGATATTTGAATTTTTATTCAAATTTATTAAGTATTTTCCCAATGATTTCATTCCCTTATAATTCCTTTGGGATAATAAATGACATCACTATTATTTTTCTTTCCTTTCAAAGTTTACAATGATACCTCATAAGGTCATATTTTGTTACACTTTAACTATAGTCTAATTAGTTGACATTTAAAAAATAACATATCTTTCTTGAATTAAATTATTACAATAATATTTCTGTGTAGAAATAACTGATATACAATCATTGTCTATTCACTGTTCTTAGATTAGTAAGATTTTTTATGAAATTGATATAATTTGCATTTGAAATGTTCTTGGCAGTTAATTATTTTCCTAGTTACAAACAGCCATGATTGTTTTCTAGTGTATTTCCTTTTTAAATTACCTTCTGAATTCAGCCTGATGGGCTTCATTTATTTGTTTGTGTTTTAATTATTATTCAACATACATTTTCATTGCTTTTCATTTAAAATATAATAGCTAGGTTTATGGACTGTAAGTCCCCCTTCAGTCATATTCCCTCTTTAACATTGAATCAACTATTCTTTATTAGTCATAAATTATTCTTAGTACTAACATTGATTTCTTTCTTGTCTTATAAACTAGGGTGATAAACATTATTACTTTCTTTAATATTATGAAGGTTGATTCCCCTTTCAACATGGGGTGTTGTATTTTTTATAATTTTAATCTTTAATAACAAACTTTACTTCCATCCTATCATGCCATGTTAACACAAGTTATGGTACTGGGCTTTCTCCCTGATATGTCACATGCTTCCCTTATATTAATTTTAAATACTATTTTTAATTACATCTAGGTATTCAACTAATTATAATTCCACTCCACTCATTGGTGATTTATCAATGTTTTAAAGAGTGTCTATTTCCTTAGCATTCTAATTTGAATGTTTCACATTCACTTTCACTATTTTTAGGGCATTAACACTTCACTAAAACACTTCACTTTGGTTCATTGTTTTGTAATTAGTGTTATTTAATGGGTAACCCCTATACCTACTCCTACCATTTCTCACTATTTTTGTTTTAGTATTATTTTTACTATAAACAATATTAGGCTAGTTGTGTTTTGGGTTGAATCTAACCTTTCTGACAGGGTTAGTGTATCTTTCCTATACTACATTGTTTTACAATTATATTGTCTCAAAAATTGGATACATATGTTAAATTAATGCTAATAATAACATTGGTTTTATCAATATATAATTATTTAAGGTTTATTGACCGTATTCTATCTTTAACATACAATCTCTCCCTTTTATATATGTGTGTTAGTTTCCCTTGGGTTTTATCTGTCTCCTCTTCATTCTTCCTCTTCTTCTTCTTCAATAATCTTCATCTTCATTCTTCATCTTGGTTTGGTTCTCCTTTAGTTCTATGTCCATCATTGTTTTGTCAATCACATTTTCTTAAGTATGTTTGGGTTGTCGGCTTAATCATGTCAAAATATTTACATTTTAATAAGTATGTTACGTGGTCCCCTTCTTTATGTTTATGTTTTTTGGCTCAATCACTTGGGTTGGGTAATATCGTTGTACGTCATGTCAAAGTATTTACATTTTAATCATTTTTTACACATTTTATTTCATATGAAGTAACTTTTATATTAAGAATTATCTTTTTTATTACTGGTACGAGATTTGGCTTAATTGTATCGTTACATAATGCCTCTCCTCTAAAATTGATCATTTTAATAAAATACTAGCATAGTGTTTTATGAAATTATCAGTTATAGATAACTTTTTTCCTTCTCTTCCTTGTTTGTTTCTCCATTCTCCATTTCTCTTCTTACTTAATTCACTCCATTTTATTTGGATCTGTTTTTATTTATTTCCATTGGTGCATATTCCCTCATACACAAATTTTTTTCCCTAACTTTATATAGTAGCTGGTTTCTCCCATTACTACTCATTTTTCTGAGACTAGAGGCACATCTTCTCTACTCAGTTCACATAGATTGCTGGACTTTTCAACAGTCAATCTTAAATCTTTGTCAACTTGTGACTTAATAATAATAACAATATAATAATATAATTGGGATTGTCCACCTTGTGGTTTGGCTTTAGATCACTTTATCCTTACTACTCATTCTTCCTTCCGCTATACCTTAACTATACACTATCATCTACTCATATACTATATTGAGAAATTTTATCTTTATTCATATGTTAATTTCATCATATCTCACTTTTCATTATTTTGTTTTCAATGCTTGTGATCATTTTAATTGTTTTAGACATTTTTTAGTCATTTAGCAGGATTCTGCTTTATCCATATTTGTATATTTGTTTTATATACAATTTCTCTCTCTCTCCTTGTACCAGGTATAGTTTTATTTATTTTTTCTGATAATACTTTTGATTCAGTATAATTTCAAGTATTTATCTCAGTAATTTGAACTTGATTTTATTTTTGTTTATTTTACACTGTATTCAACATCATTTTTGATAATTCTTTGGTAAGTTAATGGTCTTACCGTAAAGGAATGTTTGTAGCGTATTCCTTTTTAGCTATTTTTTGTTTTTAATTATAATTGTAAGTTTGTGCTTCTTACATTTTTATTACATAGGAATGTGTGTAACTTATTCCTAATTATCTCACTTTTTACTTCATACTTCATATTTCAATTTTTTGTTATATTTTAAACTGATTTAAATTGAAAGGAATTTGTGTAACTTTTCCTTTGGGTTTCTCTTTTTTTTTTTTTTTTTTTTTTTTTTCATTAAAACCTTTTATTGTTCCGCATACATCATCTAAATATTTGAGTAAGCTGCTCTTACCATCTCTTTTAGAATTTTGAAATTTGTTTCATTTCACAATGGCTTTATTCTTCCTCGTAAAACTTTTTTATTGAAGTTTGATTGTAAACTCCTTTGATTTTCCTTGTATTGATATTACTGATCTGGTAAGTATTATTACCATTGTCTCTTGTGATGATATACGGATTATTATGATATACATAATTGTTCTATTCATATTACTATACACAGGTCCTTGTTATTTATATTCTTGGTAAGTTGACTTCTCCTTTTCTTTCCTTTATTATTTCCTTCTCTTGTTCGACTCTTTGTTGTTATACACCTCTACTCCTTCAAGTGCTTGATAGACACACTTATTCTGGATGATATTATTAAATTTATTTATTATAGTTTAATTTTTCTGATTTAAATCGTCTTGGTCGTCGTCATTTCTTGTACCCTCTTGTTTTGGTGATTGTCTAGTAGCTTCATTTAATTTTAATATCTCCTTCTGTTCCATTGGGTTGCTGGGTCAGTAACTTGAAGATCAGTCCCTTTTCTTGGTTTGTGGTATCTTCACTTAGTTTACCCATGGTCCATCAGTTCCTCTGCCCTTATGGTTCGGATAACTCTGGCGTGTAGAACTGTTTTCTTACTGGTGAAATAGGTCTCCTCCATCTTGTACCATAATTCCTTTAATACCATATGTTTCGTGGTATTTATTTCTACCTCCATCAGTTGATTAGTTTGTCCATTAATCAGAGAAGTTATTTGTGCATCTCTCATTAATATTATTTTTTTTTTTATTTGGTATTTCCCTTTCTGGTGTGCTCCAGTATTTTATTGACCTTCTTGATTGGTTATAATCTGTTTTGTTGTCAGTCATTTCTATTTCTGGCATCTTCCATCCACGCATAGATCTGCTGAATTCTTCATACACTGGTTGGTGGTGAATTCCTTTTGTAATTTCTCTCAGAGTCCTCCTACAATCTTTGTATTTTATTAATTTGCTTTGGTAGGTAATGGGCAAATTAAATACCGATGAGTCCGTTCTTCATCATCTCCACTTCTTCTCGTGTTTTGATGAGTTTCCTCTTATATACCTTTCTTAATTCCTCTGTTTTCTTAATCTTCTTAATGGTTCGATTTTTCTTCATACGACTGTTTACACCTATTTGTTGTTCTTGGTGCCTCTCCTCTAGTTCCTTGACCATCTCCTTCTGTGTTATTTTCTGATTCCCCGGTTCCATGTTCTCATTTACCGTTTCTTTGATACCTTCAGGAGTGCTGTCTAGTGTTTCATTCCTTGGTTTGAAATCACCAACTACTGTTTCTTGAAGTTGATTTACTGGGTAACTTGTCTCTTCCCATCTCTTATTCATCCCTGTTTTTGTCCGTTTGTCTTCTTCACGAAACTCTGCAAGCATGAATCTCAATTCTTCTCTGTTCTTCTCACTTTCTTCTTCGATTTTCCGTTGGAGAATATCATGATTAGTTTCCATCTTTTTGTTTACTATCTCCAGATCCTTCTTGATCTGTTTCTTCAGTTCTTCACTCTTCTTCTCCAATGCCTCTTGACTTCTTTTCAAGTCTTCATGGTTGCTTTCTATTTTATCATTCAGGAATTCTATACTCTCCTTCATTTGCTTCTTCAAATCTTCACTGTTTAGGTCTAGTTTTTCTAATCTTTTATTCAAATCTTCCTTGTCTGATTCTAATTTTTTATTCAAATCTTCCTTGTCTCGTCTTCTCTCTTCCTTGTCTGATTCTAATCTGTTCATTTGTTCCATCATCATTCTCATCAAACTATCGAGTTTCGTTTCTTCTGTCGGTTTAACTGGTTGGTTATTTACCCTGACTTCTGCTTCTATTTCTGGTTCAGGTTCAGGTTCAGGTTCAGGTGGATTTGGATTTTCCACTTGGTCCTCCTGTGGGTTTTCTTCTGACAATTCTCCAGTCGTTTCCTCCATTTCTACTTCCTCGACTTCCTCCATTTCTTCTGGGTTTCCTTCTTGGTTTGATGATTCCTTCCCTTTGCGCCTCGTAACCATACCGTGTCTATTCATGATCGCCGCTAGTTATTCTTTCTAGCCACACGTTGCTGGTCGCCAATATGTAACAATTAATAACAGGTGTGTGTGTGTACTTCCTTAAAGCCCCTCGTTGGGTTCGTCAATATGTATCAATTATTACTGTCCGCCTGGTTTAAGCCCCGCGATGGAAGCCAATATGTAACAATTATTAGGGGTCGTACCTGTTAAAATGTCTCACACTTGTTTATTTTGTGTATTAGTGTGATTGTAGTGTGTTTGCCTCACACTGGTTGTTACATAAATCGACGTCACTACTGGAGTCCGTAGCGTTGTCAATGTCACCAGTACAACCTACCTGTTAATTCATAGGGATTACGATTCCCGGGTGGCGCCAAATTGTTTTGTTAAAACAATTAAAACATTTAGTTTTTTAAAAATAATATGTGGTATTAGCATGGACAGCTGTGGCGTTCGCCCGCTGCTACACAGGTTGTCGACTCGGCCACTCGTGACAAGCGCTAGTTGGCTATGACTTAAACTTCGCTAACACACATATGTTTACAACAAAAAATCCTATGAAATAACAAGATAGTATTGTTCTGTACTACGCTTTTTAATACACATTTAATTATTAATAAACATGACAATTGAATAATAAACAAATTTATAATATTATGCTCCGGCTTAGAGCTTGAAACACAAAACACCTCAGGTTGGCAAAATTGATTGAAAACGTTATCGTTCAGTTGCTTCTAACAAATGAATATGTTTTTTCAATCTGGGGTTCTTTTGATCATGAAAATAGACATAAACGTTGATTACATGAAAAGAAAGTACACTATTATACCTTATAGGTACTTAGGATTTATAATGTGTTTGTACAATTTGTTCTGTAGTGTCGTATTTCTGTTACAGTAGTTATGTTCACAAATAAGGTTATCTTGATAAATGTTTTTTAATATAAGTAAGTAACTTATGCCTTTACCTTTGAAAGAAAATACTATTTTTTAAATAGTGAGAAATTTTATCATTTGAAAATAATTTAAGTGATTTGGGGTTTTTTAGGAGTAATAAATTATTCGGTACTTATCAGTTCGTCTCACGTTGAAGGGTCATCATGGGTAGGCGTATAGTTTTCGAATTTGGGCTGGTTGTAGGCTTCCAGCATCTTCTTCAAACTGGTCTGGGTTTTTTCTTTAATTAGTTTGTTTAATTTTATTCCTGGTCATCACGAATTCTGTACAGATCGACGTCTCTTCACATTGGATCATTTTAGTTCACTATTCAACTTGTTGTAACTGTTTAAATTAAAGTTTTAGTTTGTCTAATTTCTTGCGTGGCGTACCCACGCTTCGTTTCTTCAGCGTCTGTATAATTTAACGGAAAAATAAGCCTCAAATGACTCGTTGTCATAGTAACTAATAATTCAATGCTTGTTTAATTACTCTTTACTTACATTGTTAAGAGATATTTGAATTTTTATTCAAATTTATTAAGTATTTTCCCAATGATTTCATTCCCTTATAATTCCTTTGGGATAATAAATGACATCACTATTATTTTTCTTTCCTTTCAAAGTTTACAATGATACCTCATAAGGTCATATTTTGTTACACTTTAACTATAGTCTAATTAGTTGACATTTAAAAAATAACATATCTTTCTTGAATTAAATTATTACAATAATATTTCTGTGTAGAAATAACTGATATACAATCATTGTCTATTCACTGTTCTTAGATTAGTAAGATTTTTTATGAAATTGATATAATTTGCATTTGAAATGTTCTTGGCAGTTAATTGTTTTCCTAGTTACAAACAGCCATGATTGTTTTCTAGTGTATTTCCTTTTTAAATTACCTTCTGAATTCAGCCTGATGGGCTTCATTTATTTGTTTGTGTTTTAATTATTATTCAACATACATTTTCATTGCTTTTCATGTAAAATATAATAGCTAGGTTTATGGACTGTAAGTCCCCCTTCAGTCATATTCCCTCTTTAACATTGAATCAACTATTCTTTATTAGTCATAAATTATTCTTAGTACTAACATTGATTTCTTTCTTGTCTTATAAACTAGGGTGATAAACATTATTACTTTCTTTAATATTATGAAGGTTGATTCCCCTTTCAACATGGGGTGTTGTATTTTTTATAATTTTAATCTTTAATAACAAACTTTACTTCCATCCTATCATGCCATGTTAACACAAGTTATGGTACTGGGCTTTCTCCCTGATATGTCACATGCTTCCATTATATTAATTTTAAATACTATTTTTAATTACATCTAGGTATTCAACTAATTATAATTCCACTCCACTCATTGGTGATTTATCAATGTTTTAAAGAGTGTCTATTTCCTTAGCATTCTAATTTGAATGTTTCACATTCACTTTCACTATTTTTAGGGCATTAACACTTCACTAAAACACTTCACTTTGGTTCATTGTTTTGTAATTAGTGTTATTTAATGGGTAACCCCTATACCTACTCCTACCATTTCTCACTATTTTTGTTTTAGTATTATTTTTACTATAAACAATATTAGGCTAGTTGTGTTTTGGGTTGAATCTAACCTTTCTGACAGGGTTAGTGTATCTTTCCTATACTACATTGTTTTACAATTATATTGTCTCAAAAATTGGATACATATGTTAAATTAATGCTAATAATAACATTGTTTTTATCAATATATAATTATTTAAGGTTTATTGACCGTATTCTATCTTTAACATACAATCTCTCCCTTTTATATATGTGTGTTAGTTTCCCTTGGGTTTTATCTGTCTCCTCTTCATTCTTCCTCTTCTTCTTCTTCAATAATCTTCATCTTCATTCTTCATCTTGGTTTGGTTCTCCTTTAGTTCTATGTCCATCATTGTTTTGTCAATCACATTTTCTTAAGTATGTTTGGGTTGTCGGCTTAATCATGTCAAAATATTTACATTTTAATAAGTATGTTACGTGGTCCCCTTCTTTATGTTTATGTTTTTTGGCTCAATCACTTGGGTTGGGTAATATCGTTGTACGTCATGTCAAAGTATTTACATTTTAATAATTTTTTACACATTTTATTTCATATGAAGTAACTTTTATATTAAGAATTATCTTTTTTATTACTGGTACGAGATTGGCTTAATTGTATCGTTACATAATGCCTCTCCTCTAAAATTGATCATTTTAATAAAATACTAGCATAGTGTTTTATGAAATTATCAGTTATATATAACTTTTTTCCTTCTCTTCCTTGTTTGTTTCTCCATTCTCCATTTCTCTTCTTACTTAATTCACTCCATTTTATTTGGATCTGTTTTTATTTATTTCCATTGGTGCATATTCCCTCATACACAAATTTTTTTCCCTAACTTTATATAGTAGCTGGTTTCTCCCATTACTACTCATTTTTCTGAGACTAGAGGCACATCTTCTCTACTCAGTTCACATAGATTGCTGGACTTTTCAACAGTCAATCTTAAATCTTTGTCAACTTGTGACTTAATAATAATAACAATATAATAATATAATTGGGATTGTCCACCTTGTGGTTTGGCTTTAGATCACTTTATCCTTACTACTCATTCTTCCTTCCGCTATACCTTAACTATACACTATCATCTACTCATATACTATATTGAGAAATTTTATCTTTATTCATATGTTAATTTCATCATATCTCACTTTTCATTATTTTGTTTTCAATGCTTGTTGTGATCATTTTAATTGTTTTAGACATTTTTTAGTCATTTAGCAGGATTCTGCTTTATCCATATTTGTATATTTGTTTTATATACAATTTCTCTCTCTCCTTGTACCAGGTATAGTTTTATTTATTTTTTCTGATAATACTTTTGATTCAGTATAATTTCAAGTATTTATCTCAGTAATTTGAACTTGATTTTATTTTTGTTTATTTTACACTGTATTCAACATCATTTTTGATAATTCTTTGGTAAGTTAATGGTCTTACCGTAAAGGAATGTTTGTAGCGTATTCCTTTTTAGCTATTTTTTGTTTTTAATTATAATTGTAAGTTTGTGCTTCTTACATTTTTATTACATAGGAATGTGTGTAACTTATTCCTAATTATCTCACTTTTTACTTCATACTTCATATTTCAATTTTTTGTTATATTTTAAACTGATTTAAATTGAAAGGAATTTGTGTAACTTTTCCTTTGTGTTTCTCTTTTTTTTTCTTTTTTTTTTTTTTTTTTTTCATTAAAACCTTTTATTGTTCCGCATACATCATCTAAATATTTGAGTAAGCTGCTCTTACCATCTCTTTTAGAATTTTGAAATTTGTTTCATTTCACAATGGCTTTATTCTTCCTCGTAAAACTTTTTTATTGAAGTTTGATTGTAAACTCCTTTGATTTTCCTTGTATTGATATTACTGATCTGGTAAGTATTATTACCATTGTCTCTTGTGATGATATACGGATTATTATGATATACAATAATCTTCATCTTCATTCTTCATCTTGGTTTGGTTCTCCTTTAGTTCTATGTCCATCATTGTTTTGTCAATCACATTTTCTTAAGTATGTTTGGGTTGTCGGCTTAATCATGTCAAAATATTTACATTTTAATAAGTATGTTACGTGGTTCCCTTCTTTATGTTTATGTTTTTTGGCTCAATCACTTGGGTTGGGTAATATCGTTGTACGTCATGTCAAAGTATTTACATTTTAATCATTTTTTACACATTTTATTTCATATGAAGTAACTTTTATATTAAGAATTATCTTTTTTATTACTGGTACGAGATTTGGCTTAATTGTATCGTTACAATATTTACAAGAGTTTACTCATCAGAAATCATCATCATCATATTCACATCTCAGTATAGGCAGGTGCTGCCTGTTCTGCCTTCAAAGATCCTCCAGCCATCTCTTCCTGGGTCTACCTACATACCTCTGTCCTATAGGTTTATATTTCCAGACTTGTTTGGCCAGTCTTGAACCCGACATTTATTCTAAGTGTTCTTTCCACTGTCGTTTATAATCTTTAAATCTTTCATGAGGTTTCAATATGAAGTTTATGAGGAGTACTCGGGCTCTATCATTCTCGATAGAAGGAAGAATTTGGATATAAGGATGGAACAGGGGGTCGACCCGTTGTTGGAACAGCTAAGGAACAACAGTAGAAGATGGTGTGAACATTTGGGAAGAATGGTGGATGGCAGGATTCCAGTGCTAACAATGGAATATAGACCGATGGGGAAGAGAGGTGTAGGATGGCCGAGAGTGAAGTGGTCCCGGAACAGGTTCAGGATGAGCCTAATTCTTGAGGTTGTTGATGATGATCTTTCATTCAAGTTGAAACTTGTAATTCTTCTCTTATGGCCTCATTCTTTGTACAGTCAAGTTTAGAATACCTTTGAACTCCTCTTAACAATGCCCATTTACAAGTCCAGTATTTTACTTTCTTGTTTCTCATCTATAATTCACACCCATAGGACAGTACAGGAACCGCCATAAATTTGTAAAACTTTAATTTTGTATCTTGATGTACCTTATTTCTAAAAATACGATTGATTGTCCTACAGATCGTCTAGACTTATCCAGCTTAACATCGATATCATAATTCTTATCATAACCAATATAATTTCTAAAATAATTAAAATGGCTCACCTGTTCTATGATTTGATCATTATTATTTTTCTTCTTATGGGTTCCTTGCCTCAAAATGCCGTTACCTTTGTTTTTGTGGAGCTTTTCATATTGTATTGTTTGCAAATCTGATGAAGCTTAAAACATTTTTGTAAACCAGATTCTGTATTTTCTATTACTAACAAGTCATATCAGCAAACAACATCTTATTCGAATATCTGTCTCGTGATATCTTAATACCAGAGTTCACTAGATGTTTCCATTTCCTTACTAGATTGTTGATATAAATGTTAAAAAGAGTAGGTGATATACAGCACCCTTGTCTAACACCTTTACTGACAGATATTTGTTGAGATATCCTACATGATTTGTCCTACTCATCAGAAGTAAAATATTAAATGTGGGAGAACAAATAATAAAAGCTTTACATAAATATAAAACTAATCTATAAAACTACTACCCACTTTCTACTACAATTCATGAGTATATACATAAACACATTAACTGGAATAAAAAGGAATTAATTTTATAGAAGAACTATCATGAATTATTCAGTGTCATTATATATTACAGCCCAGTTTCTAAAATACTAAGTCTTCGTCAGTGGGTTTCTTTATAATTTATGATGGGAAAAGGTTTAAATAGCTTTAACCATTTTAAGATGTACAGTGTTGAAAGAAGGTGAAACTAGACTGTGGAACAAACCTTTCTGGAATCTATAAGATTTGTTATGCTTACTCTGTATAAATGTTTAATAATTTTACAAACATATAATTTCTTAATGAAGAATTTTTAATTGTTGTAAGAAGGGATGAATATTCAAGTTTTTCCTCTTTAAAACTACTGTTTGTGGTAATTTCCATATTTTTATCAATGTTTAGAAATTTGTAAGACATGTACCATCTCAACATCCAAACTTATATCTAGTATGCCATTCCACAGCACCATTTAAACTACAGCGTATTGTTATTCTTAAATATTTGTAGTACTTGATTCGTTACCTTACAGAACATCTACAATTATCAATGAACCGTATTTTGTGGTATTTCAGAACATATCATATTAGTGTTTTACTTTTAAATTGAAAATTCATATTCAAATTCCCTTTCAAATATAATGATTCTGTTAGCTTCCATTCGTTCTTTATACTGTACTTCCCCTATATTTTCAAACTGATTTAAGTAAAATGCCTCCTTTGTTAGTGGTATTTCAATCTGTTGGTGTAACACTTATACATTATCTTTGAAATCATTCATATTATGACTGAATTATAAGTTTTTTTATTTATTTTTAAGTTGAAATCTCTTTGCATTAAAGCACATAAACTATTCATGGTCTTTATTTCGTATGTTTTAGGAGGCATGATAAAAGACACCCAATAAAATGGTGTTATTGAATCCTTCAGAACATTATCATTTATCTTTGCCTTTAGTCATCTACTGTAATTGATGATGATGATTAAAATTATGGTTGTTAAGTGTTCTGTAATAAATATAGTATGATAACATAGAAAAGAATGACCAGTTAAAAAAGATAAACTAATAATTTTGATAGGAGACTTTAATGAACCTATTATTTCATTTTCCTAGAAGTACATTATAAACATTATTGCATATAATGCTTTGTATTCACTTTTAGAAGAGATTAGAGTTAATGACAATTTAGGGTTGTAAAATTGTACCTTAACCCTAAATACAGTACAACCACCAAACACTGTAAAAATCATCAGAATGGATGAAGACATAAAAATCAAGCAAGAGTGCCAAAAAATGAGCAGTGTTATCTTAAATGCCTGGCTTCTGTCTGTGTCTTGTTCAAGACCTTCTGTCTGCATTTTGTAATAAATCTGTTAGAGAAGTATCATGTATTGGCATGCAGCCAACCAAAATATTGAAAACTTCTCAAGAGATTATCAAGGCGTGCACACGTGTGTGGGTGTGTGTGTTATTGTATATGGAAACTTCATGCCCTTTATCATAATTTAGTCAGCGTTGACACAGGTTTACTTTGTGTTCTCAAGTGACAGGAGTGGCATTAGATATAATTCATATTTACTTCATATTTTCACAGTTTTCCAGGTTGTTAGGCAGTCATCTAATGTCTGGTAAAAAACATGAAGAACTTAGACCATGGCCTAACAACCCAGAAGAAAATTGTGATATGTAAACACTGGCTAGAGAAAACTATAGTTTAGTTTGTCCAGCAAAAAAAAAATAAAAGTATAGAAACAGTCAAGTATTTTTATTTTGTTCAGTGTGTGTACCAGATGCACATGTTGTAAGTATTATTATTTTATTGTACTCCATAAGCAAAGAAATTCAAAGTGGGGTGCGGGTAATGGTAGTATCTGACAGATCTTTTATAATCATAGTAGTATAGTCGATGTACAACAATTCGATAAAAGCCAGATAGCAGCAGACTATTGTACATTGTAATGATACAATTCCAGTTCTAATTATGTAATATACGTATATGCAAATTATTAGATTAAAGGGTGAAAAAATAATAAAATTTGTTTGTAAATAGCAAAAACTCTTGTATTATAAGTTTTTTCTATATAAATTTATTATTACTAAATATGCAGAATCATATTTTTATTACTATATAATGTGTGTATATTATATACAAATGTGTATAGTATATATGAGTGTGTATGTAGTACACAAATTAAAACTGTGTGGATTATTTTTTCAATTTTCCCTTGCTAATGTTAGTGTTGAGCCAGTGTGTAACAGTTGTCATAAAATTGTCACATTCTTTCTTTTTATTGCAATTCTGTCATTTTTCAGTGAAAATTATATTTTATTTGCATTCGTGTGAATTCTTGTTGGCTTTTGTAGCTTCAAGTGTTATTTTATTTCATAACATTAGACATTTTTATTAATCTTTTTTTTTTTGTAAAGTTGGGTTATAGGAAAATCAAGTGACTTGTCACCTCATAAAATTGCTTTGACCCAGTGCCTTTTAAAAGAAAAATATTATACACAACAATAAATTACTAAAAATCTATTTCACAGAAATCAGTAAGTTGAATAAGTTACTGTGTCATTCATTGCGCCATGCGCCTCAGTATAAAGGGTAAGTGTGGTCGTAAACCATAATTGAGCCTTCATTCTATAAATAACTAATCCAAGTAGGATAACTACTGGCTAGGATCCCTCCGATCAATTGAAGCAATATATGATTTATATATTCTCATCTTCAGTAAGAAAGTGACTCTGTGTAGTAAGCCTGTCAGTCCAGAGATGTCATAGAAAAGCAAAACTAGCCACAGCAATGGCCAAGATGTTATAATGGCTCATGGTTATTGACTGACAAATTTAAGGAGGGCTGGAGCAAGTAAGCTGCAGAATATTTCACATATATATTCATAAATGCTATCAGTATGATTTTCAGCATATTCAACAATGTTTACAAATTTCAAAGAGCAGACATTTAACACAAAAAATTCCTTGGCATCTAGTATTTGTTATCTGCTTGTAAACATTTAGACATTAAATCCTGTCATTTTATTTTGAGGACTGTTTCTCATATGAAGAAACAGTATTTTCCATAAGTGAAGAAACTAACCAATGTGTACACTGGACTTACAGGTTAAGCATTCTCTTCAAACTCTGGTTCCAAAATGATGTAACACCATTTTGTCAGTTATGGTCTGGAGCTGTACGTCTGTATATGGGTCCAGTAGAATTCAGCAATATTGAATCAAACTCAGTACAAGCAGGTATTGGAAACAAGACTCTCTCCTCAAACAATAGAGTGGTTTCCAGACAGGGACCTTGTTTACATGCACAGTGGCACCCTTTGCCATGGCCAAGAAGTAGCCCTGACTTGATCCACATTGAATATAGGTATATTCAGAATTTAATCTCAGAACAAAAATTGGATGCGATAAATGTTATGATCACCTATCTCGTAACAACATGTCTGTAGATACATACAATTAATTATTATCACATATTATAAATAATATTTAGACCTATAATATATAATTTGAAAGGATAATAAAATGACATAATTTATATTATATTTTTTATTTGAGTGGAACATTGTGCGAAGGAGGCCCCAAAACTTTCCCCTCTTCGTATACTATTAAAAAATTCTGGAACATAACTAATAAGGAAAGGACCATAACTAATGCCTATGAACACTAACCTAATTGCTTCACTCATATGAATGTGGCACAGTGATGAAGATGTGAAAAATAGTTGTAGAGAGTTGGTAAAAAGTATGCCAGAGCAGTTGCATGTGGTAATAGAAAGTAAAGGATGCATATTAAATATTAATAGTGTAGAAAAAGCGTATGATAAAATATTGTTTACTAAGTATAGTTTTCTTATTTTCTTCTCCTTTTAATCTAATAATTTGTGTATGTCTTTATACTAGCATTTTTAAGACCATTTATAACATTTTTAATTGAAGTCAGACAACTCCAGTAACCTAATACTTGTCTTAAGAGGAAAAAATAAATCTCAGTAGTATTATACTGATCAAGAGTTATTACAGTTAATCAGTTAGTCTGCAGTTAGAGTGTACTTTATTTGTCACATGTTTCTTGGGAGTCTGTAGATGGATTTACAAAAAATTTTACTCAGTTGAGATTTTAATTTATTATAATTGTTATGTTTTCTCCTAAATGTTTATCAATAAATGTTAAACTTTCATAAGCACTATTTAATAAGACATACACATTGTTATTGGTATCAAGTCACTTTTGTATATATAAAGTAGTAAATTACCTTAGATCCGTAATGTGACTTTGTTTTTTATTTAAAATGACGCATTTCAGAACATATGGTCCATCTTCAGATTAGTTCACTCAGTTGAGGTCGTTAAATGTTAAAATCACATCACATTTGAGTATCCGGTCGGCCTTCAAAAGCGCGCACCCATACGGATATGTGTATATACAAAGTGATGTGATTTTTAACATTTAACGACCTCAACCGAATGAATTAATCTGAAGATAGAACATATGTTCCGAAACACGTCATTTTAAGTTGAAAAGAAAGAAGTCACATGACGGACCTAATGTAATTTATTAATTTTTATGTTTAATAAGAAATAATTATTCTGTATTCTTTTTCATATTTTGATTCCCATGATTTATAATTTGTTGAAGTAAATACATACAATGTGTTGCTCTTTTTTTGCACACAAATTTTTGTACGGTACATCTTATGTTTTTTTTTTAATTTTTTAACTTTAAATGTTAACTTCTTTTTTAAAATTTTGTTTTATTGTTTCGAAATTGCCAAGTAAATCAAGAAAATTTTGTTTATAGTAATTTGTGTATATAAATGTTTTGTGTTGCAGAAGAGGAATGCTACAACAGTTTGGCAAGTTTGGTTGCATCTAAACACAAAGTGTTCATTACACAAACCAAATTGTTATATGAAGTCACATGGCGGACTGTCATGCATATTGCCAAAAAACATGTTGTGAGTATTACTCCATCCATTCTATAATATTTTATTAACACAGAAATAATTTGGATGTCTTACAACTATTTGCCAGTGGCAGATGTTACTTGATTGTTTATAATTTAAAAAAAAACAATTAATTTGTTAGTGGAATCTTATATTTTAAATATAGTTCATTATTATTATTATTATTATTGTGTGTGGGGGGGTAATTTTTTGTATTTAAATTGTTTTGTGGTTATTATATACATATGTGTATTTCTTTAAAAAAAATTAAAGATTGTGTTTCTACTTGTACTTAAAAATATGAATCAGAAAAATAAAATAATACCCCCCTCCCTCGTATATGCCCTGTATTTGTGTACACATACACACACACGACTTTACATGTTTTAGGACATCACATTGTAATAACTAAACTGTCTTGATGTAATAAGATATCATTAGTCGTACAGACACAATATCCCAGTGGTAAAAATCAAGAAAGTATAGTTATTGAGAGCTACAACCACATAAATTTACAAATGAAGACTTTTTTAAGGTTACATTTCAGACAGCACAACAACATGACAGATTTGCTATAAATAATTGGCAAGATATTAAGTGATAATTTTTTTCTGATTGTCAGTGGATTTTTTTTAAGTTGCAGACTATTAATGGACTAATTTTTAATATTCACATTAAATAATCTGTACTGTCATTTTTAAAACTCATACTTTAAAATTTTTATGGTATGAATGTACACACTTTCCTCATAGTGGTAGGAAACAGCTTGTTTGGCTTCATTGTTAATAAGAAACAAATATGCCTTGGTAAATGTTGGCTCAAGGAACACAGTCGATCCCAGTCTATATATAAATTTATCCTGAGCACACAGGACATCCTTGTTGTTACAAATATGTCAATTGGCTGTTGTCCAACAGCAAAACAATTCCCTCTTCTTATCTGCTACCAGTGGGTGGGTGGACTGGTTAAATTAATTGCCATATTGTAGCAGAACAGCCCAGCAGTGGACTTGAAATAATCATTTGTTTGTAATATCAGATTGCTGTTGCTTGCATTAAGTCAACTATCACTTTGACAAACAGAATACTGAGATTTCTTGAAACATAATTTATAACAACTTAAAAATTAATATACTGTTATAGAAAATTAAGGCTTGTGTTAAAATAAAATTTGCAAATAATTGCAGAAATACAAGGAATTACAATATTTGTAAATTAATAAAATCAAGTTAGAGTATCCTTAATAATGACAATCATTCAACGTTTGGTAAATAGCATTTTTGCAGCCAGATATTCATTTTATAAAATGTTTTAAAAAAATTATGTGGTAAGAATCGTGAATTTCTCATTTATCCTGAGGAAAATAGGAATCTCACCTTCATGATGTGTCTTTCCCCCTTCCCAGGAGCAGCTTCTAATTATGCCACTGTGTGCACATGTATGCATATACATCTACAGGTTTCAGACAGTATATCAGTGAGAGCAGCTTAAGAATTTAATTTGTGAAACAAAGTATGGTTTGAAAAATTGTTGTTAACATCCTGATTATCTAAAAACTTGGTGTTAAAACAGATATATTGTAGATACCTCATTTTATATCATTTTGAAGCTTCAGGTTCTTTCAGTTTCTATCAGAACTTTCATGAAACCAAGGTAGAAATTCTTTTTTTTACGTTCATTTTAGAGAGTAGTTATTTTTAGAAGGGAAGTGAATACGTGCACATCAAGAGCCCAGACATGATTACAAACTGTCTTCAGGAAATAAAAGTTAACTCATCCTCCTCCACTTTTCTTTCAAGTAGGACTGTATGTTGATCCATAACTTCAGGGGACGCCTCAGGGGGATTCCATACGAGTGTGCATGAAAGATGTTACAGGCGATGTTGTGTAAATCGAAACCAATAAACTTAAAAATTCAAAATATTATTTTGAAACATATATTTGTTAACTTATTTTTTCTAAAATAATGATGGTGGAATTTTAACATTGAAAATGTTTATAAGGACGTGTCGCACATTTGAAAACGACCGCTGGTACGTGATCGAAAATGGGAACCGGTGAGTTTCCATAGAAACTACTTCTTTGTTGTCATAACGTAGTACACATATAAAACTTCGCTTATGAATGCGACTATATTTAACTTATAATCTGTACATTGGTAAATGAAGAATGAATTCATTGATTGGGTGAATGATCATAAATATATATATATATATATTAGATTTATTGAAGCATTTTCAATGCCCTTCTCTGTGCATTGCATTTGTGTAATGCCTGTAAATTTCATTTTTACAGATCATATTATGTGGATTCTGTATTCCATAACAAGTAGTTATAAGTGTGTGTGTGTGTGTGTGTGTGTGTGTGGTGTACCACATGAATTATTTTCATTAGCATAGTATTAAATTGTGAGAAGTACTATTAAGCATTCTTTATTTTGGTATATGTTATATACATGTCTTGATACAATCTCTTGTGTGTATACTTACCAGAAATCTGCGGCTGTACACCTTGCACGACATTGTCCCAGTGCTACCAGGGCAGAGAGGATTTATATGGATTGGATGTGGTGGATACTACAGGGTCTCCCATTTAATCATTTGGTAATCCTTGAGCCTTTGTTATATTTTTTAAATAATGTCTATTTTATTCTTATAATTTTGTAAAGTCTTTATCAAAGTAATTGTATACTTGTGTATACATAATATATGTAGCCTATATAGTAAAAATGTGTATGAATATTGTGGTATTTATGGTTTCACATCAGAATGTCACTGTCAAAAATGTCATCACAACAAAACTCACTATCAAAAATATTGTCACATAAAATGTCTTTACATGATAATGTACTGGTTAAAAATGTTAGCAAATTGATTGTCCAAATTTGTTAATTGTATTTCCAAAGTGTTTCCGCTTTCTTATATTACAATTTTTTTATTTACTTGCTCAGAAAATTAGATAATGTTGTTTTCCCATAGTTACTATGCCTGCAAACAAAGACATATACAGAATTTATTTATGTATTTGTTTATAAAGTAATTATTTTAAAAACAGTAAAGTAAAATAAATATTTTTAGAACCTGTGATGCAAAGTTATTTTGATGCTGCAATATTACTGATCATGATGTTATTGACAGGACAGGAAAAGTTGGGGACATTTTTGATGGCAACATGTAATGAGAGATGGTGATATACAGGGAATCAAAATTTTTCCAATTTTGAAAAGACAGTGGACGCCCTCTCGTCCGGCCACCTCGGGACCAGACCCTAGGCCAGATTACAAAATGGCCGGACGAACAGAAAATACGCTATAATGATGAAATAAGCCAGATTACAAAATGGCCGGACAAACAGAAAATACGCTATAATGATGAAATAAGCCAGATTACAAAATGGCCGGACGAACAGAAATTATGCTATAATGATGAAATAATGCTCTTTAATGAATGATCCATACAATAAATGACCCAATACAGTGTATATAAATTACTAACAATTATAATTACTCACACTTACACCATGGTAGCAAGTAAAAAAACAAACAAGGAAAATTACTACAAACTCACAGAGATATTACTGTATTTGGCAAAAATAACACAACTGTTTATAGAATATGAAAAACACATGAACATTAAAAGTGTTACTACAGAACGTAAAACTTATAAAAATTAAAAGAAATCAGTTATCATCTTCTGCTTTTTTTGTTCAACTGTTTTGTTGAATGCGAAATCACGCCATTTATTTATGTACATAACATGAACTGCAGTTGCCTCTGTTTGTTACTCGGTGTACGTCGTTGCTAATTCCAGGGCTGCTCTCCCTTAGCGTGGCTCATTTTTTCCTTGACGTTTCCCTCTTCGACTTCTTCTTCTTGTCCTCTTGTCAAATGACAGCTTGCACAATTTCATCATCATTTAAGATCTCATTTTGAAGCTCCTCATCTTGACCAGCAATCCATTCTGCAACGTCTTGTTGTACAAGATCATCAGAGTGAGGCAATCGTTGTAGATCTTTTAACAGAGGTGAGTTGTCATCTGGTTCAAAACCCTGAAGATTTGGTTCATCTGCTTTAGGGTTGTCCTCTTTATTCTTCTTAATGAGAAGAAAAGAATTTGGCCATCCTTTTCTCCAAGACTTCGTAAATGTAGATGATGGCATTTTATCATATGCCTTTAGCTACCATATAGATCATGTCTTTCATGTTGATTGTCTTTAAGGCCGGAATGAGAACTGTGCTGCCTTCATTGTCCAGTTTACCTAGAATTTCCAAAAGAAGCTTTCTGCGGTACCTTCTCTTAAAAGACTTGATGACCCCTTGGTCCATTGGTTATGTAAGACTTGTGACGTTAGGTGGCAGGAATAATAATTTTATATCACTGTAACCTTCACATTCAAGTTCTTGTGGATGGGTAGGTGCATTGTCTAGCACTAAAAGTGCTTTAACTGATAACTTTGAACTCGTCAAATGATGTTTCACTTTAGGAACAAATTCACTTTCGAACCACTCCTTAAACAAATACGAATCCATCCAGGCTGATTTTTATGCTCTGTAGTACATTGGAAGGAATGACATGTTTACATTCTTAAAAGCTCTGGGTTTTTCTGATGTTCTGATTACAAACAAAGGCAGCTTGTGGGACCCTGAGGCATTTGAACACAAAGCCACCGTGATTCTCTCTTTACTGGCTTTAAATCCTGGGGCTGAAGTTTCCTTAGCTGTAGCAAGTGTTTTCTTGGGCAAGAGTTTAAAATTCAACCCCGTCTCATCAATATTGTAGACTTCTTCTGGACTAAGATTTTCACTAGCAATGATGTCAGACAGTTTTTTTTTTATAAATCGCTAGCTGCTGATGTGTCCGCCGACAATTTTTCACCACAAACACCAATGAAATGGACTCCATGACGCTTTTTCCAGTGTGATAGCCATCCATCACTTGCTGAGAATGTACCGCCATCTTGAAGTTTTGAGTGTAGGATAATTGCTTTTTCTTTTAAAATTGGTCCACTTATCAGAATGCCTCTTCGGCATTCCTGCATAAACCATAACTACAAAGCATCGTCTACTAATTCGTTATTTTTTTTTTAAGGGCATCGCATCGAAAGCACTTTTTCAGTTTCAATTTGAGTGCAGAAAGTCTCAATCGATTTTCTGTTTCGGCACCAGTCATTAACAGTACTTTTGCCTACATTAAACTCTTGACAAATACTCTGGACCGATTCGCCCTTATTGAGACGCTGAAGGACTTGTAATTTTTGGTCCATAGTCATGAACGTTGTTTTCGTTTCGCACTCATGTCGGAAAATGTTTTTATTTATACAGATACATACAGAGCTATATTTACACAGACTATATACACAGAACTCAGAACATAAGACATACATCCACATATGAACAAAAGCGCGAGTCAACTGAGCTACATATATTTTCCGTTTAACAAGTTGGGGCCTGTCGCTGGAAGCTTGTCTAGACTGTGTGACTTACCATATGACTGCCCAAAAAGCCGACGGCCGATCCAACCAAGGCTGGACTAGAGGGCATCTATTGTACATAAGACAGTGTTTTGTGAAATAATTTTACATAACAGTTTCCAAAATTCAATAGTAATATACACTAATTTCATAAGAAAATTTAGTAACAATCCAATTCTGTTATCACATTATTCTGTTCATAGAAAAGCAGACTTTATTATATAATCTGATTGTTAACCACTGCACCCAGCACAAATCACAAATATTTTCCTATTGTGCAAAAGTGTGCAGGACACTTGAATCTGTGACATTGTGTGTGTGTGAAAACTCGCATGTGCGTGCGTGTGTGCTAGAGCTGGCCATTAATAAATTTATTAAAAATATAAATTCTGTTCATGTATAGATTAATTAGTAGACAGTTTTGTGGGTTTTCTGTACTATTTAATTTCTGTTTTATAAAAAAATCAAGAACTTAGAGTGTGTTTTTGAAATTAAGTAAAAATGGCAACATTAATTTTAATATGTTAATGTGATAATATGTAAGTATTAATGTGAAACTTAATGAACTAAAAACAGTTTAATGTTTTAGTTATTTTATTGGTTAAACTGCAGTTGTCAGTACTACTTAGGAGTAGTAGGCTTAATAGCAGAAATTATATGACAATATTTGTTAAATTGAATTTTGTCAGTGTACATGCAAATTCTTGTGTATTTACAATTATACATTAAATTAATTATTCACATTGCTCTCAATAAAATCTGTGGAATGTACATTACATTAAATACTTTAGGTGTGATTGTGATGTAATGTAGGTGAGGGTAATGGACTGCTACTTACACGAAGGTATTAAAGTGCTGTATCGAGTTGCCATGGCAATTCTACAATTATTTTACAAACACTCTTCACCTCAGAACTCTGACTGGATGCGGGAAATACTTGACCATGGCATTGATGCTGCTTTAACTAAATTCTGCAGACAGATACCTGTAAGTACCATGTATTGTTTTATCCATTAATATTTTAAATATTGTAACAAATAAAACATAACTGAGACGACTTATTTCGGCGCACGTTGGATTCATCAATTTGTAACGATTTTTAATAAATGAGAGGTCTCGCGAGTAAACAATGTAACAATTTATGTTGAGAGACGAGTTCTTATGCTCCACGTTGTATGCGTCAATTTGTAACAAATAAAAAGAATGTTACATATATTTGTATTAATTAATAATAGATATGTTGAACGGTAAATTATTTTGTATTCTGCCGCTCGCTCCCACTATGCGTGCAGTTCCAATGACGTCACTCGGAGTTGCCAACAGTTGCTCCGTCCACTGTGCTATGTTAACGTAATTCTTAAATGAAACAGTAATAATAACGCAAATATAACACCAAACAGATATCTTCCTTTTAAAGATCTTTATTCAAATGAAGCATTGATTAATTACTTCTCATTTTTCTTTACTGTAATTACAATTATGACAAAATTATGCATCTTCTTTCATCAGTTGGTAGTAGCTAAAAAATATTGTTCTGTAGTCAGCTGAGCCAAAAGAATGATGCAGTTTGTTATTATTTCTATTAAAATAAATTATCTCAGGGTGTATCTGGTTCGGGGATTATGGTTAAACAAATAATACAATTCTTAAAATCAAAATACAAATTTCACAATATAAGGATATTACAAGGGTTTGGTGTGTCAAGTGCAAACTGGCAGTCGTGTATTGGTTACTTGCATTTATAGGTTATGACCAGTTTAGATGCTTATTAGTTAACGTTAAAGTTTTTATGGTGTTCAAAAAAGGTGTAAAACTCAATTGGTGTTATTTTTGAGTGTTCTTTAGTGTTGGTGTAGTATAGTGTCTGTAGTTTTATTTTGTTTAATTCCTAGATAGTCGTGTACACAAATGTTGGTTTTGACACATAAGATAATAAATTGTTCAAATTCACCAGATCCTCTTCTTTATTCTTCCAGGACGAAGATAGGGTCCAAGTCTTCTTCGCTTCTTCTCCCCGGATCTCAGTTCTTCTGTATTAAATTCTTGAAGTTCTATTGTTATTATAACAGTTTGTATTGACTATCTCAATTTGTTTTACAAAGTCTGGTATGTGTTTCACTGTTTAAAAATATAATTACCTGAGACGTTTTATTAACGCGTCTGTCTTCAATGACCGTTGTTAAAGAAGTCCTCTTTTATTTATCTGAAATTTTTGGTTGCTAAGGTAAAACTTGAAATCTGGTTGGTTTATTCAGATATACATTGTCATACAAATTCATTATTTCAATGTCTGAATTTGGTCAAAACTTTTAAATTAGTATAACTTTTCTGTACTGATTGGGAATTTAAAACTACTAGCATCATTATTTTGGTCTTAACATTTGTGACATATAGACACCAAACATGCCTATTTTTGCTTAAGAAATACTGATGTTACATTTTTGCTATTTGAATTTTTCTTAAATGACTTAAAACTGATTATTTCGATTCCATATTTGTTGTGTATACCATTAACTATAAATCTATCCATATTACAACATTTGTTTTACAAAATTCTAACGGTATTTCCTAAAATTTACAAAATTCCAAAGTTTTTATAGGCCTGTGTCTTTACATGTTAAATTTCTATTTTCTGTTATTGTAATCCCTATTAATTATGCAACTACCATCAAAATTACTCCCTGTAACTCTATTAGTATTATCATTTAAAAATATAACAATAATTATTACAGTAACAACATAATTCACATTTTGTGATTAAACAATTTGTATATGCCTGGTTGCATACATACTGCATAAGGCATATCATACATATATTATTTAATAAAACTATAACTAACATCAACACAACTTTAAACGTGTTTTAAGAACATAACAAGGAAAGTAATCATTTAATAATGATTTTCTATTTTTTCCATTTTTCCTAGGTAGTTCAGCCATTGCTGTAGCCTACTAGGTACTCTTTTTGTTTCTTTTTATACATTTGACAATTATTATGTGATTATACATTATTTTCTTGACAACATTATGTCCACTATTATTTACAATTAGTTGCATGTTCCATGTATCTATAATAATTGTTTTGTTATATTATTTCATTATATCATTCAATTAACAATTTACTAATATATCATTTTACATTGTATTGTATGTTTGGGCCTATTATCCCTCAATTTGTATTTTGATTATTTTTATATTTTGATACATTTAATAAAACCATTTGTTTACTTATAGTATTGGTACATAATGCTGTCTGTCTTTATAAGTATTATTCTTGTCATTATTTGAAATTCATGTCATCGTCGGGGTATTTTGCATCACTTTGCCTAAACATTAATTTGGGTACGGTCAGTTGTAGTACCAGTCAGTCTAAAGTAGTTATTTGTTCATCTTCACCATCATTTTGAAAGATATTTTTCTTCTTGTTTAGTTTCTTATCCATGGTCTTCATTAAATCTGGTACGATATTAAGCTATGCCAAATGTAATGTTACATACTACCCTGCCACCAAATTTGATTATTTTAATAAAATAGTATTTTTTGTGAAATTATCAATTATCTTATCTTTCATATTATCACTTGTTATCCTTTTTAAGATCTGGTATACTTGTCTTTAATTATAAGTGTTCTGGAACGTGTTACCTCCCTAACAAATTAACCACCATCACATATATTTTGGAATCAGTCGGGGGGCTCTCTTGACCTAAACCCCGCTGTCCTTATAATACATAATACATAAATAATATCGATTGCTGGAGCTATCTCATCAGTCAATCACATTTAATAATCACTAGTCTATTCACGACTAAATCAAATAAAAATAATATAATAATATATTCTTGGGATGGTTCACTCAGTTTAACTTCTCAGATCTAAATATTTCTTTCCATTGATTCTTTCAGATGTTTATTTTCTTGTGGCGATATTAATAACATTTTTTATTTTCAATTGGTACTATCTTCTTTCCTTCTTTATCAGTACTGCTTAATCTTCATTTTTCATTCACTATCTTTATTCAATTAAAACATAACAAGTATCTGTATCTATAGTTGTTGTTGATTCTCTCACAATCATGATAGGTTATTCTGTGATGTTCAGATATACCACTAAATATATAAAAATACATAAATACATAAATAAGACTCTCACCTACCTTCAATGTTTCGTTTCTCTGGGGCCAGGATTCTTTCGTACGAACGCTAGATACAAACATGTGTTTCATGGGTTATCGAAATAACTAACTCTACACATTTTATGAAGAGAATTGATAATTTAATTTAATTTGAATCGTTTAAAATTTTTATAAACTTTACCACATCTGAAATAATTTTGTGAGAATATATTGCTTGGTTACATGATCATCACTCTTAATCTATCTTATGCTACGGCTTACCTTAATTTTTACACACACACACACACACACACACACACACACACACACACACACACACACACACACACACACACACACACACACACACACACACACACACACACACACACACAAGATTGCCCAGCCTGCATATTTTGTACACACACAAACACACAAAAATTATAAATCCCTTAACATTTTTGAATAATATTCCCCTCCGTCGGCCACGTGGTCTTCGCACCCGCATTCATTGTTCTTGTAAATTTCTTGTTATTGTCCGAAAAATGATCTGAATAGGTTCTGTTCCTTTAACTGACCGCGGTCACACAAATTTTCACTGTTATTTCTTTTATTTACCGGTAAAATTATGAAATTTTGTAGAGAGCCTGACTTGGGTCTGTGCCGGCCGACACGAACAGATTAAGACTGAGGAGCGTCCTTTGTTGAGCGGTCGGAAGTTACTGTTCATAGCCAAAGGATTTTGTCGCCGTTAAAAGTTGATTTGCTGTGTTCTATCTACTTTATTCATGAAACATAGTGGTTATATCAGCAAAGTGTGTCGACGATCTCTAGGCACTGCTAGTCTGTTGTCACTAACAGTAGGCGGTCCTTAGCTACGTTTCCTGTAGGTCGGCTGGTTGATGTCACAAATTGTTCGCTCCAGCGCCATTTTTTACAGCGTCGTTTAATTTTCTTAGCGTCCCAACAGCGCGCATACTTGAGTCGCTGCGTACGTGCGCACTGTCACATTCACTCACAGTTCTGAGAAATCGAGGGTGGTACAAATTCTTTGCCTGGTTTCGCAACTGAATACTACGCTGCTGCTTTGTTTCAACACTGTTTTCTACACGTGGTCTGTTACAAAGGAATTAAAGTTTGCACAATAATTTTATGAAACCCCGAAAAATGAAATAAATGAAATACAAAGACCCCATAACTGCAATAAATGAAATGACCCACTTTTGACACGTTACAATACCCCCCCCCCCAATGAGAATTCTTCTGTCCAAAACAGAAGAAATCTCATTGATAAAACCCCTAAGAGGACCGGTGAGGAACTGGTGCCAACAACCCCCTTGTTCTTATACTTCATGGGTACATGACCCCCCTGGCTTGGCGACTATGGACGCATCTGAACGAGATCACTGGACTTCTCCATAAGAGATCCCAACACCGAAAAATCGAACAGACAAGTACCACAGCACACCTCACCTTCTAACATGCTACCCCCCAAAATCCTCAATCCCTGGCTTAGATTATGCCAGATCCTCCACCGATATGTTTCCCCTTGTATGCAAGCTGGGGTGCCTTTGGCAGATACTGGGCTCACACACCCACTCACATTACATACTGACATTACATCTTATAAAATTGAAAAATTCTTTAAAAGTTATTTAAATCACAACCCATTGGTTGTTTTCAGGTAAAATCGATTCATAAATTTTGTATAAATTTTAAATTATTCTCTTCATTGGTTTCTGTTTTTATTTAAAATAAGTTGATTTAAACATTTTTTATAATTAAGAACATCCTTAACCTAACATGTGATCACTTATAGTCTAACAATACAATTCAATACAAAACAAATCAATAATCATAAACACGGTTAGTACGCAAACAATAAAATAATCAAAACTTAAAAACATCCATTATCTGGAAGGCGCAAAATCAAGATTTTTTTTTTTTTCAAAAAATATTTTCCAAAAAATTTTAAAATTCAAAGAAAAATTTAAATTTATTAAAATGTTTCCTTTACATATAAAATTTATTTAAAATTTGTTTGAATTGATAAAAAAAAACACAAGTTGAATTGACTTCCTTACTACTAACTTATATGACCTCACTCTCAGCTGATCAAAACTAGGTCAAGTCCACAACCTTGAACTACATGTTATGTACAAGTTTTATCTGAAAATATACCTAGTATCTGTAAAATTCTGTCTTGAAACACAAAAACATAATAAAATAAAACATTTAAAATAACAAAATATTATTATAAATAATAAGCAAATTGACATTTAAATTATTCAGAATAAACACTTTCGAACGTTACATTTCCAAATTCTATCAAAAATTTGTCACTGGTTTTAATTAAAAACTTTATATATTCAACTATAACTTTCTTCCTTTAACAATCTCATTCTACATTACTTTGGGTGATTGAAATACTTGTAACAATTTAATTTACCCTTTGGTAGGCTTACACTTATAATCTCTGCCCCTTTGACTCTACTACTAACAACTTTTACTAACATGACACCCATCTCTATCAAAATCTCTATCAAAACACTCTCTAATCCCAACTTATCATTAAACTCAATTCGCCACCTTCTCTCAATATATAAAAAAAATACTCTCTAACCCTTTGTACTTAGGATACGTGTTTCCCCCTCCCAAAAGCTCATTTCCCATTATTTGGTCCCTGGATTCTACCTGAGGCGACCCCTTCCCACTAAATCGGTCCCATCCCGTCCCAAACTATCATTATGTTGCGGACTCCTACATTGCACTACCCTCTACTACAAAATTGCCATCCCCACAATCTCAATCTTATTACCTTACTTCAAATACAACAAAATAACATCATTAATTATAAACATCAATATATCACTCAAAACTCTACATAGATTCTCCATAACTACTGTGTCAACATCAATACTTCTCAATTCTATAACATTAACTCAAAACAACATTACATCAACTCAAACAATATTTTTCTCTCTACTACCCCTTTACCTTTGACTTCAACTTGGACAGATCTATATGTCCCATAAAATACTCATCACCCAAAAAACTATCTTTTATTATTTCTGACAATTCATTTAAAATCTTACCACATTAAATTACTTTTCTCATTACTTTAAATAGCATCTGTAATACATTGAAACATTACCTTCAACATTAATTACCTGGAACATTAACAACCAATATAACAATGACATTTTATTGCTGATCAGCTCATCTTCCTACCACAATGAAAACACATCTCATAATTGAACAAATTACATGAAATATATATTTATCAATACTTATTTCTAACCTCCTTGTTTCCCCTTTTTCTGATTCTGATACTTTATGTTAACCGCCTGCCAGTCAGTTTAATCATTTACTTAGTTGCAAACATACACAAATTATATAAAACATATACTTTATATCAACTCTTATATCTAACCTGCTAAAATACAATATTACCTTTAAAAAATTATACAATGAACACCTTATAGTGAATGTATGAGCAGCTAGTTATTTAAACAGAGCACAAGCATTTTTATTGGATCAAAATTTTAGTTAGCAATCTTTATGTTATCAAATTTAAATTCGTGACTCACCTGAGTCACCTCCCATCCACACACTCTATTGCAAGTTATGTAAGGCTGTGGCGCCTTTTCGCTTCCACAAAGACTGTACATTTTGGAGTAGTTTGGCCTCTCCGTGTCTTTGCTTCGGCAGTTACATTTAATGTTATGAATATCAGCATATTCTTGTCTATAATTAAACGCCCTTAAACGGGTCTACCACCTGGCTTTGCTGCCCCCATGCGGACAGAGTGGTAGCCGCTGTTCCCTAGTTTGGTGATTCCCCTTAATTCCACCCCCCATCAATTTCAAAATGCACCTTGACAACGATAACAGCTATGGTCAGTTAAGGCAGAACGTGACGCAATGAGCCCCAACCATAGCTGTTAAAGCTAAACTAATTCCACGGTCAGGGTTCGGTGAGGCCGTGACCGCCCGAAAAGTTGGGGAATCACAAGTAAAATACTTTTTGTAACACTAAACTTAATAATTAAATACGAAATTAAATGTACAACATCATAATATGAAACTTTCATCCATCATTAATCATTTAACTCCTCCATAACTTTCTACAACTGGATTACTTAAAATTTTCAAATTCATTATTAATAATTATCATATTTCATCGTTCAATTATTATTAAATTTTTTAATTATCATTTTTTATTTAACACCATTATCTCAAACCAGCTCATTATTTAATTAAAATCTCTTCATTTGAGTTACACCTGTAAACATTTTTTATTATACTTGATTTGTACTATAAAAATTTTATACTTACAGTCCATTTAAATTGATATACACAAAACATATATATTCACCATACCAATACTTTCACCTCACCTCTGAAACATTTAACACAAATTTTAGTTTACATCAAACAATTGATCATTTAATTACCAAATTTCCATCTCGTAAAATAATTTGAATTCATTAAAAAATTTAATTACCCAATATTTAAATAACCAATCAAACATTTAAAACATATCAAATTGTTTTAATTAATTTAATTATTAACAATACAAAATTCATTACCATCAAAAAAATTACAATTCTCTAATTACTGTTTTCAAAATTAATTCTCTTTATTTATTTAATCTGCAAAATATTAATATTATTATTGCAACAATTACACACTTGTTTACTTAACATTCTACAATGCACATAAATAAATTGACTACATTTTTATTTACAAACTCTTGGTATTAACTGTTCAGTTTTTCCGCACTTCATTGTCCAAATCTGCCATGTCAAAACCACAAAACAAAATTGTTTATAATTGTCTTTTATTGTTTTATAGTCTAACCTCCGTCGTCCCAGATAAGTCTTTGTTTTATGTAACACTGTTCAATTTTATTACCCCACAAATTACTGTTTTGTGTGTTGTAACCATAAAACCAAATTCATTCATTTCACCAAAATAATCATAAAACAAGTCAACGTTAAGTACATTTGTTAAGTCTCCATCAATAATTATATTCATTGTCAAGTCAGTTATGTTATCATTCATTACAACATAAGGTAAGTTATTATTATTTAAAACTGTATCCTCAAAATAATCTTCACTCTCTATTTTAACAAGTAAGTATTTCATATCAATTAACATCTCTTTCAACTCATTATAATTTCTCTGCAACTTATATAATTCTATTTCTTTATCAACACACAACTCTCTCTCAAAACATCTTTCATCATCATAACACCTGTCACTACCCCCCTGAACTGTCTCACTCCATGCAAAGGGCCACACAAAATACTTATTACATCTCCTGGTTTTACCAGTTAAATCACAAAAAACTAAGGGACCATTTTGAGACACCATGTCTCCAAACAATTCAATGTTTCGTTTCTCTGGGGCCAGGATTCTTTCGTACGAACGCTAGATACAAACATGTGTTTCATGGGTTATGGAAATAACTAACTACACATTTTTTGAAGAGAGTTGATAATTTAATTTAATTTGAATCGTTTAAAATTTTTATAAACTTTACCACATCTGAAATAATTTTGTGAGAATATATTGCTTGGTTACATGATCATCACTCTTAATCTATCTTATGCTACGGCTTACCTTAATTTTTACACACACACACACACACACACACACACACACACACACACACACACACACACACACACACACACACACACACACACACACACACACACACACACACACACACACACACACACACACACACACACACACACACAAGATTGCCCAGCCTGCATATTTTGTACACACACAAACACACAAAAATTATAAATCCCTTAACATTTTTGAATAATATTCCCCTCCGTCGGCCACGTGGTCTTCGCACCCGCACTCATTGTTCTTGTAAATTTCTTGTTATTGTCCGAAAAATGATCTGAATAGGTTCTGTTTCTTTAACTGACCGCGGTCACACAAATTTTTACTGTTATTTCTTTTATTTACCGGTAAAATTATGAAATTTTGTAGAGAGCCTGACTTGGGTCTGTGCCGGCCGACACGAACAGATTAAGACTGAGGAGCGTCCTTTGTTGAGCGGTCGGAAGTTACTGTTCATAGCCAAAGGATTTCGTCGCCGTTAAAAGTTGATTTGCTGTTCTATCTACTTTATTCATGAAACATAGTGGTTATATCAGCAAAGTGTGTCGACGATCTCTAGGCACTGCTAGTCTGTCGTCACTAACAGTAGGCGGTCCTTAGCTACGTTTCCTGTAGGTCGGCTGGTTGATGTCACAAATTGTTCGCTCCAGCGCCATTTTTTACAGCGTCGTTTAATTTTCTTAGCGTCCCAACAGCGCGCATACTTGAGTCGCTGCGTACGTGCGCACTGTCACATTCACTCACAGTTCTGAGAAATCGAGGGTGGTACAAATTCTTTGCCTGGTTTCGCAACTGAATACTATGCTGCTGCTTTGTTTCAACACTGTTTTCTACACGTGGTCTGTTACAAAGGAATTAAAGTTTGCACAATAATTTTATGAAACCCCGAAAAATGAAATAAATGAAATACAAAGACCTCATAACCGCAATAAATGAAATGACCCACTTTTGACACGTTACAATTTGTAGTAAATTCGTTTCTAGTTTTGTCTTATTTTCATCATCGATTGTCTACATTTGTCTTTTCTTATTCGTTTTATAGCACTATGTTTTCTTCTGATTCATGGATGTCGCATCTTTCTTTTATATTCCAATAATAAGTTCATAAGTATATTTAATAAGGTGTGCTTATTTTGTTTAGAATTATGAAATTTATTCAAATTTGTTTATTCACTTGGTTCAAAATAACATTATCAAAATGTACTGTAAGTTGTCCTTACTATTTATTTGAATTTTGAGATTTATTCAAATTCGTTTATATTGGCTTCATAATACATTTTTAAGGGAACTTGGTTGTATGTTCCCTTAATCTTTTTCGTTTCCACATCACTAATTACATAAGTATTATTGTTATTGTTTTTTACAACAACATATGGTCCGTTATACAGTAATAATAGCTTTTTTGCTATTCCTTCCTTAGAACTTGGCAATTCACGGTTTTTTAACAATACTTTGTCTCCAATCTTGTACTGGATCATTTTCTGCTGAATTATTTTGTATTTTTTCCTTCTTTTCTCCACTTGTTCATTTAGTTTGCTGTGGAATCTCATGTCGAACTGGTAAGCTGGGTTGTTTGGGAAGTTGATTATTTCAATAATTTCTCGGGGTGGTAGTCTTTCATGCATTATAGTATATGGAGTATCTTGTATTGATTCATGGTAAGCTAAGTTGATAAAGCTTTCTGTTTGTGTAATGTAGTCACTCCACTTCTGGTGTTTATCGAAACAATAGGTCCTGAGGATTCGGCCGACCTCCCTCAGTACTCTTTCCGCCGGGTTGCTATTTGGGTGATAGACAGATGTTTTTTTGTATGTCTTGACACCTAGATCTAACAAAGTCTCCTTCCATACCCTTCCTCGAAACTGAGTTCCGTGATCTGTAATAATTGACCTTGGAGCTCCTAACTCTGGTATGTATTGTTGGATTACTATTTGCAGAATCTTTTTTGTAGTTGCCCGATTAATGGGGTATAGTTTTGTAAATTTGGAGTAATGGTCGAACATGATTATAATAAATTTATACTGTTTTCTCCCTCCACTACGAGGTAACGGTCCACACACATCTAAAAATACTCTCTCTAATTTACCAGTTGATGTAATTGGCTGCATTATTCCTTCTGTTTTTTCGTTATTGCATTTTGCCAATTGACAGATGTGGCACTGCCGAATACATTCTCTAACTCTCCTGTTGATATTCTTAATGTAAGTGTGTTCCTCAAGTGCTTTCATTACTTTTAATGCACCCATATGCCCATATCGACTATGGTAGTCCAGTATTAATTCTGTTTCTAAAGCTTTAGGTATCACCACCTTCCATGATCCTTGGTTATTATTTGGTTTGTAAAATAATGTCTTCATGTAGGCAATAATATGCAGTAATTTTTTCATCCTGTTGGATCAGTCTTTGCCTAAAATTGTTGATTTTTGTATCCTCTGTTTGATGTTGTGAAATTGATTTCATGATGTTTTCCAAATCTGATTTGTTTTTTATGATAGTATATACCTTGACGATTGTTTCCTTTTCCCCTTCAGAAGTTTGCTGTTCTATGTTATTCTTCGTATTGTTTAAATTAGCAGCCATCCTTACTATTCCTTTTATGAATTTGCTAACTGCTATAATTTTTTATTGTTCGACTAAGCTTTTCGTCATTACTGACATCTTCAGGTCATAAACAAACAGGTCGTTGTTTAAGACCTGAAGATGTTCTATGTTAATCCGGGACAATATATTTGCAGCAATATTCTGTTTTCCTGGAACATACTCCCAATTTATATGGTATTCCTGTAGTGCGAGTATCCACCTTGCCAATCTTCCATGGTTAATCTTGCAATTTTTTAGGAAAGATATTGACTTATGATCGCTTCTCACAGTTATCGGGTATCCAAGAATATAGGTTCTGTATTTTCCACAAGCGAATACAACGCTTAATAACTCCGTTTCCGTTACACTATAATTGCGTTCACATCCATTAAGTATTCTGCTTGCAAAACTCACCACCTGATGGTTTCCCTCACTATCTTCTTGATATAATACAGATCCTAAACTTATATCACTGGCATCGCAGTTCATAAAGAAAGGTTGGTCGAAATTAGGATGTTTTAATATAACTGAACTTAGGAAATTATGCTTGATCATTTGGAGTAAGTTGCCTTGTTCCTGTCCCCATGACCATTTGTTCTTAGAGGATAACTGTGGAGAAAACTTCGCTGTCATTTCAGAATAATTTCTCTGAAACTTCCTATAGTAATTGCAAAGTCCCAGAAATGATTGAAGTTGCTTTTTATTTTTAGGACTTGGGAACTTCTGGATTGCTTCTATCTTTTCATTGGATGGTGTTATTCCTTGTCTTGATAAGTTAAAACCCAGGAATTGGACTTCACTGGCGATAAGTTTGGATTTTTGAAGCTTTAGGGTAACGTTATTGTCTGATAATTTTTGTAATACTTGCCCTACTCTGTCACAATGGTCTTCCCAATTCACTGAAGTAATCAACAAGTCATCAACATAGACTGTGGTAAATGGAATAGTATCTGGACCCAACACCTGGTCCATACATCTTACGAATACAGCTACTGAGTTTACCAGTGCAAACGGTAGTCGCTTGAACTGGTAGTTCCTCCCTTCGAAAATAAAGGCGACGTACTTTCGACTATCTGGGTGTAACTCCACCTGCCAATACCCACAAACAGTATCCCAGGTGCTGTATAAATTGTATAGTATCCCAGATAAATTGTATGCCATTAAATTTTTTCAATATCTCCTCAATCTCTCCGGGAGATATTCTGTCATCAACTATGATCTTATTGATCTCTCTAGCATCCAAACAGAGTCGTACTTTGCCATCTTTCTTGGGAACGGCTATTAACGGACTAGTATATGGGGAACAGCTATACTCAATAATATCTTCTGCTATCATTTTGTCTAGTTCAGTCCTCACTGCTTCTTTTAATGCATAAGCAACGGGATATGATTTCTTATTAAAATTTACAGGCTCCTTGAATTGTAGTGTAAATTGATAATTTTTTACTTTGCCAGGTATATCAGAGAAAACATAGCGGTATTTATTATATATTGATATTAACTTTTCTATTTGTTGTGTAGTTAAATTACATTCATTTTGTTCTGACCGAAATTGTCGGATCTCTTCTAATTTTTCCAACCATAAACTGTCTTCACTCCCAAAGTATTCCCTTCTTATATTCCATGAATCATCTTGATTATTATTGAATTTTCTTATACTATTGCATGAAGGTACATTTTTATTTTCTACTAATTTTGCTGTTCATTCTATATTATCCATTTTTAACGACACTATGGCCTGTCTCATGTCAATTATTGCTGAGTATTTTCTCAAAATATCACAGCCTATTAGTAGATTAAATGGTAGATTACTAGCTATTAGAAAAATCATAGGTATAGCTACATTTCCACTGGTCACTGCTAATGATACCTGTTTTCTTATTGACTTGTTTTGCCTTCCGGTGGCTCCAATTAAAATTATATTCTGGATTGGTAGAGTCGGTAAGATGATCTTACTAAATTTTTGAATTTTGTGGTATTCGTTGTTATCGATTAACGACACGTTTGCGCCCGTATCTATCATGAATCTTGTGTCTAGTCCATTCACTTGGGCGATAATATAGGCAATCTCATTATTCGAACTATTGTGCGTTATCGTATCTTCGTTTAGCAATTCTTCTCTCACATTTTTTAAGAAGTGATTGTGCACTATCGTTATTGTATTGTCAGTCGTTTTGTCTCGTCCTAGTAAGTACCAAATTGTCGGTTCAGTGATGGGACCTGTTGGTTTTCCACTGCCGCGGTCCGTTTAAATCAGTGCTGATCTCCTCGGTCCTGTTGTCTGGTTGACCGGGTCTGTCTCTATTCTGTAACTCTTGTACCTCAATGGCGTTATTATTGAACGTCACTGAGTTTCTGTTATTCCTGTCATCGTCACAGCTCCTACTTCGTCGATGTTCATCCCGGTAGCGCTGGTTATTCTCCTCCTGAAAACTTCTCTCACGGTTCCCATTATAATTCGTTCTTCCCTGGTACGAACGTCTTCCCACATCTCTATCGTCAGTGCTCGCATAATTCACATGTCTTCGATATGTTTGGTTTTGGTTGTTATAATTGCCATTATTATTCTGTCTGTATCGGTTATCGTAATTGTTGTGATAACCTCGGTTGTTCTGGTAATGGTTGTTTCTATCATTGGCATGCTGGTATCCATTATTATTATTCGCAGGAGAGCTACGGTAATAGTGGTTGTTGTTATTGTTGTTGTTGTTATTTGCCGCATTATTTCGTGGATAGTTGTTATTGTTATTGTTGTTTTGGTAACTACATTGATAGTGGTTACCGTTGTTGTTGTAATTATTATTTGGTCTTTGCCCGTTGTTTTCATATTGGGCGTCGCGGCGACCACTATTTCTATCCATTTCATCGCTCCTTCGTCTGTACTGGAGGAAGCTCTTCTCCTGTTCCATTTCCGCTAATAATGCCAACATCTCCTCAATGGTTTGTATACGTCCGTTTATTCGGCCTCTCGTAATTTCCCCACCGTAGTGATAAGCTAATAGCCTCACTAAACATTCGGTAGGAATTGCAGGCTCTAAATGTCTGGCTATGTTTATCTTACCAAGAAAGTATGCGGTCGGAGTTTGTTTGCCGTGTAGGTCATATCGGCCCAATCCTATGTCACTTCTTATCATATGTTGCGTGGCATCAGACCAATACTTGGATTTAAATTGTTTTTTGAATTCTTGAAAATTTTGTATATTCGGCCGCATCGCTGTCCACCAATTGTCATAGACTTTTCTGAACATTTCGTCCAGCATACTCCTAATTACAACCCATCTGTCTTCTCCGGTTTTGGCTATTTTTTCTTCTACCCGTTCTAGGAATAGCATGGGGTTTCTTCTATAATTCTGGAAGTCGATAACTTCTCGGTTTTCCTCACATGTGGTATGGGCACCGGTACATTGTCTGTTTCTTAGAGAGTTGATCTCATATCTATGGGCAGTTGTTTGGTCTTGTACCCGATTAAGACTAGTACCTATGCTTTCTAATCTTTCTCCCATCACTGCTTGGTTGGTTCGTATATTTTCTATTCGTCCATTCGTTTCTTCCCGGACGCTCAGTATCTCTTGGTTCATCCGCTCACACTTTTCCTTGGTCTCGGATTCTACCCTTTTAATTTCAGTCACCGGTTCTTCTAGCTTCTTGTCCCATTCTTCCTGCAATTGCCGGTTATTAATTTCCATCTTGTTATTCCACTCTTCTTTTAATGACTCTTTGTGTTCATCCAATTTTTTCATGGTTTCTTGGTAATTTCCCTTCAATTCTTCCCTCAATGCTCTATTATTTTCGTCTGTTTTCTCCTCCATTTTCCTGCTATTCTCTTTCAATTCTCGGCTCAATTCCTCCTTTGTTTGTTTATTATCACTCTTTATTTCCTCCATCTTCTTACTCAAGTCTTCCGTGAATTTTTCTAAGTTCTTATTACTATTCTCACTTAATTCTTCCTTCAATTTATGTAAATTCTTATTACTATTCTCCGTAGACTGTTTATTGTCCTTTTTTAATTCCTGCATTAATTCCATCATACATTTGATCATTTCTTGTGTCTTCTCACTTTCTGTTTGTGTGGATTCTTCTGGTTGTTTCTCCGGATCCTTCCTTATTATAGTTTCTACTTCCTCAACCGGTGTTGCTTCCTTGTCTTCCATGTTTAATTCGCTTACTTTCTTGGTTTCGGCCGCTCGTTTGCGCGATGTTTCTCGCTTCCTCATTTTCGTTTATTTCTGGTTGTTTATTTATAAATTATAATTTAATTTGTCACCTCACACATTGGTTGCCAATTTGTAACAAATTAAAAATAACTGAGATGACTTATTTCGCCGCACGTTGGATTCGTCAATTTGTAATGATTTTTAATAAATGAGAGGTCTCGCAAGTAAACAATGTAACAATTTATATTGAGAGACGAGTTCTTATGCTCCACGTTGTATGCGTCAATTTGTAACAAATAAAAAGAATGTTACATATATTTGTATTAATTAATAATAGATATGTTGAACGGTAAATTATTTTGTATTCTGCCGCTCGCTCCCACTATGCGTGCAGTTCCATGACGTCACTCGGAGTTGCCAACAGTTGCTCCGTCCGCTATGCTATGTTAACGTAATTCTTAAATGAAACAGTAATAATAACGCAAATATAACACCAAACAGATATCTTCCTTTTAACGATCTTTATTCAAATGAAGCATTGATTAATTACTTCTCGTTTTTCTTTACTGTAATTACAATTATGACAAAATTATGTGTCTTCTTTCATCAGTTGGTAGTAGCTAAAAAATATTGTTCTGTAGTCGGCTGAGCCAAGAGAATGATGCAGTTTGTTATTATTTCTATTAAAATAAATTATCTCAGGGCGTATCTGGTTCGGGGATTATGGTTAAACAAATAATACAATTCTTAAAATCAAAATACAAATTTCACAATATAAGGATATTACAAGGGTTTGGTGTGTCAAGTGCAAACTGGCAGTCGTGTATTGGTTACTTGCATTTATAGGTTATGACCAGTTTAGATGCTTATTAGTTATCGTTAAAGTTTTTATGGTGTTCAAAAAAGGTGTAAAACTCAATTGGTGTTATTTTTGAGTGTTCTTTAGTGTTGGTGTAGTATAGTGTCTGTAGTTTTATTTTGTTTAATTCCTAGATAGTCGTGTACACAAATGTTGGTTTTGACACATAAGATAATAAATTGTTCAAATTCACCAGATCCTCTTCTTTATTCTTCCAGGACGAAGATAGGGTCCAAGTCTTCTTCGCTTCTTCTCCCCGGATCTCAGTTCTTCTGTATTAAATTCTTGAAGTTCTATTGTTATTATAACAGTTTGTATTGACTATCCCAATTTGTTTTACAAAGTCTGGTATGTGTTTCACTGTTTAAAAATATAATTATCTGAGACGTTTTATTAACGCGTCTGTCTTCAATGACTGTTGTTAAAGAAGTCCTCTTTTATTTATCTGAAATTTTTGGTTGCTAAGGTAAAACTTGAAATCTGGTTGATTTATTCAGATATACATTGTCATACAAATTCATTATTTCAATGTCTGAATTTGGTAAAAACTTTTAAATTAGTATAACTTTTCTGTACTGATTGGGAATTTAAAACTACTAGCATCATTATTTTGGTCTTAACATTTGTGACATATAGACACCAAACATGCCTATTTTTGCTTAAGAAATATTGATATTACATTTTTGCTATTTGAATTTTTCTTAAATAACTTAAAACTGATTATTTCGATTCCATATTTGTTCTGTATACCATTAACTATAAATCTATCCATATTACAACATTTGTTTTACAAAATTCTAGCAGTATTTCCTAAAATTTACAAAATTCCAAAGTTTTTATAGGTCTATGTCTTGACATGTTAAATTTCTATTTTCTGTTATTGTAATCCCTATTAATTATGCAACTACCATCAAAATTACTCCCTATAACTCTATTAGTATTATCATTTAAAAATATAACAATAATTATTACAGTAACAACATAAAAAAACATAATTCACATTTTGTGATTAAACAATTTGTATATGCCTGGTTGCATACATACTGCATAAGGCATATCATACATATATTATTTAATAAAACTATAACTAACATCAACACAACTTTAAACGTGTTTTAAGAACATAACAAGGAAAGGAATCATTTAATAATGATTTTCTATTTTTCCATTTTTCCTAGGTAGTTCAGCCATTGCTGTAGCCTACTAGGTACTCTTTCTGTTTCTTTTTATACATTTGACAATTATTATGTGATTATACATTATTTTCTTGACAACATTATGTCCACTATTATTTACAATTAGTTGCATGTTCCATGTATCCATAATAATTGTTTTGTTATATTATTTCATTATATCATTCAATTAACAATTTACTAATATATCATTTTACATTGTATTGTATGTTTGGGCCTATTATCCCTCAATTTGTATTTTGATTATTTTTATATTTTGATACATTTAATAAAACCATTTGTTTACTTATAGTATTGGTACATAATGCTGTCTGTCTTTATAAGTATTATTCTTGTCATTATTTGAAATTCATGTCATCGTCGGGGTATTTTGCATCACTTTGCCTAAACATTAATTTGGGTACGGTCAGTTGTAGTACAAGTCAGTCTAAAGTAGTTATTTGTTCATCTTCACTATCATTTTGAAAGATATTTTTCTTCTTGTTTAGTTTCTTATCCATGGTCTTCATTAAATCTGGTACGATATTAAGCTATGCCAAATGTAATGTTACAATATATAAGAGGTTATTATAATTCACTTAATTCTTTTCAAGAAATCTAAAGAATCATTAATATACCTACACTGGGTGCTTAAGAATAAACGTTCTATAATTAAGTGCATATGCATGAGTCTAGAAAGTTATCAGTCATATTATTACATAACTTTTCAGTATTCAGTTCTCATATGTGGAGTTTTTTGTAATTATATTTTACAACACTTTCTACATGAATTTTTATGTTAATTTCACACCCTCTTAATTAACCACCAGATGTTCTTTGTGGTTTGTCCATTTTATTAACTTCATTTATGGACTTGTAATCTCAATGTTTTTAGACTTGATTCATTGTCAAAAACAATCTTTTTTTTTTCAAAAATCGAAGTAATCTTTTGCATGACTATTGTTCAGTATATTTTATATATACTTACTTGAGGACCATCAGTAAGTAAAAACAGCATAATATAAATAAGAAGTAGAATACTTTCAGAGTCACAAGGTGACATCACTTTTACCAATTCAAAACAGCTGATCATCAGCTGTTTTAATAATCATAACTTACAACCATTCAACAATGGTAAGACATCTTAAAAATGCACTTTTTAAGAACAACATTCAGTGATAAAATTTCTAGTTACAGATGTAAAATCATCTGAAATTTACTCCTGGTTTTTCATATAGTACACTAAAGTTAAGCGAGTTGTGGAAATTTTTAAAAATGAGTGACCAGCTTGAAAGTGACCAAAAATTGTTATTTACAATCATGGTAGAGACAATGTCAATTCCATCCTAGAAATCTTATTTGATGAACATATCATAGGGGACAGGTGAGTTATGTTAGAAAGAATTGCTGAAAAGTGTAATATAAACATTGGTACAGTTTTCTCAATTATTCATAACAAACTGAACTACATACTTTAAAACATGTCGACAATGGTTCCAACACAGCTTAGCAACAATTTACAGAGAAAGAAGTTCTTCTTTGAGATAATGCTTATCCAAAAGTGAGATTATCCACCCACCTTTTTTTTAAAAAACTCGAGGAATCTAGTCATCTCTAGGGGCTTTCTATTCTGTAAACCACTTAAAGCCCATCAAATTTGTCCCCTATTGCATCCCTTATTAGATCTCTTTCTCAGTTTTGAGTTCTTCTGGACACAGTTTTTCACTGCTATAGAGATTCTTCATGTATTTTTTCCACCTGCTTCCTATTTCTTCTCAGTAATTTTTTTATTTTGTCCTTTAATTTGTTAAGTTCAGTGTTTGATCTATTCAGTTTGGGATTCACGTTTCCCATGGAAACTTTTTCAAGTGTATTCTTTTCTTGGTTGATTGTTAAACACTAGATTAGTAATAATTGTTTATTTACTTCTGTAGAACTCAGTTTGTACATCATCTCTTTCATTTCAGTTTCCTAACAGAAACTTTCAAACTATCTCTTATATTTGTCCTTCTCTAGCCTCTGAGTTTCAAACATTTGTGATTATTAAGTTCTCTTTTTCATCCACCACTTGAAGTATTTCATCATAATCACAATCACTTCTTTCTTATCAACTGTTACATTTCTATATTTAGATTTTATAATTCCCTATGGGACTAGTAACCCCTTCATATAAAACGTTTGCCATTCATAACTTTCATAAGTAGGCTTATAGCCTAATCATTGAAGGCAGAAATAGGAAAAGGTATTTTTCCATAATTCTTCATTGTCCTAACATTCTTAATTCTTAGCATATAATATTTCTCGTGCATTCTAGACCTCCCTCTTGAAGATCCAAGATCGAGTATTTTTGCTTCAGAATATTTAACATCTGGAGACATGGTTACATTGGCCACAGATCTTGGGATATTTTGAGGGTCTTTATTTCATTGGGTTTCCCATATGCCACTCTGTCTTATACCATGACCAGGTATAGTGGCTCATCAAGTTTTAGAAGTAGTTACATACCGAAATGTGGAAGAAGATTCCCACGTATGATTCTCTGATAGTTCACCTGACCAGTGAATAAGCTGTTGGCATGAGAGGATTCTACAAGACACCAGACAACTTAGTTGAAGATGCATCTTCTTCCTTATACCCCAGTAAAGCCTTAATATGCACGGAAACAGGATCAGTTTAAGTGACATGGTGTTCAGAAAAATGTTGTCATGCTTTAGTGTGAATTTTAAAGTGTAATGTGACTGTAATATGATTGTTGTCTTGCTTATGTCTCAATCATAATACAATTGAAATTTTTTTCTATAAACAGGTGAGCCCCAGGAAGGTTCTGAGAGCAGCATTCAGTATAAGGGCACTGTCAACTTCATACATTCAAAAAGTTTTTGTGAAAACAGAGATGACACTGAAGAGTCGAGCAGTACTGACAGGGTCCCGACAGCTGACAAGGTCACGTTCAAGTGAAAATCTCCCAACAAGTCAGTCACAGGTCAACATTCAAATGATGTCACATACATTGACTATAAGAGAGGTTAGTGTATGTTGAAGAGTTTAGATTTGTAATAACTTGATATATGTTATGTGACACATCTTGGTTTCAGTTTTGCGTTCACTGTGATAATGTAATATAATGTTTGGAAGTTTAAGTGATCTACAACATAATACTTTCCTAATATGAAATGTTGCTAAAAATGTTGTTGGAAGGATTTACCTTTTTTTTTTTTACCAAATCACTATTTCTAACTGTGTGGGTTTTTGGATGTTTTTAACATTATGTAAACCCATGTAATAGATAATGCTTTTAACTCTTGGAAAAGGTACTAATAGGTACATGTGTCATCATAAAAAAAAAACATAACTAGGGAATAGTTTAGAAAGTGTGTTCTATTCACATTGATCTTTAACACAGAAAGAAGACAGAAAGTGTGCCACTCAAGGAAGAATAAATAAACGACTTACTAATAACTCATTGCTAAAATTGAAGTGAGGCATATGTGAAATAGATAAAATATTATATATTTTATTACAGGCAGGTGTGTAAGTCTCAAAAGGAAATTCAGTTAGCAAGAAAATTAGAAATTAAAGTATTCATATGAAAGTCAAAAGTATTTATTATACTTAATTTGGAATAACTCTAATAATGGTAATAACATTTAATATATTGTGTAAAGAAATAATACACTGTACAAGTCTTGTTATCTAAACAATAATGCAGTATATGATTAAAACAGAATGTAATAATATGATGAAAACTGATGATGAACATTGATGAAAACCACTGAGTATAACAAAACTCCCCAGGTAAAGCAAAAGTTATCTAAGCCATTAAGCTATCTTGTACAAGGGCTGCCTTGAAAATAACTTTTGTATATATATTAAAAAAGAAGCAAACAGTCATAAGGTTTTTATTATATACAACTTGAAACTGAAATTCTAAACTAGTTTCCAAATTGGCTCCAGCTAAGTTGAAGCACTTGTCACATCAGCATTTCACATGTTTTTAAATTATGTTGTCATAAAATTCTACCACTCTTCCAATTCAGCCACTCTTTCATACTTTATTAAAACTCCCCATTATCATCAGATCATTGAGATCCAAACATTTCTTCATATTCTTGAAGAGTTGGTAATAACTAGGTTCCAAACCTGAGGTGTTTTAAGAATTAACAAAAGTTTCTCTAACTTGTATTGTTACAGCAAAGTTTGAGTGTGCTCAATAGTGTATAGGCATACATCATAATACAAACAAATGATATTAGGCTTACATATCACACCACTGTTTTTAATGTTGTTTAACTTTTTAGTGCCCCACAACACACTTCTGAAGTGGCTGCAGTGAGTCTCATGTTCTGTGAAATCCACCAATAAAACTCCACTTCTGTAGAAAAGTTGTAATTTTATTTATAGATAACCAACCACTTTTTGGTTTTTTGGTGAGTGATTATTGTTCAACTTCATTTATTGATTTTTTGTCTCACCTCATTTACATGAAACCCAAATCCATAATAATTTTATCTAATAAAGTGTAACCTTGAATCTTGTAGTATTCAAGAAAAGTTAATGAAGACTGCATCTATTTGTTGGTATATTATTCTGAAAAAAATTAAACATCCACAGGCTCAAAATGTTTGTCAGTCCAAAATTACTGAGGTCGTTTCATAAAGAAGTAAGCACAAGATATCTCATAATTTGTGATTCATAATTTATTACAAGATATCTGAAGAAACTAATCGGGAATCTCTGGAAAGTATATTACTGGTTCTCTTTAAAGTTTATTGAAATATTCTTCCTAACCAGTTTGTAGTTTATAATTATTGGTTGGTGACTTTATCTATGTATTATTCACATTCATCCATCCATTTCTAAATTTACCGCACCATCTGCATTCATAATTATGTCTTCTTAAACTTGGGAAAGTTTACAATGGATTTCAACTGCTTTATACTTTGTGACTGACAAGAATCTTAGTACTGAGCATCCTTCATGTCTGGTGGGATTTTTTATTGCAGTTGCTACGTTTTAAACAATTGTAAGTAAAGAGTTGTTAAGTAACACAGACCTCTTTATACTACTGCTACATGTGTACTTCCTACTACGCAGCAGCTACTGTTGCTCCTCTGTTACCCCTCGCTACCACCTCTCGTGCACAGTTGAAGCGTACATCACTTTCTGGATAGTCCTCATATAAGCTTTGACCAAAAATTGATGAATACATGAAGATACTGTGGATTATAATTATGTGTAAGATTTCACAGCACTTTCCTTACATATTTAGTCATATAATTAAGTAATGTTGTAAGTTTTGATATAATAATTAGTGATAGGTTATTATACATAATACATAGTGTATATTATTATTGTAAAAAAGAAATATTAATGTTGCATGTGATAAAGAAATTTATAGAATAACCACTCCTTAAATAAAGACTTCTTGAAGATACTTAACAGTGATTGGTATTTTATGTTTTCTTGAGATTTGGAAAAAGATTGTTTTAATACACTTGTATAAGGAAATGCAAGATGTGGTGAATAAAATTAGAAAGAAACAGCTATTCCGTATTGAAGTCTTTAAGTACAAAGAGTGACCATCAGTTTCAAATTTAAAGGAACTTTAAAGGAGACTTATAACAGAATTTATGGACTAGCAACAGAGACAATTTTTACAAACATTTTTGAGAAGTTTATTGCAGTGGCATGTGAATGGGAAAATATTCAGAATCTCTATGCCCTTAAATAACTAAAAAGTAGAAGAACTGAAATAAGTAATGTGTTACCACTGGAATTGTGGAAGTATGACAGAATGGCTGTTGAATTAAAAGTGAAAACTAACTTCTTGTTGTACCCTATTTGAAACAAGAATTTGAATATCATTTGCGGAAATGTAAGTCACAACATTGAACTGAGGCAGATGGTATAAACTTTCTGTAATTCTTTTGAATAAGTGCAGATTTTGGACTCTTCAATAGAATAGTAGTTTAGGATTGAAATTGCTCAAATAAGATTTTCAAGAATCTAGCAGATATCACTATTCAGGACAAGATGAGGAGTAATTTCATTGAATACAGGTTTAGAGGAGGCAGTATTGTCTGCATACATAAGCCATGATAATTTATAGTAATTGTTCAGAATATTATGGCCATTGTAATTAGTTGTGATACTATTTTTGATATTAAATTCCCTACAAACTTTAGGTTACACCCTTTCATAGAGACTTGACAGCTTGTATCGTAGTGTCTGTCAGTAGCAGGAGCTGCAGGACTTATGTATCAGCTAGACTGATACATACCAAGTGGCAAAGAGTCATTTTCTGCTACCCAAAGCAGAGAGCATTGAGTAGGCCTGAAATGCTGGTCTGATCAACTTATTCAGCTGCCAGAACATGCTTGGTAGTCCCTCCTTTTGTATGATAAAAGAAATATTAATAATATTTATTATTATAATTATAAATAAATATATTATAATAATTTAATAATAATATAGTTAAAAAAGCACTCCATATGTCTAATTATAAAGAATGTAGTAAAAATGGAAACTCATTTTTGTGGTTTTGATATTGTAAATAAAACTTAAGATGTTTCAAAGAAATCCAAGTTTCATTTGAATAACACTGCCATAAAATTTCAAGTGTTCTACATAATGTAATACTAAATGACATCATTGAGCCACTGACATGCCATATTCCAGCGTACGTGAAACAGTTAATGCAGAACAGTATTGATCTGCTCAGAGTTATAGGTTATAGGTTGTATTCCGTGGCCAATGAATTGTGTTTGTAACAGTATCAGGTACAGAACACTATTTTTGCTTTCACAATTCTTTTATACTTGCTTCTGGCTGCAGACATATGTACATATAATCAAGGTGATAGTATGTAATTTGTATGTTCAGAGGTGTTAATGAAGTTGGTACTTGTTGTATATACTTGTCACACAATTAGAGGGAAGTGATTGGTGTATTCATGATAATACTACTGTTATTTATTCATGATATGTATTTACTGTATTAACTTTATTTACTTTCTTTGTGTTATATGTTAGCCATGTGGTGTATAGGTTAAATGTATTTTCTTTTTTTATGACACAGTGACACACATGTATTGATTTGTATGTTTAGTTACACTATAATACTACCGTTATACTACACTGTGTTACAAAACTAATTCAGAACATTTTATTGGTTCACTATCTAAGTGTTATTCAGAGGCCTGTTTTAGTTTGTGTACTATTTTAATGCTTAAAAAAACAAAAAGTTTATTATAAAATTTTATTCAAATATACTTTAGGGCAAAATTCTAGTATGTTATTGTAAACAACGAATACAGCAAACATATAACTCTTTGTATATATTCAATTACCTTTATAGTATGTGTTACTAAAAACAAAGTCTGTTAAATGCATCTGTCATTATAAACTACAACTGATCTGTAAAACTGATTATTTTGAAATAATGAAATTTAAAGTTGATGTAGCATTGAATTTTGTGTAAACCACTAGTGAACATTTACAATGTATGTAGTTGATGTAATTGATTAAAATTGATTAGTGTTTGCAAGTACAGTGGATTCCGCTTTATTAGGATACTTCGGGACCATGTCAAGTTTACCCAATTATCTGAAATTTTTAAAAAGTGAACAAATAAGCCTTGTAAACCGACATGTCTTAATAACGGAAAACCAAACATAACTTCTAACTACAGTAAACACTGCAATTATAAGATTTGTTACTAACAAAGTATGTCTAAGCAAATAGGCTACAGTAATAAATATATAATAATAATAAATATAAAAAAGTAATAGTTGTATTTATATAATAATACTATAATGACAGCATAATGAAATAGCAGGAATAGGCCTATTTATCTGTGATTATTGTTTTTAAAAAAATTCATCCAGTTTGCGTTGGTGTTTTCCTTTTGGTGACTGAAGCTCTACAAAGTCTGAACAAATTTCTGATTCTTGCTGTTTTCATTGCCTTCTTGCATAAAATATTGCTGAGGTCCAGCTATGAGTTTTTTACTTGGCCCTGTATTGTTACCTGTAAATTTCTGGTTTCGTCTTCATCGTAGTCATTTTCAGCCATTACATAGGCCTACAGCAATCCTTTCTAATATGGTATCATTGCGTACTTTGATTTCATAAAACATTCTATATTTTCATCAATTTGAATGAATTCTTCTTGATTTTTAACTTGTTCCAATAAACAACTTGCATCTTCATCCATAACTGTTGCCTCTGATAGCAGAAGAGTTGCTTGCTGACCGACGGAGAAACCACAGTGGGCAAAACAATTTTGAATTGTAGGTACACCTACTTTTTGCCAACTGTCTGCCACAAACCTTACTCCTTGAAGTACTGTGACTCTCACACTGACTTCTTTAGCTGTAGAGGATGAAGTTAACATGTTTTCTTCTATCTTGTGCAAAATGTGATTCACAAATTTTCCCATATACAGTCATACCCCGCTTTCGCGACCCCACATAACGCGAATTCGCTATAACGCGATTTTTTTTCTAAGAAAATATTTATTATACATATTAACAATTACATATACAGTACTGTACCAATAATATTATATATATATATATATATATGTATCATCATAAATGTAATGAATATGTAAATTTTGAATTTAACAACTAAAGTTTGCGTATTTTATTTTGAAAATGACAAACACATAATTACATTACTGTATTATTTTTTAAGGAGTACGAACACGTCAGCCTACCAACACGTTTGGTGGAAACATAAAAACAGACAGCTGATTTATACAGATAAATAAGAGGTTGCATTAGGTCAGACGTAGATCTGTATATAAGTGTCAGCCAAAACAGTAGTACGTTTTGTAAACATACATGGCTGTGCCATTACACATTATAAATGTTATTTGACCTTGAATACTCTTGTTGGCGGGATTCTGATGAATGAGAAATCGTATCTCTGTGCTGGAGACCTGTGGTGACGCTGAATAGACACAACACATTTTCACTACACACAGCAGTGGCTGACGTTTATTAACCATTTCTGAGTTCCCGATGCCACAACACAGATTAAACTGTGCACAATGTTTGTAGAAAAGGCGGACGTGTGTGACATAGGCGTTAGTTTACAAAATGCATCTTCCATTCCCGCCAGAAATGTATTCACGTTTCTTGTTTATCTTGTCTCACCCAAATAAACATTACTGTACTGTATACGTACTAATTTACATTCTTGGAATGGTAGTTCTGGTTAATCCATCCTTTTTAGGGCCCCTTGTTGAACTTAAGTCTCGGCCAATTTCCTGGAAAACCATTCACTCCCCCCCCCCCCGCCCGTTATTGTTTCTAAACATTGGAAATTGGAGGTGGGCTAAACTGTTATTTTAAAATACTAGGTATGAAAATACCGTTCCAAAAAAATAACAGGTATGAATACCTGTTATTATATACTATATATACATAACCTATATTATCCTTTGTAAGTAACTCGTTTTGAGTTTCCTGCAGGTCTCCTATGTAATATCTTCAAATAAATACACTGCAGGTAGGTTTATTTTCACCTAGATAAATCTATTAATATATTAATAAACCTACTTGCAGTTTATTTATTTGAAGATATTATATAACCTATACTATATAATTTGTTATAAGAAATAAATTGAAACTAAAAGTATTAACAGTGTTACTTTACACTGTGACTTTATTAAACTATTACTATTTAAAAGAAAAAGAAACAAGAGAATTTATAGGCCTATCTCCCTTTGGGAATACCAATTTAAATTTTCACTAGGAGTAAAACTAACATTGGTTAGACTTTAGACAAATCAGTTGCGAAACTCGGGGCAATGAAATAATTTAGAGTACACGTAATACCACAACAAATAATGTGATAAAAACATCAGAAACATATAATAAAAACATAACAGTAAGCCACAAGAGTGAATGAGAATAAACAAAATTTTACAAATAAAAATAATAAAAACAACTGTAATAAAATAAATATAAATAAATAAAAACTTATAAATAATAAGCAACAACAAAAGTAAATTAAATGCATTACATACCTCAATAATCTTCAGATTCATTCACAAATGTACACAGAATATACAAGTTATGAAATGTCACACCTTTTACATTACAATCTGCTTCACTTAACACATTATAAATAAAATTAAACAATTGAATTGTTTTTAAAATACTGGGATTTCAGTTATTCAAACACTATTTTAAAGCATTCAAAAATATCAGCTGTTGCATTTTCCTTGATGATAATCGTGTTCGTGTTCTTCGTTCAGATATTTAAGGAACGAAATCCCATTAAATTAAAATTCCATGAAGTTAAAATCCCATTAATAAAAAGTATAAAATAGCTTTTCAACATCAACCACTCTGTAGGTTATAACGCAATATAATTAAATACAACTATTTGACTAACGACTCGGATCACAAAGTTTTTTATGAGTAAAAACATAAAGTTTTACCTTACAGATGAATTTGTTCCTTTATTAAAAACAGCTTCGTCTCTTTGCGCAGAATCGAAATATCGAAATACCCTTGATACTACTACCTGTTCCTAAAATACTAGGTGTTCCAAAAATACTACTGTTCCTCTGATACGCTTAGTATTTTGTGTATCGGTGATACCACTAGTATTTGAAATACCTAGTATTTGAAATACTGGTTGTTCCTTGCGTACCAGCGATATTTGTGTACGCCTAGTATTTGGCCTTGGCATATTCGTTTACGTGATACTTGCATACTTTTTGTGTGTGTGTGTTTGTATAGGAGCGTAGGGGGCGTGCCTCGACTCGGAACAGCGAGGGCGGCGTGTCTCGACTCGGAACAGCGTCGCCGCGAATAACAGGTATTTCAACTTTTCAGTCACTGTTACATCCGTTCCACAAAAATATTGTTCCAAAATACCTGTTACAGGTATATCGGCCCACCTCTATTGGGAATACGTTTTCCTTTCAGTTTAGTTCGAACATTCAATTAGAACGGATTAACAATGTGCGCTGATAAAATGTCGAAATTAGCAGTTAAACGTAAATCATTGACTCTTGAAGTTAAAATGAAAATTTTAAATCGTATGGAATCGGGTGGTGGTGCCACAGAAGTCGGTCGTGAATTTGACATATTGGAGTCAACTGTACGTACAATTGTAAAAAATAAAGAAAAATTGTGCTATCCAGTCATTCCGTGGGTACATCTATTGCTGCTACAAAAGTGAATCGGTGTAGATCCTCTATTATGGAAAAAATGGAACACCTACTGTCAGTTTGGGTTGAAGACATGAACCAGCGGTGAATGCCTTTAAGCCAGGCTGTTATCATGGCTAAATCTAAGTCCCTGTTTGACGACATTAAAAAAAGGAGGAAGAATTTTCGACCATTGAATTTAAAGCAAGTCGAGGTTGGTTTGATCGATTCAAACGTCGCCCAAACCTTAACAGCCTTCGACTTCAAGGTGAATCAGCAAGTGCCGACATGGAAGCAGCTGATAAATATCCTTCCACATTTAAGGATTTGGTGAACAGTCGAAGCTATCCCCCTAACCTTGTTTTCAATGTGGATGAGACAGGGCAGTTTTGGAAAAAGTTACCTTCACACACTTTCATTTCTAAAAGTGAGCAACAGGCCCCCGGCTTCAAAGCGGCCAAGGATCGGCTTACACTTCTATGGGGGGGGGGGGGGAATGCAAGTGGAGATTTGAAATTAAAACCTCTTTTGGTGTACCACTCAGAAAATCCACGAGCGATGAAATTTTATAAAAAAGAAAATTTGCCCGTCATATGGACATCAAACAAGAAGGCTTGGGTGACAATGGCTGTGTTTAATGATTGGTATCTTAACCATTTCATCCCCGAAGTAAAAAAATATTGTGAGGAGAACGACTTAGAACATAAAGCCCTGTTAGTTCTGGATAACGCGCCCGGACATTCTGTTACCATGTAAAGCCTCCAAACTGATTTTCCTGTTGATGTTGTGTTTCTTCCTCCCAATACAACTTCATTATTGCAGCCTATGGATCAGGGAGCAATTCCTGCTTTTAAAGCGTATTATTTGCGCCACACATTCGGCCAATTAATTCATGAAACAGATTCAGCAGACAAGCAGTCAATGAAAGAATGGTGGAAATCATTTTAACATTATCAAAGCCATTGAAAATATTGATCTTTCATGGAAAGAAGTTACGCAACACTGCATGAATGGTTGTTGAAAAAAACTGTGGCCGGACGTGGCCAAAAATGAAGATAATAAAGTTTTTTCAAATTTAGTGAATGACATCACACAGCTAGCCAACACAGGGAGGCTAAGTGAAGAATTCATAGAAAAACAAGACATTATGGAATTGATTGAATTCGATGCGCAGCCTTTGACAAACGAAGAACTTCTGGATCTACAATCTCAAGATGAAGCGGAAAAAGAAGAGATCGTTCCTGAAGATACACCACAAATTTTGTCAACTAAAATTTTGCAGGAAGGTTTAATGTTAATTCAAACAGGATTAAACCTCATAGAGCAAAATGAAGTTGATTGGGAGAGAATCGCGAAAGTCAAAAAAGTTGTCAATGATGGAATAGATTGTTATCAACAACTATTAAATGAGAGGAAGCGAAAAGCATTACAACCAACTCTTACACACATTTTTCAAAAAAACTGCGACTGAGAAGCCACATGAGGAACCTCAACCCAGAACTTCTCAAGGATCTTCTTTGTGATCAATTGTAAGTGAATTAGGTAGATGTTTGTATAAATTATTTTTGTACATATTCGTTTGTATGTATGTAAGTACAGTATATCTTTTAAATTAAAATGCCTTTTTTGAGATTTCATATTATGAATATTTATTTATCAAAACCTTTGTACGTACATACGTATTTTATTATGTTTATAACACATTTTGACAAGTAAAATCATATAAAAGCAATAAAAACTAAAACAACGAGGTATTGGTCGGTAAAAAATAGGAAACCCCGGTTAGCGCGATTTTCGTTTTACACGAATCGCTGAGGAACGTATATCACTCGCGTTAAGCGGGGTATGACTGTAGATTGATTAAAAATTTTTTATTGTACCCATGTTAAGGGGTTGAACTAGGATTGTGGTATTAGGTTGTTAAAACGTGATAGTTATATTTTTTAAACAATCTGTACGAGGATGTGTAGCACAATTGTCTATAATCAGAAGAATTTTTCTTGACTTTTTTGCAATTCTGCATCCCAGTTTTCAAGCCACTTCTGAAAAATTGTGCTTGTTATCCAAACATATTTGTTAAAATAATAATGAATTGGTAAACTGTCCATTCTGAAACATTTAAAACAACGAGGCTTAGCCAACTTGCCTATCACGAGTAACTTGTATTTAGCACTACTGGACATATTTTTACAACAGACCACAGTGACACAGTCCATTGATTTTTGAGCCTAACAATTTTATATGTTTATAACACAGAGAACTGTCTGGTGTGGCCCAATAAAATAAACCAGTTTCATCATCTTTATAAATATCATCCCCTGAAAATTTCTGTACCAGTTTGGGTAGTGTATTATTCTTTCAGTTTTCAGCACCTCTGACATCTGCGTTAGCTTTTTCTTTATGGGCTTTCTTAAATTGAATTTGTTTCCTACTTTTCCAGCGAGATAACCAACTATCTGTGGCTTGAAAACCATCATTGTTTAATGTCTTGGCAAATTCTTTTGCTTTAATTTTAAGCATTGGGCCGCTAACAGACAAACCTCAAGGAGTGACAGTGGAGAACCATTCATTTAAAGCATCTTCAACAAGTGGATCCTTTCTATCATGTTTCCGTTTTGAAGTCCGTCACTTAAAAGCCATTCTTGTCATAATTTTTCTTCCTTTAGCAAGACACAATAAATTGTACTTTTTGGTACTCCAGTGAGTTCCGCGAGTTTAGATTGACTAGTGTTAGGTAGATAAGTTTTGATCATATCAAGTAACTTAATTCTTTCAACCAAAGTCATGTCATTCCACAGCATATTTGTAGTTTAAAATGAAAAATTGTTGGTCAGAAAATTTAAAGACAAACTGACGATTAAAACAAAAAAAAAGTCCCTATATAATGACAATTAAAAAATGTAAAAAATAATCACCACACGATGATAAAACAAAAAAAGTCACTACCGTCCGATACATGTAACAGTAACAAACTGAGACAGCATATTGTTACGACATCACAGAACAATCTACGTGTTTGTCGAATGTGCCAGAAGAATCTCGATGTAACACGTGTGGTGTACGTGCTCGTAGACGCATTTTCGAGAGGTTTCTCGAAGGCGCCAGTCGCGCGGACTGTGTCAGGGCCGAAGTTAATTACGTAGTTCACACGAGCGCTAAGACGCAATTAGGAACATTCTGGTCTGTGAGCGCAGATATAAATACATGGCGGCAGCGGCCTTAAGTTTCAGTATAGTGGCGGTATATTTACAGAGCGGTTTGAGTTATTATCGGGCGAGATTACTGTGTGCCGCGTTCAAGTGGTTATTAGTTAAGTGTTGTGTTTTATAATCGGACGGTATGTTGTAATATCTTTGTATTTAATATTAGTGACATTTTATTTGCGTATGAACAATTTTTATTTGATTTGTTGTAGTAGACTCTGTTGTTAATTACGAACTGTTTAATTGTAAAAAATTAAAGCTGGTAATTAGTGACTCAATTGGTGTCTTGTATTTTGTTTGTTTCCACTGTACCTACGACGATCAAGTAGACCGTCATAACAGTGGTGTCATAACTGGGATAGAACAGTTAACAGTGGAAACAGTGGACACTTTGTACAAGACGAGTGTAATTCGTAATTAATCGGTAAACAATGGATGCCAGTCAGATGATGGAAAATTTACAGGCGCTGCTGTTACAGACGGAGAAACGACAGGATGAGAAACACAGGCAGGAGGCGGAAGAAGCAGAAAGACGACAAAAAGAAGAACGAAGACAGGAAAGAGAAGAGGCTGAGGAATGTCAGAAAGCACTAACGCTAGAAACAGAAGAAAGACAAAAAGATAAACGGAAGCTCTCTTTGAAGCTATGGAGAAACAGTTGCAAGAACACAGTACCGCAGAATTCGGTCTCCTACGAGGTGAGCTTAATAAACAAGTTACTAAAATAGCAGAGGTACAAGAATCAATGACATTAAAAATAGCTGAAGTAGAAAAATCTGTCTCGAGTGTTGAAGAATCGATGTCTAATAAAATAGCTGCAGTAGAAAAATCAGTCACGAGTGTGGAAAAAGCTATGTCAATAAAAACAGAAGACTCGATTACAAATATAAAAGAGCAGATTAAAAATGAAGTCGAGCAGTGCCTGAAGTTACAACCAAAACAACTTTGTGAACAGATTGTACCAATGATAAAGACAGAAAGACAGAAAATAAGTCAATAGAGAAGGTCACCTAGCCTGCGGTTGGGACAGTTCATGTCAAGGCCCCAACCTTTGATGTAAACACGCACTGGGCGATGTATTTACGCCAATTCGAAGCTGCTGCATGCGCAAATAATTGGATGGAGAAAGACAAGGCAGTCTCACTCGTTCTCGCATTAAAAGGACCTGCGGCAGAATTACTACAGAAAGTCCCACCTGACAACCAGAACATCTATTCCGAGTTGATAAAAGCTCTAGAATTATGCTATGGTGATAAACATTTGCGAGAAGTGTACTACGCTAAGTTGAGAAAAAGATGACAACGTTCCGGGGAGAGTCTTCAATAGTTTGAAACAAGTATCGACAGATTGATTAGATTGGCCTATCTTGAAGTACCAGAAGACTTCCGAATAAGGTTTGCAGTGCAGACATTTATTGATGGCATTCGGAGATTGTGAACTTCAGCAAGTGTTACGAATGGCAAGACACCGAAATAGCTCAGAAGCTCTTGTTCACGCCCTAGAGTTTGAAGCTGCCAAGTCAGCGTCCCGCTACATTAATGGGTTTGTGCCATCACGTTGCAGTCAGAAGATCCCTGTATCACATTGCCATTATGATGGGTGCAGAAAAACAATGTTGTCGGACAAACATTTCAAAAGTTCAAGAGAGTCGCAACAATTTGAAAAAGACAGAAGACTGAAATGTTACAACTGTGGAAAATGTGGTCATCTACAGGTAGACTGTTGGGAGAAGAAAATACCGAGAGAAGAGAGTGATCGCACCAATTGGAGAAGTAAAGCCCCAGAACAGCAAACAGTTTCCATGCTACATAAGACCAGTGGAAACTTGATCGTTAATGGATTTCCGGAAGGTAAACCAACATCATTTACAGTTGATACAGGGGCAACAGTGTCCATTGTGCGCCCTGACTTAGTCAGCAACCACCAGCCTCTAATTAGCTCTTGTACAATACAGACTGACTGGAAGCTCGTCAAGGTGCTAGGAAAGGTAGACGTACGTGTACGCCTGGGTCTTCTTGAGTTTAGCCACCAAATGCTCGTTGCAGACATTGTCGATGAAGTGATTCTTGGCACGGACATTATGAATGCCTATGGATTCGTTGTGGACTTAAGAGAGAATGTCCTGAAGGTTGGCCAAGAGAAGATAAAGCTTTGCATGGCTAAAATGACAGGGTCTACTAACCATTTGGTTAAGCGAGTGGCATTAGTTGAAGAAAAAGTCAACAGGTCTGGGCAAGAGGAACCCTCTCTATTGCAAGCGGAAATGGAGGAAGAACTAGCAGAGGAAATACAAATAAATGTAACGACAAAAGAAGTGATTGGAAAGCCAACTATGGGTGTCGAGACAGAATTCTTGCTTGTTCCTGAGCTGATAGAAGCACCCGAGGGCAAAGTGGCTGAAGATGAAGAAGATGAAGCAAGAGGTTGTTGACGAGAACCAAACAAACTTGGATCAGCCAGTGGTGTTTAGGTCATCAGTACATGATGCAACAGGAGTGATTCCAGCGAAACTAGTGGTTGAGCGGAAGACTCGCATTCCTGGGAACGTGATGTTCGGATCACACGAGACTGAATTCGAAGAACGGGAGAATTATCTTTCGCAAGGACGTCCACCTAGATTGCCTGGTTGAGTATTACTTCAGAGACGGTTTGCCAGTTCGGGACGAACAGGCTGAAGGAGGGGGCAGTGTTACGACATCACAGAACAATCTACATGTTTGTCGAATGTGCCAGAAGAATCTCGATGTAACGCATGTGGCATACGTGCTTGTCAACGCATTTTCGAGAGGTTTCTCGAAGGCGCCAGCCGCGCAGACTGTGTCAAGGCCGCAGTTAATTACGTAGTTCACACGAGCGCTAAGATGCAATTAGGAACATTCTGGTCTGTGAGCGCAGGTATAAATACTATAAATACATGGCGGCAGAGGCCTTAAGTTTCAGTATAGTGGCGATATATTTACAGAGCGGTTCGAGTTATTATCGGGCGAGATTACTGTTAATAACTAAATTACCTTAAATTGTCCGCCTTGTCACTTCTTATAATTTTTCTATGACGTGTTTCAGAGCTTATGCTCCATCATCAGATATAGATTAAAATAAAACTATCACTCTTACCGAGGTCGTTACATAATATAAAATGTCAAAAATTTTTGGATATAAACAGCGCACGGAAGTATGGTGCACACCCGTTCACGTTCAAATTGCCACTGAGCGGTCGCTACCTTATCTTAGTGCCGGCGAGCAGTTTCAGGGCCGTATCGTACAAGTGGTTTGAAGCAGAGTTTAGTTGATCATTCAACACACAATCGTGACTGTTTGGGTCGGCGTATGCATTATAAATTTCGAACTCCTCCAAGGCATCATGAACCGACCTTTCTTACATACATGTAACGGAATTAAGTTGGAATTGAAATCCGTATAGTTGTGATGATGTAAAGTTAGATGTCGGGCGTAGTTAGATTTAATGCTGTTAATATTACTTGTTTTTGGTATATGTTCTCGAAAATGCTTAAAGAAACTTCTCCCAGTTTGTCCAATGTAGAAACTATTGCAATTTATGCATAGTAGTTTATATATTCCTGTTGTTTCTTCTGGGGTATGTGTTTTTTTGGTCTTAGAATGTTTAGTAATTTATTATTGGTTCTGAACGAGTATTGTTCAACACAGATGACAAAACCTTAGGCATTACGCTTGTGTAATTAGTTGATTTAAACATTTTTTGTACGTTATTGTTCGATCGTAGTTTGAATTTGTTTCTTTCATGTTTTTTTAACAGTTTGTCTATGGTCAAACTACTGTACCCATTAGCAACCGTGATGTGTTTTATAGTATTTAGTTCATCCCGAAAGTCATTATCATCTAGAGGAATTGTTAATAATCTGTTAATAAAACTATTATACGCCGCCATTTTCTGCAAATATGGGTGATGAGAGTCCGCGTGTATTGTAATGTCGGTAGTAGTAAGCTTCCTATAAATGTTGAACTTAAGCTTATTTACCTGTCGGGTGATAGTTAAATCTAGAAAATTTAATCTATTGTCAACTTCGGTTTTGAGTGTGAATTGGATCTTTCTATTTATTTTATGTAAACAATTTTTGAACAGCTCGATCTGTCTTGTAGTACCATCAAAAATGAAAAAAGTATCGTCTACATACCGTGCATAAAATATTATTTTCTTTGCATATATATTATTATTTAACATGTGCGTGTTCTCATAAAAATTCAAATAAATATCAGCTAATAGGCCGGAGAGGGGTGAGCCCATGGCCAGTCCATCATCTTTAAGTAGAATAAGCCATCAAAGGTGAAATAATTTTGTTTTAAAACTACCTCAAGTAGGTTGATTAATTCATTTATCATCTGTGTATTCATGCAACGACTATCAGACAGATTATTTCTCAAGATCTGTAATGTATCTATTACAGGGATATTTGTATATAAATTAGCTATGTCGAATGATGCCAGTTTGTGGTTAGGCTGTAATTCAACGGATTTAACTCTGTTAATGAAATCAGTGTTCTTTACAATACTATGATTATTTTGTAATTGTAACTTATATTTAATCAAAAAGCTTTTGCAATTTTGAAGCCAGGGGTGGTGGTAAAGTTCATAAGTGGTCTGATAGGTATGTTGTCTTTATGAATTTTGGGTAATTCTGTGAATATCGGGGCCTTTGCATTGATGGGCTTTAGGTATCATCGTGTATTTTCATTAAATAAATTGATACATTTGTTAATACAATTGTTAAGTTCCTTAACATATATTTCAGTGGGGTCAGATTTTAATAGTTTAATGTTGTTGTTAGAAATGAAATCATGAACTTTAGCATTGTATGAAACAGTGTCCATGATGACTAGTGTATTACCTTTATCTGCTTTAATGATACGGGTATTGTTGTTGATTAATATCGTATTCAAATGTTTTAAAGTTCTATGTTCACCGGAGTACCTAGACTGGGAACGTGAGATGACAGGTAGATTATTGTTCTGTATGATGGCTTTATTGAATTTACTATTTATAAGAACACATGCTTCATTTTGCAAAGTCTGGGATAGTTTTTATGGCAGCTTCCGCTTCAACGACCTCATAGATAAGTTTGTTTTTGCAGACAGGTGGAAGATTATAATTTAACCCTTTATTTAAAAGTTTCATTTCATTATCATCAAAGCTTATTGTAGTTAGGTTCATGACGCTGGGATAAAATGTATGTTTACAAACAATAGTGGACTCTTGCCAATGTTTATGTTCTAATCTACGAAGTTTGTGTAACTGATTAAAATGTGTGCGGTGTACAATAATATATATGTATTTGTGTGCTGCTTCTAAAACCTTATCGATAATGACAGGATGAATATTGTTCAGAATCTGTAGATGCAATTTGAATAAACGAATATTGAGGAGAGATTTTTTAATGTATAATGCCTTAATTTCTTCTTTAACGCGAAAACGTTTAGCGTATTGTTGTGTTGTTTTTGCAGCCTTGGAGGAACAATTAATCTTCACAGTGGCATACTTAGGAGTTATGTTCTCTTGAAAACAAATTTTATTGACCTTAATATGCAAACTAGTTTTTAATAACTGTATTTTGACATTTTGGAATTTAAATACCATGTTTTCTTGGCTAGGCTCTAATTTAATATTTATGTTGAATACATATTGTGTGTTGAATGATCAACTAAACTTTGCTTCAAACCACTTGTACGATACGGCCCTGAAACTGCTCGCCGGCACTAAGATAAGGTAGCGACCGCTCAGTGGCAATTTGAACGTGAACGGGTGTGCACCCTACTTCCACACGCTGTTTATATGCAAACATTTTTGACATTTTATATTATGTAACGACCTTGGTAAGAGTGATAGTTTTATTTTAATCTATATCTGATGATGGAGCATAAGCTCTGAAACACGTCATAGAAAAATTATAAGAAGTCACAAGGCGGACAATTTAAGGTAATTTAGTTATTAATTCGTACAAGTGACTTGGATACTGCATTCAACATGGAGATTACTGTGCGCGTTCAAATGGTTATTAGTTAAGTGTTGTGTTTTATAATCGGCCGGTAAATTGTAATACCATTGTGTTTAATATTAGTGACATTTTATTTGCGTGTGAACAATTTTTATTTGATTTGTTGTAGTAGACTCTGTTGTTAATTACGAACTGTTTAACTGTAAAAATTAAAGCTGGTAATTAGTGACTTAATTGGTGTCTTGTACTGTATTTTGTTTCCACTGTACCTACGACGATCGAGTAGACCGTCGTAACAATATGTTTACCCAAAATGACGGGGTATAGAGAAATGTGTTGAGTCACCAACGTCTGTTGAAAACATAAGGTAGTCGAAGGGAATGATACAAAGAGACTAAATAGCCCATTACTAAAACACAACAATCTGGTAGGCACTAGTGGAGTCTGTAGTTGGTTTATGGTATGTCACCAACGACAAACACACATTCGAAAACTGAACAAATGTCATCAGGTTGTTGTTAACAATGTACTATATTATCATGGTCTTGTCACCCTCACTAGTCTACTCATGTAAATACATACTTAAAATAAAAACCTCTGTTTAAGAAGAGAAAAACAGCCATTCTGGCCGAATAATCTGCGGTCTGGACGTTTTAAGTAAAGCAATTTTCTATGTGTAACCCTGTTTTGTTTTTGTATTTTGACTATTGGCCCAATAAAGCGGCTAGCCCTAATAACCAGTGGTCCCATTAACCGGAATACACTGTATTAGCAAAGCTGAAATTGAATTTAAGCTAAAGAAGAAATAAGTATAACATTTACAAGTCGTACATCCATAATACTTGAACACTTCCCATTCACGTTCTTAGCAAATGTAAATTTAATAAGTAAAGAAGCTATGAGTTTCTCCAATTTTTTGAGTCATTCAAAAAACAACAGAATGTTGTTTTGAATAGCATTATGTCCTTGCACACTAGGAAGCAAGAAATTCTAAATGAAGCCAATCAGTAAGTCCATAATTGAGAATACTGAATTGAGGTACTTTGAGCATTTTAAAACTTTTTCAACCATAGGTGTTTAAAATTTGTTAGGCTTTCTACCAAGATTTAAATATTGAAAGTCCGTGGCACATTCTTTTCGAAATTGCGATTTCCTCTATTCTAATCTTCATGTGTGTGATTGTGTCATAAATAATTAGTGTTTTAAGCTTTGGTGTTGGTTCTCTTCTGCAATAGACATTTCTTTTAGGCAACTCCAAGAAGTGTTAAAGCGAAGCTGAAGAATTGTCCCGGTGTGCTCAGCCCACTGGTATGTTCATCTCGGCTTTGTGTGCGTGAAACTAACATGCTTGTTTTTTCACTCTGTGTCTAGCTTGCTAGGCTAAGCTCTAATATCTGGAAACCTTGCCACCAGTCCATATGAAATTCAAAATATTTTGAATTATATTACTAATGCTCTATATTTAAATGCATATTATCTAATTATGTTATACACTGATGCAGGATGTTTACATAAGATATGTACTGATAATAGTGTGCACCTGTTGCTATAATGATATGGATACTGCAGTTGTACTATGTTAATTTTGTGTCTGATTCTAGTAAATTCAGATATGTTATGCATTCTAATACTGCATAAGAAATTTTACGCAGAAATATTTAATTTAGTGGCACAAGTTGCATGACACTGCAAGAAATACACAATCCAGAATATACATTTGTTATAGACAACACTTTTAATTAGTAAAATTAAATTGCTTATATAGTTATACTGGAGTAAATATCCATTGTTCATGGCTGAATTATGAGCTGCATAGGCACATTATTAAATGTTAAGTGTAAACACTAAAGGTACTTATCAAGAGTTGTGAGCTGTATGTGTATTGTGTTAAATATTCAAGAACTGAACCCTATGAACTGAACTGAACACTATGAAATGGCATATCAGGCATGATTTATCAATAGTTTGCATTAATTCTATAAACATTTTGTTTTGTGAACTTCAAAATTTTTATGAACTCTTTTTTTACAATTTATAGGATTCAATTGAAAAAGCATTAGAACTTCATTCCCTTACATCCTTATTTTTATGAGTAAATAATTAAATGCAGATGCCAGTCTGTGTTATAACAAACAAAGAGTGTGTTTTAAAAGTTCTAACTTCATCCTAATATAAAAATATTTAACATCGCTTAAGCATCACTGCATCACTTAAGTTGAAATTGTGAAGATAATAAATAAATTATTATTATTTTTCATAAGACAAACATTTGTACTTTTCGTGTCAAGATTTTCAGTATTTCTGTATACTGTCCAAATTCTTGACCATAACAAAATTATTTGACAATTGGTTTGAAATATAAGTTAAAGTATGTATGTTAAAAAAGTTTACATATACTAATAAGTTATCTGGAAATGTTATGTGCACTACAAGTCATCCAGGGGATAAAAGGGGTTTCTCTTTGCTCAGTAATTCATCTTAAAAAATGTACTAAAACTGAATAGAAACAACATAGGATAACAAAATTCATATACAGACAGTCCTTGATTTATGGTCATTCGAGTTACAATTTTAGGATTACATTGCGAGTGCACGATTTTAATATTTCAGTTTCTGAGGGGATCAAAATGAGGAGCAGCATGGAGCCTTGAAGAGAGTGTTCCACAGTCTGCCACATGGTTCGTTATTGTAAACTACTGTTTCGCTGAGTGATCTTTCTGGAAAATTTTCCATAGCATATTGTGGTCATTTCATATTACCATTATGTATGCAAAATACCCTCCTGTGTCTCCTGCTAGCGGAGAAAATAAGAAAACGATGGCTATTACTCTGAAAGAGAAATTGAAAATAATAGCAAAGTATGAACATAAACATAATAATAATGGCATCCCTGTAATGGCAAATACTTGTGAGATGGGACTATTGCAATCAATGATCTTGACAATATTGAAATACAAGAAGGAAATTAGTGATGCTGTGAAGTTGGCTACATCTACAAAATCATCTCTGGGAGAAGAGCTGACCCAATCAAAGAGGAATTGCTAGTCATGTGGATGAGGATCAGATACAAAAGCATGTACCATTTAGCTTGCTGACAGTTCAGACTAAACCAAGAAGCCTCTTTGAGACCTTGAAAGCACAACGTGATGATCCTACATATATGCAGAAGTTTACAACATGTATGGTTTGAGAGGTTAACAAAAGCACCATAGTTCTCATAATGTTAAGATTTGTGGTGAAGCACTGACAAGGAAAGTGCCTGATTATTTAAGGAAGAGTTACATTACATCATTGTTGAACAAAACTATTTTCCTGAACAAGTGTTTAATGTAGATGAAACCGGTCTGTTCTGGAATGTATGTTGAGCGAACAGTGTACATTCATCAGAAGTCCAAGACGATGGCTGGATTTCAGAACATTCAAAGTCATCTCACGCTGTTGTTGGGTGGTAACATTGCTGGTTTGAAGCTGAAGCTGTTTTTGATTTGCCACGCTGAGAACTCTCCAGCATTCAAGAACTTAACATGCAGTCTGTGCATTATTGTCATAATAAAAAAGCTAGGATGACATTGCAACTCTTGAAGATTGGTTTTTAAACTGTTGCATTCCAGTTGTTAAAGACCAGCAGACAGAAAACGATACCAAACTATACCATATATAAAGAAAAATATATATTTTATAATGACTTTACCTCAAGATGTTTTCTCCCTATTTGGAACATGTTTCGGGAAGCCTTGCGTTCCCGTCTTCAGCCTTCCTGATTTTGTGCCTTGTGAGGTATTTGTGAAGGCACAAAGTCAGGAAGGCTGAAGATGGGAACACAAGGCTTCCCAAAACATGTTCCAAATAGGGAGAAAACATCTTGAGGTAAAGTCATTATAAAATATATATTATATACATCAAGAAACGGACTGTAGCAGAAAGTGTTTTTGAAGAAATAAAGAAAAATGTATAACTATTTTGATATTAGATAGTCAGTCCAGTCATGAAGAGTTGTGCCTCTACTGTTGTTCTTGGTGGCATTCCATGTTCTGTGCTTTGAATTGGTATCTCCCACTATGATTATGTATTTATCTCTCGGAATTATTATGTCCAAGTCATTATTAGTAATAGTTGTGTCCGGCAGCATGTAGACATGATCGATAGATCCACTTTTTGAAAGGTGATTTTGGTTTTTATGCATTCTATAGTTCCTTTCTCCAAATATTCCGTTGAGATAACTGGTATAGACTTCCTTATAACAGTCGCAACTCCACCACCTCTTCTTCCACATCTCGGGTTAGAATAAATGTTGAATCCCTTCATGGTGGAAGCTTGCTTGCATCAGAGGGTAACCATGTCTCCTGGATGCGTGCTATGTCGATTTGGTCGTCATGAATTTCTTGCTTTAGATCATCTAATTTATTCTTGAGTGATCTTGAGTTCCACTGAAGGATCTTCAGATGTGCAGCTCGAGAGTCACTGTTATTGTCGCCATTATCCCCATCCTTTTCCACAACAATGGCCCTCCCTCTGGTACTTCTCTTGAGTCTGTCTTTGTATGTTGTGCCCTTAGATATGTGTAATTTAAGTTGTCTGCTTGTCTCCTTGAGTTTTCCAAACAAGTGATCTACTTCTTGTCTATTGGAAATTGCACCGCAATTATTACAAAAGGCTCAATTCCTCTTTCTCTCATTATAAAGCCATTGTCTAGTCCAAAGGCTTTCCTTATGTGTTGTACAGAAAATTTTCTGTTGGTCCATATGTTTAAGCATAGTCTGTCAGGGTGATGCCTGACTGATGTCAAATTCTTGGCGTTCTTAAAAGACGGTTTATGTTGGTATTGTTGGAGGACTGCATACCTGACAGAATTCAGCTTCTGTGAGTATCTCTTAGTTTGCTTAACAATGCTTAAGCTAAGCTTAAGCCCCCTCACCACGTCAAGGTGAATACTCACGAGAGGGAAGCTATGGAAGCTGAACTCTAGATAGAACCTCTGGATGCATACATAAACAAAAGAATAGGTAAATTCAGTCTGAAATTTAGAACAATAACCACGGAGCATCCATTACACAAAATTAATCTAGCAATGAATCAGAAAAGATCCTTTTTATACAAAAGCAAAATCCTGCTTTCGGATGGCAATAACCAACCTCAAAAAATCCCTCCAGTAAATGAAACACCCCCTTGGCAGTCGACGCAACTGACAATAAGAACTACATTAGAAGACAGCGTAACAAAACAAAAGACTGACCCATTAGTTCTGCGTGCTATAGCACAACAAATAATAGGAGAAAACTACAACCAAGATGTCCATATCTATACGGATGGATCACTGGATACACAAGGAAAGAGGTCGGGGCCTGGATATTTCATTCCTAGTATGCAGGAATCCTTCCTTGTACCGGCCAACTTCTGTTCAAGGGTTGACACTGAGCTTCTGGCAATAATGCAGCACTGACCTGCTGCCTCACCTTACACAGTAAAAAAGTATGTATCTTCACAGACTCACAGGCAGCACTACTGTTGCTGCAACAATATAAACCATCAGCATACTATTTCAGAACAGTTCACATATTCCGCGTAATCAAAAAACTGGAAAGCAGCAAATTTGAGTTAACTTTACATTGGATACCCGGCCACGTAGATATTGCCGGTAATGAAAAAGCGGACAGGATGGCTAAAGACGCAACTATGCTGTCGCCACTGGAAGAAAGTGTAATATCACTCCTGGCTGCTACTTCAGATTTCAGCAGAAGACTCATGGAGACATGGAAGAACGCATTTTTAAACTCCACCAAAGGTTCAACATACAAACAGCAAGTCAGTGCACGGGATGTCTCCATATATAGAAACATCCCTAGGAGCGTTCAAACGTTCGGCTCCAGAGAAAGGCTTGGCCATATTGTGACCCAGTCATCCTTATACAGATTCAACCTGACCCAGGCCGCTACCTGTCTGCTGTATCATCTGCATGAGGAGACCTTACAGCATATATTGGTGGATTGCCGGGCGGACATCCCAGGAGTGCCGAGACTGAGGGGATTTTGTATGGACACAATACTGAATGACAACTCATATTGGGCGGTGGCAGAGAGGATCTACAGGAGACATCGTGTCATCGTAGAACAATCCGGAAACACGTAATAAGAAGAAGAAGAAAGAAATTAGATAGTACTCCAGGACATCCACAACATATTGGCAAGATGCATCCAGATGTTAAAGTGCTTTTCTAGCCATCCAAAACGACTGCATTGATGCAGCCAATGAATCAAAGCACTGTAGCTGCATTAAAAACGTGTTATTTATGATGTATGTTCGCCCAAGCAGTTGAGGCAACTGAATCTGACATAATGTTATGAGAGTTTGGAAAGGATACAATATCTCATCCTTGAGAGTATCCTAGATACTCTCAAGAATATTGTTGCAGCATAAGAAGATGTAATTGAGCAGTGCATAAACAATGTTGGGAAGAAAATTTTGAAAATTTATGTTAATAATTTGAAAAGATTTGATAAAGATTCTGCAGTTGATGATATAGGCAACAAGATTCTACTTCTCAGCAAGTAGCTGAACCCCAATGTCGAGGTAGATAACATTCGGGAGTTAGGAATGCTGGGGCAGAAGAGTGTTCTAATGAGGACTTCATCGAGTCGGAAGAGGAGAAGAAGAAAGCAGGAGGAAAAGATCTGTGCAAAATCTCAAAAAGTTAACAGAAAAAAAAACTAGCTGGGCCATTCTCGTTTATCACAAATGGAATGCACATGCTAGAAGAGAGGGATTTCGATTATGAAAGATTTGCTAAAGTCGAGAGGCAAGTTCAAGAAGCCTTTCTTGCTATAAATTAATTTATACTGAAAAGAAGAAACAAGCTATTTTTTGTTTTAAAGTTTTATAATTACATTTTATTGCATTCTCTCTCTCTCTCTCTCTCTCTCTCTCTCTCTCTCTCTCTCTCTCTCTCTCTCTCTCTCTCTCTCTCTCTCTCTCTCTCTCTCCCCCCCTCTCCACCCATATGACTTTACGATGGCTGCTCATAATCTTTCATGTAGCATATGTAGCCTAGGTATTATTCGACTTACGATATTTCCAATTTGTGAAGTTTTTTGGAACGTAACCCCATCATAAGTTGAGGACTGTCTGTACCAACAAATAATTTATCTTATATAGATTTTTTAACTAATGTCCATTTGTACAATGAAAGGGTTTGTGGAGTTAAAACTTTCCAAAGAGTTAAATGAAGAGAAGAGTCAAAAAGTAAAAAAAAGTGCTGGCAAAAATGTAATCATGTAAATTGTATTAAGTAATTTATCAGATCTACGAATATGAACATTATTATTTACAGTAGTATAGTCTTCTTGTGTGTACAAAATTTTTGTAAACATTGCTAGTCTGATGGGTCAAATTTTTGTTCTAGTTTTGAGGTTATGTTCTCTTAGTAGTAAAGAGATGGTCATAGACTTATAATGTTTATCCATTTTGCAGTATATCCGACTCAGTTTATGATATTTATAATGTGGTAATTAATTCCACAGCAACAACTTAAAATCCTCAAATAAAGAGTTTTTTGGTTGCTACTGGAATTTTATACAGATGTGCCTATTGTTGTACATAAAAAAATCCAGTTTTTTTATCAGGATTTCATAATTTTTTGTATTTTTATAATTTAGTACTTTATTACCATTTTGAATAAAAAACAACGTTAATCTTAGAATGCTCACATTATTCCTTACATATGAGTAGACTGATTTTATTCCAAGCAGAATTATCACTGTTGTACACCACTATATAAAAATATTCCGATTAGCGCTTTCAAGCTTCACAGCTCATCGTCAGATCGGAAGTCTGTGAAGTCACTTCCGATCTGACGATGAGCTGTGAAGCTTGAAAGCCCTAATCGGAATATTTTTATATAGTGGTGTGCAACAGTGATAATTCTGCTTGTGATTTTAACCACTAACACAACTTTCTTCATTAATCTGATTTTATTCCATTTACTGCAAAATATTTACAAATGCATACTCATTAAGGTGAACTTTAAAAATTGATACCAAAGTTTTGACATTTCCTAGTACCATTTATTTCATTTACTATAATGAAGATACCACATTAAATTTTACATATCCAATAATATCACCCACCTTTTTATTCAATATACACATTTGTAGTTAATAACAATAACTCTTCTTTATTGTCCACCATCACCTTCTTTGTTATAACAAAATAGCAAATAAAGAATTTGTTTAATTTTTTTAGTTTTATTCACAGAAATTTAAACACTCTTCTCCCAGAAGAAAATAATAGCTGCACCCGTGATTGTCTCACATTTTGACCTTGAGTGAATAGTGTTTACTTGAATTGTATCTTTGGCACATAAATAAATAAACTTTTGTTATTACCAGAAAACACACACACACACACACACACACACACATATATGGTATGACCAATACTTTTTTAATCTTATGTGATTATTTGGACAATTTTTGTTAGCTACAAATTATTAAAATATATAAAAGTGTGTGTGCACGCGCACGCGCGCATACATTGTGTGGATGCTTACAGTCATTTGGAGGTATTTGTTACAGCGAATATACTCTATAATGTGTTTTATTGTGAAGCAGATCTTTGTATATATTTGTGTGCATTGAGATTGTATTAAAGTTGTAACAAAAAACTGACAGTACTGTTTTTTACAGCAGACAGTACTGTTGGTATAACAACAGTGATTTTTTACACCATACTGCTAGTATGTAAGTGTGATATTATATATTAAGAGCTGTATTTAATTTAATAAGCAGTTTACAGCTGAACTAACATTTATCACATGCTGTTCTAGCACAGCACATTCTGGTGCTACATTACAGCAGTTACAAACTCATTAGCAAGTATGTCATGCAACACAAACAGAACTGGAAATACTAAAGTACTATTTGATTGTAAATTATTTACTTATTTTTTAAAATATAAATATGTATTTTTGAAAGTTTTTAATCATGTAAAATAATTATAAGATTTCTGAATTTTAACACACTGCACAGAAATTGCTTTTGACAGAGATTCATGTAGAGTGTTTTACAGTTTTAAGTAGTTCATAATTTTTATAGTTCTTGTAGTTTTGGAAAGATGAAAGATTTAAAAATAAAATTTATATATTTGTTGACACAACATTGCTATATACCTTGTTGCTGAATGTCCCTGGGTCTCCTTTCTTAAGAAGCCACTTATACTGAAACCATTATCTGTCACAGACATGAAGCAGTATTGGAAATAGATTTATTGGATTGGGGGTGTGTGTGTGTGTGTGTCTTAAACAAAATATATTCTTTTTAGTGTTACCTTACCGTGTGGAAATGTTCAAAAGTCACTAGAGTGAAATCTAACAAATATGAAAGGAAGGTGTTCTACACAATTAGGCGTTTGTTACTTTAAAACCTTCGCATAAGTATATGATGGAGTACTGGTGAAAATGTTTATCTTCAATTTTTTTTATGTAATGTTTTCAGCTACGTGCCCTAATTACATACTAAGGTGGTATGAGTTCGTAGTAAACAATTCCTTTAATACTGAATTGACATTCGTATGCTCCTTGAGCCGCAGAACTTTCTCACTATTTTCAATGAAGTACATTTATGAGTGAATCTATTTTGATATTAGATAATTTTTCAATTGTCAAAAAAATTACAAAGTTCCTGATTACCCTATTATTTTTGAGTAAAGTAACAATTATGGAGCAGTCATACAGTAAATACTAAAAATTCCCAACATTTGGATTTGTGTTAAAATTCCCTTTAGTCTGAGACTCGGCTGATTTTTACAATTAAAAAAAATTTAATCCCGTGTTTCAAATGCCCTAGGTCAAAAATTTATAAAATTCTAAAACCGTACACTATATTCAGATTTTGGTTAAAATTTTCTTTAATTTGATATACTATGTGGAATTTCAACTTCATCAAACTTTTGTCCCACTTTTTGACCCTGGCATCCCAAAATTTTTAAATCCCCCAAATTAACACTACTTTAGATATTAGTTAACATTCCTTTTAATTTGATATGCCAATTTCATCAAAATTTTTACCCACTTTTGGCCCTCAGCATCTCAAAATTTTGAAATGTTGAAAGGTGAACACTAAATTCATAGTTGGGTAAAATTTCCTTTTATCTGATACCCTACTTGGATTTTGGTAAATTTTTCAAAATTTTGGCCACTTACATATTTGCCTCCTGCCACCCTATTTTTTGGAGGGATCAGTCTAAAAAACAATAGGGTTCTGTAGGCTAAAACTATGGACGTGGTTGCCAAGTTTTATGAAAATTGGTTGGTGCATTCAAAAGTTATTGTTAGACATACCCCAAATGAATAGACACACAATTGTCAATCAGTCAATTTAAAACTAAGAACTTGCTTTGCTCTTTCAATTATGTTTAGTCGTGATTACATTGATTAAACTTTTGATGGAGTGGAGAATTGACATTCTTCCACTGTGCACTAGGCTACTTTGTTTCAGGTTCTTATTCATAAGCCTATGATTTCCCTGGACCGGACGGCGTTACTAACACCACCCTACAGAGACTTCCGAACCGGGGAGTTCGCTTTCTGGTCGATTTGTTCAATGCCTGCTTCCGATTCGCCTACTTTCCTAAGAAATGGCATTCAGCTACGGTCACAATGATCCCGAAGCCAGGAAAAGACCACAAGTTCGCCGAGAACCTCCGGCCTATCAGCCTGCTGTCGTCCACTTCGAAAGTCTTCGAATGACTAGTCCAGTGGCGGCTAATGGATCACCTTCAAAGGTTCCATATTCGGGTCCCTGAGCAATTCGGTTTTCGTGCTGGGCACTCCTCGACACATCAACTGATGCATTTCGTGGAGACCGTGGCCGAGGCCGGTTGCTCGCGAGAGCAGACCGTCGCCGCTTTTCTTGATGTCGAGAAGGCTTTCGATCGTGTTTGGCATCCAGGCCTTCTTTACAAACTCACGGAGATTCTGCTTCTGGATTGCTACCTTCATCTGATTGCTAGTTTTCTTCGGAACAGAACCTTTCGCGTGAGAGTAGATAACACCCTTTCTTCGGAAAAGGCTATTACTGCTGGTGTACCTCAGGGAAGCGTCTTAGGCCCCCTGCTTTTCTCTGTGTACGTCAACGACGTGCCCAAGTTGCCTGGCACCAGGTTGGCCATGTTCGCCGACGACACGGCGCTGACGCTGTCGATCGTCGCGCTGAGACGGCCATTATCTGGCTCCAGGAACAATTGGATGAATACGTTGAGTGGGCAGAGAAATGGAGAGTTGCCATCAATGCGGCCAAGAGCACAGCAGTAGTCTTCTCCAGACACTTTAGGCTCCCTGACAGACTTTACGTAGGTGATACACTGTTGCCCTGGTTTCGAGAGGTCAACTACCTCGGGGTTCACCTCGACCGATGTCTCACATGGTGGACACACTCTGCGCAAGTAGCCCGAAAGACCGCCCATCGTCTCTATCAACTCAGATCCATATTGTGCAGCAACGCCATGACCCGCCGCCTAGGGAAGCTTATCGTCTCCACTTATGTGGCGCCGATGGTTACCTACGCGATGCCCGTTTGGGGCTACTTGGCCAAGACCCACAAGCGAAAGCTGCAGTCTCTCCTTGACCGAGGATTGTGCTGGGCATGCAAAGCCCATTATCTGACACCAAACAAAACGATCCGTGACTCCCTGCTTGTCCGTTCCCTGGACGCCACTATACGGACACTGTCCCGAAAATTCTATCGCCGCTCCGCCCGTTTTCAGGGCAACCATCTCATTAGCGCCCTCAGTCGCTACCAATCTGTGCCAGGTGAATCTTGGACCCGGCCTCGGCGAACACTCACCCTCAATTAAGTAATTAATTGACAACCCACGGCCGGTAGCAGGCCACACCCTAAATCCAGATTATCAGTAGTCCCTACGGCAGGAGCTCTTTCTGAAGCTCGGAACGTAGTATACGAGCAGGCGACGGGCAAGCCCTTCGTCCCGCACAGCCCCGGTCTGCGCGCCTATGATTTATCTGTGTTGCAATGTTGAATATGATCTTACCACTTCAAATGCCTTGATAAATTTGGGTTATTTTTTGTCTTTACTTATTAAGTGTGCTATTTTGACACATTTTTTTTAGATTTTCATATCTTTAAATTCTAACAGTGATGGAATATTTATATGTAAAGTTCAAAAATTAATATTAACCACCACCGATTTAATTTTTTAAAAAGCTACCCTTTGGCTACACCATATATAAGTAGCAATCTTCAGGCAACTAATTCTCAAACAAAAAATACAGATAATATAAAAACTAATTTATCAAATTGTGTAGTGTACAGCATGCAGAGAAGTCATACTGCTAAGGATTTTTTTGTGAATTAATTTGGTCCATAGTTTAGTCTAAATATTACTATGTATAATTTGTAAACTAAAATTTGTTTCAAGTTCGTGTGCAAGTTATTACAACCCTGCTTTTCTAAAACAGCCTTGAAACTGTAAAATAATACTGAATTAGTAATGTCTCTTGGTATACTTGGCAGTGTTAACATGTTGTTAGATATGCGTAACAAAGTATTTTCAGTATTTGTGTTGTGTGATATTTTCAGTTGGATATTCTGTAAACATTAAAGTCTGATGCTTGTACTCTTCATTTAAGATTAAATTAATAAATGTTATTAACATATTTATATTAAAAGTTGTAAAGTTCAGTTTGAGTTTGTAATTGTTGACTGTGAATGACTGTTGAATGATTGAGTGGCAAGATTTCCATGTCGCTATGTTGTCTGTCCGTGCGGCATATAGGGGGAACACTCACCAGGGCATCGGGTCCCGTCAATGGGAAGTTACCCTGTCTATAACGTCAGATCTCGCATTGTTGACCACCAAGACGTAAGTGAACTCCCCTACTCCTCCACCAACAAATAAAAAAAAAAAAACAGTATTATTTAGTTAAATTCTTTTGATTTAAAATTTTGTCATCACAGATTCAGTATCACTTAGTTTGATTTCCAAATACTGTCTTAGCAATAACTGTTCATAAATTTTTGACAGTAGCTTTTTCAACCAGTAAAATTTAAATAAGCAAATATAATTTAAAATTTATATTATGTTCAATTAATTTAATGTGAGATTGCAATATTTGTGTTAATAAATTCAAAATTATGCACATATGTGAGCTTTTGTTAACTCATGACTTTTTAATTATATGAAAACAGATTAAACGTCAAATTTTTTATAACTAAAATTTCTTTATTTGTATTCTACTTTTTTGGGTTTTGAAATAATTTGTAATAATTAGATATTTTTGTTCAGTTGACTTATATCTATTAATTTGAATATGATAATTTAATCAAAATCAAGGTTTGCATCTTTCTGTGTTAATGTACTGCTTTTTCAATATTGTCCAACACCTGATGATTCATACCCAATTCACTCTTTCATACTAGCCTGTTTATGAATATTTTCATGCCGTTTGTGTTTTCACCTTACAGTATTTAAGTGATTTGAGGTGTGCTATTCCAAAGTTTCTTTTGACAGATGCCGGTAGTATAACCAAACTAGCTGTTTCCTATAAGTATGGTGATATATGATGTTTCATTCTCTCCATTTTTTTGTTTAATAGTGTCATGAATTTTTATCCATGGTAGGGAAATTTTAAATTTCAAGTTTCCTATATAATCCATAAAAGACCTTCCCGTGACTTGTAACTTTGAAAGTTTTTGTACCTGTTAGTAGATAACATTTTATAATTTTACCATAGGTGCTAATTTTATTGTGTGATAGTATTAATTCAATATGTTACACAATAGACATAAGCTGCTTCTAATTTTCACTGTATTGAAGTTAGCACGGTTTTTATATTAAATTCTTGGATTTTGTTGTCCATAACATGTCCGTTACTTAACAAAATATAATTAATTCACTACCGACTCGGAACACAAAGTTTTTTATGGGTAAAAACGTAAAAGTTTGACCTTAGAGCCTGAACCAGTTTTCGCTTTTAAAAAGCTTCTTCAGAGGAAAACTGTGTGTTCCGAGTTGGTAGTGGATTAATTATATTATTTATGCTTATAAATATTAAACTTATAAGTACTAAGTATATATGCATCTTTTATGTATATTTCTGGCATATATCTCCTGATTAGTAACTCTGAATTTGTAGTAGAGAAATGGAAATGTGTTAATATTAATGCTAGTAGTGAATTCTGTATAAAATTATTACACAAGTAGTAGATATGATGTCACTACTTTTATGGTTGGTACTGTCTCCATTTAGTGTCTATATTTGTAACACAGTGTATGAACACATTTAGGTCTTCTTTTTCCCCCTTTCATTATGCCAGTGGCTCAGGACCATGGAAACAGTGTCCAGATAGCCCACTGTCAGCCTCTTCATATTTGTTAAGTTATTATATAACTGTCGGTTACTGAAAGTGTTCCTGTATATCCAAGGTTAGAAATTTTGTCATTAGAAGATAGTATGTGTCTCTGTTACCCTGCCCATCTCCATACTTCACCCACAGTATAATATGTTTATTAAACTTAATGGGAAAATAGTTTACTTAGACAGTGTATAAATCAGTTTTTACCAAACACTAGTGTAACTGATGTAAATAGAGAAATTGATAACAAGTGATTTTTAAGGTAAATATAGGTAGGCACTAAGATTCAATAAATATTAAGTGTACAGTTTAAGTAAATCAAAGCATTTCTATCATTGAAAAGAAAATTATTGATTAATTTTGAACAGTTCATTGCTAAGACACATATCCGCACATGCCATTAGATTCTTTATTTCGCAAGTGGTTGTTGTCGTTGTGCCTGCCCTGCCTGTTATAAGCATTGGAAGTATTAATTCTTTTAAATATGATAGATAATAGATTTTTTACCAACTTAAACCATGCTGTGCCATTGTGCAATCCAATCAGTATGTATAAAATAACAAATTGTCTGATTATGAATAGTGTTCCTTGGTTTTGCACATTAGATCGTTTACTAACTTTCTGAAGTACGTAAAAACATTTAAGACAATCTGTAATATTACGTGTCAATTAATCTGTTCATCATCATAACCTTTTAACAATTTACAAATCTGTGGTAACACTATGTGGCATTAACTCCAAGATATTACAAGTATGAGTTACTGCTGATATGGTTTGTATGAGTTTGGGTGGAATATCATGGCACAGTTGGTCACATAATGAGTCGTAATTCTTGTCTCTGTAGTGTGAAAAGAAAATAAACACACACACACACACACACACACACACACACACACACACACACATTATCATTTTTTTCTATTCTTAATGTAAATTAATATAATAATACAAGTACATTATTTTTTTAAAAAGAGCTGTTTTTGAAAAATTTGGCCAGCAAAGCTCCAGGATCTCATACCCTGTGTGCCAAAAAAGAATACTGACAAGTCTTTGAAAGATTTCAGTAGACAAAATTTGATATGTTTCATACAAAAGTTCTTTTTTAAAAATCACCACACACATGCTTATGGACAAATAAGTTCCAAAAACTCGTTAAAGCAACATGTGGAGGAGATAAGTTTTTTAAACACAGATCAGAGGTAAATTATTTTAAACCTTAAAACATTTGTCCTGAGACAATAACTTTTCAAAAACACAACAAAATTTAGTATCTCAAAATAAATTATATGTAAATTTTTATATGATCTGTAATTCATTTATTAAAAATACAACAATTAAAAGTTTATTTACACAAGGTGTGTCCATAAAATTCTCGAACAAATAGCGGGTCAGGCACTACTAACAGGATGTGTAATATGGTGCAATCTAGTAGCAGCATTGGGTAGTAGCCTAGTGAAAACCACGATATTATATTTTGTTTAGTCATCATACTATGCCTGTTTGTGTTCAACAAGTATTACATGTGTTCTGTGATTTTTAATGCCTTTACAATGGGTTATTTTCATTACCCATGAGTTAATATGAAATTTTGTGTTAAATTTGAAAAATCCTTTATGCAAATATTTGAAATGCTACAAACACCAAATGGGAATGAGGCTTAAATCCAGACTCAAGCATTCAAGTGGTGGCAACATTTCAGTGATGAGGACCAATCAAATTGTTATGAAAGTAGGAGAAATGGTTTATTCTAACCACTATTTAACCGTTCACAAGGTATCTGAAGACATAATCATTTCAAAAACTGTCATGGAATTAGTATGCAAAATTTAGGCATAAGTCGCCTTGCAGCCAGATTTGTGCCTTATCTTTTGACTGACAAGCAATAACATATTCGATTGATGTGAGTCAGGAGTTCTGATTCAAGCTAATGATGATGAGATCTGTTTAAAAACTGTCTTTACCAGATAGATGTGGTATCGAGACAATATCTCAGTCATCACAGTGGGTGTCAAAATGATCTCCAGGACCAAAAAAAAAGACTAATGCAGTCAGATGTTAAAGTCATGCTGTTTTTTTTTCTGTGTGGTTGTGTACCATGAATGTCTTCCATAAGGCACAGTAGTGAACAAGTAACGTTATCTTAAAGTAATGAAATATCTTCATTAGGCTATCAGAAAAAGGGCCGATGCTTGGAAGCCAATCCAGTGGATGCTCAAAACTAATGTGCCTGTACACATATCAGTAGTAATCCATCAGTTTTTGATGAAAAATGAAATAGTAGTCATGCCATATCCTCCTTACTAGGCTGATTTAGCATTAACAGACTTTTTTTACTTCTATGTTCCATAAGGAAATGGAAGTATGGTCATGGCGAAAAAAATTGTGTTCGAGATAATGGCTGATTCTGATTGTACTACCTTCAGAACATGAAGAAAAGTTATTTTTTGAAAAGTGTATGTGTGTGTGTGACTGTGTGTAGAATGTTTTCTATGGCAAATGACAGCCGCAAATTCAAACAGAATCAAATAATTTTTTGCATACATCCCTGAATTGTAGTGGACGCAAGACCTATTGTTTTTGGTGTGAAGATCAGTTAAGGGAAAGGGGTAGTTTACCTGGAACGTTTTTATGTTTTAACAAGGGTAATTTTTTCTATGACAAACGATAACTACCGTAAATTCAAACATAATCAAATAATTTTTTGCATACATCCCTGAATTGTAGAGGACTCGAGGACTTTTTGATTTTGGTGAAGATCGGTTAAGAGAAAGGGGTAGTTTACCTGCAACGTTTTGTTTTAACAAGGGTAATTTTTTCTATCCCGAACGATAACTGCTGCACATTCAAACAGAATCAAATAATTTTTTGCATACTTTCCTCAATTGTAAAGGACTCGAGGCCTATTGATTTTGGTGAAGATTGGTTATGGGGAAAGGGTAGTTTACCTCCAACGTTTTATGTTTTAACAAGAGTAAAGTACTTAATTTTGATAAATAAAGTATCCTGATAAGAAGATCATTATAATCCACTGTAGAAACATAGATGAAATATCTATAAATGAACGGGTTAGTTGAACGGGTGGGGGTAATTTTCTATAAATGGAAATGATAGTTGAAGGGGAGGGGATAATTTTTTATATGTGTACTACGTTATTGGCAACAAAGAAGTAGTTTGTTGTTAAAATTCCTTGCCCTGCTGTTTGGGCATAGTCCAATGTTTTCTGCAAAACCAGACGTTTCTGCAGTGCCATCGACTGCCATCATCAGTGAAAATCAAGTGCAATAACGTGAGGTGGTATAAGTTAGTGACCACAGTACTGTTGTTAAGGCTGAAGCAATAAGTAGAAAGTAGTTTCTATGAAAATATTTCATTTCTAAATATAAATCTTAGAACATGGAAGTCATGTGTAGTTCTCCATACCAATATTTTATTCCTGTTATGAGTATACATCATGATTACTACTTCGAAGGCAACAGTGTTGAATAGATTCTAAGGTAAGCAGAAAATTATTATTTAAAAATTTCAGTAATTTTATAGACACACCTTGTATCATATCTAACTGATATTAATTCTCCTTAAATGGAAATATTGTGAAATATGTTAAAAAAATGTCTTAAGCAAAATGTAATTATATCACAAAAAACAAAGCATATTTTTAGGGCGCGCATTCACACACATGGCGTTAAGTAACGTTTTGTTAAGTTTGTGTTTTATATAGATATGTGCTTAAATAAGGCATTCTCTATAAGTTGGGCCCATTTTGGCTCCTCGTGCTTGTAATGCTTATTTTTCACTGCTGCTAGAATCACATAGCACCCCAGTTATTACACTGGCAGTATTGCTATGTTTGGTTACTGCTCAATACCAAGGTTCCATCAAATGTAAGCCTTAAACTTTTAAAAATTTAAATTCGTTTAATTAATAATTTTTCATTATCTTTTACACTATTCGTTTTTTTTTTAAATACATTAGATGGTTAGACGCTTGAAAAGATCTAGTTATAACTTGATGTTAGTGTTGTAACTGACCTGGCTAAAACGATGAACAAGGGTTTAATCCATTGATATGTTTACCAATCCATTGAAGGGTTTACCAAGAGATGTTTTGTATACAGTAAGTTGTTTACTGAACTGGTACCTATTAAGTTTTCAGTAACATAACATTTAAATTGTTAGAAACAATTAATTTATAATACATTTATTAACTATGTAATAATTCTAAATAATTTTGAAATGCTCATTACTTATAAATTGATTACAATACTGGTTATAATTATTTTTTTTACATTTGTCTGTTTTTTTCTGTAAATTATAATTTAATGTTCTTTTTGGTGCTTCAGAGTATGACCAATAAAGCGTATACAGGCATTTTTTAAATTCAAATAATTTTTTATGGATAAAGTAAAAAACAAGCAAATTTATGATCTTTTTATGAAGATCTTTTGTAACAAATTCTAAATTACAAAACTCCAGTGTTACATTTTTAATTGTTTCATAATTTTTGTAGCATTTCTCTTTAAAAATGAGCATCCATGTATTAGAACAGTAGGTAGACTTATTGTCCCTAATTTTCTGTATTGCAGGTTGTAATATAGTAGAGTCTTAGTTATCCAACATAAATGGGCCTGTAGTCAGATATATGGGATTGTTTGATTAATAAGAAAAATTTGTAATGTATCAGTTTTTAACTGTAAATTGTATTTATTCATTTAAATATATATGTAATAAATTAATAATTCTGATTGCATACATACAGTATGTAGTATATACTAAGTAATGTGTGTACCCTTAAATCTAGGTGGCTAAACAAAAAAATTATAATAAAAATAATTAATTTTTAATTATGAAGAAACAGTCAAGTTTTTTTTTTATTTCTTGATCTTCATGTATTGACAAAAACAAAACTTGTGGACTTGACACATAGCGTAATTAGCTTAGCTAATAATTACTTTACTTACAGTTTGGACTATAAGAATGATATTTTTTTATTAACATTCTATCTTAGTGTACAAAACACCTAACAAAAAATCGTTGGTGTTGTTAGAAATTGCAGTAATACATGCACAATGTAAATTGGTAAATTTTGTTAAAAAATAAAATCTCAATAGAACAAACACAAAACTATGCTGAATATACATATTTATATATATGTAAATAACAACTCACATTAGAGTTCAGATTACTAAACAATATCTGTATTTCATGTATTTGAAAGGAAATGCTAGGACTGTTTTTGTTCTGTGTGTGTGTGTGTGTGCACGCGCGCGCGTGCGTGCGTGCATGGACCATTGTTTTATAAAATTTAGTCCTGTAACTTTTATTAATGCTATGTTAGATGAAACAGAATGTCAGGTAAGTAAAAGTTGGGTAACTAAACTCTACTGTATATAAATTGTGTATACCAAAATTAAATTAAACGAATCCTTTTAGACCAAGGATCCAGCAAAATATGTAAATGAGAAAAATATGAAATATAGTTCATTATGAAGAATAAAATATGTGCAAAGTTTTCTAGATTTTTATTTTATTATAATACATTGGCTTTACATTGTGTAATTGTAGTACCTCTGATGCTTTTATTTGTTAATCATTATGTAAAATAATAAAGTAATTCTACATATATTGTCACGCAAATGATGTTGAGTTATTGTCAGACATCCACAGAAATCATGTAATCCTGAGCACCAGTTTGTTGCATGTACATTTGCACTTGGGCATGAAGTCACTATAGTGCGCACACCTCACCTGCTGTGTGCGTCCGTCTCTTTGTTTTTTACATGTATAAACTTAGTAGAATAGAAATTTTAGCATTTTTATAATTTTGTTTATACACCTAAAATCCATTTGTTTCTTGTAGTTGATAAGTTGTTATGTATCTATTAATTAAAATAAAATATGAATATATCACAAATAATTACTATAATTTTGTATCTGGTACTTTTATTACAATGATGCCTGCACCACTATAAATTGTAGAAGATCTTTTCAAGTAATTAAGATAATTATATCTGTATATGCTTCATAGCGTAATATTTTTGATATTGTGGTCATTTTCTGCCATTTATTGCTTTTCAGTGTCATTTTAATTTTGTGTTTCAAGCTAGATGTGTAACTAATTTTTATTTGAATTTATCATTTATTGGCATGTTGTGTTTACTTTCTAAAACATTTATAACACTATGATTATTTTGTTTAAGATAATACACTTTACAACTGGTACTTTGACCCAAGATTAATTGAGTAATATATTTTTATATTATTGATCATGTCTTTAATGTGTATGTTCCAAACACTACAATAAAATATAAATATATTCAGGTGTCCATATTGTTTATGAACATTTTCATGGCATAGAATTACATTATTATTCCACTTATTAAAAAGATTGATCAATAGTATGCTTACTTATATTTAATATATTAATTCAAAAAGTCTATTACAGTAAAGTAAAAATATAATAATTTTTATATTGGGTATAATAGTATACAATGGTAATAAAAGTTGGTCATGCATGTGTGTGTGTGTGTGTGTGTGTGTGTGTGTGTGTGTGTGTGTGTGTGTGTGTGTGTGTGTGTGTGTGTGTGTGTGTGTGTGTGTGTGTGTGTGTGTGTGTGTGTGTGTGTGTGTGTTATAGGAATTCCTGTTTATGTGACAGGAATAACTAACGGAAATTGTATAAAGTTACAAATTAAAATAAACTTTAAAAATACAATTGACGTTGATATGACTATACATTTACAAACAAAAAATTAATGTGAAATAGATGATTCTCTCTTTACTCACTTATCCATTTAAATATTGTCTGACTTTGACCAGAACCTTACATCATATTCTCTGTGTGTGTGTGTGTGTGTGTGCGCGTGCGTGTGTGTGCATGTGTGTGCGCGTGTGTGTGTGCATGCATTTTTCATATAAATTAATATACAGTGGAACTTGGTTATAACGTCATTGAAGGGACCAAAAAAATAATGACGTTATGTCCAACTGACGTTATAAAAGAGTCGTTATAAAAGACCCTTTTTAATCACTAGTAAGGAAGGAGAAATCTCTAAAGTTTACAAAGTGCATTTCATTTATACAAACAACATGAAGAATATTTTAAAAGATCAAAAAGAAAGTACATGTAACTTACATTTAGGCTTACTGTCGAAAGTAATTCGTGATTTTCTTTTGAACGCTCCTTTCTGAAAAATAAATTCTTTCTGTTGTGCTGTGGAGATGCTGCGCTGCATTGAACGTGTCGTCAGACGTCTCTCTAAAGCAGTAAAATCGTGAAAGAGTTTCGGCGGCTCTCATTGCTTCCTGTACTGTCGGACAAACGATGTCGGCATCCTCCTCTTGCTCAGCATCTTCTTCAACACTATCTTCTGATTCTATGTTTTTTACTTCCGCGATAATTTCTGTGTCACTCAACACTTGGAATGTTTCTACTTGGTCATCCACTGATGCATAGGAATCAAGTTCATTTCCAAATTCATTTACGTCGAATTTCTTAATCCACTCTGAGAGCGGCAAGTCGTCATCTTCGTCATCATCGGGTAAATTTTCATGTACGAGTTGTGCTTTACTAAAGCATTTTGCTATCGTCTTCTGTGTTACACTCTTCCAAGAGTTTCTAGGAATTGTATTGCATCTAAGAGTGAAATTGTGGCAGGTTGCACCGTGTCCATACAGAAAATAATTTTTTGTCTGTATACAGAAAATAATAATGTATGTCTGTAGCCACGGGCGTAGCGCGCACATATATACGTTTATATGAAATTTAGAGTAAAATATCTGAGAAATTTTTGACGCTATAACAGAGTAGTACAATATTTAGTGACTTTAAAACCGGGAATTTTTATAATGTTAAAGATATCAGTTTGACCGGACTTATGACAAAATAATGCTACACCCGAGTTGACGTAACAGCCGAGGCCGTAATAACCAAGTTCCACTGTACATAAATTTGTATTTTTCAGTGACGTTACATGTATGTAGATAATTTTCAAAAGCAGTATGTTGGCCTCAGAAATCCTCAAAACCGATTTCCAATGACAACTCACCAAGTTTTGCTAGAAACACCACTTAGTGTTACTTTCTTTAAGAAACAGTAAAAATGGCCAAAATGCATTTGTTTTATGCATATAAAACAAAGTTTTACTTATTATTGCAACTAGTTTTTATTGAACTATAAGTCTTATTTTTTGTTACAACTTAAAATTTTCTTTGGTGTGTGTGTGTGTGTGTGTGTGTGTGTGTGATCATTTAAAAGTAGGATATAATTAAACTAGTGCTGTTCATAGTGCATCAATCTGTTAGAATGTTGCCATTGTTTAAGATCAAATTTTAATCTAGCAGAGTTGTTTGATTTGTTAAGCTTACTTTGAATTTGACATTTTATTATCTTGTACTCTTGCATGTGACTTTTAATTGTTTATCCGTAAAAAGAAACTTTATTTCGTCAATCACATAAGAGTGCAGTAAAGTTGAAAAACAATATCTTCATATGCTTGCAATTGGTGCAAAATTATTTATAGTTTTTATGACAGGCCTAAAAATTACTGCTGTTTATATGCTCATGCCTGTATTTAAGTGTTGTTGATGTATTATTTTAGTTTGTCAGTATACAGAGTGGATTAGACAGGAACAGTAAACTCTTGATTATTATGTGTTGATCAAACACCTTGCAGTTACTGATAATCCTTGACAATAGAAAATAATTCATGTAAAGTAATTAGCACGAAAAAAAATAAGTACAGAAATATGAAGTTATTAGGTGACTGAACAGATGTTTTTAATATTTGCAACTTTATCTGATATTGTTCACCTCACAAAGTATTATTACTAATCATAAATTATTTGACAAAAAAAGTGTTATTCTATCTATTTTGCTAGTAACTGATTGGTAACAAAGGAGACAGAGTATATACCATGTATAGTAGAGAAAATTTGGGCCATGGAAGAAAGTGAGTTCCATAAGCCTATTAAAAAAAAAAATAATTTATATTTTATGGAGATACCATATATAATTTTCAACACAGATGATCAATATTAAGACACTTTTCTTAGCGGGCCATAAGCTTTTGTATATCCTTGTTAAGGTGTAAGAAGAGATTGATGTCATTCTAAGGCCCCCCCCCCCCCAATAAAATGAGGGTGATTCAACTGATCCTGTCCAAATAATATGATGAGATTTGCATGGTAACTTTAGTGGGCAGCTGGCTATTTTTATGGATCAAAATAATTCTGTAAGTCAATAGTCCACATCTTTTCTAAACATCGTGTTGTTTTTTCCAACATGTGACAATAAGAGGTGAAAGGTTGCATTTGCTTTTGAACATCAGAATGTATGTATTGAGAATTTATACGAATGCCACAACAATCACAAATTAGTATGTCTCCCACATAGAATATGCTACTCAGGGTCTTTTTCATTATGATCATCTTTTTGAATTTTTTCTTATTGGCCGTGTGGTATGCTGGCTAATGTAAGGACTGTTGTTTCATTTCAGATGTGTGATATAGGACATCCAAGTTTCATCTCCAGTCACAGTGTGGGTTCTCATTTCTTCCCAGCAACATGTCAAAAAATTTCAAAGAACATGGAAAACTCGTGTGCTTTTGTGTGAACATTATCAGCATCCAACATGAAAACAATTTCCTATAATTCAAATTATCAGTACCAGTTTTATGCAACACTGTCAACTGTGTGTATTGAGTGTTTTGTCTTTAATTTTCATATCTTATTTTGATTATCTACAGACTTTATTATGTATGCAAGTTCCATAAAACATGGTGTGATAGTCTAGAGTTTACTGTACACTTTGCACCGTTTGTAACTGAAAAGTTGTTTCCAAAATAATAAATTACTTTCATTACATATGGTATACAATGTTTTAATAGATAGCAATACACTAGTGACTGAAATTATAGTTGTTTGGGTATTGTTGTTTATATACTCAGTGGCCTAGACAAGTGTAATGGCAGTCGTTGATTTACATATTTTGACACTAAATGTTTGTTACTAGCTGTTTACACTGTGGTCATGGCTGCCAATGAGAATCACTATGTACCAGCCAGTGCTGCTGTATACTACAGAGGAACATGGTTGCAGTCTAACAACATTCTTTGTCCGTGTTGAACAACATGAACCAACATTACTTATGATCAAGACATGTAACAATGAGGTAAGGACTAAATCAGTTTTACTTGGGATATTAGGGTAAAAATTTTAATAGGTTATAGATTGAATGATTTTCAAAAATTACGTACTTTCATCATTCTATAAAAAATGTCTTATCATTTTATAATAATACATTTCTCAGTACTGAGCGGTCGGTTGAGCTCAACCTCAGGATCATTTTATTCCTTGCAGCTATATTATAATAACTGGTCTGTATGGAGTATATAAATCTTCATATGGTGGCTGACTTCTCTAGCCATACTATTTTTTTCACCATAAAATCAGTAGTGTCAGCTGAACTTGCAAACAGAATATCCCTGCTTACATTCCTGCATAAATAGTTTCCTTTTTCTGAAATTTCTTTCCTGAGTATAATGAATTGAAATCAGTTCAGACAGGACAGAAGAGTATAGTATAATGTGCTTTTACAACACATTCTTTCTCCTCCAACTGTTGTGTGTTATATACTAAAGGTGTGACTTTTAACCTGTTTAAAAATTATAGAGGAGAATAAAATGTTATGACTTGATACCAGTAAATATTAATGTAAAAGTATTTTGAAGTACACAGATGTTCAAAAGTTAACATATGGTAATTGTTTCACAGGTTTTTGGAGCATATTGTTCATCACGCTGGCTAGAACGAAATCAAAAAGATGACCGTGGTAACAGAACAACATATTTTGGTACCGGAGAAACATTTTTATTTAGTCTGTATCCTGAAAGAGCCAAGTATCCATGGGTTGGTATTGACAGTGAGAATATAGACCACTCTGCTGAACTGTTTATGGCAGCCGATGCCAAAATGATAACCATTGGAGGAGGGTAAGCATCATAATTGTGTCTATATTTCTTTAAACATAAATCAACTTCTGTTGACTTTGGCTTTGCAACAGATATATTATTCTGCCACTGTTTTAGGTAACATATTCAGTAGTAATAGAGTATAGTTGCTATTATAATCTCTCCATGGTTTTGTCAGGAACTGAACCATATAAAATAGCTGTTCGTTATTTATTCACACATGAAATCTGTCTTTTTTCCCTCTTCTGTCTTTTTACTAGGAGCTTTTGTGATGTTATGAATTAATACATTTAAATTATAAAATATTTCTCTCCCACTTACCTTTTACTCTTCCTCCAGCCCAGAGTTACGTCACACGAACGGTGTAATGCAAGTGTGATTATAAGGTTACATAACAAACGTACGCTACACTCATTTGTATGATGGAATTCAAAATTTTATTATATAATTATCTCATTTTCTGACTTCAAATTATTGAAAAACTTTTTTTTTCATTCAAATCAAAATATTTCAATTACACGTAAAACCAAACATTTCTTTCAATAATATTTACTTAATCTAGTTAGATCTCTACGTAAGGCGAACCCAGCTTGCCCACTCACTCATTCATTCAAAAACAGTTTAAACCCCCCTTGTATGTAAAATACTGCTAATAATATTTGCGTTATGGAACGTTACGTGTGTGGCGTCCATTTCTCCGACCGCATGGTGCGTCGCTCCGAGTTTTCTTTTATTAGTGTCCAAAAGTTTGTGACTTCACTTTATCTCACTTTCTTCGTTCATTGTTTCATGTCGTTTTCACTGTTATGCACATTCACAGAATTAAACTGAGTTTTGGCCGGCCGACCTTTGAAATTGCCCAAGCAGAAAATTTTAGTTGGACCACGCGTGGCCTATATTGTTTGTCGACTGGGGAGAGAATTATTAACACACCTCCCTCCAAGCGTTCTGACAGAGCCGAAATTTCAATGCCTTTGCTGTTAAAGTTTTCGTCACTGTTCATTCAACACGTGTTATTTACTGTGTTAGGCGTTGACGAAATTACACTGCCACTGGTTACGTCATGCGAATGGGCATGACTTATCCATACTTCCTCCAGCTCGGACTGCATGTCGAACAAAACCTTCGTCTTTGCGCCATTTTCGGCAGCGTCGGTTGAACTGCTTGGCGTCCCGTCCGCGCGCCTGGTTGTTGTTGTGCGTTGGTGTGCGTAACACAGCCCTTAAGTTCTGCGAATTCAATCGCGTTGTCGCATACAGGCCGCATTCCATTGTACTGACTTCTTTCAACACTTTGCTCTGCTTGACTACAATCGTTTCATGTAGGTGACTCGCTGTTTTGGGACCGTATAAATTGAATAAAATAAAATTAAAAGTACAACAAAATATAATACCCCTTTTCGCCCCATTACAATCCCCCCCCCCCAATGAGAGATCTTCTGCCGAAACAGAAGAAATCTCATTGCTAAACCCCTAAGAGGATCAGTGAGGATATGGTGCCAACAACCCCCCATTAACTCTTAATGAATGCATCATGGGTAAACTACCCCATAAAATCGAACAGACACGCACCACAGCGCACCTAACCTTATATCATTCCACCCCAAACTCCAACTCCCTGGCCTTATACCATGCCAGATCCTCAACCGATATGTTCCCCTTTGTCATGCACGCTGGGTCGCCTTTGGCAAGTACTGGGCGTGTACACACACTCATGATTACTTTCTAAACAAACTCATCATTTAAAATTCCCAAAATATTTATCGTTAGATTAAAAAATTCATTTAAGTTACTTCCTCAAAAAAAAAAAAAAAAAAAAAAAAAAAAAAAAAAAAAAAAAAAAAAATCTGTTACATGAATCCATCAACACTATTAATTCTCTTCAATACTAATAATAATCCTAAAGAAAACAAATTGAATACCTTATTAAAACATGAATTCACTTACTCTAACACTTATTTGTACAGATATACTAAACAATGTAATTCAGTAAAACACTAGTAATACACATAAACAATAATACACTTGAAATTCAAATATCACCTATATGGCAGGCAAAAATCAAAATTTTTTTTTCAAAAAAATTTAAATTTATCACAATATACTTTTCTCAATATTCGGAAAAAAACCAAAATATTTAATTCAATCAAACGATCAAATTGCATCACTCAATTGCTAGAAACTGGTCTTGTTTATAACATCAACCATCAGCTGATCTCTCTGGGTCAAGTCAACGACCTTGACATACATATGTTACACAAAGCTACATCATAAAATATATGAAACATCTTTAAAATTCTTTACCTTAGTACAACATAATAAAATAATATATTTAAAATTAACATGGTTATCATTACAATAAACAATAAAATTTACATTTAAATTGACCAATATTACACATTTTATAGCTTTACATTATTCTCAACTTCTATTTAAATCTGTCACTTGTTTCAATTAAGTTTATATTTTGACTATGACTTTCTTTCTTTAACATTTTCATTCTCAATAAGTTTGGGTGACTTAATTATTTATAGTACTTTGATTTACTAACTGGGCATTTATATATACTCTTACCCCCCTTCTGACTCTAATACTCACTAACATCTTTACTAGTATGACACCCAACTCTCAAAACATCTACCAACCATTCTCTACTCCTAACTTACTACTCTAACTCATTTCGCATCATTCTACCCTTATAAAAAAATACTCTCTACCCCTTTGTACTCAGGATGTGTGTTCCCTTCCCACTGCTCACTCCCTTATGTTGGTTCCCGGACTCCCCCTAGGTAACCCTTTCCGGCGCTAATCGGTTCCCTTCCCGCCACAACGCTTTTCGTTGAGGACTCCTTATCACACCACCCCCCTTACAAAATTCCCCATCAACTAATTACTCTCCCCATACATCACTTTCACTTACAAAATATCTCCATTCATTTATTATCTCAAAATATCAACCATTACTCTACATATTTTCCCCATAGCTACTGTGTCACTATTACCTCTCAAATTCTACATTACGTTTATTCACAAGAATCTTACTTTATTCAACTCCCCTTTTAAACTCAACTTGGACTGATCTACATGTCCTAACGAAATATTAATCACCCAAATTCTACCTTTTACAAACCATTCAAAATTCTTAACTATCTCAATTCATTTTACCATCATTTAAATTACAATCTTTTAACACATTGAAAATCTATTATTCCAACATTAATCATTCAAACATTTAATTACATTGATAAAAAAATCTGCAAACTATTTCTAAGTGACATAGTAAGTATATAACACCAGTAATCAGCTGATGTTCCTGGTCAGGTGAATGACCTTTTTATAGATATTGTAACGTGTAAAAGTTGTTCTACCCTTACAAATCTAATAATCGTTCTTTCTAAATTATATTTTATTCAGCCTCATTATTGGGATAGCCAATTTGTTACATCTAGACTCGAATCTATGGTTATGGATTTGAATTTGTGTCTTGTTTAACTCTGTTATTATTTGTATATATTTTTGTTAATATTAACTTAAGGATGAGTATCTGTTCAGGGGGATGTTTGTTGAGCGCCAATTTGCAATCACCGTTTGCAAATAAAATTTTATTGGTGAAATATCAATAACAAATTTTTGTTCAAATTTATGTAAATAGTATATGGTCTCTTTATTCTGTAATGAACTCTCTTTTATCCTTTTCTTTCAGCAATGGATATGATAACTTGTGCTCATCACCACTTTTTTTTTTTAAAGAAATCTGCTAAGATTTTCAATTGATGAGTGTTGCCAACTTAATCTAATTACTGAGGTCAACTCACAGTATCAGATATTTTGTTCAGAATATTATACCCTTTTTGTTTTCATGAAATAAGAAACAAATAAACCTTTTTCTGTAATTTGTAAACTCAAATCCTTTATTTATTCTTTAATTTGTTCTAAATGTAAAAAATAATTTTTAACAAAGTTTGGCCAGCTGTATTTTTATAAGCTCAGAGTGGCAGCAGTAACTCTTAGATCTCAAGGCTTTTTAAAACATTTTATATTTTGTATTTAATAAATAAAATACAATTATGATGTTATGTAGGTTCTTTAGACTACGATATAACAACAGTATTGACAGGGAAAGTACCAAAAGACATGATGAGAAATAGTCACAATGTATTTTAAAAGGATTATATTAAAAGTGTAAAACAGTTCAGTGTATAGGTTAAGTTATAAAAATGTTTTTTTTTTGAGACTTAAATATCTTTAAATTATATTAGCACTATACATCACTGGTGGCTTATGCTTATGTCCATATTATTAATAATTATTGTTCTTAGTGAAAGTCAATTATGGTTTTTATAAAAAGTGTATTCAAAGTTTTTTGAAACCTTTAGATCAGGTTTAACAGGGAATATTTCAAATGAATTTTAGATCAAAATATACTTCTCTCCCTGTGTCAATTGGTCCAATTTCTTCAGAGATGTCCTGGTTTAATTCTGTAGAGTCTTGTAGCAATTCTTTCTTCTATTTTAATCTTGTTATATATAATTATTCAATTGTTTACCTGGAGATGCACTTATATCACATATATTATAATTTATTTTTCACTGTAAGTATTTAAATCAACCTTTTTGCATTCAGTCTTTTTAGAATTCATCTATTTTCTTCCTCAACATATCTGTTGCTAAGGCCTCTCTTAGATATCTCCTTGGTTTCCAAGTAACATTTTTATATCACCCTGGTGACATCATAAGAATAATATAAACAAACCTTTTACTATTTTATATGTCATTTTCTTTTAAAAGGATATACCTTTTTTATAAGAGCTCTTATCTTCTTTTTATTTGTTTCTTTGTTCTTCTGATAAAAAAACTGATCATTTTGACATCACTCTTGACTATTTTCTGATCTATATTTCCTGAGTTAATGATTTACATTTTTTTTTTATTTTTGTTCCAAACTTATTTATTATTTCTTTTGTACCTTTCACTCTCTTAAATTTATTTTATACATTTGGTAATTTTTTAACATAAACTGACATTGTTTCCTTATTATTTTAATAGAAATCTTATTCATATAATTTGACTGACTATGATTTTGGTACTTTCTTGTTAAGACTAACATTAGTGTTATTAACACTAGTATACATAATATTAATAAATGTGACAAAAACTGATTACTAATAACTATTAGTAATATGTTATAATTCCCCTTAACTGACTGTGTTTATAACTTTACAGTCTGCACACAAAAAACAAATTTCATAAGTAAGTTCTTACTTTAATTATAATAAACATAACATACAATAAACAGTTAAAATTAAACATAATTCAATTAAGTCTTTCTTAAAATATTATGTCTCCTGGTACTTTTTAATAATACAATCATGGTATATTTATGTTACTAGGGCATGGTAAAAATGTCACGTAACAATATGTAAACAACAATATTATATAAAGTACATATTTTTATAATCCTTATCACTAAAATACTACATACAAGTAATACAAGTACACAACATTATATAGGTATACTACAATGTTATTTGAATTCATTACTATTTAAACCTGGTACTTAAAATGGTTTTGCTCTCATAGGGACATACATCGCTACTCATTGACACATAGTCATAGCAACAGTTACTGAACAGCTCTATGGATTGTCAACCCCCAACTCTCTTTATAGAGTCGTGTTATAAGTTGACCGCCCGCTGTTTACAGAGGTCGTCACCCTCTCGCTGAATTTACAGCTACACTCCCACTACATCGTTACTTAAAGTCCCCCCATTACCCCCCTGGCTTATACTTGCCAGCTCCTTTACCACACACACTATTGTTTACTGGTGTTGGACTGTGGCGTCCATTTGCATTCCCAAGAACTGAAGTTACATATATAAGGTATAGTCGCTGACTGTACCGTCCTTGGTTCAGCGTTACATAAAAATTCGGTATTACTGATGTCCGAGGACACACCAGTAATCCTACTAAAATGATTCACACACCCTTATATACGGAACTATTGACACCTTCGACGATAGCCGCTGTTCCATAGTTATGTAGTTTCCCCTGTTACCCCCCTGGTTCAAATTCAAAATTCACCAATTTTGTAACTACTTACATAATTCCACGGCCAGGGCCTGGTGAAACCGTGACCGCCCGAAATGTGGGGAAACTACCAAAAGACATATAAGGCCAACGCTGACACTGCTACTACAGTTCACAGAAGGTCAACTCTTATATGTTTGGGTATATTAATTACTTGATTAATTTTCATTCTTAACATAATACATATCATACACTCATAATTAACATTGCGATCATTTCATTAAAACAAACAATTCACATTTAAGGTTGATCAGAAATTACACACTTTACATCCTTACATTGGCATATAAAAATTATATTTTACTTTCAATTGAACTTCTACTAATTAATTATCAATTATTTAACATTTACTATATCATTAACTTTTCCAAAAATTTTCTTTATAACATTTCATTTAAAATTTGCTATTTAGACATTGAACATTTTGATTTATATAAATTGCATTATAAAATTTCATACTTACAGTACATCACTCACATACTGTCATAAACACAAAATATCAACACCAAACACCCATAACTCCATGTACCTTCTAAAACATTTTAACAACCATGTTATTCTACAAACTAAATACAATTTAACATTTATTTATTTATTAATTATTATCAAATTTAAATCTCATAAAATAATTTAACTTCATCATCAAAATTCAATTATATAACCTTTTAAATCGATCAAAAATATTTAAACATCTCAAATTACTTTAATTCCATTAATTATTAAAACACAACATATTTCACTTACCTTACTTCCACAATTACAATTCATTAATTACCAACTCATTATTTCTTTTGTCTGATAAAATATTATTATTATTAAAATCAATTTCTATTACATACACATTGTTTACCTTACATACTTGTTACAATACAAACACAATTAATTTCACAAAATTTATTTACAAATCTTCATCATTAATTTTTCAATTTACCACACTTCATTTCCTAATTCAGCAAGGTCATAACCATACATTAAAATATTTAATATATTGATTTCTTATCTAACCGCCATCGTTGTATAATAGTTTTATTTTTTTATAACACTTCTCATTCTCACTCACACTCAATTTATTATTATTATTATTATTATTATAACCCATTAACTCTATGTCATTCATTGTACCATTATAATTTATAGGATTATTCCCTATTATTATTATTTCATAAACCTTGTCAACATTAGTTATTTTTGTCCAGTCGCCATCAGTATTATTGGTTAACCTCAGGTAAGTTATTTTATCATTTATACAGGTATCATCAAAATGATTATCAATCTCTATTTTACACGGTAAGTATTTTATATCATTTATCTTCACCACTTCTAACCTCTCTTTCAACTCTTTATAACCTCTATCTAACTTAAACACTTGCATCTCACCATCTACACACAAATCTCTCTCTAAAAATCTCTCACCCCACCGCCATATCACGTTTTCTCTCTCACTCCATGCAGAGGGTACTGCTACATTAAAACATTTCCTGCTTTCTCCAGGAACAACAAGAAAATTCAAAAAACAATTATTAGTAGAACACTTTTCTACCCAATACACTCGTGAAGATCTTTCTTCACCCCCTTTAACACCTCGAACAAAATTTACCCTCTGCCATCCCTCTACTTGTTCACTCTCTTCATACTCTCTCTCTATCTGATCAACATCTACTTCTACCCTTTTGCAACCCATTACTCTCTCACTCTCACTCACTATCTCACTAACTGTTTTCAACATATCACTCTCTTATACCACATTTTTATACATATCATTGTAATTCTCACTTGTTTTACAGTCATCATTTACCTTGTTATTAATTATTTGATTTGCTTTACTTTTAATTTGTTTCCCTACTGACTCTACCACTTTCTCAACACTCTGTTCTAATCTGTTAAAGTTAGTTTCTATTATTTCATCAGTTTCGTCTAAATGCTTATTAATTTCATTCATCTGGTTTTTCAACTCATCAAATTTATTATATTGTACTTCAAATTTAGCATCAAATTTATTATTTTGTTCTTCAAATTTAGCGTCAAATTTATTATTTTGTTCATCGAATTTAACACACAACATTGCATTCATGCTACACAAATATCTCATCACATCACTATTGTCAGACTGATTATTTTTGTTGGTCGATATTGGGGTTATTTGAATCCCCGAATCATCTGTAATACTTGTTTTACTTGTAACATTGCTTTTTATTGTATTGTCCTGACTCACGTTTGGAGTCGAGTGGACCTCAATATTATTCATAACAGCTGACTCATCAAAATTGTCAACACTAGTTATTTCATTTATCTCGTTTTCATTTCCTGCCATTTTTAAATTGTAAATTTACTGACTTTTGTTTCATTAATATTTAATTTACATCTACAACATATATATACAACCTTATATACTTTGCGTAATTTTTCCGTAATTATATACTCAACCCCTCAACCACACTTGCATTTCCGTAGGTGCGGAATTTCATATAAAATTTATTTAGTAAAATTCGTCCCAGTTCGGGCACCATCTGTGATGTTATGAATTAATACATTTAAATTATAAAATATTTCTCTCCCACTTACCTTTTACTCTTCCTCCAGCCCAGAATTACGTCACGAACGGTGTAATGCAAGTGTGATTATAAGGTTACATAACAAACGTACGCTACACTCATTTGTATGATGGAATTCAAAATTTTATTATATAATTATCTCATTTTCTGACTTCAAATTATTGAAAAACTTTTTTTTTCATTCAAATCAAAATATTTCAATTACACGTAAAACCAAACATTTCTTTCACTAATATTTACTTAATCTAGTTAGATCTCTATGTAAGGCGAACCCAGCTTGCCCACTCACTCAGTCATTCAAAAACAGTTTAAACCCCCCTTGTATGTAAAATACTGATAATAATATTTGCGTTATGGAACGTTATGTGTGTGGCGTCCATTTCTCTGACCACATGGTACGTCGCTCCGAGTTTTCTTTTATTAGTGTCCAAAAGTTTGTGAATTCACTTTATCTCACTTTCTTCGTTCATTGTTTCATGTCGTTTTCACTGTTATGCACATTCACGGAATTAAACTGAGTTTTGGCCGGCCGACCTTTGAAATTGCCCGAGCAGAAAATTTTAGTTGGACCACGCGTGGCCTATATTGTCTGTCGACTGGGGAGAGAATTATTAACGCACCTCCCTCCAAGCGTTCGGACAGAGTGGAAATTTCAATGCCTTTGCTGTTAAAGTCTTTGTCACTGTTCATTCAACACATGTTATTTACGTGTGTTAGGCGTTGACGAAATTACACTGCCACTGGTTACGTCACGCGAATAAGCGTAACTTATCCATACTTCCTCCAGCGCGGACTGCATGTCGAACAAAACCTTCGTCTTTGCGCCATTTTCGGCAGCGTCGGTTGAACTGCTTGGCGTCCCGTCCGCGTGCCTGGTTGTTGTTGCGCGTTGGTGTGCGTAACACAGCCCTTAAGTTCTGCGAATTCAATTGCGTTGTCGCATACAGGCCGCATTCCATTGTACTGACTTCTTTCAACACTTTGCTCTGCTTGACTACAATCGTTTCATGTAGGTGACTCGCTGTTTTGGGACCGTATAAATTGAATAAAATAAAATTAAAAGTACAACAAAATATAATACCCCTTTTCGCCCCATTACACTTTATATAAAACTCGGGGATAGATTATTTGAGTAGGTAAAGCTTATTTCATTTTTTTTAATATGGTGGTATGAATTATACTTTATAACTGTAGATTATACACATCTGTTTCCGTTTTCTGTGAAATGTATTTCATTTGATCCATTTGTATAAGAAAAGATCATGTCAGAGTTTTTGCAAAAATGCTAGTTGCTGATGTAATTACTTAAACATAGATCTGTTGAATGTCTGTTATGTTGTTAAGAAATTTTTTGCAGCTTAAATAAATTTTTGTCAACAACAACGTAATGACGCTGTAACTGCAGAACTCATTCCGACTTTTACAAATTTTTCCCACTCACATTTTTAACTTTGACCCCTCTGTTTATGCCTCCTGTCTTTTTGAACAATCTCAAAAATAATCGGGGTCTGTTAGATAAAAGTACGGATATGTAAGGTAAGTTTTACAAAAATCAGTTGATGTATTCAAAATTGTGAGACATCCCCCAAATACATAGACAGACAAATGCCTAAGAGTAAACTGAGAACTAGCTTCCCTTGTCAATAATCATAGTTTATTTAGTGTCAAAGTTTTTTTACTGAATAAAATAATTTGTTTTTCATGGCATACTTTTTTATTAATGGTTGTAGCATTTTGCTATTACAATACTAGTTATGATTAACATACAAAATATGTAATTCATTAAACAGATAACACTTCTTGGTCAAACAGCCAGAAAACACTTCTTATCATATTTCTCCACATAATGGATGCACTTTTTTGCACAAAATTTTTGCAAAATATATAATTTTGTTATTACTTGAAACATTTATTTTAAACTATGGTGTAGGTTTTAAAAAAGAAAATAACTTTTCTCTTAAAACAGAAAAAAATAGTTTCTCTTTATACATTGTATTTATAAAATTATTGATAATTTTTTTTTTAATTATCAATTCATGATATTTCAAGTCAGTTTTCAAATGAAGTGATAACAGTTCTGTAGCCACAAATTTTGAATGTTCTGATTTGTTTAGTTCGATAAAAATGGTAATTTTTACTTGTAGACTAACTATATTGTGTATAGTGTCATTAAAGTCTCTTTGATTTCCACTTGTGTAATCCAATTCTGTTATAACCTCTTCACCTCACTGAGATTTAAGTTGTTCTCCCATCTTCATATCCATTCAGAATCACCAAAAATTCCAGTTTTATTAAAATGTTTTACTACCTTTTCTATTTTAATTAAATCCGAACTCTTAACCACTCGTGTACACAATAGACAACTGGACAGGCATTATATATATATATATATATATTTTTTTTGTTTTTTGCTGGAAATCAATTAATGTTCACCACTTTCCATCCAGTTACAGTAAAATCATCATAAATAGTCTTGAATATCGTTTTAATACTGGCATCTAACTGCTGTAGTGTACACATAAGGCCATATGATGTGACTGTTCTATTTTTTCCAGAAGATATACAGACTTCCTGTAGAGTATAACCCTGAAAACGGTTTAGTATAAAAAATGCTGGACATTTCAAACACACCTGGTCTTTTGTTTCATGTAAAATAAATATTTTTCCATTTTTCACTATAAATGATTTTTTTAAATACATATTTTGATTATCATAAAATTGGTGCAACTGGTTAGGATGACCATTACACAGTGAAATATGGTACTTTGTAGCGTGTATAACTTAGCTTAGTTAACATTCAATCTGAGGAGAAGTATAGCAGCACTCATACTGTGACTTGTGTGGACATTATAGTGGGTTTCCCTATTCAGGCATCCTTAGTACAGACAACTTAAAATCTCCTCAGAGTAACATAAATTAGACAAGCACACATATTATAATGCCAGTTTATGCTTTCGATAATCACCTCAGTAGCGGATTATGCAGATTCTGTAGAAATAATATAAAAATGTATGTTGTCATCAATATTTTATTATTTTTATTACTAGTAATAAATTTAATTTATTAGTAACTAATTTGTAACTTTAAAATTTTTCAGAATGTTTTAGAGAGTTTATGTGATAATCAGTACAACACCTTTAACATGGAAAATTGTGCAGGATTACAATATTTACCTTTAAAGCCCAGATTTTATTTGAAGAACGATGGAGAATAGCTCTGTATTCTGCACTTTATAAATTCATTAATTTGTCCAACAGAATCAGTGATCTTTCTATCAACACTTCCATACGTTTGCTGTGTCCACTATTACAGTTTGTGTGACCAGCTTTTTTTATATCATCCCATGCTGCTCTGTTTCTAGTTATTCAGCTTCAGATGTGATAATATTTTCCTTCAGTTGTTGTACTTCATTTTCCTGTTTTATATAGGATGATTCCATCAAGTGGACAGTGACTGACATCTGTTCTTGTTGATATATTTAACTTTTCCAAATTGAGTACAAGTTGACTGCATACTGATTTAGTCTTGGTCCTCCTACTTCAGTATTTCTTTGTTCTTTGATTCTGTCTTTTATAAAGTATTGATCAAAGTATACCTGAGGTGATCCCAATGTGTTTAGCGTTATCACCTTTCCCAGTGTAAAGTAACAAACATTTTTAATAAATATACGCTACCAGAATCTTACCTACCTTGCGATCTTTTCTCGCAAACTTACCTTTTTTCAAACACCATCAGAACTTCAGGCCGCCACCTATATTTTTATAGTAAAATATGGAAAACTTCACACTCTTTCCCTTAATTAAAAAACACTTGTACAATTTTGCTAACTGACCTCCCTTCATTCAGAAAATTCCCGATTCGTTAGACGAGTTTTTCAGCACAAAGTATAGGAAATGGTTACAGGCGAAATGACTAAGCCTAACACATGTTTATTCTCTTTTGAACAAATCTCATTTATTTGATTTTAATATTCATTTCTTTCTTTAATAATTAGAAAACATAAAACTATGTAAACAAAATTGTATAGACTAATCTTTACAGCCAGTACTTTTCAGTTTCTTTATATTTATATGTACACTCTCTCACTCTTACTTTTCACATTTCTTTACACCCCTCTATTTGAGCTCATTAATGATTTGTAATGTTTTGGCCAAATGAATTTGCCTTTACACTTGTTACCTATTTGCGTAATATCCAAATTTTGCGCACGATGTTGTCCGGAACCTTTTTCACTAAACACTCTCCACTCTGACCAAATTAAAACGTCATTTAATCGTTATTAATCGTCACTTCATTATTTACCACTTGTTGTACATTTTGAACTCCTTGGTAGGCCTACTTTAATACTTTTTCGACCTACCAGGGACTCATCCGAGACTATGGTTGAATTAACGACTGTACAGGTTGAAGACTGGTTTCCAACTGTGTAAGCCTCGTGTGCGCGGTTGCCCATATGCCTGGCGTTAGGCGTTGGCCGCGTGGCCTCAACTCGTTCGCTGATTGGTTATTTTTCATCATATGTTTTGGTAGACTGGAGATGGAAATTCGTTTTTCCGCCACATGGTCGATTCTATGAATTTCTAAGGTGTATTTGTTCTGCAAATTTATGTGCTGGTACCGGCGTGTACCTAGTACCGCTACAGGCCGTTCCCCAAAAGTTGTACATTGATTGGTTAAAACGGGTTGCCTAATCTGCCCCGTTACACCAGTACTCTATGTTTCCAAAGTTCTTTTCAACTTTAGCTGTTATTGGTTATTTATATACAGTCTTCATATGCTGTAAGGATAGAAATTTTCTATAGATACAGCAAATAAAAACAAAAATTTCATGAATGGATAAACCACAATAATGAACTGTGAAATATGAATGAACTGAATCTGTATGAAGTATATTTAAATGCACTGAACAACTTCCACAAAAATAAACCCAAGAAGGAAGTACTGTTTGTGTAAAAATCTGTACAAAGATATTTGTTGTGATGAAAAATAAGAGTGGTAGATAAAACTATTCATTCAGCATTTTGGCACCTGCTGAAGGTGGTGATGTACATGTGTAGACTGTAACACAGTCAATCTGCATATGTATGGAAGGATTCTTAAAAACGTGAATTATCTCAAGTTGAATTTTTCTATTACTCGAAGTTTTCAGTTATTGTTGTTATAGTTATACATTCATATACAAGAGTTTCAAGAGTTTAACTCCTGAACTTAAATTGAATATCCTGTTAGTTGAACTAAGAAATTCTGTTTCAGTATTATTTTTTCAGTCTGTAAAGGATTCTGATAATAGAACTGCACTAAATCTGAAATATAGTAGTAGCGTCTTTGTTATGTTTGAAAGCAAAGATATATTGTTCCACAACACAACAATATGTTTGTTTACTGTTAGGCTATACAGCAGTAGTGTAGGTGTATGACTAACATCTTCGGTACTGGTATTCGAGTGGCTTAACACAATCAAAGAAACTTCATCTTATCTTGAATCTGTAAGGTTGAGATTATTTTTTTTTGTACTTTTCTTCTCCGCTTTCATAACCTTCTCTTGCGAAGAATAACATCTTTGAGTTACCGCGGTACCCAAACTGTCTCGAAACTGAGATATAGGGAACCTTTGTTCAGTTTCTTGAACTTTATGAAAGTTGTTATGGCTCACTGGTGCTTCATGAAAAGTTTTCAGTACATTTCAGCTATGTGCATCATTTCAGCTTTCCATACAACAATTAGTGTGGGAAAGTTTTCAAAGGTAATAACTTTTTGAAACTAGTACCATGAGTATTAAACTAGCTCAAAGAACTGTGGAAGAGGGGAGGAAAAATAGTGTCATACGAAGTTAATTCTATAATTAAAAAAACTGAAGATGTTTATGAAGAATGTAAAGTAATGGGAACAAATCGTCAAGCTTTTATTCTGTGTGTGTGTGTGTGTGTGTGTGTTGTACAATGCTTGTACGTTATTAAATATGCACGTGTGTAGTAAAAAAAAATTGTTTTAAAACTGTATTCTTTATTAAATTATTACAAATAATTCTTTTTTTTTTATAGAGAAGGTCAGGCCATCTGGATGGACGAAAATATTAGGTTTGGAAAGACAGACCGATGCGTGACATTCAACAATCCTCCACTATGCACAGGTCGTGATTTTGAAATTCGAGTACTTGAAGTTTACGGCTTTGGTGGCGCATAAACCCTCAGTCATCGCCACTGATCTCATTCCAGCGTCCAACTTGTCACAGCAATGACAAATTAATGTAGTATTATATGTATTATTATTTTGTAGCTTTATTTATCATTTAAAATGAAACAGGTGTTGTATTCTGTCAAATTGTTATTTTTTGTGTACGCATTACTGTAATACTGTTTATGAGCAGTTAAGTGAATTTATTAAGAATTTGTGTGAAATCCTACAGGTTCACAGTATCTCTTAGTTTTTGGCTGTTTCTGTTTTATGAAATGAAATTATACAAACACTGGAAGAATATTTCTTTTTTTTTTGTATTCTTTTGTTTAAAATTATGTTACAATAACATAGTTTCTTGCTCTGTGTTTATTATTTGTGTTATATAAATCATTTAAATTAAATGTTAAGACTTACTTGAAGTAATTAAATATGGAATTTGTGTTGATCAGTATTGAGAAAAATATACTTAGATATATAGCAGATATACTTGTGCATTCCAGAAGGTAAAAATATCTTGTCATGAATTTGTCCTGTAAAGCTCAAATTTGTCAATTTCTGCTCTTTTATGATTATCAGCTGTATGGTAAAACATGCAAAAATTATATAAAGTAAAACAATTAAAGGTTTTGTGAGGATAGGTCATTAATTAGACACAATCCCTAAAATATTTGTGTTGATGTTTGACAGTTTTTATTGTCATCATCAGGACATTGTAAGTGACAATAAAAACTGTCAAAACACCAATATGAATGTTTTAAAAATTGTTTCTTAGTTATTTACCAAAATTTACAAAACCTTTCATTAGTTATTAATTTACTAAACTATGGATTCACAATTTAAGTGAAATGCAAGTTGTTATTACTTGATTGTTGTATGCACTTCCTTCTAATATGTTCTGGTCTGTTAGTTATTGTTTTATATTTGTTACCAAACTATGTGCTTCTAGATTAATTTTTATTTATTTGTAATTGTTTCATTTAGAAACAATGACTAAATTTTGATGTCTCTATTTACAAAAAAAAAACTCCTCTACTGTCACTGATGCTATTAACACCACCATCCTGGTGTTTTTATCCTGTCTTGAACAACTCAGTAAAATTTGTTTTTACATATTTTTAAACTAAGAAACAATATTTTCTTTATATCATTTCTATTACAAAAATACAATGTAAATAACTGTTTTGTGTTAATAGAATATTTTTGCATACTATAGTGTTGTCATTTTTTTAAGTTAGTGGTTAGTCTGTAGTTATAGGTTCTCAGACAGGGCAACGTTTGTCATTTCTGTGTCAGTTGGAGCAAGTGTGTTGTTTATATTAATTAAATGTCACATTCTCTCTATTGTAAATAATATTTTGTGTAGTGACAAAGCCAACCCATCAAATCCTACAGGCATTCAAAATATACTTTAGGCTGTATAATGAAATTGTTATTTATAGTTTTTATAAGTTATCATAAATATTTGTAAATTGTTATTATCAAATTGTTATTTTCTATGTCAAATCGATTATATAACTAACATATAGACTGCCTGGCACAATTAATTCAGTTTATGACTATCTTTTTCTGTATGTATGTATGTATCTATGTATTATTACTAAATAATAACGAAGTTATATTAATATCTAGTCAGATCATAATTATAAATTATTGAAGTAATAAAAAATAGCATTGCTATTAAAGTAGTAATGGCACAAATACATATACACTGATCAAATTCATTTGAGACGTGTTATGCCTATAACAGATGATGTGCCTACACAGTCAAGATAAAATTACTGTAGACGATTGCAGTTGACTAGAAGTATAATACAAAATTTGTACTAGCAGTTAATAATTGAAAGGGAAATAAATAGAAAATATACGTATATTTAGTGTATAAAATACGTATGTCAAAATATAAAATTATTTATAATAGTTGTTGAGTAAATAATATATAGTACCTTTTTTATATTTATATAAATGTTTTCTTGTCAGTAATAATGACAGATGTAATAGTGGTATAATCATAACAATAGTGTCTGCTGACGTTGTACAGAAGTAGCGTAACAGCACAGATTCACAAACATTTAAATGTGCTTCCTTTGCATGAAAGAAATGTTTATAGCTGACCAAAACTGTGTCTCTTGTGTGGAATGTTAGCTTGGATAGTAATTATATTTTGTGTCTATAATGTGTTAAGAATAGTGGCAGGTCATATGCCAAAACCTTTAGACAGCTGCCACTTTTGCTGTATACACTGTTAAAAGTGTTTTAAACATTATATATTTATAAAATTTCTGGCCAGGCTGTATGTATTTTCACCTCGTGTTCGTTCGTAGATGTTGTTAATTTTCATAATATATATATGTTATTAAATGTTGACTGATGTATTAGCTTTAAATGTGTTTAGCTCTGGATTCCAGATTTTTTATTGTGTTATCGTTTCTGATATATAATATTTTTTGTTATTTATTAAGCACTATTCTGTAAATTATTATTAACGGTAGAGTAACTATACAATATTTTTGTTTTATTATAGATTTAATGATTATTGATATGTTGGACCATTAAGGGTGATGAAATTGGTACAATAACAAACTGTTGTTATTTCCTGATTGTTGTAAATACAGGTGTGCCAAAAAGTGTTAAACTTGGGAATTAATTCAATACTTGGCAAAAGTTTTAAGCATTAAATATAATGCTATGTGTTTATTTTAAATATAATTTTTTTTCAGTTTTACATTGTGCATACATTAAACTGTAGATGTGCTGAAATATATTTAGCTTCTGTTGAATTCTGCAGAAATTATACATGTAGATGTAGAGATACGTTGTGTTAAGTAATGCACAATACTTAAAAATGTAAATTGTGCTTAAATTTATGAAGCTTACTTTTGTAAATCTAGTATACTTACTGACAAAAGTATGTAACTAAACATAGAGATTAACTGGTACATGTGTGGCCCATTTCTTACAAATTGCATTACCTATTTATTGATGGCATGAAATATGAGAAATGTCTGTTCTTGTAGGTAATATGAGAAAATACACACAAAAATTGTAAACCACCAAAAAATGAATACTTTGCATTAAACCTAATGAATGCATTACCCATGTGTAGGTTTCAGTTTTTGACACACCTGAGTTTATGTGTACATATTTTTGCGTATACAAAAAAAATGTTAATTTTTTGTAGTGATTATGACACTGTTGAAAATAAAAGAATGATTGTGATGTACAAAGTGTACCTAGATAGGCTGTATTGTACCGATGGGGCAGTTAGCCGTTGTTTTTAGTTTTATAAATCATAATTTTGTATTATATGTTGTTTACATGTGTGTGAATTGAGAGTTAAAAATAAAGAGAAAATGTGTAGATAATTTACTTTTTTTACTCAGAGGTAGCAATTTTTGAAGGATTTGTTGAGATTAATAGAATGAGTAACGTTTCCACCAGTACAAACTCTCAGGTTTTGACCTATTTTTATTTATCTGCTGCTAGTTAGATTTCTTCGTGTACAACGAAAACATAGCAACACATCACTTTTTATATGAAACTTTGTGTATTCATAGTTCTTTGTAATTTTTATCTTTAAAACAATATTTGTGTGTGGGGAGAGAGGGGGGGAGTAATTTCCATCGTGTTTTACATTTATTTATTTTTACAAAGTCGCTAAATAATCTAAATTATTTATTCTAAAGAGTCACCAATAAAGAATGTGTGAAATAGTAATTTCTAATAGAAATTTCTAACATATTCACACAATTGTTTCAATAAGTTGTATTGAATCTAAAACATAGACGTTGTATACAGGTGTATTTATATGTACGTGTATTCTAAATATGTATTTACAAAACAAATTTGTGTATAACAAAATTTGATGGTGTGATTCTTTTGTGGAGGATGTTTAAGGCACAGTAGAATAGCCGAGTATAACAGTGTATCTCCCATATAGTATAATTACTTTTTCAGATTATTGTAATAACCATAGAACTGTGAAAATTAAAGAAGCTGTGTATTCTTAAATTTGGTTACATGTGTGTTGTTTTGTTGTTATTATTGTTGTTATTATTAGCGCCTGTCAAGTGCAGTTAACCAAAGTAAATATACACACAATTTTTGTAAAAACAATAAAGTAGATTCAGTATGGTAAGTTTATATACAATGAATATATGAATCCTTTCCTTGAACATTAATTACAGATGATAATTTTTGAACAGATTTCCTTTACTTATTTCATAAATTCTTCAGCCATAGTGTTGTTTAGTAGTTCTTCACCAAGTTGTTCAGTAGCAATTTTCTGTTTTATGACTAGCATGTAGTTTTTGTATTCAGCGGATTATCTGAATAGTTCTGTCAGGACCCAGACGGAAAGTGGTATTGTCTCTATAAAACTAAAATAAAATATCATATAATATTTTTTCACTTGACGTTTTGATCCCAAGAATTTGGAACCGTTCTCAGAAGCTGTGAGTGGAGGTTGAAATACCTAATGAAGACCCTCTGTTAGGTCTTTCAACCACTATTCATAGCTTCGTAGGATGGTGCCAGATTCTAGAGATCTAGGGAACATCAAGTGAAAAATTATTACAATGGAGTCAGTCTTAGTGTAGGGTTCACCTGATACAAATCACTCATCACCTAGAAGCTTAAAAAAATAGTGCTGTGTCGTATTCTGCTGCCTAATACTATTTATTATTTTATTTATAAACACATTTGATTTCATAGTCCCGAGGCATAGAGTAGCATAGATCTAACCTAAACTCAGTCTCTCCAGATAGATTGTTGACATAATATCAACTCTGGAAAGGCTACCAAACAGTACTATTATCAACATAATACAAACTAATGATCGTTTGTACTTCATAAGACTGTTGTATGAAAAATTATAATATCTACTAACAAGTATCACATCGTATAGTACTAAATCTAGTATGGCCCATTTGCTAGAAATGGCATACCTAGATATTGTATGGCTTGAAAATCACACAGTAAGCCAAGAAGATTGATGAAAACAATCTTCAGATTGTTGCAAAAAAGAATGACAATGACAGTGAATGATCAGGCGGTATTAAAATGATATAATTACTGAATTATGAAACATGCACACTATTCACACTTACAGCTCAAAGGTATGGGTCAAAAACTGTAAAGTCATACAAAAACAAATATGTAAATATTTTCTACAAGCAACCATATTATGTATTTGTTAATTCTATATTTTATATGCAGAACTTGTTACATCTCCAACACATTCTTTGATAAGCCTTTAATTAATTACAAAGTGCATAAATTACAAACTTTCACAAAATACATCACCAAGTGTAGTGTGGAAGACCTCTTCCATTCTGTTTAGAAGATATAAATTATTATAACACATAATAATTTATAAAGTATTCATTGGTATAAATAAATAAATTTTGATATAAAGTAACTGCATTAACAGCAACAGAACAAAATTATGTGTTTTTACATAGAGTTGTATAATTAATCTGTTAGAAATGTATTTAACAGCATAAAAATATTGTACAAGGGTAATTTGTAAAGTAATACCCATTTAATAACAGACAAAAATTTTCGAGCTGAACTTTTTTATTCCTTAAATAAGCAACTTTGCTACATGTTCACTGTGTACATTAAACATTTATAATACCATTGGATGAGTTTTTGTTTTCTGTAAGTCTTCGTCACTCTTATAATGCTTTCCTTCCCAAAATTATTTTAATTTTGAAAACAGATGATAGTGGGCCAAGGCCAGAGGCTATAGGCTGGATGATTGAAAACTTCCCACTTAAATTTCGGCGATATTGAGTTGACTGTGACAATTTTTTAATATTTCATAATATGTATCAGCATTTTTTATGGCTCCATGGGGCATAAATTCAACAAGGAGTGGACCTTTCAGTCCCATAAGACTATAGCTATAACCTTCTGAGTTGACACTGCCTGCTTGAACATTTGTGGTCTGGATGGTGAACGATGGTAATTTTATTGCACAGATTGATGTTTATTCTGTATCATAGCATAGGAAACCCAGGTTTCTTCCCTTTTATATGGTGTGTCTTAGGGATTCATCCTTTCCTTTCAATAACAGTTTAAAAAAAAAACAGCACCCAGTTCAGTTTTTTGTGTTCTTTATTAAACTACATGGAACCCACTTCACACAAATTTTTCAGTAGTTGACATGAATATATCATGGATAATGATGTAGGAAATAAAAAAAGAAAAATCACTTATTTCATAAAGTGTCACACGCCATTCCTGTTTGATGAATTCATCAACACGACGCAGCAAATTATCTGTAACAACAAAGGATGACTACTTCATTTGTTATCAGGACATCCTTTGTCTCTTTGTCAAAATCGCAACACCATTGTGTTACTGATGATTCATCAGTTACAGCACTGGACTGATTTGATGGTAAATCTCGCACTGCCTCATATTTATTGCATGAAACAGAGAATTACGGATCTGACGTACCACGTGGCAGCATTATCAATTTTTTTAATATTTTGAACAACCACAGAAAAAAATCAGACTAAACAGACACATCACAGAGACTACTGATCAGCAGTGGACATGAACAGGACAACTTCGTGCTCTGTACACACAAACGGTAATACTCTCTGAACAGCCCTCGTACAATATAATTTAGTATTTCCACAGTGGTGGCTATACATTCACTTCCAAAGCCATGTGTTACGGGTTTGAAACCATTTCAAGGTAAATTATTTTTCTCTGCATCCTATTTTAATTTTAATCAGGATTTGATCTGATAATTAATCTCAGCAGATACCTAAAAAGACTGTAAAGCTTCATAACAGCACTGTAAAGTTAAAAGTTACTGGCATCATGTTCATTAATACTCGGGGGTGGATCCAGAAATTGTCTCAATGGGGGCATTCTGATACCTTGAATGTCTTTTAAGTGATACAGAAGCAGTTTTAGTTGTATACTTAAAATAGATGTTATGATTTTTTCTGTCAATAAATGAAAACCTAGAGATATTTCTATATTCTGTTAAAAAAATTAGAAAATGATAAATTAACGAATTTACTGATTTTTAATGACATACCTGATTTACTTGGATGAAGTAAATAGATAATAGGCTGAAAATGTACATCACTAACATTGTATGGATAATCTTAGTACGTAGGCTTTCACGGCCGGTGTCATTATGATTATCTGTTAAAACTTCCGGGCCGAAAGGCCGTGGTCGATTGCTTGTTCCCAGTTCATTGGGAGACGTGTTCGGCGTGTCATCTATTCGAACACAATTTTTTTCGCTACTGAAGATGGCCACCGGTGGTGCGGCCGAAACGTTTAGCAGTATTTCAAGCAATCGACCACGGCCTTTCAGCCCGGAAGTTTTAACAGATTGTATGGATAAGTTTAAATTAATCTTTAAAAACCTGTGACCGTAACACACAAAAAATGCAAACTCTATATAGGCTACACATGAATTTAAACTTGAAAATTCAAAATGCAGAGATACAAAACCAAACATTAATCTAGTTGTACAATGCATTTAAAGTAAGACTAGAGAAGGTTTTTATTTGTCTGTGCAGAGATGTGCAATACTTTTCCAGATGGCTCAGATGGACATGGAGGATCACAGATCCATTTAATCAATCTTCAATCATTGTAGATCTTAATTAAGTTTCAAATCAACATTGGATTAAAAATGAATATACTACCTGCTGTATGCCTATATTCCTGCTAGTCTAGCCTGGACATCTTTGAATTTGTTGTTTGTATTTGAGCTTCCATCAGATACTTGCCCATTGCAATAACATATATCATTTAATTTTTCCAGATCCTGCAAACTATCCAAGCAATGAAATGTTTTTCCACCTGTAAGGAATGTCAATAAACTTTATGAAATCTTCCTTAATCTACAAGATTCATTATTAGAATGTCAAATGCAGATTGACAAATGCTCTTTAGTATATACATCATTAATTTCATTAGCAATTAAAGTATAACTGGGCATTCTTGACAAAAGAGAAAAATCTTTCCTATTATTACTCCACCAATTTACTTCTACCTGAGATTTTAGTTTGTTAATTAACTGAAAATATTTGAAATGTCATAATTAAATTAGTTCTAGAAGTAATTTTATCCATTGTACTTTTGGGACTGCTTGAGGGGGGCACATATCCCCCTTGAATCCACTACTGTTGATAGTAGACATTTTTTTTAAATGAAGTGATAACTTTAATGCATTTTATTGTTGTTACACTTAATTGAGAACACAGCAGAAAGGAACCAAGTAGTGCAACTAGTTAGTGCACACTAAAAGATGTCTGCACATAAAGTAAACAAAAAGAAATTTATGCTGGAGAACTATCCATCAGACTGCCCCAGGCTTCTGGCCATTATACTTAGCTTAAACACAAACACGTTATCTTCTCACACATTCAAAGAAACTAATGGTGAATACATATACATGGTAATACATATTACAACGTATTTATATATATAATTTAAATTTGTGGAGCCCCACGATCTTGGAGCGCCATTTATACAACGTAACAAGTTGCAATTTAATATAACGTATACGTGTATATGGGGTTCAGGTGTAATTATAATAAGAGTATTGTATTTATGAGTATTTAAAATTCATATTTATTGTTTACTCAATCTTATAAATAATCATAAACATCCTTAATTATCGTCGGTCACGATATTGCTCATTATTAAATGTTTATATCTTATACTATGCAGTCTTACACATATTTAAAAACCTCTTACATCTAGACATGTTAATAATCTTAATCTAGACATGTTAATACTTTGATTTACTAATAAAATATAAAATTAAAATGTAATTTGAATTTAATTCTCTTAATTCAGATCTGACCTCAACTCGCTCAGTCTATACCAATGTTTAAATTTAAATTTATATTAATTACTTTTAGACTGGCATTTGTTTTAATATTCAAATTTAAATTATTCTTTTCTATAATTCAAATATCAAATCAATTTAACTATTTATTTTTATAACAAACTACTCTCTCAACTTTAAATTCTCTTTTTATTTATTATTTCTTATATATGCGATCGCTCATTCTTACGACTAAACATTTATCTACATTTCTAAAATATTATTATTACTAAGTATAAATTTTTCTTTGTTTTAATTTATTGTCTTTTGATATAGTCTTTATGAGCTCTTTTTAAAAATCATTTAAAATGCATTACACATGTCACTTCGAGTTCTGATGATCTTACGACTTGTTGTCGGGGGTCCAGTGTTGTCCAGAGTTAGTTTTCCATTCCTCCTGTCCTGGCATGGTCCTGGATACGTCTAGCGTCCAGCGTCATTCTACAGCAGTGTGGTCCTCATCAGAGAGTTGTTATCTGCTGCAAGGTAGATCTTAAACATCGTCTAACGTCCAGCATCCCTCGTCGCTCTGGTAGGTTTTCTGTAGATACTCTTGGTAGACTTACGATTTCGGTATTTACATTTTCTGGAATATTGTCACGAATTTAATGAACGTTTTATTCTTTCGTTACTGCGACTTGTAATAGAAATAAAAATAAAACTGTTTTTGGTCGAACCCTTAATTTATACCCTCTCGAGATTCCGCGCTAGTTGGCTCCAAAATCATCTTGTCGAGACCTGCAGATCACCTGATAGCCCCCACTCCCGAACCTTTTCATCTATTCGCAATTATTAGCAAATAGCAATGTTTTACATGGAATCGAGATAGCACAAATCATAGCTAATTCGATTAAGCACTCACTGTCTTAATTTGAGCGTCTTAGGGTAATTTGCGTATTTTTTTGGCACGTTTATTTCGCACTGACTTCGCGTAGCATGTCCTATTAACGTCATCTTTTCACTGGGGATAACTATAAATTTTACACACACTTTGGTGCCTTTGGTTTGTTCATACACTAATTATTTTTCGCACAGTGAATTAAAATAATTATTTTATTAATTACTTGGGGCGGGTTGCTGAGATTCCTGTCTTTACATGCATCACTAACACACACAAGATACACATGTAACACACATACAATTGAGCAGGTGTTCACTGCCTGTCGGAATAGGTTAATTTCTCCCCTAATCTAACAATGAAATATTTTTACAATCTCAGACCTGTCCATTTACCCGTAACTTATAATAATTCTACAAACTTTATTTTATTCAAATTAATGCCTAATACAGCATATGGCTGTATCGTTGCAATATACATGGTAATACATATACATACATGTACAAAATTACTTAAACCGCATCATTTGATGAAGCCCAAGACAACTGCTTGGGCTGCCACATAGATTTTCATCATAATGAAAGCACTGAAAAATACATTATTAGCTTCCTTATTGTATCTTTGCTGTATCCTAGATGACTGTTGTTCTTAATATTCCTGAATACTAATAATATTCATGTTAGGTTCCATGGCAACATCAGCATTTATTTAGCATATTAAGTTTTTTTAGATTGCATTTTTTAATATTTACTAATATTATTATGAGTTCATAATAATAATATTATTGTTGGCTTTAAAAAATTGTTTGTAAATGTTTATATCAAAACAGATTTATTGTGTTTTGGTGATAGTCTAAGGTTATACTTTCTTACGTTTCACTAGTGAGCGAAGTATAATTTTTGTTTCATGTGTAATAAACATATACTGGATTTACAGAAAAATGGATGTCTGTCTCTTGATGAATCACTTTGTATAATTTTCAGGTTATTGTTCTCAAGTCAATTTGTACTAAAAGAAAAAAAAATTGCCCTTTCTTATGCCATGATTTCCTTCATCATGAATTGTGAACTGAACCAGAGGTTGTTAATGCTAACAATTTTTGTGTATAAAGGATTAGAATTGGTAAGATGTGAAAGTCTGTATAAAAGTTTAAAATGAATATTTGTTACGGGAAGTTCAATCCATTTTTTCCTATCTGAATTTTTCCTCCGTACTGAATGTACGGTAAATAAGATTAAATAGATTTTGTAAATTTATTTTTCCAATTCTGTGGCTGATATAAGCAATAAATTTGTAGGAGTAGTAACGGCATTTCTATAAAACCATTGTTTAAGTTGTATACACTGGTTTAATGTTTGTATAGGCCTACACATGATTGAATGTTTCCAATAGATGCTGTGTGCTGCTTTAAGTGTACGCTCAATCTAACAGAAATTCTGGCCAGAGGGTTTGGAATACCATTATATAGCTATGACTTAATAAATTAACACCAACTTGAATTTCATTAAATTAGTGCTAATACTTTAGTTCATACATAATCATTTTCTTTTAAATTTACCTATAAATTAAATATGAAAGTTTAAAGTAAACGTCATTTTATATTTTTGGGTATTTGCTTATCATTTTCTCAGTTAACACTCTTTGTTATCATCATTATATGTCTGTAATTCAGTTCAATAAAATAAATAGAATCTTGAGCAGTTTTTGTGTTTCTCCATTTGTTGAGCTCAACCAACTTTCCCAAGAAATTTCCAGTACTATGAAGAATTTTAGTAATTGTTTGTGGATAGATGTTATGATAAACATTATTTGTTGAAAGGAAGTATGTAACATTAAGTAACAGGAGTTTGATCTATAAAGTACTAAAATTTTAATAAATAATGTTTAAACAATAGTGGCTTTTATTTTTTCTTTGTAAAGTATAAATAATACAGACTGAGGGTATAAACTATGCTACAGAGTTGAGAATATTGTTACGACAGTCTGATTGTCATATGGTACAGTAGAAAACAAAATACAAGACATCAATTAAGTCAGTAATCACCAGCTTTAATTATTACAATTAAACAGTTTGTAATCAACAAGATAGTCTATTACAACAAATCAAATAAAAATTGTTCACACGCAATAATAATGTCTACTAATAAGAGTCCCGTACAATTATAAAGCACATAACACTTCATCACAATACTACGAACCGCACTCCAATAAATCACAACTCAAACTGAACTGAGCGTCGCTGAGTGCTTGTATTTATACCCCGCTGAGGTTCCAGAATATTCCCTAATAGGGGTCTACTAGAAAACACTAGAACGTAATTGATCACAGCACGCGCGGACCGGTATAGTATGGAAAAGTCTTGTTGTGGACGCGTGACAAGTGTTCACAATTGTCTTTCGTCTCAAAGTAGCAGCAGTACGTACACACAACACATTACAGCTGAACTCCGCTGGAATAACCAAGAAATACATAGCATGTTCTGTAATGTCATAACATGGCCCTCTCCTTAAGCCTGTTTGTCCCGAACTGGCAAACCATCTCTGAAGTAATACTTGGCCTGGAGATCTACATAGGTGGTCTACTTGCAAAAGATAATTATCCGGCTCTTCGAATTCAGGCTCATGTGACCCGAACATCAAGTTTCCAGGAATATGTGTCTTCCGCTGAACCACTAGTTCTGTGGGAATCACTCCCATTCCAACATGTACTGATGACCTATATGCCATTAGCTGGTCCAAGTCTGATTGGTTCTTGTCAACAACCTCTTGCGTAATTTCATCTTCAACAACGTTCCCCCCCGGCGCTTCCATTAACTCAGGAACAAGCAAGAGTCTTGTCTCCACACCCATACTTGGCTTTCCATTCACTTATCTTGTCGTTGCTCTTATTTGTATTTCCTCTGCTAGTTCTTCCATTTCCGCGTGCAATAGGAAGGGTTCCTCTTTATCACACCTGTTGACTTCTTTTTCGGCCCATGGCACTAGCTTGATTGAATGGTTGGCAGACCCTGTCATTTTAGCCATGCAAAGCTTTATCTTCTCTTGGCTAACCCTCAGGACATTCTCTCTTAAGTCCACAACGAATCCGTAGGCATTCTGATCGCCAATGTCTGCAACGAGCATTTGGTGGCTAAACTCGAGAAGACCCAGGCGAACACATACATCTACCTTTCCTAACACTTTGATGGGGCTTCCAGTTACAGTCTGTATTGTACAAGAGCTAATTAGAGGCTGGGAGTTGCTGACTAAGTCAGGGTGCCCAATGGACACTGTTGCGCCCGTGTCAACTGTAAGTGAGGTTTACCTTCCGCAAATCCATTAACGATCAAGTTTCCACTGGTCTTATGTAATGTGGAAACTGTGTGCTGTTCTGGGACTTTACTTCTCCAATTGGTGCGATCATTCTCGTCTCTTGGTATTTTCTTCTCCCAACAGTCTACCTGTAGATGACCACATTTCCCACAGTTGTAACACTTTGGTCTTCTGTCTTTTTCCCATTGTTCAAATCGTTGTGGCGCTCTTGAACTTCCGACAACATTGTTTTTCTGCACCCATCATAACAGCAATGTGATACTGGAATCTTCTGACTACAGTGTGATGGCATAACCCCATTAATGTAGCAGGACGCTGACTTGGCAGCTTCAAACTCTAGGGCTTGGACAAGAGCTTCTGAGCTATTTCTGTATCTTGCCATTCATAACACTTGCTGAAGTTCACAAACTCCGATGCCATCAATAAATGTCTACACCACAAACCTCATTCAAAAACCGCAGGCAAGCTGACTTTCTCTGTTGTCTTTTCTGTCTTTATCATTGGTACAGCCTGTTCAGAAATTTGTTTTGGTTGTATCTTCATGAACTGCTCAACTGCACTTTTAATTTGTTCTCTTATGTTTGCCATTGAGTTTTCTACTGCAGATATTTTATTTGACACTGATTCTTGTATGACAATATTTTTGTAGACATCGATTCTTCAGCACTCGAGACAGATTTTTCTACTTCAGCTATTTTTAATGTCATTGATTCTTGTTCCTCCACTATTTTAGTAACTTGTTTATTAAGCTCACCTCGTAGGAGACTCAATTCTGCAGTACTGTGTTCTTGCAACTGTTTTTACATAGCTTCAAAAAGAGCTTCCATTCTATCTGCTTCCTGCTTACGTTTTTTATCCTGTCGTCTTTCTGCTTCTTCTGCATCCTGTTTCATCATTCCTCTGCTTTCAGCAGGAGGGTTTTCTGTCTCGCTTCGTCTTTCTCGTCTTGTCGTTTTTCTGTTTGTAGTAGAAACGCTTGGAAACCTTCCATCATCTGACTGGGATCCATTGTTTACAATTAATTACAAATTACACTAGTGTTGTATAAGTGTCCACTGTTAACGGTTCTGTCCCACTTCTGACACCACTGTTACGACGGTCTAACTGATCGTCATATGGTACAGTGGAAAACAAAATACAAGACATCAATTAAGTCAGTAATCGCCAGCTTTAATTATCACAATTAAACAGTTTGTAATCAACAAGATAGTCTCTTACAACAAATCAAATAAAAATTGTTCACATGCAATAATAATGTCTCTAATAATAAGAGTCTCACACAATTATAAAGGACACAACACTTCACCACAATACTATGAACCGCACTCCAATAAATCGCAACTCAAACTGAACTGAGCGTCGCTGAGTACTTGTATTTATACTCCACTGAGGTTCCAGAATATTCCCTAATAGGCTAGACTAGAAAGTAATTGATCACAGCACACACGGACCGGTATGGTCTGGAAAAGTCTCATTGCGGATGCATGACAAGTGTCACGTAATTGTCTTTCTTCTCAAAGTAGCAGCAATACGCACGCACGCACACACACACACATTACAGTTGGACTCCACTGGAATAGCCGAGAAACACTTAGCATGTTCTGTAATGTCATAACACTATATTACTATTTGTTAGTTTGATGATGTTTGGGTTGTATCTGGTTTTAATATAATATTTTGCTTCTTTGTCAAATTAGTTCAGTTTTAAACATCAACCAGAGTAGATGTAGGCTTGTGATTCCAGGTGTTATTGTTACAATCTTAAATGTAGTTTATCTGTAGTGTGTGTGATGTATATCAGTTACCCACTGTTTTTCCGAGTCAGTACAGTTTTGTAGCTTCAAGTTACCATCATTTCTTATACTGTTCAGAGTTTTTATGTTCCATTACACTGTCAGTTTATTTGTCTATTTCTATCATGTGTTCAAGTGTATGTGAAAAATAAAAGTATACCTGAATTAAGTAGGTATCATTGTGCCTATGTTACATATAACATATTATGTATATCATGTCTAAACAACAGTGATTGTGTCAATAAACAACAGTACTTTTATTTCTTAGTGAACCAGTTTGGCACATGGCCAAGCTACCATTCAAAGTCAGCATTGTAGTAAGTAATGACTCACAAACAGTACCAATTTACAAATGCATTTACAATAAAACACAACCTATCCATTATTACCAGCAAACACTACCTACACAGCATACAGTAACACCAAATACTCAGGTATATATTAATAAAAAGAATGATATCGTAATAATTTAAAATTAATGTTAATCCACTCCTACTTACCATTGCGTGGCTTCAAGGTTGCGTCATACGTATGTTTGGGATGCAGACGTAATTTCTTAAGGTGGTGAGAATAATTTGCACAACACATTTATATGAAGAGAAATTATGATTTTTTAATGATCAAATATTGCCATTTTAAATGTTGGTTTTCCAAATAAATTTTCTTACATGTTTTCAAATTTTGTGTGACTCTTGTTTATACACCCTATTGTTCTATACTTAAATAATATTACTTACTATATTGTAGGTAGCCCAGCCTGCCTTTCACTCACTCTCACATTCTTAAAACAACCCCCGTTACCCTGATTTATTAATTTGGTGCATTATATAAAACCCCAGCCGGCAACGCGTTTATCCGTGACCTCGTGGCCGCCCCGTGGTAAGTTTGTAGTCGTCCCGAAACAAAAAAAATAACAAATTTGTGTGTTGGTGTTCTGTAGTTAGTCTCGCATCACTGACACTGGTTTTAAAAAAACGACTGATTCACTTTTACTGACACATTTTTTAAATTTTGAGAAGAGCTAACCCCTTCGAGATGTACCGGCCGGTACTCTTTGGGACGAACTGCTGCATGTGCTTGGTTGAACTGGCGGAAGCGGCAATTCAAAGCCACCGGGTTTTAGTCGCCGTATACAGTTGACTTGCTGCGGCATATCCAGTTTATGCATAGATTATAGCTGGTATATGTGTGTGTCCAGAGGCCGATATTGGACTTGGTTCCGCTGATGTCACCAACAGTAGGCGGAGTTAATGCGACTTCCGTGAGGTCTTATAGAAGACGACGAATATTTTTTTTACGCTCTCGCCATCTTGAGTTGTTTGTCAGAGCGTCACTTGGAGCGTGATTGAGCAGTTGCGTATGTGCGCTGCCACACACAGGTACAAAGTTCGAAGAATTTTGTGGAGGTGAATTCTTCAGCCGTGTTACACCACTGATTGCGTTTCGCTTTGTTTCCAACTGTTTCTCAACACTGGTCTGTTATACGGACACATACGTTGCACAATGACAATCCGCCCAAAATGAAATAAATAAAAATATAAATATATGCCCCAAACGGTTAAAACAAAAACACCCAAAAATCGACCCGCTACAATACCCCCTCGATGAGAATTCTGCTGTTCACGACAGAAGAAATCTCATCGATAACCCCGAAGAGGATCGGTGAGGAACTGGTGCCAACAACCCCCTGGTTCTTACTATGCATGGGTACACGACCCCCCCTGGCTCAGTGACCATGGACTCATCTGAACGAGATCACTGGACTTCTCCGTAAGAGATCCCAACACCGAGAAATCGATCAGACTCGCACCACAGCCCACCTTGCCTTCTAACATGCTCCCCCCAAAAATCCTCAATCCCTGGCTAAAATCGTTCCAGCTCCTCCGCCGATGTGGATCCCCTTTTTGCAAGCTGGGCTGCCTTTGGCAAATACTGGGCTCACACACTCTAACATTACATATTACCATAACACATAAGAATAAAACTTTCTTTTAAAATTTTTCAAAAATTTAAAAATTCAAAATTCAAAAAATAATCGTTTATCAAAAAATTCTCTTCCTCTTTTTTCTAATTTTTGTTCCAATGACTTAACCTAAACATTCCTATTAATACAAATACATCCTTACTCTAGCATGAGAACAATTTATAGTCTACCAATAAAATGTAATACAATAAAATAAACATGGTTAATGCACACATAATAAAAAAATAATTATCTAACATATTCATTCGCTGGCAGGCGAAAAATCAAGTTTTTTTTTTTCAAAAAAATTTAAAATTTTCAAAATTTTAAAATTCAAAAAAAAATATTCATTAAATATTTATTAAATTTATTTATTAAATAACATTTATTAAAATTATTCAAAGATTAGTTTGAATTAATCAAACAAACAAATTAAAATTGAATTCCCACTCTACAAGCTTAGTAGGTGTATGAACTCATCAGCTGATCAAAACTAGGTCAAGTACAAAACCCTTGACCTACATATGTTATGTATGATTTCTGCAAACACTTTAAATATCTGTAATATCCTACCTTGAAATACAAAACATAGTAACATAGAATATTTATAATAAACAAAATATTAATATAAATAATAATCAAATTGGCATTTAAATCATTTAAATTAAACACTTCTTGACTTTACATTATTTTCACTTCTATCAAAATTCTGTCGCTGGTTGAAAAAAATAAACAATTGCATATTCTTTATCATGAATCTCTCTTTCTTTTCAACAATCTTACTTTAATATACTGTGGGTGATGTAAATTATTTATTCTCGTTTTTCTGTATTAGATTTCTATACCTATATAAACTTTCTCCCTCTGACTCTAATATTCATCAACTCAATTATCATGACACCCATCTCTATCAAAAATATCTACTAATCAAAACACTCTAGTCCACAACTTACCATTTAACTCAAAACGCCGCCTTCTCTACATATATAAAAAAAAATACTCTCCAACCCTTTGTACATATAGGATACGTGTTTCCCCTACCCAAAACTCATTTCCCTTATTTGGCGGCCCGGATTCTACCTAAGGCGGCCCCTCCTCACTAAAATCTATTCTAATCCCGTCCCAACCCTTGTTGCGGACTCCCCAAATACACTACCCCCTAATACAAAATTGCCATCCCCAAAATTCTCAATCTCATTTCATTACTACAAATACACAAAATAACCTCATTAACTATAAAAACAACCATATATCATTCAAAACTCTACATAAAGTCTCCATTACCACTGTGTCAACATCTATATTTCACAAAATCCTGTTATATCACATCAACTCAAAAACAACATTACATTATATTCCTCTCTATCATTTCACATTTAACGTTTAATTCAATTTGGACAGGTCTACGTGTCCCATAAAACATTTATCACCCACGAATTATCTTTTATTGATTTGCATAAATTGTTATTTTTATTTCTCATATTCTTATTGTCTTTACTTCAAAATGTCTGTAGTACACTAAACATTAATTATTTGTAACCTTTACAAACCACTATACCAGTGACATGGTATTGCTGATCAGCTGATATCCTAACATAATAAAAGCACATCTTAAAATTGAACAAATTACATGGACTATACATATTTATTTTTATTTATTCTCACTTCTCACCTCATTGTTTCTCATTTTTCTGATTCTGAGGCTTATGTTAACCTGCCAGACGATTTACTTATGGCTTAAAAAAAAATACACACATAATAAAATTACATATTCTTATCCAATAGACAACAATAAAATAATACACTTAAACCTATAGCATGAACACCTTAATTTACGAGTCTGAGCATATAATTATGTGGACAGAGCACAAGCATTTTTGATTGGACTAAACTTTGAATAAGCAAAACTTTTACGTCATAAAATTTTAAATTCGTGACTCCTTTACGTCACCTCCCAGCCACACACTCTATTTCAGATTATGGAGGACTGTTTCGCCCTTTCGCTTCCACAGAGACTGTATATTTTGGAGCAGGGTTTTACCCCTCCGTGTCTCTGCTTCCGCTGTTAAGTTTAAATTGGTGAACATCATAATGTTCTCGTTAATAATCATGCACCCTTAAACGGATCTACCACCTGGCTCTGCTGTTCCTTCTCGAACAGAGTGGCAGCCGCTGTTCCATAGTTTGGTGATTCCCCTTTTTATTACCCCCCATCAATTTCAAAATACACCTTTACAACGATAACAGCTATGGCCAGTTATGGTCAGCGCGTAATCGTAATGTGCCCCAACCATAGCTGTTAAAGCTAAACCAATTCCACGGTCAGGGTTCGGTGAGGCCGTGACCGCCCGAAAATTTGGGGAATCACAAGTAAAATATCTTTCGTAATATTAAATTTACGAATTTATATTTAAATGACAATATTAATTTAGATGGGGTTTTAACCCACTTTATATGGAAGCTTAACCATTAGTAACATAAAATAATTAATACAAAATCTACAACCTTCCCCCATAGCAGTTCCACACTACACTGTTATGTCCCTTCATTGAGCACCAAACTACCCCCCAAAATTATCCTCACATCTTGTATTGATAACAAGTTCTTATATTACTACACATTTCTCCAAAACGTTCCTATACCCACTAATACTAAAATCTAACAATTATATTTGGTCACCTAATGCTAAAAAATTTAGAAGAAAAAAATTATATCTTAAATTTAAAATTATACACATCCAAAATTATTTTGGGGTTTTTTTTTTTTTTTTTTTTTTTTTTTTTCAAAAATCTATTTACACTGGAGGCTGACTAACATTCCAAAATCAAGATTAGTGCTGGTAGACAGTAACCGCCCGAAAAGTCGGGTTTCGCCGCAAAACGGATTGGAACCCGGTAGATATACTACGTGAATTCACGTCCCCCCTCTGAAACACACTACTTCCCCTCCTAGCATTTCTTCTACCCCGCTTTCTACCGTGCTCCAAAACGTCTTGCCCCAAAACTCGTCGTTTCAGGCCAATCAGAAGATATTGTCAAAGGCTCCATTTTAATTTTGCCCTGGACACCAAAAAAATTTAATTTGAATGCACTGCCTTTTATTTAATGCAGCCTCCATTATATACAAACACTCTAAGGCAGTGCAGGCACGTGACAGGCACACCAAAACCGCTGCACCATGAGTGTATTAAAAAATTTTAAGTCGAGTCACGTACCTGTTGGGGTCCCCCTCCCCGTTCAAATATGTGTGGTTAAATTTCTATTTTGTACCAATTTTGGTGGAGCCGGACCATCGTTGTTTTCACCGCCCGAAGGAAGATCCTGCCAACCATGGCCCGCCTCCGCTTTCCGAATTCCACGGCCAGGACTGGTAAGATCGTGGCCGCCCGAAAATGGGGGAGGAGCCCTTCTAAAAACATAAAAGAATAATTAAATAACATTCATACCTTTACAAATTAACAAAATACTTATGCTGACCAAAATAATTTCAAATTTGTAGCGTTGTGCGTACCCACTATCTCCCTGGTTTCTCTATTCTGTAACACATATGAATTTTTCATTTTTATTTCCACTACCTCGTACGGCCCCTCGTACAATAAGAAAAACTTCTTGATCTCCTTATCTTGTGCACTTGATAACTCGTGTCGTCGTACCAATACCAGCTGTCCAATCTCATACTGCGTCCACTTACCTTTCATGTCATGTTTCCGTTTTCTCCTCTCCCCTTTTGTCAACAGACTTTCATTGGCTAGTCTCAGCTTAACATCGTTACCGATAGTGTCGGTTTCCGGTGGATATTCAATTAGTTGTTCCAGAATCCTCTGTGGACGCTTTCCTCTTATTAGCTCATAAGGCGTGAACCCCGTCGACTCGTGGGTGGTGCAGTTTAGCCAGTTTTCAATCTTCTGCACATAGAGTGGCCACTCGCTATGTTTGGCATGGCAGTACGTTCGAAAAATTCTGCCCAACTCCCTCATGACTCTCTCAGCTTGATTCGACTGTGGATGATATACGGCAGTGTGCTTTGGGATAATACCTTCCCATCCAAGAGTCTGGCGCCATCTTCCGCTGATGAACTGCGGACCGTGGTCGGATAATATCACCTTCGGCTTTCCCACGTGGATCATATAGTCGCGTGTGATTTTCTCGCTCAGCACCTTACTTGTGGCTCGCTTTACACTATATAGCCTGACATATTTAGAAAAAGTATCAAGTACAACAAAAATATGCACCACTCCACCCCTACCTTTCGGCAGTGGGCCGTACAAATCTACAGCTACTAAATCGAATGGTTTTTCTACTTTAATATAATTTAATTCTCCCTCTAACCTATAATTTACAACTTTGGATTTCTGACATAACTCACAAACTCTAAGTATTCTTCGGACTCGTTTCTCCATGTTCTTAAATAAACAAGATTCCTTTAATACATTCACACACTTCCGTGACCCAAAATGCCCGTATCTAAAATGACAGTCCCACACTATTTTCTCTATCAACCCTTCAGGTATGACTAACCTCCAATCTCTCTCTCTCCCCTCTACTTTTTTAAACAAACTCCCTTTGAACACTTGAAAATATTGCTTATACCCTAATTCGTCTATATCTGATTCTATACTAGTAATTATTTTATTTAATTTATTATCAGCTCTTTGCATTACATTTATATCTTTCAATTCCTCCCCAAAAAGTTTATCTTCCCGGGATAGTCTATAAATTTCTATCTCTTTAATATCTCTACCTGTTCTATTTCTGTCTGTGTCTATTCGTGATAGTGTGTCTGGCACCCTGTTCTCTACACCCTTGATATATTCCCAAGAAAAATTATACTCTTGAAGAGCTAACACCCACCTGGTAATCCGGCTGTGTGTGAGTTTACAAGTATTGAGGAACGATAGCGCTTTATGGTCCGTCCTGATGATGGTCCTGTTACCCAGCAGATACGTTCGGAACTTCCTCACGGCGAACACTATACTGAGGAGCTCCTTTTCTGTGGCAGTGTAGTTGCGCTCAACGGCTAGCAACGTCCGGCTGGCAAAGGCGATAGTTTTATGTTCCTTCTCCTCGTCCTCTTGGTAAAGTTCTGCTCCCAACGCTATGTTACTAGCATCTGTCTGTAAATAAAATTTGTTATTAAAATTGGGATGATTCATTAGTATCATGTCTGCGAACTTGATTTTGATGTCATTGAACGCTGCTCTTTCATTGTCGCCCCATCTCCATTGCTTGTTCTTTTGCAACACTGCGCTGAGTCGGGCCGTCGTCTGGGCGTAGTTCCTCTGAAACTTCCTGTAAAAATTACAAAGACCAAGAAAACTTTGCAATTGCTTTATATTTTTTGGCTCCGGGAATGTCAAGATGGATTCTACTTTATCCGGGTTAGCACGTATTCCTGTAGGTGTTATTATGAAACCTAAAAAATGTATTTCGGTTTGCAAAAATTTTGATTTGTCCCAATTCACCGTCAAACCTCCCTGATATAATTTCTCCAATACATATTCCAAATGCTCTACATGCTCTTCAAATGTTCTAGAAGCTATTAGTATGTCGTCTACGTATATGGTTAGAAAATCTAAGTTATGTGGTTGCAAAATTTCGTCGAGACACTTAATAAAACTAGCTACACTGGTGTTCAAACCAAACGGCAAGCGCTTAAATTGATAGTTTTTTCCGTTGAACAAAAACGCTGTATATTTTCTACTATTTACTGCCAATGGGACTTGCCAATATCCGGCGGTCAGGTCTAAAGAAGTCATGTATTTCACACCACTAAATTTCTGAAAAATCTCTTCTATCGCTTCTGGTGACTCCCGGTCTGGAATGATTATTTGATTGATTTTGCGGGCATCTAGACATAACCTCACTCTCCCATCTTTTTTGATTACTACTACTAAAGGGTTGGAATAAGTTGATACCGACCTTTCTATAATATCCCCCGCTAACATCCTATCTAATTCTGACTGTACAGCCTCCCTTTTCGAATATGGTACCGGATAACTACGTTGTACATATGGCGCATGCTCCCTCACCCTTAATTCACATTCATAACCTTTTGCCCTTCCTGGTTCCCCGGCAAACACTCCCTGATAATCCTCAACTACCCGCCACAGCGCTTTACGCTGAGAGCTCCCCCTTTCATCACCTTCCCCACAAAATTTAACCTCTCTTTCGGCCCATATTCTATCTCCCCTCTCTTCACTCACACTCTCTCTACACGCATGTATACTAAATTCCATATCCCTATTTATGGTTTTATCTGGTATAACCCTTATACCCGAAATCTTTACTGTGTCTAGAACCCGTTCAAAATTAACTGTTATTTGTTTATTTTCATTACTCAATTCTAAAATTCTTTTTCGAAAGTTAATGACAGCATTATTTCTTATTAAAAAATCATTACCCAAAATCACTTCTAAATTTAAACCTCTTACAACTAAAAATGTATTCTCATATTTTTCCCCATTTATTAACATGTTCAACTGGACTTGTGTTGTAACCCGTTTACTTCTAACACCCGTAATACCTACAATTGCTACCCCTGCTACTGGCAAAGACGGAATATGTTTGTTAGTTTCTTTCAATTTATTGAGTACATGTTCTGCTATTACAGATATTTCGCTACCGGTATCTATAAGTGTCAAGATTGACTTACCTTCTATTTCCAGTTTTACCTCAGTCAACCACGCCTCTTGTCTCCTCGTTTCCGTCTCCTCTTCTTCCAACAATTCTGTGGCCAAGTCCGTGTGAATCGTGTTATTCCTGTATTTATTTTCATGGACCCCGTGATTATTCCTCGACAATGGCCGGGCCTCCTCATCCATTGTCCTCCTTAGTTTCCCATTCTTTCGTCTGCGTTACGGGGCGTGTACACTCTGCCCATCTGCTGATTTCCTCCTTCGTTTCTCAGATTCTCTACTCGTCGTTCACCGTTCCTCTGCTGTGGGTTGTTGAACCTCGGTGATGTTCTCGGCTGCTGTCCGGGCCTCGCCCTTCTACATCTATAACAGAAATTACGATCAGCATAATTTTCCACCAGACACCCGTCACACTTCCACATTGGGTATCGTCTGTCCCGTTCTCGACCATTTTGTGTGTTTCCTCCGTTTGGTCCTCCTCTTGGTACATAATTACCCCCATTTTGTATATTATGTTGTTGTATGCGTCTGCTGTCTTCCTGGTCCTTAATATTCTGAAAAACGTCTAATATTTTTTCTAATTCATTTATGTCGCTTACCTCTCTGGTCATCAATGTGATCTGCACCTCCCTTGGTAGGTGCTTGCTAACGTGGCGTACAAACGACTGAAATGGCAACGGTGGTTCCAAATACTTCGCTTCGTTGTACAGCTTCATCGTATATACTGTAATACTACGGCTGTTTCTTCCAAAACTCCCAGTTCCCATTATTTGGCTTCGCAGTATCTCTTGCTCCTCCTCCGACCAGTATTTGTTCCGAAATGCTCTTTCAAAATCTCCATAACTCTCCCATTCGTTTCGATGCGTCTCCGCCCATATCTCTGAATCACCTTTAAAACATTTCAAAATTTTTATAAGTTTAACCTCCCAGCTACTACCATTGAATCTGTCAAACTCCCGTACTCGATTTAAAAATTGCATTGGATGCACTCTCCTAATTTCACTACTAAAAGTTTCTAATTCTATTTCATTGTTTGTGTCACGTGTCATAAATATGCGTTCAGTAACATTGTTTACATTTTGATTCTTTACTACACTTAATTCATCTCTCATATTATTAATATTCTGTTCAAGTGAATATAATTTTTTGTCATTACTATATTCAGACTGTACGTTATTCTTTGCTATCACATCGATAGATTCATTTACTGCTTGTATTTCTGTCTTATAATTATTTTCAATTTCATTTATTTTATAGTCTACCTTATTTTGGTGTTCATCAAAGTTCTGACTAATTTTTTCAACTGTCGTTACTACGTTACTCAACTTACATTCAGTTTCAATACTACATTTATTAATTTTAGATTCTATGTCATTGTTATGCTCATTCATTGAACTTATTAAATACTCGTTATTCTCATTTATCTGCTTCTCAACTCTACTTATCTGACTATCTATTTCAGTAAATTTAACGTCTAGCTTTTGTATTGAATCATCTAATTTGGTTTCTACTTGGTTAATTTTATCAGTACATTCTACTTTGGTATTTTCACAACGTCTATTAATTTCTTGAATGTCATTCTTTAATTCATTAAAATTGTGATTTTGTATTTCAAATTTAATACTCTGTTGCTCCAAAATTAACTGCAACATATTCATAACTTTCTCCTCTTTATCTATCTCTTGTTTACTTTGGACAGGTGTCACTAGATTTTCTATTTTGTCGTCAGTGATGCCGACTTTATTGTCATTATTTTTATTTTCTCTATTTGATTTTGGGGTCGTTTGGATCCCCGAATCATCTGTATTATTTGCTTCATTTATACTACTTGTATTCAAAGTTTTGTCGCCTTGACCTACATTCGGCGTTGAATGTACTTCAAAACTATTCACAACAGCTGATTCATTTAATTCAGCTATTTCGCTTATCACAGTCGAGTCGGACAAATCGACTCCGTTCTCTGCTGTATTTTCCATTATTATTTTTAGATATTTATTCTGTTTACAATATAAATAATATCTATTTTAAATATATATTTATATTTTAAATATTCTTTACTTACTTAGCGTAACTTAACTTTACATAAGTACCTTTTGCGTATTCTCACACAACTTCCAAATTACGATTGCATCCCATTTATAGGTATGGAATTTATTTTTTAAATTCGTCCCTTTCGTGGCGCCAATGAAACTTTCTATATTAATAAAAAGAATGATATCGTAATAATTTAAAATTAATGTTAATCCACTCCTACTTACCATTGCGTGGCTTCAAGGTTGCGTCATACGTATGTTTGGGATGCAGACGTAATTTCTTAAGGTGGTGAGAATAATTTGCACAACACATTTATATGAAGAGAAATTATGATTTTTTAATGATCAAATATTGCCATTTTAAATGTTGGTTTTCCAAATAAATTTTCTTACATGTTTTCAAATTTTGTGTGACTCTTGTTTATACACCCTATTGTTCTATACTTAAATAATATTACTTACTATATTGTAGGTAGCCCAGCCTGCCTTTCACTCACTCTCACATTCTTAAAACAACCCCCGTTACCCTGATTTATTAATTTGGTGCATTATATAAAACCCCAGCCGGCAACGCGTTTATCCGTGACCTCGTGGCCGCCCCGTGGTAAGTTTGTAGTCGTCCCGAAACAAAAAAAATAACAAATTTGTGTGTTGGTGTTCTGTAGTTAGTCTCGCATCACTGACACTGGTTTTAAAAAAACGACTGATTCACTTTTACTGACACATTTTTTAAATTTTGAGAAGAGCTAACCCCTTCGAGATGTACCGGCCGGTACTCTTTGGGACGAACTGCTGCATGTGCTTGGTTGAACTGGCGGAAGCGGCAATTCAAAGCCACCGGGTTTTAGTCGCCGTATACAGTTGACTTGCTGCGGCATATCCAGTTTATGCATAGATTATAGCTGGTATATGTGTGTGTCCAGAGGCCGATATTGGACTTGGTTCCGCTGATGTCACCAACAGTAGGCGGAGTTAATGCGACTTCCGTGAGGTCTTATAGAAGACGACGAATATTTTTTTTACGCTCTCGCCATCTTGAGTTGTTTGTCAGAGCGTCACTTGGAGCGTGATTGAGCAGTTGCGTATGTGCGCTGCCACACACAGGTACAAAGTTCGAAGAATTTTGTGGAGGTGAATTCTTCAGCCGTGTTACACCACTGATTGCGTTTCGCTTTGTTTCCAACTGTTTCTCAACACTGGTCTGTTATACGGACACATACGTTGCACAATGACAATCCGCCCAAAATGAAATAAATAAAAATATAAATATATGCCCCAAACGGTTAAAACAAAAACACCCAAAAATCGACCCGCTACACATTAGCAATAAACAAATCATTCAGTCTACTTCAAACCACGTGTACACTGCATTCCTCAACCTATGCAGATGACATCCAATGAAGGCTGACAGTCATTGAAAATTATAACATTAAAAAGGCAATTAAGAAACCATGAGGCATAAATCGAAAACAAGTGCACCAATCCTAACATATATATTGGTTAAGTAATATATCATTAGATACGGTAATTATCATAGATACAGCCCCTGCAAAAAAGAAACACACAACTCGAATATTTTCAAGGGAACCTAACCATTACCAGTTTTTGTTGCTGGCATTGAAAATATTGACCCTTTAAACAATTTATGAAACAAATTAGTGGATAACATAACAGTCTTGTTCACCATAAATATCCCTCAACAATAACCAAGTTTAAATCCAACCTAAAGTAAAGACACCATCTTATTTAGAAAATCTGACTGTAGTTTCCTTGTAGTGCTGAACAAGACGTGATACTCTACAAACGTTAACAAGATTAAAGCAAACCTAAATAAACTGGAACATGAAATTGTCAAAATGTGGATATTAAACAAGCAAACAGATGCGATAAAAATCCTTGCCTATATTATAGCTATACATAATTATGTTTATTGGGCTAGGCTATTAGATCATGGTCCAGTGTTCAATTCCATTGTAAGTACAAGCTCAGTCCTGCTCCAGTGGAAAGTTGTGCAGGGGTTCCCTATCCTTAAACCAGGGAAAAAACCGGAAGGCATCAAATAATATTGCCCAATGAGTTTAATGCCAGAGTCCAAGGTTTTTGACACGCTGTTTCAGAGACAAAGTTTGGCACACTGAGTTGGTCTTCCAACTTAAACGGTTACTTCTAGTGAAGTAAAGTACTGTCCTCAGTTCTTATCTTACAGACAGATAATTCATGGTTAAATACCAGAGCAGAACTACAACCCATGCAAGCTGGAATGCCACAAGGTAGCATTCTAGGACATCTACTGTATCTTCTGTAAACAGCAAATCTGCCTGCAACTCCTGAAATTACTAAAGCAACTTTTTCCTATAACACTACTCTACTGTCCTCTGATTGGGATCACAACATCTCTTCAGAATAACTGCAGAATGATGTTGCAAAGCTGATTGAGTTAGTGGAAAAGTGAATGATGATAAATCACACACAACTTTTACTATCCACAAGCGAACATCCCTCGCCAGTCACTCTTAATGATAAAATAATCTTCCAAGACAATGTAATGGGGACCCATTTAGACTGGAGGCCAAAAGAACAACTAGAGCATAAGCTAAGCAAGCTATATTGGGTGATTGGCCATAATTCACCTTAAACCTCAATAATAAATTATAGTGGAATCATACAGAGATTCCCACCAAAGGCTCTAAGATTGATCACGAAGCCACCATGGTATGTCAGGGAAGAGAATATCTACCATGACTTTGTTGGGTGTACCTATGGTCAAGCAAGAAATACAGTTGTGTGCTGAATGATATGGCAAGATGCTGCAAATAGACACAAACCAATTTACAACACCACTCCAAGGGGAAGACTGAAATACCAAATGCCACCTGATCTTGTGTGAAGTGTTGACGCCTTTAGCAGTCCTTAAAAGTGAATAAAAGATAGGAGATTTATCATGGATATGCTCCTGACAAGACATTATTATATATCATATATGCTGCTGAGTGTCATATTTGTGATAGATTGCAGTAAATTATATACCAAAAAAATACTTGTCACATGGCAAACAAATATTTACCTGTCTTTATATAAAGGCAGTAAAAATGTTACTGACATCTCTTTATTAAAACTTTGTAGAAGTGTACTTCATTGGACACATTATAGCTATAAATTGTGTCAATGATACTCGCAATCATTACTCATTTTGTTAAAAATGATGTCTGCAGCAGTATCGTGACCTCCTGTGTACAGGTCATCTGACTAGCTGCTGATTGTGGCTGGAATAATGTTAGTTTATATGTAGGTGAATAGGACTTTCAGATAATTTAGTTCTAGCATTATCAATAGAAATGTTTCATACTGAAGCTGCAGCTAATATAATTAAACATAAAACGGGTATCTGGTTGCACTGTGTCAAAATATCTCAATGTGCATGTGTAGCTTTGACGTGTTGTTTTTAGATTAATTATTTTGTGTGTTCAGAACAATGAAAGGATGGTATATCACATGGTTGTGTGTCATGATTGGTCACCTCACATCCCACTTCCTGCACAGCCTTCCCTGCCCCTCTACAATCTGTGCGAACCATATTGTGTCTAGCTATATTTCATCTGTGTATGTTTTTACTACAAGTTTCAGTAGTCGCATAACAAAATACCAACAACTGAGTAGCAGTCAAAACGTTTTGTATAAGGTATGTTAACATGTTATATCATGCTTGCTGTGTAAATTATTTCTTGACTACACATTTCATTATTACAGCAAAAAAATAAGAAACATGCTTTTTACTATCAACAATATTTAATGCTTTCTTGTTTAAGACAGAATAGGATATTTACTCTATTATTTTCTATATATCTTTCAAGTTATAAATTGAAGATTTTCAAGATATTTCAATTTACAATTTTTATGTTTATATGCTACAAAGTGTGTTTTTATTTCATACAGCTTCCACTTATCTTATTCAAATTAACTTTATCCAGTCTTCAGGTTGTGACTGCTGACTATTACCTTTTGTTAATAACATTAAATTCTTGACAGTATAAGATTTCCTTCTATAAAACATTTCCCACTGTCTACACTGACATTAAGGTATTATTTATATTAGAGTTGTCTTGATTATTCATCTCTTCTTTCACAGCACTACACTTAACTAAAAATGAACTTTTTTCATGTGAAAAACTTACTATTTTATTGTACGCGTTTCGGCTTAGTATCCGCCTTCTTCAGCTTTGGTAACAGACTGCCAGCATTTTGTAACGGTTGTGTGGAAGGTGAAGTGGGGGTGGTGTGTGGAGGAAGGGGATTGGCGCGGGGATTCAACTTACTGTTTGTTTTCTGTATAATTGTGTCAAAAAGTGTATGTGATTTATATTGTAATTGATCGTTGAGTATGTTGTTTGGTGTTTATATATTTCGTATTGTTCAGTTGTGTTGAGTTTTTGACCTTTGGGTATGTAATGTAAAATTTCAAGATTAGTGTCTATGTTGGTGTAACTGTGGTTTTCTGTGTGTATGTGTGTGGCAAATGCAGAGTGTATATTGTTGTTGGTTAAAGCTTTTAAGTGTTCAGAATAACGGGATGAAAAAGATCTTCCCGTCTGGCCTATGTAGAAACTATTGCAGTCATTACAATTTAATTTGTAAACACCTGTTTTGTTATATTTGTCTATGTCTGTGTTTGTATTACTGATGTGTTTTTTGATGGTATTGGTTGTTCTGAATGCTATTTTGTATTTGTGTTTTCTGAATGTATTGGCGATTTTGTGTGTGTATGAGTTGTGGTATGTGAGTGTGATGTACTTATTGTGTTGTGTGTTGATGGTGTTTAGTGTTTTGTTGTTTTTGTTCTTGATGCGTTTGTGTAGTATGTTTATTAAATTGGGGTTATAACCGTTTTTTATTGCTATGTATTTGATTGTGTTGAGTTCGTCGGTGTAATCTTGTTTATTTAAGGGTATTTTAGTTAGTCTATGGAGCATATGGTTGAAGGCCGCATGTTTATGTTGTGTTGGGTGGTTTGATGTGTTGTGTATAACCATGTCAGTTGTGGTTGGTTTCCTGTATATTTTGTACGTGTGTGTATTGTTAGTTTTGTTAATTGTTAGGTCTAGAAAATTTATACTATTGTTTTGTTCAGTTTCCAGTGTAAATTTTAATTTGTGGTGTATAGTGTTTATGTATTTGTGGAAGTTTTCAACTTGTCTTGTGTTGCCTTTGAATAAAAGTAATATATCATCTACATACCTGTGCCAGTATATAATTTTGTTAGTGTATTTGTTGTTGTTTATTATGTGGTTCTGTTCAATGTTGTGTATATATATTTCTGCTAGTATTCCTGATATGGGGGATCCCATTGGGATATATCCCATATCAGGAATACTAGCAGAAATATATATACACAACATTGAACAGAACCACATAATAAACAAATACACTAACAAAATTATATACTGGCACAGGTATGTAGATGATATATTACTTTTATTCAAAGGCAACACAAGACAAGTTGAAAACTTCCACAAATACATAAACACTATACACCACAAATTAAAATTTACACTGGAAACTGAACAAAACAATAGTATAAATTTTCTAGACCTAACAATTAACAAAACTAACAATACACACACGTACAAAATATACAGGAAACCAACCACAACTGACATGGTTATACACAACACATCAAACCACCCAACACAACATAAACATGCGGCCTTCAACCATATGCTCCATAGACTAACTAAAATACCCTTAAATAAACAAGATTACACCGACGAACTCAACACATTCAAATACATAGCAATAAAAAACGGTTATAACCCCAATTTAATAAACATACTACACAAACGCATCAAGAACAAAAACAACAAAACACTAAACACCATCAACACACAACACAATAAGTACATCACACTCACATACCACAACTCATACACACACAAAATCGCCAATACATTCAGAAAACACAAATACAAAATAGCATTCAGAACAACCAATACCATCAAAAAACACATCAGTAATACAAACACAGACATAGACAAATATAACAAAACAGGTGTTTACAAATTAAATTGTAATGACTGCAATAGTTTCTACATAGGCCAGACGGGAAGATCTTTTTCATCCCGTTATTCTGAACACTTAAAAGCTTTAACCAACAACAATATACACTCTGCATTTGCCACACACATACACACAGAAAACCACAGTTACACCAACATAGACACTAATCTTGAAATTTTACATTACATACCCAAAGGTCAAAAACTCAACACAACTGAACAATACGAAATATATAAACACCAAACAACATACTCAACGATCAATTACAATATAAATCACATACACTTTTTGACACAATTATACAGAAAACAAACAGTAAGTTGAATCCCCGCGCCAATCCCCTTCCTCCACACACCACCCCCACTTCACCTTCCACACAACCGTTACAAAATGCTGGCAGTCTGTTACCAAAGCTGAAGAAGGCGGATACTAAGCCGAAACGCGTACAATCAAATAGTAAATTTATATTAGGTATTAAAACCACCAATCTGAGGCGGCCAGAGGGTGGCCAAGAATGTTGTGGGGGGTGGGGATTGACAGGCAAGTCTCTCAGATCTTTGAGCTTATCTCGTCCTTTCAGAGATGACAATAGTCACCCTCAGAAACATGTTCATAATTTTTTTAATTAAACGTGTTATTGTCCACATTTTTGTCCTCTTGGTTACATTAAGTTAGTTAGTACCATGTTAGTTATTACTACTTGACAACCATAATGTGAAACCTCCCAAAGCAAGGTCCTTGGCAAGTCGCTAATGTCCGCCTACTGGATAATACGACACTGACATTATAACATAAACATCATGTAGCCTAAAACTATCGAAGATTGGAGTCTCACTGATATTTTGTTAACCTGATATTATAATTGTAACATAAAAGGTAAAAAAAATGACTACCAAATCATCAATTGCAAAGAAACAATGCCACTGAACCATTAATAGTAAAAATATCGAACATCAGACGCTCATTATTGGCCATCGATGTTAATGTACAGTCTTCTAGTGGTACCTAGGGTGGGGGGGGGGGGCATTCCGGCTTCCCACGCTTAACCTAACAATCAGCTATTGTTGACGTGTGACGTCACCGTGTGGTTTGAACGACACAGTTTACCATTTGAATTCCATTGCAAAGGGAGAGTAGGTATTTAGCTGTGATCTGAATTAGCAGAACTTTGTACAGTGAGTTCTTTTTGAGTGTCGTTTTTGTTCATTACAATCGTTTGAGTGTAAACAATTTAATTTTTGTAGCATCATCGTGTTTTTGTTTTGGGTTGTGTCAGTGTGTGTTGTGTTTTACTTCCATGTTCCATAGGTAAATGGAAGTATGGTGATGGATAAAAAAATCGTGTTCGAGATAAGGGCTGATTCTGATTGTACTACCCTCAAAACATGAAGAAAAGTCATTTTTCAAAAAGTGTCTGTGTGTAGAATTTTTTCTGTGGCAAACAATAACTGCCGAAAATTCAAACAGAATCAAATAATATTTTGCATACCTGCCTGAGTTGTAGAGGACTCAAGACCTATTGATTTTGGTGAAATTGGTTAAGGGGAAGGGGTAGTTTACCTGCAACATTTTATGTTTTAACAAGAATACTTTTTTCTATAACGAACGATAAATGCCGTACATTCAAACAGAATCAAATAATTGTTTGCATATGTGCCTGAGTTGTATAGGACTTGAGTTGATTTTTGAACTTTGCACCACCTCATTGAAGCAAACCACACATACAAAAACATCGAGAATAACATGGATATTCTACATGTACACACAAAAGGCTGAAAACTAGACACTCTTGAACAATTGAAAATATACAAACACACGAAAACACATAAAAATGACATCCTAAATGAACAGACACAATTCAAATCACACGCATTAGTCAAACATATCACACCCCACACACACAACATCGATCCTTCAAAAGTCAATACCGTCGCCAAGAACAAGACGGACAGTGCTCCCAACAGCAGCCTCTGAAGAAGCTTTTTAAATGCGTAAACTGATTCAGGCTATAAGGTAACACTTTTACGTTTTTACCCATAAAAAACTTTGTGTTCCGAGTCGGTAGTGATTTGATTATATTTAGTTAATTACGGACACGTCATGGACAACAAAATCCAAGTATTATAATAAGCGAAAACTGGTTCAGGCTATAAGGTAAAACTTTTACATTTTACCAACAAAATACGTTGTGTTCTGAGTCAGTAGTGATGTACTTATATTTAGTTATTGGAAAGCTGTTAAATATAGTGTAATGTGTAACTATTAACTCAAGCCTGTATTGGACCAAGTGCATAAAAAGGATTTCAAAAAGTATTGAGGCTGACCTCAGCAGGGGAGAACATTTTCGTTTATCATACTTAAACAAGTTTTTAAATATTTAAATTATTTTTTTAATAGTATTTAAACATTTAGAATATACTCAGACCTCTATAAAACGGATAGTTTTGCATAAAGCACATAAATTTGTGGCAGCGGGTAAATTTTGAGTAGTCATGTGGGGAAAAGCGAAACTGCCAGGCAGTGTAGTTACGGCAGGCCCTAATGGGTTGCGCAGTACGCGTTCTGAATCCACGCTACTGCGCATGACATCACCATAGAGGTGGAATTCCGTGCCTTACTGCTTGCTTAGTACAGTATTGTAGTGGTTTGCAAACAAAAAAAAGTGGTACAGAACTGTTTAAATTCTATGGTAAACCTTTTAGTTATTGGTGTATTTCTGTGAGTTGAGTGTTTGTTTTATCTCGTGGCGTTTCACAAGAATGTTTTGACAGTAACAGTGTTAGGTTACCAATACGTTTGTATCGGTGTTTACGAAAATTTAATTATTTTCAAATACCTTTCTTAATTTTCTATTTATTCTTTTGTTTGTTGACATAGTTTTGGGTTTTTTAATACATGTATGTTTTTTGTTGTGACAGTGAGGTAACCGTTGTTTTATCATTTGTTTTTTTGCCGTTGTTTTGTTGTTTGTTGAACATAGCTATTACTTTAGTTGTTGTACTTTTATTCTTGTACAGTTACTTTCTCTTAATTTTCTATTTATTATTAGATTTCTTGTTGCTTGTTGTTGCGATAGTTTTTAGTTTTCAGGGCGTATTTGTTTTTTGTTGTGACACCAAGGTAAACTTTGTTGTTTCGTCTCATTTTGATTTTTCATTGTTGAAAATAGCTATTATTTCCGTTGTTTGATCTTACTCTTGTCCTTATTTTACTGCCAATATGCCTTCGTGTGCTGTAGCTGGTTGTAATTCACACAACAAAAAACGAAGGGGACAGATATTAAATATCATTAATTTCCAAAAGACCCCAAAGTACAAAAAAATATGGATTTCGAAGTGCTACAGGAAAGATAATATTAATATTTCAAATGCTATGGTTTCCTTAAAACACTTCTCTACAACAGATTATGTTCTTGACTTACGTGGTGAGTTAATGAATTTACCATCAAGAAGAGTTCTCAGAGAAGATGCAGTCCCCCATATGAATCTTCCCGTCGTCATCACTGCTTATAATGACGGTATGCCTTGCCGCAGTGATGATAATACAGGGGTATCAGGAGTTCTTGAAAGTAATAAAGTCAGTGGCACAAGAGAGAGATGTCATGCGAGAGAAGTCAGGAAAAGAGCCTTAAAAACCGTATCGGCTGTGTCACCCAAAAAAATTAAAATGGACCAAAGCACTATTACAAACTGTGATATTGAGCTCGATGATGTACAATCACTTAAGAAGCATGTAAAAAAATTGGAAAGTGAAAACCGTATTTTGAAATCTATGTGCGGGACTTTGAAGCTGAGAAATACACTTCTGAAAGAACAGAGAAAGGTTGCTCTTGAAAATTTAAAACGTCAAGACGAGAATCTGAAAAAACTTGTTGAAGATAAGATAAAAAAAGTTTTAGGACAAATTTTTACTGAAACACAAATTAATTGCTTACTGTCAAATAAAAACCGTGCAAAATGGAACTCTGAAGACATCACAAAAGCAGTTACACTACGCACTGTATCAAGAAAATGTTACTTATTCTGGAGAAATAAATGTGGTTTCCCTTGCCAGGACTATCGACTTTGAAGAGATGGACATCTGCTTCATTTTGCTGTCAGCCGGGCATACTCCATGATGTTCTGTGTGTCATGAAGGCCCAGGTGAACACACTGACCACTGCTGAAAAGATGTGTGTTATTTCTTTTGACGAAATGAATCTGGACAGTAGCGTCAGTTACGATCAGAAGGAAGATTGTGTTGTAGGGCCTCACAGCAATTGTCAGATTGCCATGCTTCGTGGCCTCGTATCTGGTTGGAAGCAGCCAATATATTATAATTTCGATGTCCAAATGTCGGCTGAATTGTTAAAAAACAATATTTGTTGCGTGGAAGATGTAGGGTACAATGCTATTGCCACTGTAGCAGATCTAGGGACAAAACATCGAGGAGTGTGGAATGAACTAAATGTAACGTATACAAATTCGTGCTTCTCAAACCCACACGACGTAGAAAAAGTCATGGGTTTTCGTATATGTTCCCCACCTTTACAAGCTTTTACGAAACCATTTTCTAGATGACGGTCTGACACTCTCCGACAACAAACACATCACAAAGACGACCGTTGAAAAATTGTTGGCAATGGATAATGGTGAATTCAAATTGTGCCCTAAGCTCTCACATGTCCATCTCACCCTCAAAGGTAGGGAACGTCAGCGCGTGTTTTTGGCGACGCAGTTATTCTCAAACACAATGGCTGAAGCAATTCGATATTTATTTCCTGAAGAAGAACATGTGGCTAACTTTTTTAAACTGATTAACGATTATTTCGATATTTTAAATTCAAGAAGATGTGTATATAATAAACCTTTGGCTTCCGGGTATGGCACTCACCACAAAGTACAAGAAGGCATACTTAAAAAAATGTATACTTGTGAAACAATGCGCGTAGGAAAATCTAGGAATTTGTTGCCATTTCAAAAAGGTTTCATGATGACCATCAACTCGTTATTTGGCCTTTTTAGTCATATACAAAAAAAAATCTTAAATATATTTTAACTGCACGACAAAATCAAGACTGCCTGGATAATCTTTTCTCCCAAATACGAGGCATTGGGCAGTTTTTTATTAACCCACCACCGGCAGAAGTTAAAAATTGACTTCGTTTGCTTTTGGTGGGTCAAACTACAAATAAAATACCTTTTTCGAAGGAAGCACCTGTTGTCCAAGATGATGATCAGGAAATTATGACTTCTCATCTCTTGCAAGGTATCTTACCTGACATTGTTTTAGGCCTTTAGAAACATAACATACATTACAAACATAACAACCAAACACTAACAAAGCTCATAATTGACACAGAAACAAATATACAAAACACAGCACCAGAACATCAAGACACATTAAGACATAATATAAACAACACAATAGGAGTACATAAGACACCAGACAACAACAACAACCACAACTCAGAAATACACACAGCCATCAAACTGAGGGAAAAGGCACACAAACACAACATCACATTTGTAAAAGCTGACAAAGGCAACACGACTGTAATTATCCCCACAGACAACCTACACAAAAAAGTACAAGACTTCATAGAACAGAACAACATCACAGAACTAAAACACAACCCCACCGACAGATACCAAAACTCAGTAAAACAAATAGTCAACAAAGCCAAACACATTATGACACATAAACAAAAGCCCTACATGAAACAAATCCGACCATCAGCACCTACACTCCAAGCGCTTCCCAAAATCCATAAAGAATACATTCCGATCCGCCCCATTATCAACTACCGTAATGCCCCTGCACACAAACTGGCAGAATATCTAGACAAAATTATTAGACAACACACACAAATAGACAACAACATGCAGTAAAAAACAACACTGACCTAGTAACAAAAATAAAAGACATACACATCCCCCATAACGCCACATTAGCCTCCTTTGACATTAAAAACCTGTACACAAACATCCCCATCTCTGAAACAATCACCATCCTACAAAACAAACTCAAACAGAACAACACACCAGACGAACTTATCAATGAAATAACAGAAACTCTGAACATTATCACAAAACAAAACTACTTTACTTATAACAATAAATACTACACACAGAACGATGGCCTACCCATGGGCTCCCCCATATCCAGCATTCTAGCAGAAGTCTTCCTCCAACACTTAGAAAAAACAAAAATACTCACAAACAATGATAGACACTCACATAAAATACTATATTGGCACAGATACGTTGATGACATTCTAATACTATACAGGGGAAACAAAAGACAATGTGAACAGTTACTAACGCACATAAACAAAATACATAAAAACATAACCTTCACTGCCGAATACGAACACAACAATACCATAAACTTCTTAGACCTCTCCATCACAAAACTAGAACACAGGCACAAATTCAGTATATACAGAAAACCAACTACAACTGACACACTAATACACAACACCTCCAATCACCCAATACAACACAAACTAGCTGCTTTTAGAACCATGATACATAGACTTAACAACATCCCCTTAGATGAAATAGACTACAAAGACGAACTAAACACGATAAAATATCTAGCAGAATCTAACGGTTATGACAGAACAATAGTCAGTAAACTCCTACACAAAACAAACAACAGACAAAGACAGAAAACAACAAATTCATAACACTAACATACATCAACAAACAAACAGAAAAAATTGCCCACAAATTCAAAAAAGCAGGATACAGAATCGCTTACAAAACTACTAACAAAACAGAACACACACTATCAAAACGCATGCCCAAAGCACAAAACAAATTCGATCTACCCGGTGTATATAAACTAAATTGTTCAAATTGCAGTAAATTCTACATAGGCCAGACAGGACGTAGCTTCAAACAGAGATACATTGAACACACAAAAGCACTCCACACCACTACAGAATCTACCTTCGCAAACCACCTCATTGAAGCAAACCACACATATAAAAACATCGACAATAACATGAACATACTACACGTACACACAAAAGGCCGAAAACTAGACACTCTAGAACAATTAGAAATATACAAACACACAAAAACAAATAAAAACGACATCCTAAACGAACAGACACAATTCAAATCGCACGCATTATTCGAACACATCTCACCACACACACACAGCTTCAATCTTTCGAAACACTTTCTCGTCGCCAACAACAAGACGAGCAGCGCTACTAACGACAGCCTCTGATGAAGCCTTCTATAGGTGAAAGCCGGTTTAGGCTGTAAGGTAAAACTTTACGTTTTTACTTATAAAAAACTTTGTGTTCCGAGTCGTCAATATTATAGTGATATTTAGTTAAGTAACGGACACGTCATGGACAACGAAATCCAAGAAATTACTAATGTCTGTTATTTTATGTAATAATGAAGACTCATTTTGTGAAAGAACATTTGTGTCAGAACAGACAGGAATTATAGTTTCACTATTTTCAGAGAATTCAGAAACAAGCCCTGAAACCTTGTTGTTATTGCTACAAGCCTCACTAACACAAGTATCTTGCCGAGACGGTGTAGAAGTTGACAAGAACATGTAGTAGGCCTTTCTGCTACACTATCACACTTCGCTAATTTAGTTTATGTTACAAAGAAACCCAAAGTTCTGACTTTCCTTTTTGGTACTTTTGTCTTGTCATCAAGTTTGGACTTATTAGTCTCCATCTTAGACGTTACAAACAATCAAATAATCACTAATAAACTACAAAAACGGCGGATTTAATAAACACCGTACTGCCAAACAAACACAAACGCGACAATGGCGGATGATGACAGCAACGTGTGTACGAGTGGTGTAAGTATCTCCTGAACGACTACCTCCGCTCACTGCAGAAAACAGAAAATATGTGGAAACTTGTAGAGGCTACCTCTCACTCATAGCGCTTGTGCAGCGAATTTCTGTTCGCACGAGCATGGGTGAAACCAAGTGAAACTCGAAATTTTGCACCCACGCTGTGGAGTGCGTGCATGCTTCGAAGGGCCTGCACGCCGCAGCTACCTCTCACTCATGGCGCTTGTGCAGCGAATTTCTGTTCGCACGAGCGTGGGTGAAACCAAGTGAAACTCGAAATTTTGCACCCACGCTGTGGAGTGCGTGCATGCTTCGAAGGGCCTGCACGCCGCAGGCAGGCGTGCAGGATTTGGTAGGTAGGTTAGTTATGTTTATACGTTCGGAAAATACGATACATTTTAAATAAAATATTGTTTCTAGAAATTAATTTTTTTATAATAACATATAACGATTCTATTTTTTAAGTAAAAAAATTATCCAAAAATTTCGTATTAATGTAAAGTGTCTTTAAAGTACCGGTAATTTTTGTCATTATTACAGCGGCATCATTCAAGATATGAAATTAGAAACATTATTAAAATTTTCGTTTTATTTATCGACTGATATAAAAAAAGTGCTCAATTTAACTAAAGTACTAAATAATATTTTTATGAAAAAGGTTTATATACTTAATTAAGTTTGATAAAAACATTATTTAATACTCAAGTAAAAATTCTTAGGGTTCACTGGTAGTAGTGGCTGGTGGCACGTCACTGGTTGACGTGCGTGTGGCCGCGCCGTCAAATGAGAGCGAGAGAAAAGTTATAGTTTATGTATATTTTAATAACCATTCAGTAAAAAAATATATATTTACGTTTTTAAAGCCTAATTACCATGAATACTAAACCCCGAGTTTAGGGAACCACCAGCCAGGATCCACGGGCCTCTTGCTCTGTGTAAACCAGCGTTGCCAAGTCAATCAGTCCTCTTTCCACACATTGCTACCCAAAATTTCCCCACTTTGCCATCAAAATCCCCACTGTTACAAATACGAGTGCTTTATGCAGAGTGTCACATTTTATAGCGTCTGAGTATATTCTAAACGTTTAAATACTATTACAAGAATATTTTAAATATTAAAAACTTGTTTTAAGTACGATAAAAAATATGTTCTCACCTGCTGTGGTCAGGCTCAATACTGTTCATATGCCTCAATAATCCTTTTCATGCACTTAGTTCATTATAGGCTTGCGTTAATATTCACACATTACACTATAGTTAACTAGGGCTCTTAAGTTAACAACTTTCAATTTTTTTAACTTACAAAAACAATTTATGTAGACAATGTAACTTAAATAAAATTTACTTTGTTAGTGTACAATAAAAGGGTTAAATTCTTGGATTTCGTTGTCCATGACGTGTCCATTACTTAACTAAATATCACTATAATATTGTCGACTCGGAACACTAATAGGCGTATGATATAAATATGACAAAACCTTCAGTGCGCGGTATTCGAAATTTAATACTTTTCTAAATATCACTATAATATTGACGACTCGGAACACTAAAGTGTTCCGAGTCGTCAATATTATAGTGATATTTAGTTAAGTAACGGACACGTCATGGACAACGAAATCCAAGAATTAATACTTTTATCTTGTGTAAATTTATTTAAGATAGTTTGTATATATCCTGTACGTAAGGCTTTCATAGCCGGCGTCAACAATGTTAGAAACAAATGGACTAAACTCCGGGCTATTGGGCCGTGGTCCACTCCTGTTGTTACCAATAGACGTTTCGGCCTCTCCTTTGGGGGCCACTGTCAGTCTGGAAAACGATTCTTTAGGCATAGTACTGTGGCAACCTCACGAATACCGTGTCAGTTAGCGAATTGTAAATTGTTTTTGTGAATTAAACAAATTGAAAGTTGTTAACTATAGTGTAATGTGTGAATATTAACGCAAGCCTATAATGAACTAAGTGCATGAAAAGGATTATTGAGGCATATGACAGTATTGAGCCTGACCTCAGCAGGTGAGAACATATTTTTTATCGTACTTAAAACAGTTTTAATATTTAAAATATTCTTGTAATAGTATTTAAACATTTAGAATATACTCAGACGCTATAAAATGTGATACTCTGCATAAAGTATAAAGCACACGTATTTGTAACAGTGGGGATTTTGATGGCAAAGTGGGGAAATTTTGGGTAGAAATGTGGGAAAAGAGGACTGATTGACCTGGCAACACTGTCCGTAGGATAATAGGTAAAATAGGGGTTATATTGTGGTACAGGTTTTAAGAAGTTGTTTAGCATGGACAGCGATGAAGAATTGGATTTAGGTCAGCCAAAATGCACTCGTTTGAAGGAAGGATTCGTTCTAAAGTGAGACTTTGTATAATAAACGATTAGTTAGTATAGAAAGTATCTAACATGTATACCGCCATGAGAAGTAGGCCTTATAGAGAGGCAGAGGTTTTAAAAGCGTTTACAAAATGTTGACTGTCGAGTAAATTATCTGCCGTAATACCGTTATACTTTACAAATGCTGAAATATATGTCTCAATTAACTTTCACAATTCCTTTATATTCGTGAAAGGAAAAGTGCAGATAGAAATGTGCATTTGTCAGTAGTTTGTAAAGTAGGCATACTTTGATTTTCAGTTTCATGTATTTTTTTGGTATTTTTTTAATTGAAAGTTCACTTTACCACTAAGTTTGGTATACCCTAAGTTTAACCTATATACCCAATAGCAACGGAGAATATACTCATTGAGCAAATTACAGTTTTTTATCTTTACCAAAATTTGATACCCAAACCAACCTGCATAATCTTTCTTTTCATATAGGCCTATTAGTTTTTTGCAAACTGCTGTTTTTGAATAAAGTTGAGTTAAAAGTATGCATACCTGGCCATTAATTTTAAAGCCCTCTAATTTGTTAATGGAGATTGCATTTGGATAATTGAATATACTTTATAAGAAACGTTTTGTCATGAAGAAATGTTGCAGTCCTTTAGTGACAACATTTAATCTAACTGAAAAATTTCTATAACAGATTCTTAAACATACGACAACTCGTTTCATAAATTTGATTGTTTCCATTTACTTTTTGGTTTTTTTTTTTTTTTTTTGTTAAATACTGAAGAATCATTATTTTTATTCCATTAATTTTTATTAATGATTCTTTACAGCTCTTAAAGAAATCCAGTAAAAAATGTTTGTTTTAAATATTAAGCGTTGCATGTTTTTCAGTGTTGTGACTACTACTTGTACGTAAAATGTGAAATATTACCATCAATGTAAAAAGTAATTTCTGTACTCAACAAAATTCCTTCTTAGTAAGCTTTTAAGTAATGTGAACATTATTCATAAAAATGTGAACATTATTTCAAAATGCATTTGTTACATGCGTTTTGAAAAATTGATGTTAAAAGACTTTTTGAAAGACTTCAATGGATTTTGAAAGACTTCTTTGTTAAAAGAGGTTTAGTGCAATGGAAATACATAAAGTAGAAATGTGTTAGGAGATATTGCATCTTCAAAAACAGTGGTTTGTAATTGGGCAATTGAGTTTAAATGTGGTTCTATGAGCATTGAAAATGATGTGTGCAGTGGATGCAAAAAAAGGACAACTCCAAATGTGACACCCACCTTGCATAAAAGTTTTTTAAACCATATTCTTGAATTAAAATATGATACACACACTCATGTCAAATACTTATGATCTTAGCAGTGTCACCCACTCTCGTTTGGAAATTCAACAGCAGTCTTCCAATGCTAAATATGGAATTTTTTAATATCTGGTCTTCAGTTTTTGAATGTCCACTATTGGGATCATCATCATTTGCCACTATTTTGTACTTGTGTTTTCAATGAGAAGTAAACAACACGCCTGAAACACACATAGGCCTACATGAGATAACCACACTCACCAAAATAATTACAGAACAAAATTACTTCTCATACAACAACAAGATATACACATAAACAGATGGTCTCCCGATGGGATCCCCCATATCAGGAATACTGGCAGAAATATTCATACACAACATAGAACAGAACCACATAATAAACAACAACAAATACACCATCAAAATCATTTATTGGCACAGGTATGTGGATGATATATTAGTTTTATTCAATGGGAATACAAGGCTGGTTGAAAACTTCCACAAATACATAAACACAATACACCACAAACTAAAATTTACACTGGAAATAGAACAGAACAACATATAAATTTTCTGGGCCTAACAATTAACAAAACAAACAATACACACGCGTATAAAATATACAGAAAACCAAACACAACTGACATGGTTATAATCAACACATCAAACCATCCAACACAACATAAACATGCGGCCTTCAACCACATGCTCCATAGACTAACTAAAATACCATTAAGTAAACAGCACTATAACGATGAACTCAACACAATCAAATATATAGCAATAAAAAATGGATACAACCCTAATTTAATAAACAAGCTACATAAATACCAACAACACACAACAAACTAAATACATCACACTCACATACCATAACTCCAACACGCACAAAATCGCCAACACATTCAGAAAACACAAGTACAAAATAGCATACAGAACAAACAGTACCATCAAAAACCACATTAAAGATACAAACACGGACATAGACAAATTCAACAAAACAGGTGTTTACAAATTAAATTGTAATGATTGCAATAGTTTCTATATAGGCCAGACGGGAAGATCTTTTTCATCTCGTTACTCTGAACACCTAAAAGCTTTATCCAACAACAATATACATTCTGCATTTGCCACACACATACACACAAAAAACCACAGCTACACCAACATAGATACTAATCTTGAGATATTACACTACTTACCCAAAAGTCGAAAACTTAACACAGCAGAACAATATGAAATATACAAACACTACAAAACACAACCAAACAACATACTTAACGACCAATTAAACTATAAATCACACACACTGTTTGACACAATTATACATAAAACTAGCAATAATTTGGATCCCCGCGCCAATCCCTTCCTCCACACACCACCCCCACTAAACCTTCCAAACAAAAACCGTTACTTGTTACTGGCCAGTCTGTCTCAAACTGCCGACGAAGGCGAACACCACGCTGAAACGCGTACAGAAAGAAAAACAAGTAAGTTTCACAAGTGAAAGTTCTATATTCTATATTATCAACAATTATATATTAGAATTGGTACAGAAAACATTTCTTCATGACTACACATAACATAGTAAAACATATTGTACCTGAATACAGATTGTAGGAATGTTCAATAATGTATATTATTAACACTTATTTTTATCATGTTTCACTCACTACTGATGTTGAAAACACCGTCATTCATTTAGAAAACTCTGTACACAACAACTGTAGAGAATTACAAACTTAAATCAGAGAATTTACAAAATACTACAAACACAAGTTTATGATTAACCAATCTATCAAATGAAAATGGATATTACTTAAAATCATATTGTAAATTATTATTTACAGAAAACTTGGTATATACAGTGGCTACTTTCACTGGTGGAGAACATGCTCGTGTGTTTTGGTTTCATGAAATGAAGTCAGCTACTACAGCCCAACGTCATTTTCTTACTGAGTATGGTAAAGATCCTCCAAGTAGGTCTACAATTTATTTTTAGCATTCTACTTTTGTTGAGACTGATTGTTTTGTACAACATGCAAAATCAACAGGATGCAAGTTTCTGATGCTGCTGAGCTTTGCCCGTAGATCGGCACAACGTGCTTCTTGTGAGACTAGCATACCACAACTGACCGTTTGGTGCATATTACACACCTGAAAGCATACAAACTTTCCATGTTACAAAAATTAATGAAGCAGATAGTCATTTGTCAACACTTCTGTGCAAGTAAAGACGAGACATTCCTGGACAGTGTAATCGTTAGTGGTGAGTCAATATTTTCACATAAGTGGCCAGGTAAACACCCACAACTGTGGGGTAACAAAAATCCACATGAAACATTGCAGCATGAGCGTGACAGCCCAAGTGTGTTTTTTGTGCCTTCAACAACAAATTTGAAATGTGTGGCCCATTCTTTTTATGGAAAAAAACACAAATGGTATCATGTATTTGGATATGTGTGAAAATTTCCTCATTCCAAAGTTAGACGAAAATGTCCACAATCGCTGGCTTCACTACCATCAAGATGGGGCATCGCCTATCTTCATTTTACACATCCTGAATTTCCTTGATAACTGATTCCCAGGGCATTGGATTGGTCCTGCAGGGCCTGCTGCATGGCCACCTCACTCTAGATTTGACCCCTCTTGACTTTTTCTTTTGGAGTTTTATTAAAGATCGAGTGTTTGTTCCATCTTTACCTGCTGATCTCCCTGAGCTGAGAAATCGCATTTACGCTGCAGTTGCAGAAGTGACACCCGATGTACTGGCCTGAGTTTGGAATGAAATTTACCTTATGTGGGGTGGCTGTTGTATCACAAATGCCGCTCACATCGAACCAAAATGACTTATGAAAAACTTGACGGGTTTTGCTTTAGATTGGTACTCAACCGACTCTGTAAGTCATCTGAATAAATTTCTATATGTTTTCAAAGTTGTAAAGCCCTTTTTGAATCACCCTGTATTGTAAAATTGTTTATAGAATACTAGCGAGTACCCGGCATGCGTTGCAATGCCACTCAAAGAAAGAAAGTGTTTGTATATATATAATATATAAAGACTTCGTTCGTGTGGTCTTCAATTTATTGCGATAATATATTTAGAACAGAATCTATTCCATTGGGTTGCCATAGTAACCAGATCTAATAAGTTAGTTTTTAAGACTCCAAAGGACCCCCCAGAGGATCGTATCGAAAAAAACACCTGTCCTATGTTGGTTCTCCCGTTGCGTAAAATATTTCTGCCAAGTTTGGTTGAAATCGGTCCAGTGGTTTAGGAGGAGATGTGGAAGACCCCAAAAAACCCCCAAAAGAACCCCATCGAAAAAACACCTATCCTATGTTGGTTCTCCCTTTGCGTAAAATATTTGTGCCAAGTTTGGTTGAAATCGGTCCAGTGGTTTAGGAGGAGATGTGGAAGACCCCAAAGGACCCCCCGAAGTATCATATCGAAAAAACACATATCCTATGTTGGTTCTCCCGTTGCGTAAAATATTTGTGCCAAGTTTGGTTGAAATCGGTCCAGTGGTTTAGGAGAAGATGTGGAAGACCCCAAAGGACCCCATCGAAAAAACACCTATCCTATGTTGGTTCTCCCTTTGCGTAAAATATTTGTGCCAAGTTTGGTTGAAATCGGTCCAGTGGTTTAGGAGAAGATGTGGAAGACCCCAAAGGACCCCGTCGGAAAAAACACCTATCCTATGTTGGTTCTCCCGTTGCGTAAAATATTTGTGCCAAGTTTGGTTGAAATCGGTCCAGTGGTTTAGGAGAAGATGTGGAAGACCCCAAAGGACCCCATCGAAAAAACACCTATCCTATGTTGGTTCTTCCTTTGCGTAAAATATTTGTGCCAAGTTTGGTTGAAATCGGTCCAGTGGTTTAGGAGGAGATGTGGAAGACCCCAAAGGACCCCCCGAAGTATCATATCGAAAAAACACATATCCTATGTTGGTTCTCCCGTTGCGTAAAATATTTCTGCCAAGTTTGGTTGAAATCGGTCCAGTGGTTTAGGAGGAGATGTGGAAGACCCCAAAGAACCCCCAAAAGAACCCCATTGAAAAAACACCTATCCTATGTTGGTTCTCCCTTTGCGTAAAATATTTGTGCCACGTTTGGTTGAAATCGATCCAGTGGTTTAGGAGGAGATGTGAAAGACCCCAAAGGACCCCCCGAAGGATCATATCGAAAAAACACAGATCCTATGTTGGTTCTCCCGTTGCGTAAAATATTTATGCCAAGTTTGGTTGAAATCGGTCCAGTGGTTTAGGAGGAGATGTGGAAGACCCCAAAGGACCCCCAATGGACCCCGTCGAAAAAAACACCTATCCTATGTTGGTTCTCCCGTTGCGTAAAATATTTGTGCCAAGTTTGGTTGAAATCGGTCCAGTGGTTTAGGAGGAGATGTGGAAGACCCCAAAGGACCCCATCGAAAAAACACCTACCCTATGTTGGTTCTCCCGTTGCATAAAATATTTGTGCCTAGTTTGGTTGAAATCGGTCCAGTGGTTTAGGAGGAGATGTGGAAGACCCCAAGAAACCCCCATAGGACCCCATCGAAAAAAATTCATAAACCTTCGCGGGCGTGCGCACAACAACTCACCGAAGTTTCATCGCAATCGGATGAATGGTATAGGAACGCATACGGGACAAAGAAAGAAAGAAAGAAACAAACATTCATTTTTATAGATATAGATTGAAACTTTCAACTTGTGAAACTTAATTGTCTTTTCTTCTCGCATGCGTTTTGGCGTGGTGTTCGCCTTCGTCAGCTTTGAGACAGACTGCCATTAACTTGTAACGGTTTTTATTTTGAAAGGTATAGTGGGGGTGGTGTGTGGAGGAAGGGGATTGGCGCGGGGATCCAAATTATTGTTAGTTTTATGTATAATTGTGTCAAAAAGTGTGTGTGATGTATACTGTAATTGGTCGTTAAGTATGTTGTTTGGTTGTGTTGTGTGGTGTTTGTATATTTCATATTGTTCTGGTGTGTTAAGTTTTCGACCTTTGGGTAAGTAGTGTAATATTTCAAGATTAGTATCTATGTTGGTGTAGCTGTGGTTTTTTGTGTGTATGTATGTGGCAAACGCGGAATGTATATTGTTGTTGGATATAGCTTTTAGGTGTTCAGAGTAACGAGATGAAAAAGATCTTCCCGTCTGGCCTATGCAGAAACTATTGCAGTCATTACAATTTAATTTGTAAACACCTGTTTTGTTGTATTTGTCTATGTCCGTGTTTGTATCATTGATGTGTTTTTTGATGGTATTGTTTGTTCTATATGCTATTTTGTACTTGTGTTTTCTAAATGTGTTGGCAAGTTTGTGTGTGTTGGAGTTATGGTATGTGAGTGTGATGTATTTAGTTTGTAGTGTGTTGTTGGTATTTTGTGTTTTGTTGTTTTTGTTTATGATGTGTTTGTGTAGTTTGTTTATTAAATTAGGGTTGTATCCGTTTTTTATTGCTATGTATTTGATTGTGTTGAGTTCGTCATTATAGTCCTGTTTACTTAATGGTATTTTAGTTAGTCTATGGAGCATATGGTTGAAGGCCGCATGTTTATGTTATGTTGGATGGTGTGATGTGTTGAGTATAACCATGTCAGTTGTGGTTGGTTTTCTGTATATTTTATACGTGTGTGTATTGTTAGTTTTGTTAATTGTTAGGTCCAGAAAATTTATACTATTGTTTTGTTCAATTTCCAGTGTAAATTTTAGTTTGTGGTGTATTGTGTTTATGTATTTGTGGAAGTTTTCAACCTGTCTTGTGTTGCCATTGAATAAAAGTAATATATCATCTACATACCTGTGCCAATAAATGATTTTGTTGGTGTATTTGTTGTTGTTTATTATGTGGTTCTGTTCTATGTTGTGTATATATATTTCTGCCAGTATTCCTGATATGGGGGATCCCATCGGGAGACCGTCTGTTTGTGTGTATATCTTGTTATTGTATGTAAAGTAATTTTGCTCAGTTATTATTTTGGTGAGTGTGATGATCTCATGTATTATAACGTGAAAATTGCACTCTCAACAATTTTACGGGGACAAAGTCATGTTGTACCCAGGGAAAAATATAAATTTGTAGAAAGCGGGGAGAAAATAAAACTAAAACTACCGATTAGAGCGGTGGTACTTCAAAGTAAGAAATATTAAAATGTTGTAGCAGGGCGCGGTAGTTGTTCATAAAGACGACCTTGCGTTGACGCCCGTGAGTCGGCTAAAAACTATGAAAAGTAACATAGCAGACAAACCGTTATAAAACTGTATTATTTTCAAGGGTGTCAGAAAACTTCCCTAAGATTGTAAAAAGTGAAGTGCATCTAACAAAAGGAACCGTTAGGTTAGACAGAGAGCGAGAAGAGCGAGATGGAGAGAGACGCTAAGTTTCCTACCACATTTTCACGCACAAATAGTTGACGAATAACGGAAAGCGTCATTTTTTATGCGGGACGTGTTCACTAGACAGATTGGGTAAATTTTAAATTAGCGGTATGTCAGACCAATCGGCGTGTATTTTGTAGATAGTTGGTGAGGGTAGTTTGTAGCAATGTATAAAAAAACGAAGCGTAAGAAGTTAAGTTAATCTACGGAGAGATTACAATACAAAGACTCGTATTTAGTGTATTAAGAAAGTAGTCAGTAAATTAAGTAAGTATATTTCGGAAAAGTCAGTTACGGTAACGCGATATTAAGCCTTGTGGAAGTTACGTATCATAAACACTTAATAAGCGTTGATAAGAATAATTTTCAGAGTAACTAGAGAAAATAAATTAAATTCGAGTAATGTATCCAAGTTTTACTTAGTACAACATCAGTCTTGAATGTCGAAATACATAGCAAAATTTAATGTGTCAAACACCATTGTACGGGACAGTCGGTCGAGAGTAGTTATCAATCCGGTGTTGGACGCACTTAGCTTTAATAAGGATATACTGAGTATTCAACAAGTGTATTAGTATACGGCACATGTGTAATTATCACTAAGTTAATTAAGTGAATTGTGTAATACCTGTGAAACCAGTGTAAAATAGTGCAAACTAACAAGGATAACTGTTGTAACCCCTCTTTCCTTTTATGCTTTATATATCAACAAAAAACTTTTTTCCTTTTTTTTATTTATTTATATTTTTTTTTGTATTTATTTTTTTTTTGAAAGAGAAGCCACTAGTTATTTAAAACTAGGCAAGAGCCTAGAGAAGCCAAAACTGCGCTGGGTCCAGTATGATGGGACTTGCAAATGAAACTCTGCTCTAAGATAACAATAACAAGATTTATTGTATTCATGTTTTTGTACAATTAACTCCCCAAGTGTACAATATATGCGCAAGATAATATGTGTAAGATAATATTACAAGTGTTTTCATAATCAAGAATAGCTCAAGTTTCAAAACCCACAATCGTTACTATTCTTAAAATCATTATTATAATTCCATTAGACATAGGCATCGCCAAATAATGAGCTTGATATTACTGAGCAGAATCCAATTACTTTAAATAATGTAAAATGGCGCATAGTCTCGACCCTCCCAGTAAATTACATAAATCCTAACATGATATATATATATATATATATATGTTTTGTTAACATTTGTGCGTCCGTCTTAACAAATTTTATCATCGTCGTGGCGTCTGTTAGATTTTGACGTCCGTATATCGGACGCCAAAATGTAATCCCTTATAGAAAATGTGTTCTGTAGAATAAAAGTTTATAAGTTCCACAAACACCCTTTATGGCCACATTGCTAATGATAAATCTTAATTTTTTTAACTTTCAACTCATTATTTTGGCACCACGAGTTTTTTAGTTTTTACCTGCGGTTGCCAAATTGACAGACTTTTGAAAATTGATATTCAATATGTAGTTCATGGTTTGTCCACCACGTAGTACTACCATCGTCTGTATACACTCTGCGCGCCTTTTTTTCATTTAGTTTGTAATCATTGTGGAATCCGTGGATATGGCAACACTGTCATAGCATAAACGCACAGGGTCAAATAACAAACGCAATCCAAGTCTGATTCAGACTGTGCTAAGTGGGTCAAAGATTATGTCCTTTTTTATTTATTCGCTTGTGTTCCTCTCATATTCATATTTTCACTTATAAGTTCATTTTCCCACTTCCCTCATTTTTCTTTCTCTTACCTTCCCCAATTTTGATTTTATTCTCTTTATAAACCGTTTGATGTGTGCTTTACAATAGTGCATATCATGAATCAAAAAAAAAAGTGGTAGAGGGAGAGGAGAGAGATCGGGGCGAAAACGTTAAAAATTTGATTCTTCACAACAGTTTAATTTTTCTGTAATTTTCTGTGAAGAAAGAGAAAGTGTGTGTGTGTGTGTGTGTGTGTGTGTGTTGTGAGTGAGAGAGACTAACACTTATATTAAAAAGTTATATCTTTCTGTCGAAGGGTTAGAGAGAGTTAAAACAAAAGGACACATGGTGTGGGAAAGAGTGAGCGTGAGCGAGCGACAGGGAAGGACAGAGAGAAAGAGTAAGTTAGAGGGGTTAGTGACAGGGTAAAAATATTTAAAATTTGATTGTCATTTAAAATTTAATTTCTATTAGAGTATGACGGAGGGGTGGGAGGGAGGGAGGGAGGGAGAGAGAGAGGGAGAGAGAGAGAGAGAGAGAGAGAGGGGGGGCAAGAAGGCAGAGAGATAGAGTAAAAATAATGAGTAGTACGTGCATTAGCGTTACTACCGAGACGTCTGAGGATGGGGAGAGGCTAGGAATGAATATGCGACTGTTAAGCTACGTTTACACTGCGAGACAATTTCGACAGGAAATACGCAAGCAGTGTCCAGTAGGTGTTTGCACTAAGACGCTGTTTTTACCGCGAGAGATTGTGCAAGTGTTCACTACGTGCTTGCACGAGCTAATGTCGTAATTTATTCCGACAGATGTATGAAACTCCGTTTACACTAGACAGTAAGTTTGGGCAAGTAGTCCTGTTGCAACTTTCCCTGCCGAGCACTCTTCAGAGAGGTGTCAGCCATGGCAAGTTGTTTATTAAAACAGTAAATTAAAAATAAATAACTATTGTATGTATTTTTTTATTTCCCGGTTAAATGATTGTCGATTTAGATAAAGTATTGATTTAGTAAAATACAGTATGGTTTTAAGTGAAAAAATATATGATTTTCTTTTTGAGAGTCTAGGTTGAATTTTGATATTGTTTTTTATGAAGCATCATGTCAAACATGTCAAGCATGTATAGGTGCTTGGTGACTGACAAACTAAACAAATGAAATATCTTGGCTTCATAATAGACAATAATCTCTCATGGAAAAGTTTTATTTGTAACCTGAAAAAATAGTTGTATACATTCTTACGAAAATTCTATTTGTTACGAGATTTTTGTCCTGAAAATAACTATTCCTCGATAACATCCAGATATGTCTTGTGATCAATTCACGGCCGGATAATTGGTTAGTTCGAATTGCTTCCTATAATTGTCATGTGTAAAAGTTTTCGTACTGATGACTAACAAAATTGTTTCATGAAGGTATGCAACAATTGTCAGATGTAGTACTATCAAGGAGAACTATTTATAACAGAAACCAGCTCTTGTGTATACAGTTGAAGACATAATATTCAGTCCTCTCCAAGAGTGTTTAATAAACAAACTCGATTTCATTCAGCGTGTGGCCTTGCATAAGTAGTCACAACTGTTATGTGATTATAAACACCAGACAGGTTTATGAACGAAAGAAGCCATGCTTTATATCCGCATAAAAACGAGTGATATTTTTAAATAATGTCCATTTTAGATAATTTATTTACATTTTCTGATATTCCTAATTATCATCAGTAAATTATACATAACAGTCTAACAAGTATTTAGATTACTACTCCTACTTTATTACATATTTACACAAATATTCCAGAAATATTTCAGTGTTCACGTAAGTTTTATAAGAACAGAAGTAATGATCACCTAATTTAGTGTTTATTAGTTTAAAATGCTTCAAGTTTAGCAAATATTCCGTTGCCAGTATTGTATTATTGGTATTAAGTTTATGACCTGGGATAAACGAGTGCGCACACCCATACACACATAAACTCATGAGATTTCAACAATCTGATGTTGAAGACTCCAATCGTGGATATTTGATAGATACAACCTTTTTTAGACTTTGCTTATTGTGGGAAACATTGTATAGAATACCGTAACGTTAAACGAAATGTACCTATTTACTTTATTCTGCTGTTAAAATAAGATACTCAAATTCGATTGCGTTTTGTAATGTATTTGTATTTGTATAAGTATGAACTACAAAGTTTTAATTTAAATTAAGATTTGGTGAAGATCGGTTAAGGGAAAGGGGTAGTTTACCCGCAACACTTAGTTTTAACAACGGTAATTTATTTTATGACGAACGATAACAGCCGCAAAATCAAACAGAATCGAATAAGTTTGTGCATACTGCCCTGATTCCTAGAGTACTCAAGACTTGTTGTTTTTGGTGAAGATCGGTTAAGGGAAAGGGATAGTTTACCAGCAACAATTTATGTTTTATCAAGGGCAGTTTCTCTTATGACGAATTATAACTGCCGCACATTCAAACAGAATCGAACATTTTTTTGCATACGTTCCTGAATTGTTAAGTACTCAAGGTCTGTTCATTTTGGTGAAGATCGGTTAAGGGAAAGGGGTAGTTTACCTGCAACATTTTATATTTTAACAATGGTAATTTTTTCTATGACGAACGATAACTGCCGCACATTCAAACAGAATCAAATATTTTTTTGTGTATGTTCCTGAATTGTAGAAAACTGAAGGCCTATTGATTTTGGTGAAGATCGGTTATGAGGAAAGGGTAGTTTACCTGCAACATTTTATGTTTTAGCAAGAGTAAAGTACTTAATTTTGACAAAATAAAGTATCCTGATAAGAAGATCATAATAATCCACTGTAGAAACGTAGATGAAATATCTATAAATGAAGAGGCTAGTTGAACGGGGTGGGGGTAATTTTTTATAAATGAAAATGATAGTTGAAAGGGGTGGGGATAATTTTTATTTATATGTCATGTGTACTACGTTATCGGCAACAAAGAAGTAATTTGTTGTTAAAATTTCTTCCTGGGCTGTTTGGGCTTGATCCGATGTTTTCTACAAAACCAGACGTTTCGGCAGTGCTATCGACTGCCATCATCAGTGAAAATTGAGTGCACTATCGTGAGGTGGTATACGTTAGTGATCACAGTACTGTGGTCATGGCTGAAGAAAGAAGTAGTTTCTATGGAAATAGTTCATTTCGAAAAGTATTTTAAATATAAATCTTAGAACATGGAAGTCATGTATGGTTCTCCATACCGATATTTACTCTCTTGTTTTCTTATTTCCTGTAACACCACTCTTAAGCTTTAAAATTCTAACTTGAATGTGCCCGTAAGATTTTTAAATTTCAAAAAGATTAACGCTAGTGATTAACCAAATTATCGTAATTATTAACAATTTGTAATTCTCAAATAGATAAAAAATACTGACTTATTCATTCAAACTGTAGTTTAACGTTGCATTAGTTACCTTTATTTTGAACTTTTGAAGACTCCATTTTATTAGAATTTTGAATGTTCGAAATTTTTATTTATAATTCTTTTTAATCACAAAGTTATCATTGATTACTTTCTCAAAATAAATATTTTTGTTTAAAATTGATATAATTATGTACTCTGCTTGTAATAATCTAAATTGAAATGTTCTCTCTACACTTTATTTAGCTTTCTAATAATTCATCACATCAAGGACATTTCAGTAACTATTTTTTATTAATATATTAATAAGAACCATATTGGATATCTTCACTAAACTCATTTACCATTCCATAAATTAGAGGAAAAGCAAACGTCAAAAGTAATAACCACCATCATCATCAGCAAGGGTTATACAGAAGTAGTTTGTTCCGGGCCCAAGCAGATAGACTAGAGCTGGTTATTCCAATGCTTCTTGGGACGCCCCACACCTCTCCGTCGATTTCTGCTTACAATTTTCAATAGTTGTTTGAGAATGCTTCAGTCATCGCTTCGGTTAAAAGTTCCAACCATTTTAGCCTATAATGGGCAGGCCTATCAAATATACATATAATATTAAGTTCCTGCCGTACATCGCGATTTCTTTTGCGATCAGCATTTGTGAAGAATATATAATATCACGCGTCTGAGACCGCCTGAAAACGACTGCTCTGGGAATTCGTTCTTATAAGACGGAATTGTCAAACCCATAGACAAGGAAGAGTCACCTTGTAGAACTTTAAGCGTGTTTCTTTACTCGCTGATTAAAAAATTGGGTTGGGTACTCGTTGTACCGGATTAACTAGGTACTGGTCCTCAAATTCTTAGTGTTGGATGAAGTAATGTTAGCTCTCAAAGAAGCCTTCAGCCTCTCTCCAGCCAAGACGGTTCTCCGTGATGAAGTGACATATCTTACAAGAGGTTACCCGTTACCCTTCTGATGCTCAACCGTATGGATTTAAACCGGAAGGTCGATAAATATTCTTTGGAGATCAATAGTAGCCAACAGTACTAAGTTGAGGCGTAAGGGAAATGATTCTGAATTGTCTTATCTTTGGAATATTACAGGCGCGAATCAAGTTGGATTTAATGGGTTGTACTACTGTGTACAGGGAAATCTGGTCTCTTTAATATGATAACATAGACAGTTTATGTGAGACAACCTACAGGAATCGGGGTGGACGTTAAGCCCGAAGGTGGCAACCCCACTATCGCATTGCCGTGCGATAAGCAAGTAACATATTCAGGAGACATATTAGTTACCAAACTGTCGCAAGCAAGATTTAACCGGAGAAAAAACGTCAAAAGTGCCTTCCAAAAAATTTTAATTTTGCGTATTTATACAGAATAAATTTGTAATGGAATGCTCTAACAGAAAACCTATATTTCGCTCACATTATTTATAATTTTTCTCTCATTGTGTTGCATACCGTAAGTGGTATTTTTTAAAATATCAATTAGCCTATAATGACAGTGCACATTTAGTTGCCGTCGAAATTTGTAAACGAAGATATAATGAAAGAGAAACTTGTACTTTACTGTGTCTAAATAACACTGTTGTTTCTATGATATTTAAAAATTTTTGTTTTCCTATAAATAATAGTTTTTTTATAATTGAAAGTGTTTTATATAATAAAGCAGAATGGAAAATTCAAGACAATACAAAATTATGGGCGTGACGAGATATAAAACGAGCAGGCAAAAGGCTAAAACAAATGTTGAAGGTAGAAGAGAAATAAAGCAAAGATAAATAAGGAAGACCGATTCAAAGATACAAACTTAGATGGGAAAAGGTAGTATATTATTTACCATCAGGGAATAACACACGAAACTGCATCAAACACAGTAAAACTAACAATTTTGTTTAATTATAAGTGAGGTCTTGTATTAGGCAACAACAAAAACGAAAGAGCGGACTCTTCAGTGCGCACAATACGTTAATGTTTTAGCAAAAATAAACTGCTTGCCCAAGAGAGTCCTCTTTAGGTAGGAACTTTTAGACTAGTTATACTTTTTGTAGTTCAAACGCCTCTAATCGACACCATATCTAGATGATTCATATTCCCGTTTATTTAACACAATCCGCTACGTGAAGCTATTCAGTAATCTGTTCTTCAATTCAACGTTAATTATTAAATTTAATTTATAGTCATTACTAATGAAAATTTGATTTACTTTCACAAATTTACAAAATATTGTTAATGCCTTTATTTCAACAGCTATTTGCGAGCGGTTTGACAGATGCAGTTTGATACATGCAGTAGGCTCAAGTATTGGCCTGTGTTGAGTTGAAGACTAATTACTAGCTTTGGAGAGTGAGTTGAGCCCTTGACATTTTCCGTAGATGCGCCACTGCCTAATTTTATTTGTAAGAAGTACCGAAGTACCTATGCCGTACCCCCTTGCAAACCAATGTTCACGTGTGTTAGTCTCGTATAGGCTATACAAAGATTCTATAGATAATAATGCTTTATTTATAAAATTTAAAATGCTCAAGAACTGGTGTAGCTATCTCGGAAAATAATAGCGTAAGTAACGCAGTATTAGGTCTAAGCTAGCAACGGGATTTCACTAGTTCTTGAACTACCCCTTCTCAACTCTTTAACTTGAATACATACAGAGCAAGTAAATGATTCAATTTTGGAGTTTGATGACACACATTAAGAAGAGTTTTATGCAATACTGGAAAGAGACAGTAAAAAACTGTTAACGTAAAGAGAACTATACTTACAGACTTAAATACAAAAATTAAAAGAACGGCTAGAGAATCAGAATTATGGAAAAAAATGGATTAACGTCACGAAATGAATAGGTGAACAATAAATTTACTTCAGTTCTGATAACTTTTATTATTTGTAAGCCAGAAGTTCATCATCACGTAAAGTTATGTGTTCATGACGTTCCCCTAGTGGTAGCTTTCGCAGTCAAGTAGATTTCATCTTAGTTATCACTAGGTGGACTCTACTACCTTTCCAAACAATTAAAGACTCTACTAGCTCCCCAGAGAAAGATTTTTACAGTAACCAGATTCTTGCAGCTAAAGTAGAACTAAACCTGGAAAGGCATACATCAAAAGAAAGTCATACAAACATGATGGTGTTTAAAAACAGACATATATAAGCAAAATGAGGATATAAAAGTGAAGAGGAAAATTGTTGGTCGGCAATAAACCTATGAGGCATGCAGATAGCGCCTAGCTAAAAGCAAAAAGTATATTATGAGAAGAAACTTCTAGAGTAACCAAAAACCCGTAATTTTAGTAAAAATAGTGTAAAAATAGATCAGTAAAGATACGTGTAACACAATACAGACAGAAAACGGGACTACACAATTAAGAGACAAGTATCCTCAAATAAGCAAAGCCGGAATACAGCAATGTAGGTACGACACGAATAAATACGTAAACAAAATCTAGAAGAATTAAAAACAAATAGAAACAAACATCAATTATATATGTGTTCAGACTTAAAACATTACAAGAATATTTGTAACAAGTAAAAGAATAGACGATGCCAATATAAAAGAACAGCGGAGAAGCTACTGCAAAAAACCTATTCAAAGATAAACGCATAGACAGAGAGAATACAGGTAACTTTACGTTTGACCTGGAAATCAACATTACCATGCAATATTAATAACTAATGTTAATAATAGTAACTACATAATAATGTTTAATAATAATGTTCAGTTCAGCGGCACAACAACCCATTACTGAGTCAAGGCGTCCTCAAAGGCATCCTCCAGCCTCCGCCAGTTGTCCCGGTCAAGTGCAGCTGCTCTCCAGTTCCGGGTCCCAAGGATATGGCTCGCATCGTAGTTCACACCGTCTTCCCAACGTAGTTTGGGTCTACCAACTCTCCTGGTGCCATAGATCTGTCCTGTGAGTGCCTTTCTTGGTATTTCATTCTCCCCCATTCTGATCACGTGTCCAACCCACCTGAGTCTACCAAGTTTTATAATTTTCACAATATCTGGTTCATTCAGAAGAGTGTTCAGTTCTTGGTTGGTTCTTTTCCTCCATTCACCTCCTACACATATTGGACCAAATATACTGCGGAGGATTTTGCGTTCATGAACCAGCAGGCTTGACTCAGACTTTCTAGAAATGGTCCAGGTCTCAGAACCAAAGGTGAGAACTGGGCGGATCAGTTTTTTATACAAAAGCAGCTTGATGCTCCTAGCAATTATTCTGCTCTCTTTGGGGTCTGAGACCAAAGAAGCACCTATTATCTGAGGTGATTCTTCGCTTTATTTCTTCTGTTGTTTCCCCATTGGAGTTAACTTTTCATCCTAAATAAACAAAGTTTTTGACTTTTTCGAAGGAATAGATGCCAATTTGGATGTGCTCTCCTTCTCTAGCCTCCTGTCCTGTAGCCATGTATTTTGTCTTGCTTTCATTTTATTATGAGACCCACCTACTTGCAGGACCTTCAAGAGCAAGAAAGGCTTTGGATGTGCTCTCCTTCTCTAGCCTCCTGTCCTGTAGCCATGAATTTTGTCTTGCTTCCATTTTATTATGAGACCCAGCCTACTTGCAGGACCTTCAGGAGCAAGAAAGGCTTCAGTGACTGCTCGAAAGGACCTCCCGATTATATCTAGGTCATCGGCGTATCCTAGGACCTGCACCAACCTGTTGAATACAGCCCCGGAGGAATTATTCCAGCATCTCTCATAGCTTTTTCTAAGGCAAGAATGAAGAGGAGGCAAGTAAGAGCATCGCCCTGGAGAACTCCCTTTCCATAGTCGAACTCTCCTGATAAGTCATTCTGAATGTTCACCATGCCATTCACTGTCAGCATTGTCATCCTGCACAATCTTATTAATTTCTTTGGTATGCCCAGTTCTTCAAAAGCAGTGTAAAGTTCTTTTCTGTCAATGCTGTCGTATGCATTTCTGAAATCTATGAAGAAGTAATGGGTTTGTAGTTTTATGTTCCCTACCTTTCTCCAGAAATTGTCGGAGTGTGAAAACCTGGTATATTGTCGATTTTCCTCTTTTAAATCCACACTGATATCGACCAATCACCTGATCAGCATGTGGAACATATAACTGTCTTCTGCCAGGCTGTTGGCAGTTTCTCTTCTATCCATATATCAATGACAAGGTGTTGAAGGGTTTTAACCAGCTCTGGGCCACCGTTTGTGCAAAGCTCCGCAGGAAGATCATCAGAACCAGGAGCTTTGTTGTTTTTAAGGCTTTCTATTGCAGCTATCATATTATCTTCATCCGGAGGCTCGATGTGTTTATGTTCCTCTAGCACAGGTGGTACATAGTTGTTCACCTCGTCATTCTTAGAAAGAAGAGCTTCAAAGTTCTTTCCCCTTTTCTGTAAGTAGGGTGCCATCAGTGTCACGACAAGCTGTTGTCCTGGGCTTAAAGGGTTTCCTACCTTGGTTTAACTTATTGTAGAATTTTCTGATTTCAGTTTAATAATAGGAGTACGAACACGTCAGCCTACCAACACGTTTTGTGGAAAGGTAAAAACAGACAACTGTTGTACAGATAATTAAGAGGTTGCATTAGTTAAGACGTAGATCTGTATATATGTGTCAGCCAACAGTAGTACGTTTTGTAAACATACATGGCTGTGCCATTGCACATTAGGAATGTTATTTGACCTTGAATACTCTTGGCGGGATTCAGATGAATGAGAAATCTTATCTCTGTGCTGGAGGCTGGAGACCTGTGGTGTTACGCTGAATAGACACAACACATTATCGCTATACACAGCAGTGGCTGACGTGTATTAACCATTTCTGAGTTGCCGATGCCACAACCCAGATTAAACTGTGCATAACGTTTGTAGAAAAGGCTAGTGTCCTTCATACTTCATAAACACTTGAGAAATTTTATTGTTTCTCACAGAGGCACCCTTAGGGTTGTCCGGCAGGTGTAAATGCACTTAAGTTCCTTGGCTCATTCTTGAACAAAAATGAGGAAAGAAATAAAACGAATAAGGAGAGAGAGAGAGAGAGAGAGAGAGAGAGAGGGTAGAGAGGGGGAGCGAGTGAGAGTAAGAAAATGAGAGAGAGTTACAGTGACGGAAGGCAGCTGTATACACTTTTTACCATACTTCATTATTTAGAAGTCACATGACATAATTTGCATAGAGCATCAATTAAACGCGCGGCAGCACGCTACATATAATGCGACACAATACGTTACGTTTGTACATCCGAGACCTCGGGTACCCGGTGCAGGCAATTTTCCGCCTGTTCACCAACTCAGAAACCCGAGTACCTCTCCCGCTCGTCCGTCTCCAGCTCGAGAAGGGCGAGGCTGCAGATAAAATATTCCACCTGACGCGGCTGTTTGGCTTCCGCGTCAGGGTGGAATCCAGTCGTCCCCCAGGCAAGCTTGCGCAGTGCCACCGGTGCCAGAGGTTCGGCCATCACACCGACGTCTGTCGCAGTGCCCCGGCCTGTCTACGTTGTTCTCTGGGACATTCAACTCAGGCCTGCACTGTGGCAGACAAGACCAAGTTTCGCTGCATTAATTATGGCCAAGGCCATGCAGCAAATAACATTAACTGCCCGGTCTACAAGGCGGAGCTCCTGCGGAAGCAAAAACCGCAGGGGCTCCTCCCGAAGCCATGGCAGCCAGTTTTGCAGCCCTAACCTCAGAGGCAGCCTAAAACACAGGCTAGGCCGCAACCGAAGGCACAACCGGTACGGCGCGCGCCCTCTCCGGCTCCACCTCCAGCCCCTACAAAGGCACCAAAACGAACTGCGTCTCCTTCTGTAGCAGAGACAAGCCCTGTAGCCGTCATCTCGGTTATGGAGCCGGAGAATCAACCCTCCACCTCCGCGGAACCTCCACCTCCCGCCTCTGAACCAGAGGTAGCCTCGCCACCACTGCCACCTCCGCGATTTCCGCGAGCAGGCATCACTAAATCCAAAAAACAAGGGATAACCACACCGGATGCTCGGACCCGAGCTCCTGCCTGCCCACAGCCCAAGAAAAGTCCTGCTTCCCGGTACAATAAGTCCGACGAAGCGCAACAGCGTACTTTTCCTGCCACCGATTCAAAACCGTCTGCCCCTGGTCCTGTGGCTTCCACCACGACCCGATCTGCCGTAAAACCTGGTCGCTCTTACGCGGCCTCAGTTTCCAGGCAAACCGCCCAGTCCGTCATATCCGATGACGCACAGTTCGTCCGCGACTTTCTGTCTGGCTACGACCTCAAGAAAGTCGCATCCACCTTCAGGTCCATCCGAGACCCCTGGAAACTGCTGACCCAACTGAGAGATTCATGCTCTTGGTGGAAGCCTGCGAAGTCATAGGTCTTCTATGAACCGAGCCCTTAGACGAGATCTCTCTCTCATAGCCTGGAATGCTAACAACATCGGTTCCAAGCATTCCGACCTTCTAGAATTCCTGGCTCGGTTCAAACCCGACGTACTTCTCCTCTCTGAAACCTACCTGACCCCGGCGAACCGGTTTCGATTACCAAATTACGTGGTCTATCGGGATGACCGAGTTGGCCGACGAGGAGGCGGCACGGCGATCGCGGTGAGGACCTCCATAGGTCATCATCGTGTCGCTTTGCCGCAGCTTACCAACCTAGAGGCCACCGCCATTGAGGTCCACGGAGCTCTTGGCGCCGTCCTCGTGGTTTCAGCATACAAGCCCCCACAAGCTGAACTCCTTGTCGGCGACCTGGACGTCATCTTCGATTCCCATCGAAGGGTAATTTTGGCCGGCGATCTGAATTGCAAGCATCGCGTTTGGAATAGTCGCCTGACTACTCCGAACGGGAGGCGCTTGCTCAGTTTTGTTGAATCGCGCTGGGCGATGGTGTTTGGTCCAGCGCAACCCACGTTCTTTCCGTCAAGGCCTAACGCGGCTCCCGATGTTCTGGATATCGCGGTGACCCAAGGAGTTGTCTGTCCGGTCGAGGTATTCTCGCTTACGGAGCTGACATCCGACCACAACCCTATCTTGGTCCACGTCGCTACCCAGCACGCCTATGCACGTTCTGACAAGAAGAAGGTCATCGATTGGGATCGCTACGGCCCGGCCTTGTGCCGTAGATTGCCGCAAGCGGCCCCACTCGATTCCGTTCGCCTCCTAGACGAAGCAGTTGCGGGAATCGAAGAGGCAATCATCTCGGCTATAGGCGTGTCTTCACGTATGCGAGCTGGTTTCACGCCTGACTACCAACGCATCCCTGAGGAAGTCTCTCTTCTCGCTCGCGAGAGGAATTACTTCCGGAAACGTTGGCAGAGGACCCGTGATCCGGCCGATAAGGCAGCATACAATCGGCTCACCGGACGACTGCGTGGCAGTCTGAAGGCGTTCCGACGTAGCTGTTGGGAACTCGCTGTGGACCCGCAAAGTCACCCATACAGAATACCTACCGCATTGACGGGACGGAGGTGCCGACCTCCACTCCCCGCCATTGTTGGACCGTTCGGTCGATTCCTGGGTCGCCCGGAGGAGAAGGCCGAGTACTTGGGCTTGTGTTTTGAGCGACAGTTCGCTCCCAACCCGCCCATGGACTGGGACTTCGACGAACAAGTCGAGATGGCTGTGGAAGACTTTCCGTCTCTTCCGATCATGGCGGAGCCCGAACCCATCTCTTTGGAAGAGGTCTCAGATCGGCCCGCTGAACTTCAGCCAAGAAAAGCTCCAGGCCCGGACGGTGTTACGAACACCGCTCTACGACTTCTTCCCGAGCCTGGAGTTCAATTCTTGACTGATTTGTTCAACGCGTGTCTTAGACTGGCCTACTTTCCCAAGAAATGGCGAAAGCCGACGGTTATCGTGATCCCGAAGCAAGGAAAGGATACCACCCGCTCTGAAAACCTCCGGCCTATCAGCCTACTCTCCGCTACGTCGAAGGTTTTTGAGCGCCTCGTACAGCGTCATGTACGAGAACATCTAACCAACTTTGACGTGCTGGTCTCCGAACAACTCGGCTTTCGTGTGGGGCATTCGACCTCTCATTAACTGATGAGATTGGTGGAAAGCATCACGGAAGCCGGGTGTCGGAGAGAACTTAGATGTTGGCTGTTTCTTAGATGTTGAAAAAGCCTTCGACAGCGTATGGCATGATGGCCTATTATTCAAGCTTAGGGAAGTCCAGCTCCCGGACTGCTACCTCCATCTGGTTGCTAGCTTTCTGACGGAGAGGACCTTCTGCGTGAGAGTTGGCGATTCAGTCTCTTCCGAGAGACGAATCACAGCCGGCGTCCCTCAAGGTAGTGTTCTAGGCCCCCTTCTGTTCTCGATCTACGTCAACGACGTGCCGAGACAGCCTGGAGTCCAGATGGCCCTCTTCACTGACGACACGGCCGTATTTACGGCCGATCGTCATGAGGAAAGGGCCGTCCTACGACTGCAGCGCCAGCTCGACACGCTCGTGGACTGGACCGAGAATTGGAGAGTGCAACTCAACGCTACCAAGAGTGTAGCCGTCGAATTCTCCAAGCGACGGAAGAACCCTGTTAGGCAGCTACGTATTGGCAGAACGTACTTGCGCTGGTCCAACGAGGTCAAGTACCTCGGATTACACCTTGACCGTCGGCTCACCTGGCGTACCCACGCACAGGCAGTTCTCAAGCGAGCATCCACTCGCCTGTGCGCACTGTTTCCACTCCTGATCAGCTCAGCCATGACCAGAAAATTGGGCAGGATGATCGTCGGCGCGTATCTGCTGCCGGTCATTTCCTACGCGTTACGCCTGTCCGGTCTGGGGTTACCTCGCCGCAATGCATAAAAAGAAGTTGCAGAGCGTCCTCGACAGGGGTCTTCGGCTAGCGGCCAATGTCCCCCGTTGCTTTTCATCTCGCCTTCTAAGGAGAGGACTTGGCGTCCGCTCCTTAGACGACACATTCAGGCGGCTTGCACGCAAATTTTATGCACGTGCGGCGAGGTTCCCAGGCAATCCTCTTGTGACTGGGCTGGGAAGGTACCGTATACGTCCAGGCGATTCGTGGAAACGGCCTCGGTGTATACTGCGCTAGTGTAGGCTAGCACAACAGCCGAGAATCGGCCTGCTATAGAGCACACGCCCTACTTGGGCATGGCCACGAGGCAGGAGCTCCAGAAGGTAGCTCGGAACTCAGATACCGAGCGGTTCGTCTCTGCGACGCACAACCGCAAAGCCCAGAGCGAAAAAAAAAAAGTTTGTACAGTTCACATAAGTTTCTTTTTGGTAACTACTATATTACTTTTTATAATATTTACTTGAGTACTTTATAATTTATAACAAATGTGTTACATTGCATTATAATCGTTTATTTAAGTACTAAGTAGGCCTGTAATGAGAGCGCTGATGTTACTTGATATAGGCCTAAGTCTAGGAATTCCTACCTGTGCTTCGGTATTAGGTTACTAATTAATGATGGCTGCATGTTCATAATAGTTATGTTATATCTTATAATGTGTATTTTACAATCATTTAAGGAATTTTGTATTCTGTTAAATAACCAAATTTAATTACTTTTATTCTTCGTATTGTTTAAATTAGCAGCCATCCTTACTATTTCTTTTATGAATTTGGTAACTGCTATAAGTTTTATTGTTCGACTAAGCTTTTCGTCATCACTGACATCTTCAGGTCTTAAACAACTTTTATTGTTCGACTAAGCTTTTCGTCATCACTGACATCTTCAGGTCTTAAACAAGGTTGTTTAACAAGCTTAGTCGAACAATATTAATTACTTTTGTACAACAGTTTTGTTTGTTTGTTTGTAATGCTCGTTAGTTAGTTTGTCCCCTTGTAATACTAAAACGGCTGGACCAGTTTTGATGTACGAGGTATGAAGTCACTTGTCTTGATTTTAGAAGTGTCAACAAAGATATAAAATTTTGGAAACGAAATGGCGGATGCTACAAACCATATTATGTAAAATTTAGGCAAACCTGTCAGGCTGGGAGTTATTTTTATTAATAAAGAGCGTATTAAAAGATGATTACAATAATTGCGTTGCGTTCATCAACATGAGTAAATGTGTGTTACACTGATTTTTGTAAGTATGTTACAATTGTTAGACTGTCTTCATGTCAGTGACCTTCACGTTAGTAATTTATTGTTTAAATTGCACAAGAAAAATCTATACGCAAAAGGTTATACGAATAATTCTTGCCTACAGGTTGCATTACGGTACTCAGTACTAATTTATTCTATCAGGTTGACTTCACAGTGATATTGATGGAGTAACCCAGCGCACAAGACACTCATTTTCGTCAGTTAAATTATCAAACAGAATTATCACTGTTGCACACCATTACAGAAAATTATTCCGATTTGCGCTTTCAAGCTTCTCAGCTCTTCTGACGGATTTCCGATCTGACGATGAGTTTAAAGCGCTAATCGGAACAATTTTTCTATAGTGGTGTGCAACAGTGATACGAATTTCCGATCTGACGATGAGCTGAGAAGCTTGAAAGCGCTAATCGGAATAATTTTTCTATAGTGGTGTGCAACAGTGATAATTCTGTTTCTGATTATAACCACAACACAACTATCTTAAGTAAAGTTAAATTATCATCATACTCACTGAATATTTCCTTGTACGTCTCCTATAAATGCAATAATTGTTTCTTCAGGCCGTCCTCTGGAAAATTTATCCCTTTTGCCTCAAACCAATTCATACTTTTTTCCCCTATAAGATGTCGTTGGTACTGCTTTACATTGAAGCAAGACATTGCCCATAACAAGAACGGAATTGTTTTTAAGATACGGTGTCTCTACACTGTTGTTCAAATTCTGGATCTCCGTACCATCACTGTAATTCGCAAAATTTTTCTGGCGAAAAAGAAAATTGTTCGTCGCCTGTACAAAAAAAAAAAACAAACCGAAGCGTTCTTAAATTCATGTCCTTCAGGCCTATTAGGACTACCAGTCTAGCTTTTAATCCAGCTTGAGGAGTTGATAGTCGTGTCCCTCCACATAGTATTCTGAAAGACTCCCATTAACTGTAGTGTTACATTTATCATGCGGGCTATTAGGCCACCATTTATTGAATACTGAATTTCCAGATGTTTCTTCTATGCCCACTACGTACATCATTAGTAGTGCAAGAACAAAGATAAAATACACATTATTAGATATAACATAACTACTGTGAACATGTAGCCATCATTAATTAGTAACCTAATACGAAGCACAAGTAGGCCTACATAGACTTATACTAAGCAACATCAGCGCTCACATTACAGGCCTACTTAGTACTTAAATAAACGATTATAACACGATGTAACACATTTTTTATAAATTATAAAGTATTATACAATATAAAGTGCCCTGAGATTGTGTGACAGTTGCGATGAAACAAGACCTTCGCTTTAAACTAAAAACAAAGGGAAACGAAAAAACATGAGATAATTGAGACCGACATACACTATCTATAGTATTCTCTCTATCTACCCCTGTCTCTCTTTTTCTCTTTTGCTCTCTTTCTACCTGTCTATTTACCTACCTATCACTTATATAACTACTAGTATAATTACTCGTATTATAAAGAAACATTTGTGTTGAAGGTACTAGAAGTCGCCAGATACCTGCACTGGTTGTAAATCCAGGAAAAGGTTATTGTTCTCTGACATGTCTATTGTCATATAGCATGTGGTTTCTCCAAAGGTTATAAACGTATGTGGCTACCAAAAGTAGCTTGAGAGACATTTTTCATGCAGCCCGATATTTTCATGCAGAGAATGACGCAAATGATAAAAGATAAATGTTGTTACTTGTTTCAACTATTGATTCACTTCCTAAAAGCGGCCAGTGAGACCTTGTCGTTTTTTTACATCTATGTTTATATCTTTAAATCTATTTAATTTTGTTTAACATTCATTCATCAGAGTTGTGCACATGCGTATCTTACTAAAATGGAATACAAAAGTGTTAATAATTTTCGGTGTTTCATTAAAAAAAAGGTTTCAGAAAATGTGTTTGTGATTGAAATCTTTTTCCGTTTTCAATAGAATGTGTAAAGTGTGATGGTAATATGTTAAAAAATGTGAATGGACAAAAAAACGTCACCTTCAGATGTGGTAGACGGAATTTCTGAGCTACAAAAAACATACATGATGACACTTTTTTCGGAAAAGCGTGTGTTCCTGCATTATCTGTAGCCTATTCCGTGTGTTAGTCGCTTGGATTTTGAAATATCAAATTTCAGTTATTTCAAAAGAACTTGACATAAACAGGAAAACTACGCGAAAATTAATAAACGAGTTCAGGGAGATCCTTACTGTCTGGGTGATGGATACCAGCTTAAAAATTGGCGGCCCGGGAGATACTGAAATTGATGAAAGTGCGTTCACTTGAAGGAAGTACAACAGGGACCGAATAACCAAAACTCGGTGGGTACTTGGGGGAATTTACAGGAGAATAAAGAAGTGGTTGCTAAAGGTGGTGGATAAACGCGATGCAAACACACTAAATCGTGTAATTTTAAATAATATAGAACCAGGAACCACTATAGTTGCAGATATGTGGCGCGGCTACATCTCGCGAGTACCCATACATACCCAAATGCAGAGGGACACCCAGGATTTTTTCGAGGGGGGGTTGAAAACTTGCGAACAAGGTGCACAATTTTGGTTTCCCTCATTATTTTCTCAACAAGCAGGGCTTGCTTTTTTCCTAGAGGAACGACAACACGTAACTTATTGGGAGTCAATGCTGCAAGTGCAAGTAAAAATGATCCTTGCTTCATGGAATTTCACTCATGTATTTTCCATCTATAATGCCACCTATAATGCTGAAAAAGAGTCCTTCTTACACATAAATATTGCACAGGTAAGAATCAACACACAATGTTTGTAGGAATCACGAGTAAAAACCACGTAATCACAAAGCTTAGTAATTTGCATGTGCTGACTGAATAATATAAATTACTTAATGAGTAGACGGTGACTTTATTGAAATAATAATACAATAATATAGCAAAATAATCAAACGTGAAGCAGTCGCGCATATTGTAGAGGGGATAAGACGGGAACAATGTAATACACGTGAATAGAAAAGCTACAGTTGAATATTAGACTGTTCCCTGAACGACAAGTCTACGTACAAGTACGTGACAATTACTTGACAAGTTTTGATTTTGATTTCTATTTCGACACGACAAACAATTCAAATGGACGTTTTGTAAGACGAAACAAACAATAGATCCAACAGAGGGACCATACAAAGATTTCACCGAGTTATAAAATGTTTAATGTTTAGTACTGCAATTATTATGTAAACAGTGACTTGTCATGTTGTGTCTGTTACAGTGTTTCTCCTGATCTCCTAGTCGAGTCTAGACATTAACAAACATTGTATATTTTGGAGTATATAACACTTTGTTATCAGACATGTTACGATTTAGGAAAAACTTTAGTAATATATAGTCAATATTGCACTGGCATCTTAATTTGTTTGTACAAGTAACATCAATAACAGGCTCGAATGTGAAATGGCTGTGACTCTGGGTGTGTGTGTGTTTTAAAAACAAGCAGATGTAAATTAACCATGAATAACAGGCAGACAACATTAATGAAAAAATTATACTAAAACTATTTAATTAATATAGCACATAATTACTTACAAACAATTACAAATATTACGTCAATTCTTCCACACCTTATTGCCGTAATAAGTACGTCAATTTCCTTCACTGTTATCATCACTCAAATTGTCTTAACTGCTGCTATCCCATCGCTTATTAATTTAGAAACGATCTGTTACATTATACACTTTTTGGTCCGATCTCACATGCTCTTTTAAATTTTCAAGACGTGGTCAATTTTGATGTCCAGCGTGTGAGATAAATACACTCAAATTCCTTTTTTGCTAAGTTTATAACACTGTCTACGAAAATAAACTTTTTTTGTTTTAACATGCTTTTCCACAGTTGCCCAAATCAGTTCTAGGATTAAGAACCGGATGATAGGGTGGAAGTCGTAAAATGGAATGTCCATAGTTTGCTGAAATAGTGATTATTTTAAAAGTTTAGTATGTTGGGTTATTATTTCAGAAGATGGAACAACAAAGAATTACATAAAAAATAGGATACAACAGGGAAAAAAGGCTATTCGTTTGCTAAACTTGTTACTTTGGTCGAACAAAATGAAACTTCAACCTAAACTGACAATCTACACAACTATTTAGGAGACCATTTTAACTTATGGCTGCGAATGCTGGCAACTTTCAGGTAAACAGAAAAAGATGATAGAAACCGTGGAAATGGACTTCTTAAGAAGATCGTGTAATATTTCTAGAATGCAACATGTTAGAAACGAAGATATAAGAAGGAAAACAGGGCGCATATTTACAACAGCAGAAAGAATAGAATCCAGACAGTTGCTATGGTATGGTCACGTAATGAGGATGGAGGAGAAGCGATGGCCAAAGAAAGCATTGACTTACACTCCACAAAACAGGAGAAGAAAAGGAAAACTGACAACACAGTGGAAAACAGGAATTAGCAAATGCTTGAGAGGTCGAGCTATTGAAGACGATGACTGGAAAGATAGGGAGAAATGGCGATCGAAATGAGGGATGCGGCATAGACTGTAGGACACCCGCTAATAATAATAATGTTTAGTTATTTTGTTTAGCCTAACTATTAAACAGAGCTCAGGTTATAACATAAATGGACTAAAGGAATCCCATGATTCAATAACCAGTTATTCATGTCTACCTTTTTGTTAATGATGTTGCAGGCGAATTTATTTATTTATTGAAATTTTCAGGCACTTTCGACATTGTCTGTCAAAATTTTTGTAACCGATTTTGAACGGTGAAAACCAAAATTTCATCTTTGTATACTATGGACTACCGTTCTTCTCTGAATTGCTGTAATTTTCTTATATATCAACTCTTAAGATTTCAATGTCACGTTTTTCTATTTAAAAGTTTCCTATTGCTTTTGGCACGTTTCCGTCGAAATCCCATTTGACGAATAATGTGGTTCAGACTGGTAACGCTACTGTTATAATTAATTTGTTCTTTAAAATTGTTTAAATTACTTTTGAATGTTAATCTTTACCCTTCTATGGGTTGACTTTGGTGAATAATTCGTCGAGTGGTGCACTTGTCGAAATCGTTTAAATCAGTTTTTATTTCATTTGTTGAACATTTTTATGGAGAGTCCTGAAAGATTTTATATCACCCATATACCATGATGTTTCTTTAATAATTCTAGAAACAATATTTATAGACACGCCGCACGCCTGAGCTACCCGTTCCTGTAACTTTCTTTCTGATATATCTTTATCTTCCGATTTAATACACTTGTAGGCCTACACGTTATAAATTATTTTCCGACTCTGACTATGTAGGCCTATAACTTTCCTTTGCACTGAAGTCGACAGGCGACCCAGATTGACCCATTTCACTCTCCAAACCGGAAAATATAGCAATAAAGTAAACTCTATGCTTTTGATGAAAACCGGTGTTTTTGAAAAGTACGAACACAATTACATATCATTGAGAAGAGTTTATTCGTGTCTGGTAAGCTTACCTACGTTGTATTTTAGTTTATCTTATTACTACAGCCTTACTATTTGTACATTCGTTGATTACACAATTTTTACCATATTTTCGGTAGGTTCTAACCCCCAAAACCCTCCTGGGTGCGCCACTGCCCAAATGTATGGGTTATACATTTTCCTGTGAATCGTTCGCTTAATTTTGTATGTCCTCGCAATTTTGCCGTTCACACCCAAACGATCGAGAACTAATGGTCCAAAATTAAGCGTGATGTACGGAGAAGAGCCGGGAGAATGTCTGTTAGTACATTTCAGACGTATTTAATTGAATATATTTGAAGAGAAATGTTTTTCTGTAGGAGAATTGTTTAATGATTTTTTAGCGGTTATTCATTATTTTTACACGCAATTTTTAAATTGAATATACAGTAATTTGTAGTTAATAAATTTAGCTAACGTACAAGTGAGTTAGACAAAATCTAAAAAATAAATAAAATTAAAAGATATGTAAAGATATTAACATAGATGTGAAAAACGTCAAGGCCTTACTGACCGCTTTTAGTAACTGAAGAAATTGTTGAAATAAGTATCAGCATTTCTTGATTTATTAGCGGCCGTGAGCATTCACTGTAAGAAAATGCCTCTCAAGCCACTGGATGTAGCCACTATTTTTATAATCCGTGTAGAAACCACAAGCCTATATAACAATAGACATGTCAATGAACAGTATCATAAAATAACCTTTTCCTGGTCTTACAAAAAGTGCAGGTATCCGATGACTTCTAGTACCCTCAACCCGAAACATTTTAATATCCTCTCTCTCTCTGTCTGTCTGTCTCTCTCTCTCTCTCCCCCTGCCTGCTTCTCGCAACATCTTGCTATTATTTCTAATACAAATAGAACTAATATTATGGAAATGTTAATATAAAATTTTATGCTATCTCACAACCCTCTGTCTCTCATCTCTCCATCTACCTCTAACACAAGAAGTAATTATTATTATGTACATATATGCAGAGTTGTGATCGCTCTCCTTCCTTCTCCCCCCCCGTCTCTCTCTCTCTATCTGTCTATCTATTTATCAATCTCAATCCCAAACAGAACTATAGAAAATTAAGAACTACAGAACTATAAACTATAGTTATAAAATTTTGTTACCCACAAAATTGATACAAATAAATGTTTTATAGCATTACTTCAAAATACTGTATGCATAATAATGAACACTGACCAAAAATATAACTGATTATATTTTTTATATTATGAGTATAAGTTCATAACGTTTGGTATTACATTTATTATTTTTGACTGCCAATATGCATAAGAAATTTCCCTAGTAAATGAGATCAAAGTTACGTTATCACCCGGTATCAATGCATGTGAGAAAATATTAACATGCCCGTTAATTCCGTTAGTTAATCCGACGACAAGTGGTCAATATTTACATAATTCGAAAGGCCAGTACGCTACTTTGGCATGCTTCGTAAAACACAATAATTATATTATCACGGTTAGTAGAATTGGATAGTGAAGTTTAAGAATTGTTGATAAATATTTGACAGTTTATAAATATTTAGTTAAAATTATGATGTAAAGTTGGCGCGTGAACAACGGAAAAGAATAATGGTCATTCGCCTGCAGTTAGTCACTCTTTCATTCAAACAAATAAGCGTCAACGTAAACTGTGCAATACCCGGGGTTGAAATCTGGCAACGTCGCTGGAAGCAAAAACCGCTACAATTCGAAAAAAGTATACATTTCAGACGCTTCATTGTCGGGAAACTGAAAAGACGCCCTACTGTCGTAATTATAAAAAGATGCCATAATGACAGCGTTTTGTACAACAAAAATTATTTTCTTGTATTAAGAGTATATTGAAATATAAAACGCAAAACACAAATAACATAATCACAAGAACGTAATGTTATAATAAAATTTCAATATACTCTTCGTTTTCGAGTAGATGCCAAAACGTATACATTTTGAAAAGACGCCAAAATGTTAGAAAAATGTATATATATATATATATATATATATATATATATGCATAATAACGTATAACAATCTAACAATCACAAAAACAGCGTATATTTTGTCATCGTACACCCTCAATCCTCTTATTCAGATCAAGTATCCGGCCCACCTTAAATTTTCAATTAACAAACTCAAACCCAACTAATAAATCCCAAAAGAGTAGAGTAGACATGCCCCAAATTCTAAGTATATGAACAGCCAAAGTCAATTCGGCTAAATAGTCCGAACGGCACACAAGTACCCAGCAAAAAGGTAATTATTAATATCGGATCCCAATAATGATAATAATAATAAGTGCCATCACGAGGTCAACATGGATGCCCAGTTGCATAACTGCATATCTCATTTCTTTTATTTTCCTGACAAAATTTGCAAAATCACTGGAACGTGACCATCCATAAATATTTATAACTGGTACTGATTTGTCTTGCATTCTTTAACATTTATTAATGAATCGGTATCATGAGTACTAAAAGTTTAACAATTATGGTGCTGGCTATGGCAAAATTTAATGGTTACAAAATTAGTTGAACAGTAAAATTGAATTTATAAAAGCAGAATCTATGGAATTAATGTACTAAAACATGCTTGAGGTGTTCATAAAGAATCCACTTGGCCTCAGGCACGGTCATGCGCCCGGACGAGATCCAGCAAAATATGACATGATATTGTCCTGTGGTGAACGGCACCTACAGGTGTCGTCCACAGGTTAAAACACCTCCCCCGACCTTTAAATTAATAATCCAATACACAACCCAATTAAATGGAAAAGTAATTAACCATAAAATTCCCCTACGGGGACCGAGACACCCGTGCATGCTTGCTTAACACAGAAATAATTTAGTGGCCGGAAATGCCGACCATTTTTACAGAAAACTCATATCAACTCGGGTGATGCATGACCCTGGCTGAGTTTACAATTCTCTGACTGAGATAACATTAATATGTTAATGAGGCGTAAGCCTTAATGAAAAAACAATGAAAAAGTAACATGTAAACCCAATTGTCCCGTTGGACTTGTCCTGAAAAAAGTCCCCAAACTGGAGCATCTTCAAAAGTGTCTCAGAGAAAGTTTATCGGCCACAAACATTTTGTTTCAAAAAAAGCTTAAATGTCACCTGGTTAGCAGCATATGGGTAGAGGATCTGGTCGAGTGTGTCCGTCCATCCGGCCTGACAGCTTGACGGAAGTGGTTGAATTTATTCCATGGAAAGCAGGTATTCGGCCATCCTCTGGAGCGAGACAGATTATCGTCTACATCGGAAACCCGGAAGGTCGCGTAGACTTCTACTTATACATAGTAGCAGATAGTAGACCAAATTTTACATCGATGCTGTCAGGCGAATCCGGACTTTACTACGCTGAATGACGGAATTGAACTGAACAGTCCCTCAGCTGAGAAAATAGTATGAAACGCTGGACACAGAGCGCGCGCGGATCGGCCAGTGGCCAGATAACGGACGTACGTAATTTCTTACGTAAACACTTATGTTGTTAGATATGTAATCTAATAATTCCACTATTAAAAAAAAACACCGCCGATTTTTTTCCAAAACACGGCACACTGTTTAACGGTCAACGTCAGAGCACCAGCCTGGAACCTGCAGAATTGATGACATTGCAGAGTGAATTCAACATACACGTAAATAATAAAATGGACACTCAATTTTAATATTGCTTATTAATTTTAAATATATGTAAAGCATATTTGGTGACTCAATAAGTCTAAGAATCCATTGCTAAGAAATAAACACTAACAAATTTATTGAAGTACTGACTTATAAATTTTGTAATATGTGAATGCAAATATGCAAAAACACAATTAATAACAATCAAATTGTGTTTATTTATTACTGGCGCCCTGGGATAATTCTTAAGAGTCAGTGTGTGCCGTGTTTGCACGAGAACCCGGCTCCGTTAATTAAATAAAAAAATTACGAACGGCGTAAGCCACTGATTTCGCTAATTATTAGAGTGACGATATATATTAATGTTGCCCTACCTTCGCTAAGCTGATCCGCGCGCGCTCTGGGGTCAGTGCGGCGTAACGTTTTTTTCGGTCGCTGCTCAAACCAGTTGACTGCCCAGCCGCTTGACCGGCGACTGTTTCTTGTTCCTCCCGGCTGCCTTGAGATTTTGGATCTGTGTAAATTATCTATCACTATGCATAGATAATCGCTACGTGACTCTCCGGGTTCCTGATTAAGACGAAGACCTGTTTCGCTCCAGGAGGTGGCTGAACAACTGCTACCCATGCCGTTAATCTAGCAACTTTCCGTTTTGGCTGCCGGGAGGAAGAGATGGACAACACACCACAGAACCCTCATGCTCAGTGCTGGACTATAACCAGGTGACATTTATGCCTTTATAAAATATCTTGGCCGCTACAATTTATAACATGTGAATTTATTCCCGGAATGGCTCCCGTTAGATGGTGCACAAGTCCTGTGGACATTCTAGTGATAAACTTTATCAGTTTTTAATTTACGAATGCTTACGCCCCCAGAATGAGTGTAAACCCAGACGGGGTCATGCGTCAGCCGATTTTGATGTTCTTTTTTTTTTACTGTAAAAGTGTGCCGAACTGAAGGTTACTGATTCGTATAGGTGTTAATTATTTATGCATGGGTGCTGGGGTACTTTGTTGGGGGATTTTCTTGATTATATATATAGATCTATATGAGAATATAAAAATAATTTAAAGGTTTGAGGGTGCTTTAACCTTTGGCCGTCACCTGTTGGTGCCTTCATCCACAGGTCTCTGACATGTTAAATTTTGTTGGATCTGGTTGGGGCGCAATGGCCGTGCCTGAGGTCAACCCAATTCTCTATTGTAACTGTATGTATTTACTTCAATATTATAATATCTTACTCTTACCTTTCGGGTTCGGATCCAGGGCCGTTCAGACGAAACCAGCTACAGAAATGATTATTTGGGTTTGAGTGGCGAAATAATTACGCTTAACACATGGCTGCTCTAGTAATTAATCGTATTTATTTCTATTGGTTTAAATTCACTATTGAACAATGATTTACACAAAGAACTCACTTAACACATGATACGGATATTCAAAGTTACCAGAGCTACCTTTAATTCATTAACTTATAACCTCCAAATTATGTAAAGAAAATTACAATTGATTAATTGCTACACTATAATTCCGGAATTTATTTTATCAAAACCAGTACTTTGATCTTGTACATACATATTCTCGCTTACGCGCTCTCTCTCTCTCTCTCTCTCTCTCGTCTCTCTCTCTCTCTCTCTCTCTCTCTCTCTCTCTCTCTCTCTCTCTCTCTCTCTCTCTCTCTCTCTCTCTCTCCTCTCTCTCTCTCTCTCTCTCTCTCTCTCTCTCTCTCTCTCTCTCTCTCTCTCTCTCTCTCTCTCTTGTTCTTTCTACTTTACATTTTAAAATTTTTATGAGATCTCATTGTTGGATTTAAACTCCAAACTTTTATTTTAACGGGATGAATCATGAATGGTCAACAATTCTTATTTAAATTTCTGACTGTTGACTGTTACTTATCTGGATCAGATATCCGCTCAATTTCACCACCACATGTTGGTCACTTTTTAAGTCACACTCACAAAAACTTCAGTTCTGAATGTTGAAAACTCGTTACTATTGTTGATTGTCCGTCATTATTTACTGCACAGGTGCTTGAAACTCACTCCCGTAACATTCTTAGTCGGCCGATGTACGTAACTCAAACTCTTATGTTTTTAATTATTTGACCATTGCTGCCATAAATTGCATGGTAACACTTTTTATGTTTTTTGTTAGATAAGCCCTTTTGGCTTTAGGCCTATCTTGCATGCCCGAGGCCACTGTTTTCAATTAACGAACTTTTTACTGTCTGATGCTGCTTACTTCTGTTCACTTCTCTGATGACAAACTGCAGACTGTGATTCACAAAGAGCCTGCTGCTGGGCGGGTTACGCAATACGTCTGGCAATTGTTTAGGCTAACTGTATGTTATGTTGCACTGGGGCTCCCACAGGTGAAAGTCTGGCAATTTGGAAAGTGATTGAAATGACGATTTGAATTAATATAAAATTAAACTGGGGTGGCTCACAATTCTGTACCGTTACACTATGAACGCCTCAAATATGTTTTAGTAGGTTTTACATTATACAATTTTTATTAACATTTTATAAAATTTATTTTAGCTGTTTAATAATCCTGTAAAAGTAAATTTTCATTATTTTTTTTTACTGCCATAGCCAGTGCATTAATTGTTGAGTTTTTTTTAATATGAGCACACTACCGGTTCTCACTTCTTCAATTATAAATGTAAAGTTGTAAATCAGTATCAGTTCTATGTTATTTTTCTGGTGGTTACGTACCAGTAGGTTTTTTTTTGCTCAAATTTGTATTTTGTAAGAGCATAAAAGAAGCTGAGAAATATCCATTTTTATAAGACCGTGCAGTCATGTTGACCTTGCGATGGCACCTTACTATTTGGGGGAACAAAACCTAAATTTTTGTATGCTTGTAACTTAAGAGTTGTTCGGGCTGTATTGCCAAATTGACTTCGGCCATTTCTCATACTTGTAATTATTTCATTTGTTGTAACTCAGGCTATACTCTGACGAGTTAATGGATTTGTTTTCTTAAATGAAAAGTTTTTAAGGCTTGCTGGGCACTTTTATCCGATTACGGTAGTTTGGATGGGGGTCTTGGTGACAGATACAGGGGTTTTCCACACTCTCCTGAGGTATGGTGAAATAATTTTTATGGTGGTATACTTTTCGAAACGTTGTTGCAAAAAAAATGAGTTCGGGTATTTGTATCATCAACGTCATAATTATATCGTCAGTACCACAGTGCTAACATTCATTGAGGTGATATTATTATCTATATCGTTTTGTCACCCGACATTAGTAATACAATAAGCACAAACTTTTGACCACTTATTTAGCTCTGATCGTCTTCAGGTGAGTTAATAATATTATATAGCACTAGAAGTTTTCTATCGCGAGACACGAAGATAATTTCTTAAAAACCTTAGCATCTTCCCTTAAGCACGAGGTACATGGCTTGCGCTGTTCCTCAACTTACCCCACGTGTCACTGAAGGAGAGATAATCATTTTCTTTTAAACTCATGTCCACAGTGTGGCAGGATGTTTTGTGTGTTGTCACTTACACGTGTCACATTCTTACCGCGATTTACCTGTTTCAGTCGTGCCGTTGTGTTGCCACAACTTAACTCATAAACAAGTTTAAGGTCCCGGATCCGTGGATAATGCTAGCACAAATAAATCCATATGTTTTGGCCCAAGTTTTTAACCAAAATCTGTTATAAATTGTAATCTTTTATTTAGAAAACGTTATATGGGAATATTTATGTAGAGCTGTTATAGTAATGATTTAATAAAGAGATGTCGTTACTTTACACTAAAACTGTGAGTGAATAAATCATCAGACCCCCATGTAAAGGTTCCTTTAGTAATAACTACAGCTGGTTTAAATATATAGTAATTAAAAGTTAATTACGAGTATGGCAGCCCGTGTAATTGATCAAAGGTAAGTATGCACAGGTTCCCAGTGTTTTAGCGTATATGACACGCTATAAGATGCGCTACTCTGCTTCTGCTATGTAAGAAACAATTAAATAATTTTATTATTAACATGCGCCACCCTGCGTTGTTTAATAAGTAATTGTGTAATATTGTGACACCCTGTTGATCTATTCACTCATGTACTTTAATATGTGTTTAAAATTTTAAATAAAATAAAAATGATAATTATTATTATAGTTACTATACCACTATAATATAGTAAATAGGTAACTTTAATTGTGAATTAGATATAGGAATTTACACAATGTTAACTTAGCGCCACAGGTATACGAAACAACATCAGGTACGTGCTTGTCAAAAACTTCATTCATCAACGTGTCGGTTTGTAAACAAAATCTGACCGGTTAAATTCTTGTCCACGCCTGTGTAAAACTGTCATAGTCACATTGCGCAAAGTTGAGTTAGACAATACGCCACCCTCTTCGATTGTTCTATTGTTATAAGAAGCGTGTATCATCCTGTGTTTAGTAACCGAGAATTCCCCCTTCGTTGAATGTATATTGACGCCTGTGTGAGATTTCTCTTTCTCTGAATTTTATCTCTCTCACTACCAATGTAAATTTTAAATGTGAACTTTAATCGTTTATGTGTGAAAACAAGAAAGAGTAGTATAGAATTTAATGCGAATAGTAGACAGGTAATGGGCAACAACAATGAGGTAATAAACGACAACAATAAGGTAAGTAAAGTTTTTAAATATCTTAAGTTAAAAGTTAAATTGAAGAGGGTTTTAAGTAAAATATGGTTTAATAAACAATGTCTGGATAATAATGTCATCCCAAAGTACGCTCAAGTTAAAATTAAAAATAAGAACAGTGTAGCCAAAAAAATAAAAGAACAAAGCGAGAAGTTGTGGATAAAACTGGAAATAAGGTCACTCTACGGCTTAATCAATAGATATAATAGGGAATTATATGACAGACACATAGAATTGTTAAGAATATACTCGTATGTAGAGTTAGAAGAAATATTATATAATTTTGGTTTGGGGTACATAGAAAAGAAATTGGAAAGTAAAAATAAAAAAATGGTAGATAAGTTAAATAAATTAATAAGAAAGAACGAAGTAAAAAAGGAACACCTCTCTAAGAATAACTATGAAAAAAGAGTAATAAACCTTACAGAGGTGAATTTCAATACGGAAGAAAAAGAAATGTTAGCGAAAGGCTTAAAATACGCACCGCCACCAGAATTAAATCAAGAAAAAACGATTATTGAATGCGAAAGCATAATACAAGAACTAGGAAATGAAAATGATAAAAAAAGAATAAGGTGGGAAGTAGGGAATGTAGTAGATAAAATATTTAAGAAAAGTTTGTATAATTCAAAGAATGAACAAAAAATCAAAGCAACTGTAACTAAACTAAAGAATAAAATAAAGAAGAATGATATTATAGTTATGAAGGCGGATAAAGGAAATACAATGGTACTAATGAGAAAGGAAGAATACATAAAGAAAACGGAAGAATTTATAAGGGAAGGACCATACGAGGAAATAAAGTATGATTATACAAGTAAGTACCAGTCAAGGATAAAACAAATGATGAAACAGATAACATTTATAGAAGAAAATAAGAAAAAGTATTTATTGGAAAGTAATCCAACAGCACCAACTTTTAAAAGTCAGGTTAAGATACATAAAGAAGGAAAACCAATTAGACCGATTGTTTCTTTTATTAATGCACCTATTTATAAATTATCAAAGGAAGTCAGCAGAGTACTGAAAGAGAAATATGAATTTGGGACAAAATATAACATAGAGAATAATATAAAATTGATAGAAAAATTAGAAAATATTAGCATTAATGTAAATACAAAATTGATATCACTGGATGTTAAGGACATGTTTACTAATATCACAGTAAATAAAGTTATTAAGTTAATAAACGATAATAATATGGGAGAATACAGGTATAAAAAGCAGTTGATGAAAGTAATTAAAGAATGTGTAAATCAGAACTATTTTAGGTTTAATAACAAGTTTTATATACAGAAAAAAGGTTTTACCTATGGGGTCTTCATTATCCCCTATTCTTGCTGAAATATACATGAATGATTTTGAAAAGCAATTAATAACTTCCACTAAGTATAAAGACAATATAAAATTATGGTCTAGATACGTTGATGATGTATTAGTAATTTGGGAAGGAAGCATAGAAGAAGTGCATGAGTTTATAAAGGAGGTAAATAATAAGGATAAAAACTTAAATTTAAGGAAGAGATAGGAGGTAAGCAAATAAATTACTTATATTTAAACATAGAAATTAAAGATAATGAGAAACTACAGTTTGGGATATTTAGGAAAGAGTCGTATTCTGATATAATTATACCAAGAGAGTCTTACCACCCATACAGATATAAAATGGCGGCAATCAATTCCTTTTGTTACAGAGCTCAGAAGTGTTTAAAAGAGACCGAATCAAAAGATAGGGAGTTAAAAATGATAAAGGGAATTGTAAGGAATAATAATTATAGCACCAACATAGTGGATAAAGTTATGAAAAGGGTCAACATACAAAAAGCTAAAATAGAACCAGAACAAAAGAATTATGCAGGGTCATTGACATACATAGGTTCACATACTAGAAAAATTATAAAATGTTTTAATAAATATGGAGTAGATATAGCTATTAAAAAATGTGAAACGGTATTTGATAAGATAAGGAATAAGAATATAGAAAAAATTCCAGTATTACAGAAAAGCGGAATTTATAAATTAAAATGTAAAGACTGCAACAAAGTGTACCTAGGGGAGACAGGACGAAAATTCGTATGCAGGTTGTCTGACCACAAACGTGGAGAAGGTAATAGAACAACCAATTCGTTATATGCAAGACATTTCATAGAAGACAACCACAAGTTTGTTAATCCGTTGGAAGAATACGAAATTGTAAAAGTAGTAAATAACACAGTTGAAAGGAAGCTTAGAGAGGAGTTAGAAATATTGAAAGAAAGAGAAAAAGGGTTAGACAATTTAGTTAATATTAAAATTAAATTTGATAATGAAGAAATATTTTATAACATGATTAAGAAGTAAATGAGAGAGGGCAGATAGATAAGATTAAGAATTATATTTCATAGTACTAATTGGTTGTTTTAAAATAAGGGTGTGTGACTGACCCACGTGTGTGGAGAGGAAGAGGGTAGTTTAAAAGGAAGCGCGCGCGCGCACACACACACACACACACACACACTGAAACACAAGGAATTTACTAGAAAAATATGTAACTGTACAGATGGTGAGATGGAGTTTAGGGGGTGGGGAAGGGTCATTAATTTTTAGTTTGTTGTGGGTGAGCAGGGTGGGGGAGAGGGGTGAAGGGTTGGGTTTTACATATTTCCTGTCTATTCCTGATCTGACGATGAGCTGTGAAGCTTGAAAGCACTAATCGGAATAATTTTTATATAGTGGTGTGCAATATTGATCATTCTGATTGTGAATTAATTTATAGTTATTTGGTTCCAGGACATCGTTTAATCTTGGTAGTTCTGCATCTATTCGTCTTTGGTTTCTGTGGTTAACTTCCGAACTATTTAATTGAAAATTTCAATCATCACAATTTTGCGTGCCGCTTACCCACACGTCGTTTCTTCAAGTCTAATAAATTTAACGGAAAAATAAGTATTCAACGGCCCGTTACTATGGTAACAGCAATCCTTTGATTGGTTAAGGCCTCTTTCAAAAGCATTGTTATGAGATTTGAATTTTTATTCAAATTTATTATGTATTTTCTTAATGGTTTTATTCCTTTATCGTTCCTTTGGGGTAATAAATAATATCACTATTATATTTCTTTCCTTTCAAAGTTTAAAATGATATCTCATAAGGCCATATTCTATTATACATTAACTTTAGTCTAAATATTTGACATTTGATAAATTACATATCTCTCTTAAATTAAACTTTTATAATAACATTTCTCTTTTAAAACGATTTACATATAATTACTGGCCATTTACTGGTCTTAGATTAATAAATTTCCTTGTGAATTGGTTACAATTGACATTTGTGTGTGTCTGACAGTTAGATGTTATCATAGCCAAGAGTAGCCATGATGGTTTTTGGTTTATTTCTTTTAAATTACATTTTTAATTCAGCCTGATGGGCTTCACTTTGTTATCATATTTGTTTGTGTCGTGTGTTGATTCTGTTTGTGTTTTAATTACTATTCAATATACATTTTCATTATACATATTTTAAAATATAACAATTAGGCTTATGGACTGCAAGTTCCCTTCAGCCATATCCTCTTCATAACATTGAAACAAACTATTCTTTATAAGTTATTAGTTATTGTTAGTTTTAACATTAATTTCATTCTTTCGTTACTACTTTGAGTGATAAACATCATCACTTCTTGCAAACTTATTAAAGTTATTTCCCCTTTTAACATGGGGTGTTTTATTCCTTGTATTTTTAATTTTAAAACAAAGCCTTATTTCTATACTACTATCTACTCCATTCCATGTTAATACAAACTGTTTCTATCTGGGCTTTCTCCCTGAATAATATCACACGTTTTACTTATCTTTATGAAATATTATTGTTAATTATTCTTAATTATATAAATGTTCACAAGATCACTCAAATCATTGACTGTTTATCAATGCTTTATAAAGTGTTTTCTTATTTATTATTACATCTTTATTGCTTAAAATATCTATTTCCCTGTATCACCTTCACCTTTAATTAATAGAGGTTTATCACTGATACACTTTCACTATTTTTAGGGTATTTACACTTTCACTATTGCACTTTACTTTGGTTCACTGTTTGTATTAAGTGTTACTTAATGGGTAATCCCTATACTTTTCTCCTATTATTTCTCACTATTTCTTTACAACATAATTTTTATTATTAATAATGTTGGGTTATTTATCTTTCATTAAATCTAACCTTCATAATTGTGTTAGTGTACTTTTCTACACTACGTTACTTTACAATTGTCTTTTGTCTTTAAAATAGGTATATAAGTTATTTCAATTACAACAATACTATTTGTTTCATTAGTGGATAATTATTTGGGGTTTATTTACAGTATTCTATCTTTGAGTCTACTATTTCTCCCCTTTATATGTGTGTTAATTTCTCCTTGGGTTCAACCTGTCTCCTCTTCATTCTTCTTCTTCTTCATCTTCTTCAATTGTCTTCATCTTGGTTCGGTTCTCCTCTTCTCATCTGGTTTAATTTCTATTTAGTCGTAGGAATTTGTTCACTTCCTTTGATTGTCTTCTTTGGTTCGGGTTTCTTACCTTCTTTTGTTAGTTCCTATTTGTTTGGTCAATCACCTTTTTTTTCTTGTGTATGTTTCGTGGTTCCCTTCTTTGTGTTTCTGTTGTTGGGTCAATCACTTGGGTTGGGTAATATCGTCGTTCGTCGTGTCATAATATTTATATTTTATTCATTTTTAAACATTTTATTTTATATGAAGTATTTTTATATTAAAAATTATCTTTTTTATCCCTGGTACGGGGTTTGGCTTATTTGTGTTGTAACAATATATATATAGGCTGTCGGTCAGGTGAACATGTGTGTGTGGTGTATATATATATATGTGTGTGTGTGTGTTCTATGTGTATTCATGTAAGTATATTGATTGATGTTGTATTTATGTGTATTTATGAGAAATTATTGAATTATGAATTATGATGTTACATAGGTATATTTTAAGAATGTTATGATGTCAAGGAGTGGATTAGAAGTTTTTAATGAAATTTTTAAATTATAATAAATTTATATTGGGATTAAAGATTGGCCAAAAAACAAAAAAAAAAAAAAAAAAAATTGGAAAGATTGGAAATACTGTAATAAAGATTGTTATTGCTGTTTAACAACCGAGTTTTAATTGCAAGTCCCGTCTCACTGGATCCAGCGCATTTTTTTGCTTCTCTAGGCCTTCTGCCTAGTTTTAATTAACTAGTGGCCCCTCTTTCAAAAAAAAAAAAAAAAAAAAAAAAGGTGTTTTTTTATGAAGCATAAAAAATTGAAAGAGGGGTTACAGGTACACAAAAGTAAGTGTGATATCTTGTTGCTGAGAATTAGTATGTGATAAATATTAATATTATCATTGAGTAATTTAAATTGATAAACTCTTACTTCATACATGCTCGTAGGCCAAGTAGTATGCAAAGTGGTAACGTGAAATAGTAGTAAGGCATATTAAAAGTGTATTACAGTATGTGTGTTTCGGGCGTGTTGTTTTGTCTGAGTAAATGTTCTAGTGTTTGTATGGTTTCTTGAATTGGTACTAATCATATGGTTTCTAATCATCACACTCACCAAAATAATAACTGAGCAAAATTACTTTACATACAATAACAAGATATAGACACAAACAGACGGTCTCCCGATGGGATCCCCCATATCAGGAATACTGGCAGAAATATATATACACAACATAGAACAGAACCACATAATAAACAACAACAAATACACCAACAGAATCATTTATTGGCACAGGTATGTAGATGATATATTACTTTTATTCAATGGCAACACAAGACAGGTTGGAAACTTCCACAAATATATAAACACAATACACCACTAAAATTTATACTGGAAATTGAACAAAACAATAGTATAAATTTTCTGGACCTAACAATTAACAAAACTAACAATACACACACGTATAAAATATACAGAAAACCAACCACAACCGACATGGTTATACACAACACATCAAACCACCCAACACAACATAAACATGCGGCCTTCAACCATATGCTCCATAGACTAACTAAAATACCATTAAGTAAACAGGACTATAATGACGAACTCAACACAATCAAATACATAGCAATAAAAAACGGATACAACCCTAATTTAATAAACAAACTACACAAACACATCATAAACAAAAACAACAAAACACAAAATACCAACAACACACTACAAACTAAATACATCACACTCACATACCATAACTCCAACACACACAAACTCGCCAACACATTCAGAAAACACAAGTACAAAATAGCATATAGAACAAACAATACCATCAAAAAACACATCAGTGATACAAACACGGACATAGACAAATACAACAAAACAGGTGTTTACAAATTAAATTGTAATGACTGCAATAGTTTCTACATAGGCCAGACGGGAAGATCTTTTTCATCTTGTTACTCTGAACACCTAAAAGCTTTATCCAACAACAATATACATTCCGCGTTTGCCACACACATACACACAAAAAACCACAGCTACACCAACATAGATACTAATCTTGAAATATTACACTACTTACCCAAAGGTCGAAAACTTAACACACCAGAACAATATGAAATATACAAACACCACACAACACAACCAAACAACATGCTTAATGACCAATTACAGTATAAATCACACATACTTTTTGACACAATTATACATAAAACTAACAATAATTTGGATCCCCGCGCCAATCCCCTTCCTCCACACACCACCCCCACTATACCTTTCAAAATAAAAACCGTTACAAGTTAATGGCAGTCTGTCTCAAAGCTGACGAAGGCGAACACCACGCCGAAACGCGTACGAGAAGAAAAGACAAGTAAGTTTCACAAGTTGAAAGTTTCAATATTCTATAAAGTTTAGTGCTGTGAAAAAAGATGATGAACAATCAAAACAACTGTAAAATTGTGTAGGATCTCATATGAGAATTTTAGCCTTCTTAGTATACATGAATTTGCATTGATGTGATACTACCTACACTTACACTTTTTGTGATCAGAATGTATTTTTATGTCCTTTGTAAATGAAAGTAAAACAATCTGCTGTGCTTACGATGTACAGTTGTAGGCCTATGTGGTAGTGTACAACCATTACTGTAGCTTTATGATTGGCTCGAGATGGTAAGAGTTTTGTAATCTCTAAACTAATTGAGACGTGAAATTAGATATAATTTGTATGTTATTGAATTATTTGCACATTATATACCAACTTACCATTAATGACAATGTATGTAATTTAATTTTCTCTAGGGATTTTATAGAAACTTCGCAAACAGAATTTGAAATACAACCAGAGACATCAGATAATGAAGAAGAATACAAGAGACTTGATACTGTTTTTAATTTTAAAGATCTTGAGCCCTTCCTAAATTTGGATTGCCTTGGTACTGAAAATGAAGATGATAATGATAACAGTCCAGCAGTCCCATTCAATAAATTACGCAGCCAGATGACAAATGTCACACCTGATGGAAAAGTAATGAAACTTGTAAGTAAACCTTAATTAAATATTTAAACTATAAAATTTATATATAAATAATGTGTACATATTTCTCTTGCTTCTCTCTCTCTCTCACACACGCGCACACACACACACACACACACACACACACACACACACACACACACACACACACACACACACACACACACACACACACACACACACACACACACACACACACACACACACACACACACACACACACACACACACACACACACACACACACACACACACACACACACACCAGGGCCCAGATTTGTTGTTGTGGGCTATAATGTTTATAGGCAAGCTGCAGCTTTCTACTATGGAGAAGCCAAAATAGCGAGTATATTAATTTATATTAATATAAAATCTTAAGTTTAACAAGCTTAAATGTTTGAATTACTGCTTATTCCCACTTATTCCCTATGCAGAAAACAACCATTTTTTCTTGATTTTCAAAAAATTGTTTCTCTGCTCTGAGTTGAATCTCAAAGTCAAAAATTATACTGAAGGTTAGTACTATAGAAACCTCTTATGCTATGAAAACTGAAAAATCTACAGCTTCAGATTTTTCTCTGGTCGTCCAACAATCAAAGCTTAAAATGATCATAGCCAGTAATGAGATCCAACATCATCAGCAGCTGCTGCTGTAGGAGACAGAAGTACTGAACATTTACATCATCTTATGAAGCAAAGTTGGCTTTGGTTTCTATGTAGGGCATTCTTTCTGGTTTTTGCAGTGTTGGTTTGTTCTTTCCAAATTATTCCTACCCTCTTCAAGTCCCTCTGAATTCCATGTATGTCAGCTGGCTCGTGGGTCCACGTGTGCCCCTGAGTGCTCGTGTATTCAGGGCATCTTTTATATATCTATGTCAAGTTATCATAATGTGCAGCAAAGCCATCCGATTTCCCTTTTATATCTTCCTTATTTGATTATACTATTTTTTGACAGAAGATAAAAATACTTTTGTTAGCAAAATTCATTTTATTAACTTTGTCCTATTCAAAATCATCTGTGTTGCAGATAAAATCTGGTGGTGCTGGACCTGTGGTTCCTCCAGACGCAGCAGTATACATACATTATAGTTCATATTTAGAAAATGATGAAGTTCCATTTGATGTTTCATTTCTGCGTAGAAAGAAACCAGTTAGATTTGTGTTGGGACAAAATTCATTAATTACAGGGATGGAAGTAGCAATTAAAACAATGAGAAAGTCTGAAAAGGCACACTTTCTTGTTCATCCGGATTTGGCCTATGGGAAGATGGGTTGTCCTCCGCGAATACCAGGAGGTATGTATTATATGTATATATTGTTACAACCTACTCTTGCGTGGTTCTGTTATCACTTATATTTGATGTTATTTTCTTTACTGAATTATTTTTATGAATTACCAAATGTTATTTAACTTCCACCTACCATCTCGATCTCTGCTGTCGGGTTCCAGGGTCCGATCACATGAACGCTAGATACAAACATGGTTTACAGGTTTAGCAAATTACTGACACAACTCATTTTTGAAGAGAATTACTTATTTAATCTTTTACTTTTGAACTTTTATAAAATTAAGAAGGTTCCTTAAGTACATGTCTCAGATGTTGTGCAACCCTTGCATAATAGAACTTACGAACTATAGCTTACCTTGTATCATTTATAATTATACAACTGAATTTACACACTAACAGCCCAGCATTGCTCACTCACTACTCACATTCCATTATAAGACCCCATTACCCCAATTACCCAATTGAATGCATGATATAAGGTCACTACCGGCAACGCGTTCTTCCGTGACCTCGTGGCCACACCGCGGTAGGTCGTAAACGTCTCGAAAAAGAAAAAACTGAAGCACGAATTTAAGTGTTAATGCTCTGCGACTCTTCTTCCATCCTGTCACTAGTTTAAAAAAATGATTACTTCACTTTTATATCAAATACTGATGAAATTTAGATGAGCATATTTAGCTCTCGTGTCGGCGCCGACACAGTCAGTGACGAACTGGGCAATGTGCTTGTTTGAGTCGCGGGAAGTGCGCAGTCACGGCCATCAGGTTTTAGTCGCCGTTCATGCTTAATTGTTGTGGGGTAACCACTTTATGCATGGAATAGAGCTGGTATATGTGTGGTGTGCGAGGACGATATTGGCCTCGGCTCTGCTGATGTCATTAGTAGTAGGCGGGGTTTAACGACGTTTCCTGTACTGGTTGTTTGGAGCTACTAACTTTTCATCCCAGCGCCATGTTTCACAGCTTCGGTTGAGTTTTCAAAGCCTCACTAACGGCGCTCCGCCCGGCTAGGTTACGTACGGGCGTCGACGCACATATACAAAGTTCTTAGAATTTTGTGGAGGTGCGAATTCTTTTGACGAGTTACACCACATTAATTGCGTCTCGCCTTTGTTCCCAAACACTGTTCCATATGCCATGCGTTCTGTTATAATGAGAATAACGTTGCACAATAATTTTCTGAAATCCCGCACCAAAACGAAACAAAGAAAAATGTAAATACCCCATCCCGTAAAAAAAAATAAAATAACCCAAAATTGACACGTTACAATACCCCCTCGATGAGAATTCTGCTGTCCACAACAGAAGAAATTTCATCGATAAACCCCGAAGAGGACCGGTGAGGAACTGGTGCCTACAACCCCCTGGTTCTTAATCTACATGGGTACACGACCCCCCTGGCTCAGCGACCATGGACTCATCTGAACGAGATCGCTGGACTTCTCCGCAAGAGATCCCAACACCGAGAAATCGACCAGACAAGTACCACAGCCCACCTTACCTTCTAACATGCTACCCCCAAAAACTCCTCAATCCCTGGCTTAAATTATGTCAGATCCTCAGCCGATATGGATCCCCTTTTATGCAAGCTGGGCTGCCTTTAGCAGATACTGGGCTCACACACACTCACATTACATGTTGACATAACGCCTTGACAAATTCTTTACAATTTACAAAAAATTTAAAAAAATTCAAAATTCAAAATAAATAATTTACCAAAAAAATTCTACCTTGTCTTTCTGTTTTTTACTTGAAATAAGTGCATTTAAACATTTCTTATTGTTAGACATATCCCTAACCTAACATGTGAAAACTTAAGAGTCTAACAATGCCATGCAGTACAAAATAAATCAATAAAATAAACATGTTTAATACACACAAATAATAAAATAATCAACATTTAAAATATTCATCCGCTGGCAGGCGAAAAATCAAGAATTTTTTTTTTTTTTTTTCAAAAATTAAAATTTTCAAAACTTCTAAAATTCAAAAAAAATTTAATTTTATTTAAATGTTTCCTTTGTATATATAATTATTTAAAAATTGGTTGAATTGATTAAGCAAACAAATTAAATTGACTTCATACTATACAAGCTTAATATGTGTATGACCTCATCAGCTGATCGAAACTAGGTCAAGTCTAAAACCCTTGACCTACCTATGTATGCTTTCTATCGGAAAATACATTTAACATCTGTAACCTCCTAACTAGAAACACAGAATATAATAAAATAAAATATTTAAAATTAACACAATATTAATATAATAATCAAATTGACATTTAAATTATTTTGATTTCCAAATTCTGTCACTGGTTTAAAAAATAAAAAATTTTATATCTTTATTATAAATCACTCTCTTTATTCAACAATCTGATTCTCACTTACTGTGGGTGATGTAAATTATTTATTCTCATTGACTGTACTACTTGATCTGTATACACATATAATCTTTCTCCCTTTGATTCTAACTAACAACTTCAACTACCATGACACCCATCTCTATTAAAAACATCTCCCAAAACACTCTAAACCCAACTTGTCCTTAAACTCAATTCGCCACCTTCTCTCTATAAAAAAAATACTCTAACCCTTTGTACTTGGGATACGTGTTTCCCCACCCCCAAAAACTCAATTCCCTTATTTGGCCCCTGGATTCCACCTAAGGCGACCCCTCCTCACTAAAATCTATCCCTATCCCGTCCCAACCCTTGTTGCGGACTCCTACATTACACTACCCCCTAATACAAAATTGCCATCCCCAAAAAATCTCAATCTCATTACCTTACTACAACTACAACAAAATAACAGCATCAATTATAAACAACAACATATCATTCAAAACTCTACAATTATTCTCCGTAACTACTGTGTCAACATCAATACTTCACAGAACTACATTACTTCAAAACAATATTACATTATATCATCTCTACTATTTCAACTTCACTTGGAATTCAATTTGGACAGATCTATATGTTCCACAAAATATTTATCACCCAAACACTATCTTTTATTAACCTTCACAAATTGTTACTTTATTTCTCATTTTATCAAATTATTGTTATCATTACTTTAAAATATCTATAATACATTAAAACATTACCTTGAACATCAATTACTTATAACATTTACAAACCAATATACCAGTGACCTGTTATTGCTGATCAGCTGATCTCCTTACCCAATGAAAACACATCTCATACTTGAACAAATTACATGAAATATATATGTATTTATTTATCATTATCTCTCACCTCCTTGTTTCCCATTTCTCTGATTCGGATAATTCATATTGACCGCCTGCCAGACGTTTAATTATTGGCTTAGTTTAAAGTATACACATATCATGAAAACACATATTTTATCAACACATATATCTAACTTGCAACGATAAAATAATACACTTAAAATTATAGCATGAACACCTTGTCTTGAGTGTCTGAGCACTAGTTATTTAACAGAGCACAAGCAGTTTTATTTGATCAAAATTTGAATAAAAAATTTGTATGTTATAAAATTTACATTCGTGGCTCATCTGAGCCACCTCCCAGCCACACACACTATTTCCAATTATGGAGGACTGTCTCGCCCTTGCGCTTCGGCAAAGACTGTATATTTTGGAGCAGGTTTTACCTCTCCGTGTCTTTGCTTCCGCTATTACGTTTGAACACTAGCGAATATCAACATATTCTTGTTATATAATTACTCACCCTTAATGCGGGTCTACCACCTGTCTTTGCTACCCCCAAGCGGGCAGAGCGGTAGCCGCTGTTCCATAGTTCCGGGAGATTTCCCCTAATTGTCTCCCCCCATTGAATTTCTAATATGTACCAATTTCAAGTCAGCTATGGTCAAGGGACTTGATATGACCATAGCTGGCCGCTAGCCAAATCCACGATTAGTGCTGGTAAGGCAGCAATCGCCCGAAAAGTCGGGGAAATCTAACTTGCATTTCACTGCCTGTTACAATCATTACTACTATGTGCGACACGGTCGTTTAGATTTTTTGATTTGAATTTTGTTGATAGGTATTTTATATTCTCGAAGTGATAGTCTCGGAAGTCTTCCAATCCGTCTTTTTAATCAGTGATTATATATTAATTTGGATTTATTATAATTTTATTCATGAGGTTTCGTGGTTTTTTCGAGATTTTTAATGATTGAACTCTCCTTGTTTATATATAACAATTGAATGTCTAAAATCAACAAGATATCTTGCATTTTGTTGCCCTAACAACCATTGCTTCTTCTGTCATTGGATAATATTTGTTATCCTAGAACCAGAATGAGGAAATATTCTTACACTTATTTAATTATTACATTTTTCATTATTATTATTATTTAGTTTATTTTTGAACCCTTCATTGGGTTTTAACATAATTATAATGACCACTTGACAATTTATTAACAATTATTGTCTTCCTGGCCAAGTTTACAAATATTATTTTACGACATCTTCATTAATTATTTAAAGTAAATACACTTAACATGATACCATACATAATAAACACACTTGTATTTAATTACTTAAATACAAGTTTAACATGAATGAAATGAGTACCCATTACTTAGTACTTCCTTAAAGCAATGGCTCCACACCTACTACATACAAAACACAAAATAAATATCATGCAAACACAATATCATGATAAAGCACAACAACAGGTACATTTTTATAAAACATTAAATATTAATTAAACAATCTATTATATTCAAACTCATCCACAGTAAACTCATCTCATTAGACACAGTGTTTATAGTTTACATCTTACACTGATCACTCCACATTTTATATTTCGATACAATTTTAATTTTTTATTACCTAACCCAATACATTTTTTAGGTGAGATTGGCCCTCTTGTACTTAATTATGACATACCTTGGGCATTGTTTTCAGTTATTTTGATAAAGGTTTTATGTAACGTCGGGGACCTTAACTTTGTTACGTTACAATATATATTATGCATGTGTGCTTGCTTGTACATCAAATCTGTTGATAAAGAAACAACACTTTCAAATAAGAGTCCATAAGAAAAGTAATAGCATCACCTTGTTTACTGGAGTTCTCTTGCGACTCTTGTCACACCACCTACATGACTCAGCCATTCTTAGGTTTTATATTTTATGATGACGTGAATGACACAGTGTTTAGCATTCAGGTTACAGGATGAAAATTGTGAAGACTCTTGAAGAACAGTGTGGTTATGAAATTTATTTTGAACTGAAGAAAACTTTCAGTCAACTTTTAAAATGTTACAAGGCTGTGTGAACTGTACCCAGTATTGTGATTAATTATTTCAAATTGTCCAAAACAACATACAACATTTTTCAAGAAAAATAGGAAATCTGTACAACCATCTAATAATACCAACTAATAATGTTTATGTTGAAGAAGTACATATTATTATTTATTTTTCATTTCGACAAGCTGTGGACCAAGTTAATTCAACTGTTTCCTTGGGTTTTAATTTTTGCCCGTATTCCTGCATCCATTTCAGTGCACCTCCTTCCATTCTTTCTTCAGTTATTACTTGCCTGTTTTCAGCTTGGACAGTTAGTTCACCCAACTGAAGAACAGAGTCAGTTCGCAATACTGCATTCAGTTTCTGTCAAAAGTGTCAGTTGACTGTGAAGAAGAACAGAACTGTGAAAGTTTGTGACAGTTTAACTGAAAAACTGAATATGCAGTTATGTTTGCATCAAAATTCGAGACATGTACAAGGTTTGATCAAAACGTGCATGGAACTTTCGTTTATTTTAAAAATAATGTCTTTATTCTTTTATAATAATAATAATGGCTCCCATGTGTACCACCGAATCAGCATAGGAGTCAGGTCAGGCAAGGTAGGCTGCTTTATGTGAGCCGTATGGCATACAAGGAAGACAGTGTGGCCAGCACTACGCTTCAGCCGTCCATTATTATCCCCAGGATGTTATCCCAGGTACTCATTTTCAACAGGCTGAGTCGACCTGGGGGCTGAAAAACGCAACTTGATTTTATGGTGTGGGCCCGGGAATCGACCCGGGACCTCTAGATTAGTAGCCAGGTGCCATACCCACTGGTCTACTGAGTCGCCTGTATTCTTTTATATTTATACATACATACATCCTCGGCGCTACAGCCCAGTCCGGGCCCTGGCCTCCAAAAGAAATCTTTCCCACTGGTCTGTACTCCCTGCCAATGTCCACCAGTTTGCTGCACCCAGTCTCACTGCCTCCTTACCAACCTGGTCCAGCCATCTTGTACGCGGTCTTCCTTTCCTTCTCCTTCCCATCGGCAAGTAATTCATAACTCTTTTTGGGATTCTATCCTCCGCCATTCTCTGCACATGACCAGCCCAACGCAATCTGTTAATTTGTATGAGTTGCACGATCGGAAGATCTTTAAACCTTTCGTACAACTCTCGATTATGCAGTCGCCTCCAAATGTCATTTTCCTTCACAGGGCCATAGATTCTCCTCAGTACCCTTCTCTCAAAAACGGATAGTTTCTGCTCATCTAGTTTTTTTAGCACCCAGCATTCCGAGCCATACATCAGGACTGGTCTGATCAAGGTCTTGTATAGGGTGGCTTTTGTATCTTTACTTATTAATTTTGACTTAAAATGTTTCACCAGTCCGTAGTAACACCTATTAGCAGATAATATCCGTTTTTCAATGTCTCTAGAGGAGTCATTTCCAGAGTCCACATATGACCCGAGATATGGAAAACCCTGAACCTTTTCAAATTCATAATCATTAATGCGCAGGGACAGGGCACGAGTGTTGGCACCTACAACCATATATTTGGTTTTGCTTTGGTTTATAACCAAGCCCATAGCCTTAGCGGACAACTCCAGTTCCTGAAAGGCTTCCTTTAAGCCAGATTCAGACCTACTTATGACGCCAATGTCATCGGCATAGGCCAGAAGCTGTACCTCCTTGTGAAATATGTGTCCGTTAGTTTGAATTCCTGAATCCCTGATGACCTTTTCTAGAGCTATGTTGAACAACAGACACGCTAAGGCATCTCCTTGTTTCAACCCATTCAATGTTTTTAAGGAGTTAGATAGATTTGATTGTATTCTGATTTGGCACTTAGAATTGGACATAACTACTCCAACCATACGCACCAACTTAGATGGTATATTCAACTCCTTCATAGCTGTATATAGCATTATAACGTCTCCCTTGTCAAGACATTATAAACATCGGGAACCAGTTCAATTGTTGGCTGTTAATTAAACTAGCTGCCGTTGTTAGTAAAATTTACTTACCAACAAATTATAACAAAGTATATATCAGGAATTAGTCAAGGGTTACATAAATTTATTCACTCTCTGGGTATTAGCGAAAACATCTCTTTATTCTTATATTTTAACTAAGTATAAAAAGTAATGGCTTTAATGGTCATCCTTTAATTTCTTACTAACTTTACTTTTTGTAAAAGAAAGATTCTAATAATTGCTGCATTAAATATTCTTTACTCTTTTTATCTCAAAATTTTCAGTTATGTATTATTTCAAGTACCACGGATCCGGGTCTCAACTTTGCAATATTCTAATATATCACAACTTCGTCCAAACTATTTGAAGAATAGTCCGGTATAAATTTTCAGAATTACTTTACCTCTAAACATCGTAATGTTATTACTATATCATTACAGAGATTACAAATATTTATATGTTAATCTTTAAGTTATTTAAAAGTCTTTACAATAAACTTTACTGTTATTTTGTTTCGTTTTGTTTAAAAAACTTGTTATGCACAAATGTTATGAATTAATATCACCTGAATAGAACGTGAGTTTGCTGTGGGCGTCCGTGATGGTCTTCTTCAGTAGTCCTCTTGGGTGTGATATGATGTTCCTCTTGATGGTCCATTTGGTTTATGGTTTCAGAATAGTAGTGTAGGTCATGACGATTGGCTTCTGCTACTAGAAGGTTATACTGTTGTTGTTGTTGTAACTTTCTTCTTCTGGAGTCGGTTGTTCACATTTTACTTATTAATTGTTCTTATTTTAGCAGCACTAAAAAATGGTAAGGAACATATCTTACCACTTACGGTTTGTTAAGAGATGTGTCGGTTAAGTTTTGCTTTTTTTTTTACATATTTACTAATATTTGCTTCACTCACTACATTACTAAGTGTTTAGTTATTTTCCAACGCTACATTGACTCAAATCAAAATAACAACTGACGAGTGTTTGTATAGTAGTTCAGCGGTATACATCTGAATTTAACTGGACAACACATTTTTGACATCCTTACATGTCGAAGTTTCTCTGGCGAATGGGGTTTGTTTAGCGGCAAGAAGTCTGTAAGCTGGCGCGGTTTACGCACTGAGAAAAATAGTTCGTTCCTTTAGTAGTATTAATTAATCATTAATTAACTGGTAATAAATTTATACTACCTATTGTTATGTGTTAGGTATAATTCTTTATTATTAATACGTCTTTTATTTAATCAAAAGAATTATTATTTTTTGCTTAATAACATCGTACTTTGCGTGTTCGTACTAGAAAATTTGCACGTTGGTACAGGAATCTACGTACAGATAAGGGGTGGATAATACTCTTACTTGTTATAAGAACCAAAAATTTAATTTGTGCTATTTAAACAACAAATTTTTTTTTAAATCTTCACATCCTCCTGCACTTAACGATGAGGACGGGCAGACGGGGTAATAAAATGAAAATCTACTATATACAATCACATTTGGGCACGGAACTTCGTGCTGAAATTTCTCTCCCTCAGATGACTTCTATCTATCAGTTGATTATCTTACACCTTATACAAAATATTTAAAATCTAATACATCTACTACACATAAAATACACAAAAACATAACTCTACCTTATATCTAAGTCTTACATCTACTACCAGTTTTTTTTTTTGGCTTGCTTTCTTCACTCGTTTTACGGAGTTATACTCATGAGTAGGTTCCTAATCATAATAACGTATTGTAATAACAATCGAATTACTTTTAGTTTACTGCGCTAGAAGTTTGTTTTTCGTCAGCTGACTTCTCATTCTTTATTTCATTCTCGTAGGAAATTAGCTAAGGTTGATCAGGCCTCGCTAGTATTTGTACGAGGTGTTTGAGTTTATACTCAATTACGATATAGAATGTTGCAAAATCTTATTGTATTCCTGTATAAGTATATACAACATATTTTATTCTTAATACTTAAGTAGTATTCTTGGTTTACTATCTTTCTCGTAGTCGTGCTTCTTTATTTTGACACGAAAACAATTTTTTTATTTGAGACAGATGGCTTCTGCGAACATAATCGTCTGTATTGGGTTCATACAGTGCTACTGTAACGGGGGTGATGAACTTATGAATCTTGTAGGGGCCACACCATCGGTATGATAGTTTGGAAGTGGTCCTATCAACGGCTTTACTCGTAGGGTGAGTTTTATACATTACTAAATCACCTACTTTGTACTCTATTTTCCTATTATTCTGCTCATGATATTTCCGCGATTTTTGTAAATTCGCTCTCAAACTTGTGCAAGCTTCGTTCCATATTTTCCTTATGTTATTCCCATTTATTTCGCGGGGCAATAACTCATGGATTTTCCACTTTGTGGTTAACGGGTGGTTGGGTTTATACTTGTACAGTAAATCAAATGGTGTTGATTTATGTCCTTCATGATACGCTGAGTTGAAAGCAAATTGTATCCATGATAGATTTTGATCCCACGCTGTCTGGTCTTTAGCGTGATAAGATATTAATGCTGATTTTAGGTTTTGCAAGTATCTTTCTGCTAGGTTTCCTTGCAGTCGGTACTCTGTCACTGTAATATGATTTATCCCTAATTTAAAACACATGTCATTAAATTCTTTCGATTTAAACTGAGGTCCATTATCAGATACTAGATGTACGGGTGTACCATAATCTTTAAATAGTCTTTCTTGTAGAATTTTTATAGTCGTAGACGCTAAGGCACGTCTCATAGGATACATCCATATGAATTTAGTGAAGGAGTCCACACAAATTAATAGCATAGTATTCCCGGACTTAGAACGGGGATATGGTCCAGAATAGTCTATGTATATCTTTGAGAAGGGAGTTGTGGGGATTTCTGAGATTAATTTTCCAACTTGACTGATTCGTGCTGGCTTGCTCAGGGCACAGATTTCGCATTGTTTCACGAACTTAGTTATTTCACTGTTCATGTTTTCCCAATGGTATTCCTTGCGAATACGGTATATAGTTTTCCTAATTCCCATATGAGCTCCAACGGTTGATGAATGGTAGTATTCCATTAGCATAGGTTTAATTATTTCCGGGGCGATTATTCTCAGTGATTTTCTGTTAGCCTTTTTAAAACAAAGTACTCGTTTACTCAAGGTATATTTGTCAGAATCATTTCTTTTCTCTATTTGTTCTATTATTTTACGCAATTTCGGATCTTGTTGTTGGTGGTATGCTATATCCTTAAATGCAAGGGGAAAGTTAGTAATTAGCGTATTAACGGTAGTGGTTTCAACATTGTCTTCGCCAGGTCTAGTATTGGGTAGTTGGAACATGCGGGGAAGTGTATCGGCTACTACATTTTGAGTACCATGAATATGTTGTACTTTGAACTTGTAGCAATTTAATCTTAACACCCATCTTCCGATACGACCTAACTGTTTTGGATGGTTCAATAACCATGACAAAGCTTGATTGTCGGTTTCTAGTAGGAATTCCTTGTGTTCCAAAAATGGTTTGAATTTTTCGAAGGCGAAAACTACAGCTAAACATTCAGGTTCATAGGCTGAGAACTTCCTTTCTTGCTCGGTCAATGTACGGGATGCATAACTGATCGGGAGTCTAGTATTATTGATTTCCTGGTATATTACGGCTCCTAATGCTACACTCGAACTGTCGGTCTGTACGACAAATGGTTTACTGAAATCTGCTAACTGCAATACCGGTGGGGATATTATGCTTTCTTTGAGTGTTTGAAAAGCGTCTTGATGTCGAGTAGTCCACTCGAATTTCACTCCTTTCTTTCTTAATGCATTTAATGGGGCTGCTATATCCGCTAGGTGGGGTATGTACTTGTGAAAATAATAGATCATACCTAAAAATCGAGCTATACCTTTGGTGTCTCATGGTGGTAAAAATTCTCGGATAGCGCGCGTACGTTCAGGATCGATGCTAACCTTACCTTCGGCAGATACTATATGACTTAAGAAAGAGAATTGTTTTACTGCGAAATTAACTTTACTAGGGTTTACCGTTAGTGCAGCTTTCTTTAACCTGGATAATACTTCACGCAAGTGATCAATATGTTGATCTATTGACTCACTATATACTACTATATCGCCAAGATAGTGATATACAAATTTAAATTTAACGTCATGAAATATTTTTTCTAACAGCTTGCTACATACTGAACTTCCTTGTGATATACCGAATGGTACTCTAGTAAATTGATATAGATTAAATGGGACAGCAAACGCCGTTAGATGTTTTGATTCCTCAGCTAGTGGGATTTGGTGGAATGCCTGGTTGAGATCCATTATGGTGAAGATTTTTGCTTTGGTAAAATAGTGGAACGCACTGTGAATGTCGTGCAGGGGTATCGATTCAAATTCTATATTCTTATTCAGCTGTCTATAGTCCACGACTAGTCTATGTTTGTCAGTTCCTTCTGGTACTAAGAATGCAGATGATGAGTATGGGGAGGTTGACGGTTCTATGAAGTGTTGCTCTATAAGTTTGTTGATTTGGTTTCTCATTATTTCCATCTTGGGCGGTGATAATTTGTATGGGTGAAGGCGTATTACCTTGTTGTCACTTAGATTTATTTTATATTAGATTAAGTGGGTTAATCCTAACTTGGGTGTAAGTACAGCAGAATATTCGTTTATTAACTTTTGAATTCTTTGTCGCTCATTTCCTTTTAAATAACTCAAACTAGATTCACGATTCTCTAACTGAATAGCTGATGTTTCACAATTAGCGTTGTTACTTAGCTCGGAGCCGAACTGATATTTTTGAGTACGATCAAATCTGAAGAAATATTGTTTTGCATACATGTCAAGGATTAAGCCAGTTTTACTTATAAAGTCGGCGCCTAGTATTAAGTTTTGTCCTAAGACTTCAGCTACTAGTAGGGGAACATACCAAGTAAAATTCTTTATTTTTAATTGCACCGTAATACTGCGCGATATATTTAGGTTTTGCTTATTTGCGGTGGCACACTTTATGTTCACGTTTTGGGTACGTTTAATAAGATTATGATTAGCTAATACGGTGGCTAACTGTTGACTTATGATACTACGTGTAGATCCGGAATCGATTAAACCAAGGTTATTAGTTGCTCCAAGGTCTATCTGTATGTAGGGTAATTGGCATATACTTGTCTTGCATGTACCAATAGAGTTGCACTTTTCAATAAATCTAGTTAAGTAAGGGTCTATGCGTTTATTTCTATTTATTTTTTATTTTTTATTATTAGTGTTTATACCTTTCTTTCTGGTGGTGTAGGATTTTTGTTCTTCCCGCTTCACATATTTTTTGACTGGTCGGTTTTCTGTTGGTTCCGCTTTTGTTTACAATTCTTGCTAATGTGGCCGGCCTTTCCACAGTTATAACATCTTCTTTCCTCATTGACATCGCTCGCATGTTGTCGGGGTTTTAGTCTTGAGTTTGAAGTATGGGGGTAGCTTTGGGTTTTAGGTGTACTTACGAATCGCTTATCGCGGTAGGTTCGGATATCAGTCCCAATGGGTAAAGGTAGGAATGAATCTCTGCGTTGAGTCTGGGACATAGAAACGCGTCTGTTTTGGTCAGAATACCAGACGTTGGACGAATGTATACAACACAGTTCTAGTTCTGTGAAAGTGGTTGGTCTCTTCATGAGTGCTAGGCGGGATCGCTCCTCGGGAGATAGTCCTACTAAGATAGTGTCTACTAACTGTTGTTCACTCCATTTAACTTGTAGCAATAAAGCAGATTCCCTTATTTCAGATATATAATGAGCTAATCTCTCATATGCTCCTTGTACACGAAGTACTAGGTTCCGCTTCAATTCTTCGTAGATACCGGTGGGAATGAAATGTCTTATTAGTGTGGTATGAAGTTCTTCTACAGGATGATTATACCTCATAGATTCTTACACACGATCTTTCAAAGGAGATCTACATTTAGGTAGAATTACTTGTAAAATTTGGTCATCTCTTAATTGTCGTAAATCCTTTATTCGTAAAAGGTGCTTGATAAAATCTAGGAGTTTTGTAATATTCAGCCCATCAGTGGTTGGTATCTCAGATAAAATACGTTCTACGGGGTGGGTTATTTTTCCATAAAGTTCGGTAGTCAGATTTAATTGAGTCGTCATTCTAGGTTTTTCCGCTGATTGATTCGTCAGTAAGTGAGAGGTAAATCGTAGGTACGAGTCATATTCTCTAGTTCATTTGGAAGTAACGTGACGTTTGCGGGTAGTATATTTACTTGTCTATCAGTTAACCGTTCCTTAACGGGATCTATATTAGATTCCGGCAGAACTGAAATTTCACAGCACCGGTTTGCTGTTCTTGAGTAGGAGATAGGGTAGGAGAAATATTTAGTTTCGTCATTGCTTCTTCGATCTCTTCTAATCTAAACGATTCGGACCTTCGACATAATTCGCGCCTTATCTCGAGTAATTGTTGTAATGCTTGCTCCGCGAATTTTTGCGCGTCCGGTGGAGTAACTTTATCACCGGGCCAATTCAACAAATTGGTAATGCGGCGGGTCAGATGTTCTATTCTCTGAGTGGTTCTTAAAATTACCGCGGGGGATTTTTCGTCTCGCAGAGTTTGTGCGATTGAGATAAGTTCCACATATTTACTATAGCATGTTTCCTTTTCACTTTCAAAATCTAATACACTTAAACGATTTAACATTGAGGGTTTGTCTGGTATATTTTCACATAACGTTTTGCGGAGTTCCGCGACAGTTACATTTGCGTATTGAAGACCGCGTAACAAGGCTTCATAGCTTAATTCGTCCTTCAACAAGTCGGGGTTAAATTGAGCCATTGTTGTGGTAATAATGACTTTTAAATAATTTAAGTACTGCGTACGACAAATCTTATGTCATCTATTTTAAATACTTATAAAATTTGAATTCCTATAAACACACATATATATATCTAGTACTACACATAGAATCTTATATTAATTAATTATATTAAAATTATCTCAAATCAATTCAATTTTCTGTACTGCTAGATATTATCTGTCGAAACAAAGTGATAATATTATTTTATAGTGGAGAGAAATTTCACACGAGAAGAGTTCATTGCCTTTATAATAGTACACAGGATCAGCTGTTTGGGGGAGTCTTATTGTTTGCGTAGGGGTGGTTTAACAAAGGAGGGTGGTTCGGACAATCTCAAACACTATTATTTCCTGTTCTGAACTGTCTGTTATGTCTGCGAGGGAAGGTTTGTATGGGATTCCCTATACGTACAAAGGGGAGGGTACATTTCTCGACACGTATTTAACATGAACCAGCCTGTCAATACCTACAGGTTTAAAATGGAATATTTTTACCAGCAAGGACTTGTTTATTACGTTAATGTCCCAATACTAATATTATTATTTCTTAATTAAAACTTTACTTATTTATTTGTTCACAATTTCAGAGTGAATAAATTTATATATTCTACAGAGTTACTGTTAATTTATTATCACAATATACACAATATTTTTACACAAAAGCACAGTATTGCAATTTTAGGTGTATCAACAATTCAATTCTTTTGTACAAAGCAGAGTGGCGCAATTTTATATGTGACACTCTGTTAACAATTAACATTTTTTTTACAAATCAGCAGAGTGGCGCAATTTTATGTGCGTCACAATGCTTACAAACCTTTTATATAAATCAGCAGAGTGGCGCAATTTTATATATGACACTCTGTTAACAATTAACTTTTTTTTTACAAATTAGCAGAGTGGCGCAATTTTATTGCATCATGATGCTTACAAACCTTTTATATAAATCAGCAGAGTCGCGCAATTTTATAACGTCTCCCTTGTCAAGACATTATAAACATCGGGAACAAGTTCAATTGTTGGCTGTTAATTAAACTAGCTGCCGTTGTTAGTAAAATTTACTTACCAACAAATTATAACAAAGTATATATCAGGAATTAGTCAAGGGTTACATAAATTTATTCACTCTCTGGGTATTAGCGAAAACATCTCTTTATTCTTATATTTTAACTAAGTATAAAAAGTAATGGCTTTAATGGTCATCCTTTAATTTCTTACTAACTTTACTTTTAGTAAAAGAAAGATTCTAATAATTGCTGCATTAAATATTCTTTAAATTAATATTCTTTACTCTTTTTATCTCAAAATTTTCAGTTATGTATTATTTCAAGTACCACGGATCCGGGTCTCAACTTTGCAATATTCTAATATATCACAACTTCATCCAAACTATTTGAAGAATAGGCCGGTGTAAATTTTCAGAATTACTATACCTCTAAACATCGTAATGTTATTACTATATCATTACAGAGATTACAAATATTTATATGTTAATCTTTAAGTTATTTAAAAGTCTTTACAATAAACTTTACTGTTATTTTGTTTCGTTTTGTTTAAAAAACTTGTTATGCACAAATGTTATGAATTAATATCACCTGAATAGAACGTGAGTTTGCTGTGGGCGTCCGTGATGGTCTTCTTCAGTAGTCCTCTTGGGTGTGATATGATGTTCCTCTTGATGGTCCATTTGGTTTATGGTTTCAGAATAGTAGTGTAGGTCATGACGATTGGCTTCTGCTACTAGAAGTTTATACTGTTGTTGTTGTAACTTTCTTCTTCTGGAGTCGGTTGTTCACATTTTACTTATTAATTGTTCTTATTTTAGCAGCACTAAAAAATGGTAAGGAACATATCTTACCACTTACGGTTTGTTAAGAGATGTGTCAGTTAAGTTTTGCTTTTTTTTTACATATTTACTAATATTTGCTTCACTCACTACATTACTAAGTGTTTAGTTATATTCCAACGCTACATTGACTCAAATCAAAATAACAACTGACGAGTGTTTACTATACAAACACTAGCGGTATACATCTAAATTTAACTGGACAACACATTTTTGACATCCTTACATGTCGAAGTTTCTCTGGCGAATGGGGTTTGTTTAGCGGCAAGAAGTCTGTAAGCTGGCGCGGTTTACGCGCTGAGAAAAATAGTTCGTTCCTTTAGTAATATTTGTTAACAAACTTTCTCAAGTTCACTTAAATTCGCTATTTCCTTAGTCATCAATGTTATTTGTACTTTCCTGGGTAGGTGTTTACTGACGTACCGTACAAATGACTTAAAGGGAATTTGGGGTTCTAGATACTTGGCTTCGTTATACAATTGGGTTACATATATTGTTATATTATTATTTGGGTGGCCTGCAAAACTACCTGTTCCCATTATTCTACTCCTCAATGCTTCTTGTTCCTCTTCTGGCCAATACTTTCCCTTAAAAGCTTGTTCGAACATTTCATAATTACCCCACACTACTCTGTGTGCTTCCGCCCATACCGTTGCACTACCCTTAAAACATTTAATTATCTTTGTTAATTGTATCTCCCAATTACTGTTACTGAAATGGTGATACTCCCTGGTTTGGTGAATAAATCGCATGGGGTGTATTGTTTGGTTTTCATAACTGAACAATTCTAATTCTATCTCGTTGTAGAAATCTCTAGTAATGACAACCCTTTCTGTGGTTCCCGTTAGTTTTTGGTTAATCTCCCCCCGTAACTCATTTTTCACCCTTGTTAAGTCACTCTCAACTAAGTTATATTTATCATGCACATCATTATAATTTTGTATATGTAAACTATTTATTTCCTTAATTCGACTCTGTAATATACTTATCTTATCAGTTGTACTGTTTTCATATTCAGATATTGTGTTATCTATTGTTTGAATACCTTTTGTTAGGTCTACTACATTTAATTCACACTGTTCTAATTTGTTTTGTAAAACATGAGTTCTCGATTCTAATTGCTTATTTATCTCATTCTTAGTCTTAATTTCTAACTGTTCTACTGTTGCTACATATTTATTTTCTACTTCTTTACTCTGGGTTTCTATCTGGTTTCGAATAGTTTCATTAATTTGATTAACTTTATCGTCTAAATTACTTATTTTAGTCTTAACTTGCTCAATTATTGTTTCTGTTTGTTTTTTACCATCATCATATTGTGTCTCTATTTTATTAATTTTCTCATTAACATCAAAATTTTGTTTATGCATTTCGTTTTCAAATTTTTCAAGTTTCTCATCTAATTGATTCAATTTTACATTTTGTACGTTGTTTTGTTTCTTTAGTTCGTTCTCAAGACTATCAAACTTTTCGTCATTTGTTCTTTTAATACACTATTTTGTGTTTTAATTAGTATAAACAGATCTTCTAACGATATCTTACTCTCGATTGCCCTAGGCGTTGAATTTGCGCTTATTCCGTCTAATAAAATTGACTCTGTAGCTGTATTATTATTTCTATGCTGTTATTACTTTCTGCCATTTTACTCATATTTATAATGAATTTTATTTTTTAATAATTGTTCTATATTTTACTTAAACAATAACATAACCTATTATCTACGTACCAGGTATGTCTTACGTATTTCTTCCTTTCTTCCGACAATCCTCCGTCTCTGACTCCGGCTTATTGTATAAACTTTTATTTATATCACGTCCCTGTTCGGGCGCCATTTGTTAACAAAGTTACATATTTATTTTGGTGTTGTGATTGTATGTTTTGGTGTTTACCTTTCATTACCATAATTATTGTGTATTTCATACTGGTTCGGTGGCCATCTTGTAGTGCCAACTTCGTGATGCAAAATTTTTGTGTTCGGGTCCCAGGGTTCGATTAAGCGATTGTCAGAGACAGGATAATTGTGCGGAATAGTTAAATCAGACAGCGTAATACATATATAGTTGCCGTTTAATAACATAGAAAATTAATATCAATCAACATTAATAAAAACAAAATGGAATCCTTATACTAAATTGACAAAATGGCCGATACATATATTACAGTTCTGTTATTTTCTATTATTCAGGCATTAATCTTGTTATGGAATTTTTAATGAATTTATTTTTGACTGCAACTGCCCATGTTACTTAGTAATTGATCAATTCTTATATTTAAGAGAACACAAACCAACGTCTCACAAGAAAAACATCATTTATAAGTACCGTACGGCCTACACACACTCACACTCATTCATTTCGACAAAATTGAATTTACACATACATTGAATTTTTGTAATTTTGAGCTCAACGTTAATAATAATAAAGAATGGAATAGAGAAATAGCTGGACTTTCCTGTATCTACGTATAAAGTCTCCGTTGTCCTTATATTGCCGTCATGGTCAAGCAGGTGTTCGGCCGATCGTCCCAAAGGTCTCTTTGGCTGCACTGATTCTAATTTACATTGTTACTAGTTACTTTGATACTTCTGATAAAGAGTTATTACTGTATGTTACCACATTGTTAGTTTGATTAAGACACTTTCGCTGGCAAAAACTGCCGGCGACTTTACAGCGTGTTGACGCCTTGATGGTCTGATGCTGACTGGGGGGATGCAAAGCACATATTTTGTGTATGTGTTAGCGCATCCACGTCATTGTCTTTTGTTCAAAATTGGCTCACGCCCTGTTGTCATGTCATTGTTTGTTAGGTCATCACTGATTTTAATGACGTCCCGTCTTCTGGACCAATGAGAGTGGCTACAATCTGTTTCCACTTGGATGGCCATTTTGTATGCTCGTCTCCGCACGTCTGCTCCTGACCTTGGAATCGTTTTGATCTATTAGAATCTGCGTCGTTGTCTCTTCACAAAGAGAAATTGTTCTCTCCATGTATGTGTGTGTGGGTGATACAATAAAATACGATAATTTGTTACCACTCATACCATAATTCTGACATCGAGATTTTCGTACTGTCACAAAACCCCCTCAATGAAAGATTTTATGTCGAAACATAAAAACTTTCATTGACTCATTCACACTTTTCTAAAAGGATCAGTTCAGATACGTCGCTACAACCCCCTTAACATTGATATAAAAGAAATACAATCACCTACCCTTGGTCTGATGATGATGATCGCACCCTCTGACCTTACTGGACTTCTCAGGAGAGATCCCAACACCATAAGGCCATGAGGCACTGAACGCTCCTGTTCTGATGCTCCGGCCAGCTCAGGACCGTGGTCACAACACCACAAAACTCTGAAACATCGAATACAAAATTTTAATATAGTGACCTTATCTATTCCCATATCCACAACTGATATTTCTCCCCCTAGATGCATTGGTTTGTGTTTTGAGATGTTGGTTTGTTCAATTATAATTTTTTCAACACAACAACAACAATAATTCAACATAGACTGATTTTTCCACCAACACAAATTCAATCTCTTCCTTGTAAGAGAAAATACCTGTATATATATTCCTACAAATAACATAATACGTAAACAATTCTTTAATATTCCCCAAAACACCATCACCTATTTATTTCTATAAGATTTAACCTACAACTATGGCAGACAAGCTCATTATTCAAATTTCATTACTCAGTTTTATAATCATTTTATCTCTTTTGCAATTTACATCATACTATATTTGTTCAAACATTGCTAACCTTATACTTTTAACATCCAAAATCTACTATCTTTTAACATTTGTTACCGTCATTACCCCTGTAGCGACCTCCGATGATGGCAACGGTCTGTGCGTTACTCATCAACCCACTTCGCTAGCTACAGTAGTACATGCCACTATTGCACTAGCCCAATTAATTCTAACTTAACTTTCCATACATAAGCTGTTCTCACAGTCCATTTTTGACTTACATTTCACTAACAACAACTATAAAAACACCCTTCAACCTTGCTCAAAAACAAGTTCGTTAATTATTTAAAATTTTCACATAGACACTTTGCAAGTCCGAGCTTTCATTTTTTCACAACTATTTTCACTTCCATTACAAGATAGGAACTACACAACAATGGATCACCTGATGTGCTCCCTCGATCCATTGTGCTCACCTGGGATCCCTGTGCGACTCCACACATACACTCCCTCATTTTCAGAAGGAAAACGACCACACAAAAAACTGATATTATTGAAATTACAATAGTTTAAACACTTAGCTTCATATCTTCTCAACGAAACTACTTGAGTTAGTGGAATACTTTCTTTTTTTTTTTTTACTCTACTTTCTCTTTCCATGAACTATGGGTCCCCTTTCCCGTTCATACATGTCAAAATTTCTACTCGCACCTTTTTGTGTAGTCAGACCACCGTTGGTTTCACCCCGCTGTTGAGGCTACAGCCAACCATGGTCTGACCCTTATTGCCAAAAACCACAATCAGAGGTGGTGAATCTGTGATCGCCCGAAAATGGGGAAAGTTCCTTCTGGAAAGACACCAACAACAAAATAAATGATCATTCACACATCTAATTAAGTACCCATTGTTCCTTTCTACGCTGTCCAGTATAACTTCAAATTAGTAGCATTGTGTGTACCTACTATTTCCTTGGTCTCCCTATCCTGTAGCACATAGGCATTCTGCACTTTGACTTCAATTACCTCATAAGGTCCTTCATAGAGCAGGAAGAACTTCTTAATTTCCTTCTCCTACGCATTTGACAAATCATGCCTCTTCACCAACACCAACTGTCCAATTTCATACTTCATCCATTTACCTCTTGCGTCGTGTCTACGTTTCCGTCTTTCTCCTTTGCTCAGTAAGTTTTCATTTGCCAAACGAATCTTGATGCTCACGTCCATGGGTGCACTCTCTGGTGGGTAACTAAACAGCTGTTCCATTATTCTCGGGGGGCGTGTTCCTTTGATCAGCTCGTGAGGTGTATAGCCGGTGGACTCGTGGGTGGTACTGTTCAGCCAACTCTACCTTCTTGACGTACAACGGGCACTCGCTGTGTTCAGCGTGACAATAGGCTCTAAAGATCCTGCCTATTTCTCTCATTACACGCTCAGCCTGGTTGGACTGGGGATGGTATACAGCCGTATGCTTCGTGATGATCCCTTCCCATTCTAGGGTCTGACACCATCTACCACTGATGAACTGTGGCCCATGATCTGACAAAATTACCTTCGGCTTACCCACTTGTATCATGTAATCTTTAGTCACTTTTTCGCTCAATACCTGACTGGTAGCTCTTTTTATACTATACAGCCTCACATACTTGGAAAATGTATCTAACATTACAAACACACACTGTACTCCGCCTCTACCCTTCAGCAACGGTCCAAACAAATCCACCGCAACTAAATCAAACGGTCTCTCCACTTTTATAAAATTCATCTCCCCTTCGACTCTATAGTTTACTACCTTTGATTTCTGGCATAAATCACAACCCTTTAACAACCTTCTAACCCTTCTTTCCATATTTCTGAAAACACATGACTCCTTCAATACACCCACACACTTCTTCGCTCCGAAATGACCATACCTTAAATGACAATCCCAAACAACCTTCTCAACTAAATCTTCTGGAACTACTAATTTCCAAACACGCTCACCCCCTACTATCCTCTTAAACAACAACCCATTATAAACTTGAAAATACTGACTATACTCTGATCTACTTAACTCATTTTCTAAACTCTCTATAACCTTACCTGACTTACCATCTGCTCGCTGCATGGTTTTGATGTCTCTCATCTCCTCTCCAAAAATCCTATCCTCTCTGCTGATCTGAAAAATCTCGATTTCTTTTAAATCCCTACCTGTTTTGTTGTACAACATGTCGATCCTTGACAGAGTGTCCGGTACCTTGTTCTCCGATCCCTTGATATATTCCCACTCAAAATTATATTCCTGCAATACAAGTACCCACCTGGTTAGACGGCTGTGAGCAAGTTTACATGTGTTTAAAAATGACAAAGCTTTGTGGTCCGTCCTAATTACTGTGCGATTTCCTAGAATGTAGGTTCTAAATTTTCCAATGGCAAATACTATACTCAATAACTCCTTCTCCGTCATTGTATAGTTCTTCTCTGCTTGTATTAATGATCTACTTGCAAATGCTATTGTCCTATGTTCCTTGTCCTCGCCTTCTTGGTATAATTCCGCACCTATGGCCACATTGCTTGCATCAGTTTGTAAATAAAACACTCTCTCGAAATCCGGGTGGTTCATCATCACCATTTGGCTGAATTTCCTTTTAATCTCTTCAAATGCTTTACGCTCCATCTCTCCCCACTTCCATTGTTTGGTTTTCTGGAGTACTGAGCTCAATCTTGCTGTTAGATCTGCGTAGTTTTGCTGAAATTTTCGATAGAAATTACATAGCCCAAGGAAACTTTGCAATTGCTTCACATTCTTCGGTTCAGGGAAACGCATGATGGATTCGACCTTGTCTGGGTTCACGGAGATCCCTTCCGGCATGATAATAAATCCTAAAAAATTGATTTGTGTCTGCAGAAACGTCGACTTGTCCCAGTTTATCGTAAGTCCTCCTTCCTCTAGCCTAGCCAATACATATTCCAAGTGATCTAAATGGTCCTCGAAGGTTCTGGATGCAATCAAAATATCGTCCACGTACACCGTCAAAAAATCCAAATCTTTGGGCCTCAAAATTTTATCCAAACACTTTATAAAGCTGGCGACGCTGGTATTTAATCCGAAAGGTAGACGTCGAAACTGGTAATTCTTGCCATTAAACAAAAATGCTGTATACTTTCTACTCACCTCTGCTAACGGAACCTGCCAATATCCAGCTGTTAAATCCAGCGATGTCATATACTTCACTCCACTGAACTTCTGGAAGATCTCATTGATCGGCTCTGGTGACTCTCGGTCGGGTATTATGATCTGATTTATTCTCCTAGCGTCCAAACATAAATGTACTCGTCCGTCCTTTTTAATTACTACTACTAGTGGATTAGAATAGTGTGATACTGACCTTTCTATTATTATACCTGTTTCCATCATCCTGTCCAGTTCTCTCTGCACCGCTCTTCTTTTTGAGTAAGGGACGGGGTAGCTCCTTTGCATGAATGGTGTGTGTTCCCTTATCTGCAATACACACTCGTACTCTCTTGCCCTTCCTGGAACCTCGGCAATACACTCCTCTATATCCTCTATCCTCTATCACTTGCCACAACGCTACACGCTGGCCACTCCTTACCACCTCACCTTCACTACAAAATTCATCCGCCCTTAACTCCCACACTGCATCATTAATATTACTCTTTTCACCTTCAAACTCACTCATATACTCTGCCTCTATACATGCACTTATCCTAGTATCTATGCCATTCTCACTTACACCCTTCTGTAGTATTTTAACTCCGCACGTTCTAACTTTATCTATTATCTGTTCAAATTTTACTCTTACCGACCGGTCACCCCCATCTAATTCTATCACTTTCTCCTTAAAATTTATGACGGCTTTCGTCCTTTGCAAAAAATCATTACCCAGTATGACATCTAAACTTAAACCTCTTACTACCAAAAATGTGTTTACAAATTCTACATTATTTATTAAAAAATTCAAATGTATCTGTTTTGTCACTCTCTTGCTGCGTACACCCGTAACTCCTATCACCGTGACTCCTGCTACTGGCAAAACTGGAATATTTTTTGTTAAACTCTCTTAATTTACTAAAATGTTCTCTGCTATCACGGAAATTTCGCTACCCGTATCTATCAATGTTCTAAAAGTCTTATTTACTACAGTTACCTGAATTTCTGTCAGTCCGGCTCTCACCTCGCTGGTGGCATTATTTTCTTCTTCCATCAGGTCGGCTACAATATCTGCTTTAATTACGTTGCTGTGTATCTCCTCGACTGGTTGGACCTCCTGCGTTTCTCTGAACAGTGGTCGGGTCCTGGCTACCACTGTCGATTCTAGTTTTCCTGGTGTTTGCTGGTGGTGGGGCCTCGGTGTCCCTTGTTTGGTCTCTGGTTATTGTTCACTGCTTCTGTTGTGTCCGGTGTTTCTCTGCCTTGGGGTTTGTCCTGTTTCATTTCCTCTCTCCTCCGTTGTATTTCTCTCGGTAGTCTGCACTTGAAACACTGTCGACGGAATGCAAAATTCTCCTGTTGACACCTATAACATCTCCACTCACCTGATTTATAATGATGATCTCTATTCATAATATTATGTTCATTGTAATTATTTCTTTGAGAACTATATTCTACATGGTTCGGTTTATAACTACCCGGTGGTAATCGCCTATTCACTTCCCTATCCCTAATGCTCTGTAAAATATCAAGTACTTTCTCAAGTTCACTTAAATTCGCTATTTCCTTAGTCATCAATGTTATTTGTACTTCCCTGGGTAGGTGTTTACTGACGTACCTTACAAATGACTTAAAGGGAATTTGGGGTTCTAGATACTTGGCTTCTTTATACAATTGGGTTACATATATTGTTATATTATTATTTGGGTGGCCCCCAAAACTACCTGTTCCCATTATTCTACTCCTCAATGCTTCTTGTTGCTCTTCTGGCCAATACTTTCCCTTAAAAGCTTGTTCGAACATTTCATAATTACCCCACTCTACTCTGTGTGCTTCCGCCCATACTGTTGCACTACCCTTAAAACATTTAATTATCTTTGTTAATTGTATCTCCCAATTACTGTTACTGAAATGGTGATACTACCTGGTTTGGTTAATAAATCGCATGGGGCGTATTGTTTGGTTTTCATAACTGAACAGTTCTAATTCTATCTCGTTTTAGAAATCTCTAGTAATGACAACCCTTTCTGTGGTTCCCGTTAGTTTTTGGTTAATCTCCCCCCGTAACTCATTTTTCACCCTTGTTAAGTCACTCTCAACTAAGTTATATTTATCATGCACATCATTATAATTTTGTATATGTAAACTATTTATTTCCTTAATTCGACTCTGTAATATACTTATCTTATCAGTTGTACTGTTTTCATATTCAGATATTGTGTTATCTATTGTTTGAATACCTTTTGTTAGGTCTACTACATTTAATTCACACTGTTCTAATTTGTTTTGTAAAACATGAGTTCTCGATTCTAATTGCTTATTTATCTCATTCTTAGTCTTAATTTCTAACTGTTCTACTGTTGCTACATATTTATTTTCTACTTCTTTACTCTGGGTTTCCATCTGGTTTCGAATAGTTTCATTAATTTGATTAACTTTATCGTCTAAATTACTTAACTTGTGTCTTAACTTGCTCATTTATAGTTTCTGTTTGTTTTTTACCATCATCATATTGTGTCTCTATTTTATTAATTTTCTCATTAACATCAAAATTTTGTTTATGCATTTCGTTTTCAAATTTTTCAAGTTTCTCATCTAATTGATTCAATTTTACATTTTGTACGTTGTTTTGTTTCTTTAGTTCGTTCTCAAGACTATCAAACTTTTCGTCGATTTGTTCTTTTAATACACTATTTTGTGTTTTAATTAGTATAAACAGATCTTCTAACGATATCTTACTCTCGATTGCCCTAGGCGTTGAATTTGCGCTTATTCCGTCTAATAAAATTGACTCTGTAGCTGTATTATTTATTTCTATGCTGTTATTACTTTCTGCCATTTTACTCATATTATAATGAATTTTATTTTTTAATAATTGTTCTATATTTTACTTAAACAATAACATAACCTATTATCTACGTACCAGGTATGTCTTACGTATTTCTTCCTTTCTTCCGACAATCCTCCGTCTCTGACTCCGGCTTATTGTATAAACTTTTATTTATATCACGTCCCTGTTCGGGCGCCATTTGTTAACAAAGTTACATATTTATTTTGGTGTTGTGATTGTATGTTTTGGTGTTTACCTTTCATTACCATAATTATTGTGTATTTCATACTGGTTCGGCGGCCATCTTGTAGTGCCAACTTCGTGATGCAAAATTTTTGTGTTCGGGTCCCAGGGTTCGATTAAGCGATTGTCAGAGACAGGATAATTGTGCGGAATAGTTAAATCAGACAGCGTAATACATATATAGTTGCCGTTTAATAACATAGAAAATTAATATCAATCAACATTAATAAAAACAAAATGGAATCCTTATACTAAATTGACAAAATGGCGGATACATATATTACAGTTCTGTTATTTTCTATTATTCAGGGATTAATCTTGTTATGGAATTTTTAATGAATTTATTTTTGACTGCAACTGCCCATGTTACTTAGTAATTGATCAATTCTTATATTTAAGAGAACACAAACCAACGTCTCATAAGAAAAACATCATTTATAAGTACCGTACGGCCTACACACACTCACACTCATTCATTTCGACAAAATTGAATTTACACATACATTGAATTTTTGTAATTTTGAGCTCAACGTTAATAATAATAAAGAATGGATAGAGAAATAGCTGGACTTTCCTGTATCTATGTATAAAGTCTCCGTCGTCCTTATATTGCCGTCATGGTCAAGCAGGTGTTCGGCCGATCATCCCAAAGGTCTCTTTGGCTGCACTGATTCTAATTTACATTGTTACTAGTTACTTTGATACTTCTGATAAAGAGTTATTACTGTATGTTACCACATTGTTAGTTTGATTAAGACACTTTCGCTGGCAAAAACTGCCGGCGATTTTACAGCGTGTTGATGCCTTGATGGTCTGATGCTGACTGGGGGGATGCAAAGCACATATTTTGTGTATGTGTTAGCGCATCCACGTCATTGTCTTTTGTTCAAAATTGGCTCACGCCCTGTTGTCATGTCATTGTTTGTTAGGTCATCACTGATTTTAATGACGTCCCGTCTTCTGGACCAATGAGAGTGGCTATTTACAATCTGTTTCCACTTGGATGGCCATTTTGTATGCTCGTCTCCGCACGTCTGCTCCTGACCTTGGAATCGTTTTGATCTATTAGAATCTGCGTCGTTGTCTCTTCACAAAGGGAAATTGTTCTCTCCATGTATGTGTGTGTGGGTGATACAATAAAATACGATAATTTGTTACCACTCATACCATAATTCTGACATCGAGATTTTCGTACTGTCACATATTAATTAATCATTAATTAACTGGTAATAAATTTATACTAACTATTGTTATGTGTTAGGTATAATTCTTTATTATTAATACATCTTTTATTTAATTAAAAGAATTATTATTTTTTGCTTAATAACATCGTACTTTGCGTGTTCGTACTGGATAATTTGCACGTTGGTACAGGAATCTACGTACAGATAAGGGGTGGATAATACTCTTACTTGTTATAAGAACCAAAAATTTAATTTGTGCTATTTAAACAAAAAATTTTTTTTTAAATCGTCAGCATTTTCCGGTCGATTGAATCATATGCCGACTGGAAATCCACAAAGAGATGGTGAGTGGCCACTCCATATTCCAACGTTTTTTCCAGGATCTGCCTTAGTGTAAATATTTGGTCTGTTGTTGACCTATTCCTAGTGAATCCACATTGATATTCTTTTATGTTTTCCTCAGCGTAGGGAAGCAGCCTAGAAAATATGATGTTGGACAATACCTTATATGCTGTATTAAGTAGAGAGATGCCCCTATAATTTTACATATGAGCGGATCACCCTTTTTATGTATTAAACACACCATCCCATTGTTCCACTCATCAGGCATTACTTCCTCCAGCCATATTCGCTCTATGAGATGGGCAAATTCCTTTATGAAATCTCCTCCTGCACTCTTTAATAGTTCCCCTGGTAAACCATCAGAACCTGCTGCCTTGTTATTTTTAAGCTTTTCTAGAGCTTCATACACCTCGTCATAGGATGGCACCAACTCCTCTCTATCATCCTCGAATTCTCCTGCTTCCTCTTCATTCTCACATGCCTCCATCGAAGCCTCCCCAACTGAGCCTAACAACTCTTCGAAGTGTTCTGTCCATCTCCTGATTACGCCAGCAGTATCACTCACAAGGCCACCATTATTATCCCTACAGGCATTTGTTCTAAGCTGAAATTCCTGTCTCATATTATTCACCTTCCTGTACATATCTCGGCTCAGCCTTTTACTCTTATATTCCTCTATCTTTTTCATCTGTCTCATCATATACTCCCTCTTTTTTCCTCTATGAATCTTCTTTTCCATCCGCCTGGCCTTCCTGTATTCCTCTTGAACAGCCCTAGTGCATTTCCTTTGGATCATAAATTTGTATGTCTTGTTTTTGAATTCAGTTGCCTCTTCACACTCCTTATCAAACCACTCATATCGCCCATGTCTCTTCTTCAAACCAACGATTTCTTCTCCCGTGGTCACTAATGTTTTTTAGATTAAGCCAGTGGTTTTCTATATCTTGTTCCTCACAGCATTCAAGTCTCCACTGTCTAATTTTCTCATTAGTAACTTCCTCTAACCTCCGTTTTATTTCTTCTTCCTTTAGTATTTCTGTATTGTATCTAACAGTCTTTATTCCTTTTTCATTTCTATTGTTGGAGATTCTAGCTCTCAGTTTTGCAACTACGAGATAGTGATCGCTATCCATGTTGGCACTTCTATAAACTCTAACGTCTTGTAAGTCTGACTTATGGCGGCCATCCAATAGGACATGGTCTATTTGATTGACCGTTCTCCCGTCTGGAGAGATCCATGTGCCCTTATGTATGTCTTTGTGGTCGAAGAAAGTCCCTCCTATGATCATATTTTGACCAACTGCGAAGTTCAATAGTCGGAAACCATTGTCTGAGTGTTCAGAGTGTAAACTATACTTTCCTATATTACTACAAGCATGGCTGCTTCCCACTGTGGCATTTAAGTCACCTATGATTATTTTTATGTCATGTCTAGGGCTTTTATATTTATGTTGTCCCTTAATAATGATCTACATCAGGGAAAACACACGTATGCAACATTTTTCTAGGTTTCAAACTGGATTGCATTTTGTGGTATAGCTTTGAGCTCACTGAGTGATTTTTGTTTTATGCTTTCAGCAGTTGCAGAACATTGTACTGTAATGTTTATTTTTTGGATAATAAAATTTCTGACGGACACATCAGTTACTGGTGTCATTGTGTTATGTTTTGGCCTATAATTCTTGAACAGGCAATGATGTGCATGCTGGTGCATTATCATGGCAGTTTTCATAATTATCCTTCCATAAGTCTGACTATTTCCATCAAACAACTTGGCATAAGTGGTATAAAGTGTCCAAATAGTACTCTTTATTGACCATAACATGTAGTGAACACAATCCCAAAATCTGATCTTCAACTTCTGATGTATGTGAACCTTTATTCAATTTCTAAACCACTGGTTCATGCATACCAGAATTGTGGACTTTTGCAACACTTCCACCATTGTTAAAGGAGTTTGTCTTATTCTTTACATAAAATGGAATTCAAGTTCTTCAGTGTTTCTTTGTAGAATGTTTGTCACGTTTTCGATGCTCTCGAATAATCTTGAGTTGGTCTTACAATGTTAGGTGATGAGTTGGCTGGTATGAAATGAAATAAAGTAGTGGACTGTATATATTCTTTGAATTAACTGTTTATTGAATGTTGCAAGAAAATGATTGCATGGCACGTGCAGTGTAGCACGGCATACATTGCCTGAGAAATAAAGTTGAATTAAATATTGAAAGTCATGATAATGAATTGAGGCCAAGATCACCTAAGTACTAATGCATTAAGCACTGAAGATCATGCTAATAATTTGAAGTAGAATATTCCGAATTGAAAATAATTATATAGCTGGCTGGCGAACTGAAGGCTTGTTGCCCGTTCAGAGTTTAGCAGTTAAATGAACTAGACTGGCTTGCTGCGAGCGTGCAGGACATGCTGGCAGCAGTTATCAGGGGGGGGGACGTCACTGCACGCACACATGGCGTTACATTACAGATATTATAAGTACAAAGTTTAACAATGTTAAAAAAAATCGTTTAATACACCAAAAACATAAAACTTACACAATTATTTGTAAAATCTAAACTATGCATCCAATATGGTTAAAAGTTCAGATCACCATGTACCTGTACACCAGCATCATATAAAAACAGTATTTTAATTGGGTATTTTTAGCACAAGAAATGTATAAGTGACTTGAACTTTTTGATCGAATCTTGTAGTCATGGCTAATCAACTGTTAAAGATCATGGCTTGTGTATTTGCATTCTTGAAGGAAGTCTGAAGCAAAATAATACTAAGAGTAAAAATCTAAATTGAGGATATTTTAGAAAATATATATTCTTGAATGTCATAAGCATCATAAGATATTTGAGGTACAAGGAGGGGTATTTGAAGTTGCTGTGCAGTATCTTCATTTGTAAGGATATCTTTATACCAAGGAGCAAGGAGTATTACTTTTAAGATATTGGAATGCTAGTCATACATGTTTACAGTTAACAATCACCTTCATTTCTACAAATAAAAATATATTTTGAAATAATATTGATAGAGTATGTAAGAGACTGTATGACTGTTCTACAGTATTGTGAGAAAGATTTATTACGTGTACCTGGTATCCAAATTGACTGTGAGATGATATAACATAATAGTAGGGTGAACTTTAATGATAAGTTGTCTTCAACCAGTGTTTTAAGTTCTTGTGTGGTAAACATTTTATAAAAGTTATTAATTATTTGAAATTAACATAAAGGTTAATAAATATTATAATGTCTTCTGTGTGTTCGGTCTAAGCCTCACTGTTGGGTTCGTCAATTTATAATGTACCTACTACGTACCTCTCTGTTTCTCTTCTCTGATTATTTAATTAATGTGCCAATTTCTTATGTATCTTAATTTAGTACGTTGTAATATTGTTAATTATATCTCCTTTATCTCTCTATTTAATATAATGGTGTTAGTGTGAGTGAAAATTATGTGTATAGGGCGTAATTCGAAAATTCCGCACAAGCCTATTCTATGTTGAAGAGAATAACAGAAATTTTTATTGAATTCTCCTCTCTTTAATACCTGAGACGTCCACGAATAGCGCTGTGGTTCCCAGACAAGGGAAATTTGTAGGTTAACCCACCGCGTACGGTGATTATTGGTTATACTCTCTACTTATCTTATTTCTTATTCACACTCCATTAAATCGTATATAAATGAGAAGATATTGAAATTCTGAAATGATTCTTTATTAATATTTAATATTTCTTGTCCAACAAAATTGTTTCTCTTACTTTAGATACGAAAGGCTATAAGTCAGGAGTAATCGATTATCGATCGGACTCGAGGTTTTATATTAAATTCAGTTATGGTTTTTATAATTCTTTAAATACAGGGCGTGAAGGTTCTTTCAACTGTTAGGAAGATCAGCAAATGCATAAATAGGAATACAAGGTATTACAATATAGAGTTAAACTTTATTAAATAATATTTAAATAATTGTTGCTTTACCGTCCGCTTGACATCACAACTCGATAAGGCTGTGTACAGCTAACCTCTGGTAGTGTTTGGTCAATAGCGAATGCAGATGAATTTATCTTCGTCCGTCTTCTCTCCAAAGTTGAAATAAAAGTGTAATTCTTGGTCCTTGGATGATGCAGAAATACCGCTCCTTTTGTTCACCAATGTCCGAGTTTTGTGGTTACGTGCTTCGACGAAATTCGAATCCAATTACGTTTTTCTATTGGATTGTGTAAACTGCAAGTTCCAGTGTAATTTGGTGGTTATTTTAGTTTCGTTTGTTTTAGAGGATTATCTTTATGCAGGTAGTTATTTCTCTGGTTTCGTTACTTTGTTGATTTAACATTTGTTCATTATCAGGAATTTGGCAATCCGAGTTCTTCCTTTATTTTTAGTTACTTTGTGTATCTTTTTGTATTGTCCAATTATATAATATGGTTAACTGTTAGTGGACCAAACTATTGCAATTTATCATTCATTTAGTTTAACTTTCTCTGTACTTTGTATTTTAAATTAAATCAATTTTTTACTGAGCATCTCTCTCAGCTAAACTCTCCTCGTTCATGTAAAATTATTCAATAATCAAATCAACAAATTCTATATATTTTGTCGTCCCTAGCAACCATTTTTTATTCTTATTCGATATTATCTTATATTATAATCATTTCATACAATGTTCTTCCACTCATCAAAATAATCCCTTTCTAAATTTCCATTATATCCGAATATAATCTTACTTATGGCTTGTTTACTAATTCTTATATATTTTGCTGTCTTTTTACTCTTAGTCTGTTTATTTTAACAAATATTATTTTTCCGTTACCAAACATTATCTATCGGTATCATTGCACTATGGCATTATAATAATTTGTTTAATTTGAGTTTATTTATTTGTTATTATTAATTATTATTAACTTCTACTAACTCATTAGATTGTATTTAGTATTTGTTACTAATTTCTTTACCTAACCTTTCTGATCTGACTTACTATATAATGTGATTGGTTGCTAGGCCTATCATTATACCTTGATCTACTTCTGAATTTAACTTGTTACTATCTGTAATATTATAGAACCTTTTATCTATTTATGATATGGTGGTATTAAACTCCTTTGGTACCTTGTTAACAATTATAGCCTTTTTATCCAAGTTTACAATTATAACCATCTTATTACCTAAGTACATGTATACAAATAATTAACTTTATCAAATCTAACAAAAACCTTATCTTGACCTATGGATAACACATAAAAATGAAATTAATTAGTACTCAATAACTGAGTTCAACCACAGCTCTACAACGGTAAATTAATAATACAGAATACTTAATTACCTGATATTCTATCAACAGGAAAACTTTCACATGATAACACAAAATATAACATCACGGTCATGATAACAATATAACATGATATAATTAATAACAAGTATTGTCATACACTATTTACTCGTTCTTATCTATTTTAAAAACATCAATTATTCTGAAATAGTCAACATTAGTTTTTTTTACAATATGTGTCAATGTCTCACTGAACCTTGAGGTTTATTACTATTAACATTATTATTTGCTTATCTTTTTTTATTATTACCTTGCATTCTTATTACATTTAAACAATCATGGGTTGGGTTTCTGACCTTTTTATAATTGTGGAAAATTAATATATTTTCTTCCCTATTCTAAATTTTATCATTTTATTTATGTAACGTCGAGGACCGTATTTCTGTTACGTTACAATATGTAAATGTAAATTATTGAGAATTATAAACACACACACAAGCAAGAGTATGACCACAATCTCATATTTTATATGCACACATGTATGTAACTTGTAATCAGAATACATAACAAAAATTAAAATTCTGTAGTACAATTTAATTAATGTTGTGGGGGTTATTAAAATATAACAGTTAGTTTATATATTTGCTTTTTTTCCACCATAGTGCCATATGAAAATATTACCTCCACCATATGTAAAACGCTGTGTAGCCTACAATAAAGATGAGTTTTATACACCTGGCCTTATGTAATAATAATTTTACATACATTTCCAAACTACTCCAGCAGATACAAAAATTCAGATGTCAACTTGAATTAATATTGTTTGCATCTCTAAAAAGATTTTATTGAGTTGCAGTGGCATGAAATGGAATCTGTATGGAAATAAGTTGGGGTCCACATTCAAAAGTAGGATTTCTATGAACATATCTAACACAGATTTTGAAAAGGTAAAAGCACTAATGACAGCAAGAAGGATTCTAATTGAGATGAGAAAGATATTTGATAAATGTTTTATTTTAAGTTTGGTTTTATATGGGAATGAATCATGGAAACAAGGAAGATACCTAGAGAATGTAGAAATGTTGTTCTGATGAAGAATGATTAAGGCAAAATTGACTGATAGAGTGAGACCGATGGAGTATTGATAGGAATAGGAGAGGAAAGAAAACTGCCCAAATTAATAAAAAAAAAGAGAGAAAAACATGGGGCAAGTTTATTGCCTTAGAAACTGTCTGCAACTGCTATGCAGTGTAAGGGTCATAGAGGGAAGGGTGGAAGGAAAGATAGAATGAGGAAGAAGAATGGGTGGAATGTTGATAACATCAAAAACGGAAGGAGCTGTAGTCAGATGAAGACAAAAATGCATAGAGCCGAAAAAATGGAGAGTGTCCAGTAGAAACTTGTAGAAAGTTTTTATTGAAGAAGAATTTATACAATGTTTACAATTTCTGTTAATCTGAACATTTAAATGAAACCAACAACGATTGATTCAAACTAATGTATAGATACAGACCAGTATAAAGTTCAGAATTAAGATCTTTTTGAGAAGCTTTGAAATAGTAAGCATAAACTTGTGCTTATGGTTGAGATTCAGAGACTTATTTGTATAAAAATTTTGTGTTTACTTAGATTGAAGTATAAACAATGTAGTGTGCATAAAATTGTTACACCATTATAGAACATTCTATATGTTTCTCGGCTGAGTCTGTTTCTATATTACAGCAGAGTCCAGCTGTAATGTGTGTGTGTGTGTGTGTGTGTGTGTGTGTGTGTGTGTGTGTGTGTGTGTGTTGCTGCTACTTTGAGATAAAAGAGAAATTATGTGACACCATGTGTCACCCACTGAGGCTGTTCCAGACTTCACCAGTTCGCGCGCACTGTGTTCAAGGCCGCAAGCTATTATACTCTAGTGTTTTCTAGTAGTGTTGATGCATATTATGTATTATTCTGGAATCTCAGCAGGGTATAAATATAAGCATTCAGTGACACTCAGTTTCAGTTTAAGTGGCTTTGTATTCAGGTGAGGTTCAAGTTTTGTTGGTGATTTAAACAGTGCGTCTCAAGTGGTGAATTAGTGAAAAGTGATTATAGTGCGGAATGCTTTATAGTTGACATTATTATTTGTGTGGACAGATTAACTTGAATTATTGTATGAGTATAATCTTGTTTAATAACTTGTTGATTACAAACTGTTAATTCTGATAAACTGGTTATTAGTGATTTCATTGGTATCTTGTTTTTAAACTGTACCATACGACGATCAAGGAGACCATCGTATCATTATAAACAATAATAACACTATAAATATATATGAACACCTACAATAGAAAATGTAAAGTAAATGTGTGTTGTTTGTAGCCTGTAAAACGCACATTTTCCTTCAGTCACTTCTTAAAAAGAAAAATTAAAAAAAAACAGTATGTTACCATGGTAACAATGTGAACGAATTGTGTTTCAAGCTGTAACCAAATAATGCACTATTTGTTTGCAACACAGGTTCAAACCAAATACCATTTTTCAGTAATAGTCGGCAGTGACATCCTGAGCTCTGGCAGCCACAAAACTTGCAAAAACCACGTTTTTATGTCTATGTAAACTAAAGGCCAAAACTATGTGCAGACGTGAAAAATCTCACAAAATTTTTGTGCAAAATTGTTTTTTTTTTTGCAAACTTTACTGCACAAAAAATGCAGTTTTTTCATCTACGTCAAGTCCATGTGTAATTTAACTGCGTACTTGGTAAGTAAGATAGTTGTTTTGACGTAAATAAGGTAAAATTGACATTTGGTTAACATGCAAACTAACCTAACAACTAACCTTTCACGGGTTTTGTGAAATCCACATAAAAAACCCCAACTCAGAGTAAGACAAACCTATTATGTCTCTCTTTCTATGGCAGAACTCATTTTCCACTCATACTCAGTTTTTGTGCAGATCACTGGAAAAGCGATCAACTCTAAACAGCATTGTTTCAGTGCTGTATTGCCATAAGTAATTATGCATGTTTTTTTACAACATGCAAATAAAATGTGTGGATTTTTCATGTCCACACCTAGTTTTGACCTGTAGTTTACATAGAAACACAAAAAGCAGCAGTTTTTGCAAGTTTTGTGGCTGTAAAAGCTCAGATTGTCACTGCCGACTATTAACCATTTTTCAGTAAAAACATGTGTTCGAACTTTGTACTGTTTCTTATCTGTGTGTTGTGACCACCGCATTGCGGCACGCGCGGATGACGTCACTTTGCTTATCAAGCGCCGCCGGTAGTCAGCTGGGCTGACGGTGGTCAAGTTTAGTTCAGTTAATCAAGAGACTCCGAGCTGTACTCTCGTTAAATTTATTCTTCCAGCCGCAGCTTCTGGTTCATTATTCAATTATTTGCATGTGTAGCTTGCACTAAATTACTCAGACGACCTACGTCTATCCACCATGGATTTTGACTTTTATCGAAACTAAATTAACGGGCGTTATGGCCTTAAAACATCCGCACATGTCGGCAATAGCATCTGAATCTTAATATTTTCAATAAATGTACATTATACAACATCAATACAGTCCACTTTATTACATTTCAAAACCAGCCCTTTCCACTTAGCATCTTTGGAACAACTCTAGAAACTTCAAGAGCTTCCAGTACGCAACATTTTTGGTCCAACCGAACCGGATTTCTTATTTTTTGTCCACAGCGACAACATTAATATTTCTTTTAATGGGCCCAAACGGCGTTTAGTTCAAGCCCCAACATTCTCAACTTTGGATTGCTGACAGTTGCGTGCCTCTATTAGTTTCAAAATTTACCCCACAATTGACACTACAAGATTCTGCAGAGCAGTAAACCAGAGACGACGGGACACGACAGGACAGCATTAGTGATTCTACATCAAAAAAGTTCCACAGCTTTAAATTATGGAGAGCTGCAACATCAGGCGTCATCTGACCGGTAGAGACAAGAGGTGCAACAACTCCTAACAGGATCGAGCAGCGGGATCGAAGCCAGCTTCAGCACGTCTGGATCAACGTCCACGTGACTATGAACCTTTTACTTGTATTTAACGTTCCAAGCAATATTTTATATTTAACAGTTATTTTTTAACACCTTTGTGTAAACACACACCATCATTATTCAATAACAGTTATTTTTTAACACCTTTGTGTAAACACACACCATCATTATTCAATACACGTTAGTAAATAGTTGGCAGCTCATTGTGAGTTCAAACATCAAAGACAAGACTATATGTATTATTATCTTTTAAATTCATAATTTTAATAATTTTTAATTTCTAAAAGATGTTGTTTAATAGAGAGAGTAAGCATATGTTGTAGCAAGTATTGTGTTCATATACATAACGATCGCTAGCTACCGCAACGTATTCAGATTTATCAAAATTTAGGTCTATGGTTCACATGCTCCGCACTCAAATTATTCCAAATTATATTTTAAATTATAATCATGGCAGATGTAAAAGCTTTAATAAAAAAACGAGGCACCATTAAAGTTTTGATATCACACGTAAACACTTTTGCGGACAACTTCGATTTGGAAACCAGCGATCATCATGCATTAAAAATAAAACTTCGGCATTTGATGGAATTATCCACCAAATACGATGAAATACAATCCCAAATCGAATCCGAGGAAGCGGACTTTGCTTTAGCGAGTGATAGGGTCCAAACTGAAGACGATCTTTGTAACATAGAGTGTAAGTTGCAACACCTGCTGGAGCAAGCTGAGCATATGAACCAGAAACCCCTAATTAATGCTGAAAGTAAGTATCTTAAACCCCCCCCCCCATTCAGTTGGAACCGATCAAATTACCTCGGTTTGCGGGAAGCATTATTGAGTGGCAGCATTATTATCATATTTTTCTTGAACTAATACACGTCAGAACTGATCTGACGGACATACAAAAACCTCACTATTTGCACTCGTCATTATCTGGCGAGGCGCTTAACGTAATAAAGTCACTGCCAATCACTCATGAGAATTACGCAGTGGCTATCGATCTGTTGAAGAATAGATATGACAGTAAACTAATTGTCTCCGCCCATCATGTCGAGAATGTCCTGGCCGTACAATCGATTAAAAAAGAATCCCAAGTTAGCATATCTAGATTCATTGATGAAATATCAGCCAATATCAATGCTTTAAATAATCTCAACTTGCCAGTTAACACATTCGTAATCATTGTTATGTATTACTTAGCTAAAAAACTTGATAGTGTAACTTTCCGGTTGTGGAAAGAGAGCTTGTCGGAACATAAATTCCCTGATTTTAATAATTTCATGAATTTCCTAAACACACGCAGACAATTGCTACAAAATCTTGATAGCGTAACTACGTCAACGAGCAAGTTAAATACCAGCGATAAGACTCCTTATCGCAAGGCAGTTAAACCGATAAGCGCTCCTAGGGGGGCATCCATTCTCATATCGGAGATAATTTATGTAGACTATGTAACGGTAAACATAGAATTATCGATTGCTTACAATTCACATCGCTTGCTATCCCTGAAAGAAAAAACGTCATAATAAAAAACAAACTTTGTTTAAATTGCCTTCATCCGGGTCACGAAAGTTCTCAATGCACATCAAAATTTTCTTGTAAAAAATGTGCAAGACGTCACCACACCATGATTCACTTCCCCAACGAAGACGGATCTTCCATCAATAACCAATGTTCACTAAAGTTGCAAACGAATAAATCAATATTGTTATCCACCGCTGTCTGTATGACAACTAATAAGGCCAGTAGAAAATTCCCTGTTAGAATTTTATTGGATTCCGGCTCGCAAGCAAATTTCTGCACAATGGATTTCGCCCGTAGAATGGGCCTTCAATTGGTTAAATCGCAGTTGCCCATAACGGGTATAAACAACTCACTGTCTCAGGCTGATTTCAGTACAAAGGTAAGGCTACATGCTCGCTATAAACCTTTTACGTTGAACGTGCATTGTGCCGTACTTCCCAGTATAACTAATGATTTACTGGCGGAATCGTTCGATCTCGCCTCTTTGAATTTACCCAAGCACGTATTCTTAGCTGATCCACACCTACACTGCTCGTCGCAAGTTGATGTACTACTCGGCACTCAATATTATCTCCAATTAATCGAACCTATTAAATTTATGTGCGGACCGCACTTTCCTATAATTCAGGAGACCAAGGTAGGATTTATTCTAGCCGGTAACCTACCCTTCAATGTCGACATAACTAAAACGGTTTCATCCTTTATGGTCTGTAAGGATGATAGTCAGATTTCCTCGCAACTAAAGGAATTCTGGAAGTTGGAGGAGGTCTCTAGTTGTGAACCCTACTCTGAGGACTCGGCGTGTGAAAGGCATTTTGTGACAAATACTATCCACAACCACGAAGGGAGATTCGTGGTATCCCTGCCTCGCAGGTCTGACAAATCTCATTTGGGAGATTCTCTACGCGGAGCTATCCGCAGGTTCCAATCGCTAGAGTTCAAGTTCAAGCAGAACCCTGCCCTTTACAAGGGCTATAGCGAGTTCATGCGTGAATACTTGAAGCTTGGCCATATGTCTCCACTTAATGATTACGATTTGTCGCTTGACAAATCAGACATTTTTTTATTTGCCTCATCACTCAGTCTTTAAGGGCTCCAGCCTAACCACTAAGTTACGTGTGGTCTTTGACGGCTCCGCTAAAATGACAAATAATCTGTCCCTCAACGATACTCTAATGGTCGGTCCTATGATCCAGCAGGATCTGTTCTCGATCATGGTTCGTTTCCGTACCCACCGATACGTACTTATTGCAGACATAGAAAAGATGTATCGTCAAATTATGGTTAACCCGAAGGATTCCAATTTGCAGCGCATCGTTTGGCGTGATGCTCCGCATAAGGAACTACAACATTATGGTTGCTTCCCTCGTAGTTTGCACAGTCATACTCAATGGTGGCATGGTCCGTCCTGGTTAGCCCATGAGTCATCATCATGGCCCACTAGCGCCTTCGACTTTCATGCGCCCTGTACTTACCCCGACCTTGAGCAGGAACGTCGTAAGCAGGTCCAAACCTCACTAATTGTCGCCTCTTCCACCCATAGCTATGTTGAAAATTATTCATCCCTTACAAGATTCATTCGCGTCTTCGCATATTGCCGCAGATTCATTCGCAACTCTAGGCTGCTGGTTGTTGACAGGGTCACGTCCTTTTTGTCTACTCAAGAGTTACATGACAAACTTTTGTTTTTTGTTCACCAATCTCAGCAGCTGCACTTCGGCATAGAAGTTAAGGAGCTTGAGGCACATCGCTGCATTCCTCGCAGCAGTAAAATTCTTGCACTCAACCCCTTCCTGGATGACACAGGTATCTTAAGAGTAGGTGGACGCCTACAATTTTCCCAACGTAACTACGCGAGTAAGCATCAAATAATTTTGCACCCGCACTCTCATCTCGCTAAATTAATAATTGAGTATGAACATATCCGTTTGTTGCACTCTGGGGTGCAATCAACCCAATCATCTCTCAGACAGAAATATTGGATCATTCAAGACAAATCTTATATCCGCTCAGTAATACATAAGTATATCATTTGTTTCCGATACCGTGCTAGAGGCGCGAATCAACTATTAGGTCAGTTACCCCCTTCCAGGGTCACGCCTGCTAAGCCATTTTCCCAGTCGGTCGTGGACTACGCCGGTCCTGTACTTTTACGCCATGGCGGGCAGCGCTCAAAGTCCACATCTAAGGCATACATCGCATTATTTATATGCATGTGCACAAAGGCCATCCATTTAGAATTGGTGTCAGATCTCACCTCCAACGCCTTTATAGCGGCTTTAAAAAGGTTCAACGCGCGCAGAGGTATTCCCGCGCAGATATTTTTGTATAATGGTATGAATTTTCATCGTGCCAACCGCACCTTATACGAATTGTACAAATTTTTAAATTCAAAGGGAGTTGAGCAATCTTCTCAGGAGTTTTGCGGTCTCCGTGGTATCAAGTGGTCCTTTATCCCTCCCTCAGCCCCTCATTTCGGTGGTTTGTGGGAAAGCGGTGTGAAAAGTGTTAAATATCTTTTGCGTCGCGTAATCGGCGATACTATATTGAATTTTGAGGAGTACTCTACTCTTCTCTCTCAAATAGAGGCTTGCCTTAATTCACGCCCTTTATGTGCTGTGTCCGACGATGCTAGAGACCCTGAACCCTTAACTCCCGCTCATTTCTTGGTCGGTGCTCCACTGACTGCACTTCCGGAACCCGACTATACCCAAAGTAGTACTAATCGTTTGGGCAGATGGCAGCTGCTCCAAAAATTTACGCAATCCATCTGGAAACAATGGTCCAGGGATTATCTGCAGCAGCACAACAAATGGCGCACGACGTTAAGGAATTTGAATGTCGGACAGCTTGTCCTCATTTTGGACGATAATTCCCCCGCCTTCAGTGGAAGCGAGGGATAATTACTAATGTTTTTGCGGGTCAAGATTCCCTAATGCGCGTCGCAGAAGTTCGCACCGCACTAGGTATCTTACGCCGGCCCATCCACAAATTATGCCCCCTTCCGGCGGCAACAAACTAGTCGTATGTGTGCCATACGAGACTTACTAGGAATGTGAACTTGTCACACTGCCTGGAATACGCCCGGGGCTCCCGGGGCGATCATACAAGTCAATTGTATCATTAGCGTTGTAATTATTATTACTACGTTCTGATAGCTATTATTGCAATAGTTACTGCATTTTCATTGTATTATCAATTATTTATATATGTTATATGATTATATATTCAACTTTTGAAAATTATTATTGTACCAATTATTGTATGTATTGTATTTTTCAATGTCATGTATTATTGAATTTTGTGATCTTTATTATACTATTATGTACCTTTAATTATTATGTCAGTCCTTATGTATTATGTATACTCGTACACTCATGTTATGTATTTTACATTGGATATGTCTACCATATCTCCATGTACCATTGAACTTTGATATCATTGTGCTAATGCTATACATATACATTGTTATGTCTTTATTATTTTTATTACTATATATGAAGCAGTGTTCAAAATGGTTTCTCTTATATAAATTAAGGTTTGTCACTTACATTTTGTTAAAGTTTAAACATATGTATTTCATGTCCATATGTTCATGCGTCAAGAGAGATCATGATTAGTTATGCAAAAACTAGTTTTTATCATGATTTTTGTTTTATTTTGTACCTTTTCTAGCACAGAAATTGTTTTGTTTTGCCTTTAAGCTTTTCTGAGAGCTTAATGAATTTTGTTATTTACAGATTTTTATGTTAGAAGCGATTTACTTTAATCCAAGGTTCAATTTAATGTATAAGCCTTTTAAGTATATTATGTATTGTTTATATATAACATTGATAATAATTTGTAATATACTGTTACCAATTAATTTAAATTTCAAAATCGTCCCGATTTTGAGCGGCAGTATGTTCGAACTTTGTACTGTTTCTTATCTGTGTGTTGTAACCACCGCATTGCGACACGCGCGGATGACGTCACTTTGCTTATCAAGCGCCGCCGGCAGTCAGCCGGACTGACGGTGGTCAAGTTTAGTTCAGTTAATCAAGAGACTCCGAGCTGTACTCTCGTTAAATTTATTCTTCCAGCCGCAGCTTCTGGTTCATTATTCAATTATTTGCATGTGCAGCTTGCACTAAATTACTCAGACGACCTACGTCTATCCACCATGGATTTTGACTTTTATCGAAACTAAATTAACGGGCGTTATGGCCTTAAAACATCCGCACGTGTCGGCAATAGCATCTGAATCTTAATATTTTCAATAAATGTACATTATACAACATCAATACAGTCCACTTTATTACATTTCAAAACCAGCCCTTTCCACTTAGCGTCTTTGGAACAACTCTAGAAACTTCAAGAGCTTCCAGTACGCAACAACATGTTTGTGCACATTGTAATAAAACAAATAAAATTAGATGGATAATAGTTAATGATGTATAATTTGTTGATAAGAAAAAATTTTTGTTAGTTATAAATTTTTTTGTTTTTTTTTGTTTAATTAATTAATTATGATGTTTATTTATTAACATTTAAAATTATGCGCCACTCTGATGCGCGTGGACCAGGCTTTAGTTGAGCTCTGCTCGGGTCGCTAGTGAACAAAATGACAAAGTATATGTTTACAAAATTAAATATTTTTGATTCTTTTAACTGTCGAAATGGTCAGAGAGGGCAAGGAACAAGATACAATGCTTACAACTATTTTAAAATAAATTATTATTGCTGAAAAAATAACAGTATTATACAAATTGTCAATTATTAAAATAAAATCGAACCATCCGTAGAATGACGTCACTGACTCGGGAAGGCGGTGTCCGTTGCTGGCAGTAAATCCAGTATGGCCGCCGTCACCTCGACTTCTACGATGCAATACCGACGTTACATTTGATCTTCTCCCTCAGAAATAAATGAGAATTCCCTTCTCTGCGAAGTTGTAGTATCCCTGGAAAATAGTGTGAAGTGTTCTTCCTTCTTCGGCGGTGTTGTTCTGTGATTGTTTGTTGGTGCAGTGTTCGGTGTTCAAATATGTTGAATTCGTGTCCAGCTAATATGGTTTAAAAATTCCTCAAAATGGTGGTTGATTTCTCGTTCTCGTGCTAGATGATATTATAGCTGTTGTTCTGGATTAGTGTGGTGTTAATTATTAAATGTTGGTGTTAGATTTCATTTGGTAACCTCTGTTACACTTTTTGAGGTTGCACACAATGTTTTTTCACTAATTTATATTTTTTGTTCTTACGTCAGTAATTTCTGAACTGTTCACATTAACGATTAACAATAGACTGATGACTGAAAGTCGTCGTTTTGGGGTAATTTATAAAATGTCTTTTTCCTCTTCCCATTGTCTTTTTATAAATTTACATGTCTTGGATTTGATTTCAACTCCTAAACATACATAACAAGTTTTCCTATTTATTGCTGTAACTCAATTATTTATTAATTTTACGAAAATCTAACTATTCACCAATATTCTTAAGTTAATTTTACATACTTTGATATATAACTGGGTCTGTTTTAAGTTCAGGTAAGCCTAAAATTTACAACTTTTGATATTTATTGTAGGCCTCATTTTTTTACAAATTTAGTATTTAAATGGTTTACAAGTGTTTTTATGCTAATATTTCCATGAAACAATATTACTCACTCCATAATTATTGCTGGTTGTTAATAATTTGTTGTTATAATACACCAATATTGATTAATTTACTTTTTATTTGAGTTGAGTACTCTTTAGGCCTAGTTTTACTTATTTCCAAATAAAGTTAATTTTCTTCTTTTGTCATTACATTTGTTATTATCTGTATCTGTACTGATTACATTTTCAAATCTTTGTGTTGTATAGACTAGATTCTACTCATTATATTATGTTTGATTGAATTTATTTATTTGAGTTTGACTCTGTGATAGATGATTTTGATTCACAATGCTGGTTTGTTTTTCTGTTGTGGTGTGTTAGTTTGCCTTATACTTTTTATATGGTTTACAATTTTAAAAAAAAATATACAACATCCTATTACCTACTTGCCTTCTCTGCCTTAACAAACTTGAAAATTATTTAACATTATTTTGAATACAATAGAACATCTTATTATCTACTAATTTTCTTATATATCCCTTAATTATAATAAAAATATCTTATGCCTATTCTCCTTAACTGTCTTTATTTAATTATAAAAAAATACCTTATCTATTATCCTTATTTATGTAATATATAATTTGATTAACAAAAAATAAAAACATCTTATTACTAGTCATACTCTCAGTTATGAACTGTCCTTTGGTATTTATGTCCTTCTTATAACTTATTTAACTGTAATTAAAACATCTTATTAGTAATAATATTTCTTATATATAATTTTGAACACTCTTATTACTAATAATATTGTCAGTCATTAGACTGTCTTTGATTCTTATGTTTTTTCTAGTATCATTCTACACTCATGGTAGTCCTTTTAAATCATTTTTTTAACTCCTTCATTGAGTATTTTTTTTTAATAGATTTTTAACTAGGTTGTTCACTACACTCACTGTAGTTTCTAACTTTTATTATATCACTTCACTTTATATTTTCTACACTATGGTAGTCTTTTTTAGTGGTTTCTACTCTATGGTAGTCTTTTGGTTTGTTTTTATATTAGACTTATACTTAGTTTACAATTTAGTTTTAATTGTATTGTATCCTGTAACTTGAGTTACTGGGTCTAACATATATGGGTTTTAATTTAGTTTCAATTGGAAATGTATTCCTTTATTAACATTTTGGGAATAGCTCTTCTTATTTCTATGTTCTTTTTAGGAACCTTGACATATTTTGTCTCTTCTTTCTTATTATATAAGTAAATTCCTCCTCTTGTGTTTTCAAGTCTTTGTGGCATTAATTCAATGCATCTTATTTGAATATTCGGTTTCATTTAATGTTTATTTACAGCTCTTTGTTAACTTGTTATTGGTTTCGTGTCTTGGGGTTTCTCTGCTTCTTGACTTAATAAATTTCCCTTATTAAAATTGTGTTTACCTTTTTATCTTTTTTCTTTCCTTTTTACTGCTCCCCCAACCTGTAACGGTACGAAATTGTAGGGCCAATTTTAACAATTTAAAAGATTATATTTCCCATGCAGTCATTATTCACCTTTATAGAACCTCAAGTTAGTCAACCAAGTATGCAGGTTTATTACAAAACAAAACGTCTATGTTTTGTCTCCGCACTCAAGTAGCGTAGACCGATTGTGAAATAACACCCAACTTTGCATCAGCCGTGAATCACGGACGAAAGTAGTGTAATTCCATATTGCGCCAGGCGGCAAAATATTGCTAAATCTTATGCCTACGCTTTAGCGCTCTTTTAACAGCACCAATGGGAGCGCAGTCTCATGATCACGTGCCCCGAAAAACAGAAACTCTGTGTGCTCAGCTGTAGCCGAACTAACGCCAGTTCTGTTGCAACTCACGGCCGCGCGGCCAGCCCACAACAACATCCAAGGGCAAGTAAAGTTACGTCGGCTGACTTTTTCATATTCATAATGTGGAACCAGTGAACCACTTAACTTAACTTTAATTAAAACAAAAGAAAACAGTATCGGTCTATCCTGTACAATAACGGTATAAATGTGAAGTGCGAAGTGATTGAGTAAACTTTAGTTTCCACGCGCAATGGTGTAAACAACTAGAACTCAGGATTTGGTTAAGTACAAATAAACCCTTAATTAAAGATTTCAAATAAAATATTCAAATACTATCTACTAATAATTTAATGAGCTCTAATAAAGAAAACGTATTGGTTCATATGGTGTAAGAGGTTAGAATTAAGAGGTATTCCAGTTAATCAGTGTGATTTTATAATACTATATTATTTGCTATTGATTCCATGTATTTTTGAATTTTCATCAAAGTAAACCAAAACTAAACAATTAACTTGTTTAATAAACTAGAAGTATGTGTTTTAACATAAATTGTGTATGTATATGAATACCGTTCATCCCAAATAGTCCCTTCTGCAGCAGTTTTGTCTGTACGACTCTGGACCCGAACTTAAAGGTAAGAATTAATTATTGATGTGAAATAATTGAGTAGTTACAAACCTACTGGGTATACTGCTGTTTTATTGGGTTTTTATATAGTTGGTTATTCGTATATGGACCAAGAGTTTTCTTTGTTATTTAGTTTGATTTTATTAACATTTTTATCGACTTAATGTACAGTTTCTTTAGTTTAATCTTTAACCATTTATTGTTCTCACTCACTATTGACATTTTCTTCTTTATTCATGTTGTATTAAATTAAAATTTTAATGTGATAATTCTGTTATGCTACAACATCTATAGATAATATTATATTTATAAACAAAATTTCAATCTTCTATGTCAGTTAATTCTTGAGATATCAAGTCCATAAAATTACACACATTTTTGAACTATAGAAGACCTCAGATTTTCATGTGTCTTAATTAAGAGCATGTTTTTTATTTTTGTTCATAAAACCAGAACAGTTTAAATATAAATATGATTATGTTCTTTATAATATGTTTTTATATATACTATTTAAATATCACCCCACAATGGTTGCACAAAGTCTCCATGTCATTCTTTAAGGTACTAAATTTTTGACACAGTTTTACTTCCATGTTCCATAAGGAAATGGAAGTATGGTAATCGCAAAAAAATTGTGTTCGAGATAAGGGCTGATTCTGATTGTACTACCCTCAAAACATGAAAAGTCATTTTCCAGAAAGTGTGTGTGTCTGTACGTAGTATTTTTTTTAGCGAACGATAACTGCCGCAAATTCAAACGGAACCAACTAATTTTTGGCATGTGTGCCTCAAGGCCTATTGATTTTGGTGAAGATCGGTTAAGGGGGAGGGGTAGTTTACCTGCAGCGTTTTACGTTTTAAGAAGAGTAAAGTACTTAATTTTGATAAATATAGTATCCTAAAAATAAGGTCATAATAATCCGCTGTAGATGAAATAGTAGATGAAATATCTACGAGGGTAAGCCAAAAATAAGGTCTCCAAAACAGGAAATTTTTGGGTGGCAGTTGGCACCACTGTTGTATTCGGCCATCCCTCCTCTTTCAAACAAACGGTCGTTGAGCTCACTAGGTCGATTAGTCTTGGCTTCCCGTTCCCGCCAAGTGCGGAGTTCGCGAAGTCATTTGATTTCTTAACGCAAAAGGTGTTCAGCCTATTGAAATTCATAGACAGTTGATTGAAGTGTATGGAGCGGGGTGTATTGAATTCTATTGTCACAGATGACAAAACGTGGGTCCACGACTTCACACCTGAATCCAAACGACAATCACTTGAGTGGCCAAGTGAAAATTTTACCAAGGCCGTGAAAATTCAAACAAACAGTCTGCCAGCACGATCATGGCGACTGTGTTTTGGGATCGGAAGAGGGTATTGTTTCATGCATACTGGGACCACAACAAACACACACATATTGTGAGATGCTCAAAAAACTCAAACGGGCGATTCAGAACTGGAGAACAGGAATGCTCACCAACGGCGTGTCCATTCTTCACGACAATGCTCCCCCTCATGTCGCCCGCGCAACCAATTTGGATGGGATATTATCACCCACCACCACTATGGTCCAAACTTGGCACCCAGTGACTATCATTTTTTTACACATTTGAAAGAACAAATGGCAATGTGATTCGATGAGGTGAAAAAAGAGGTCAAACACTATCTCAATGAATTGGTGGTGAGCTTCTATGACATTGGCGTACTAAAACTGCCACAGCAGCTCAAAAAATGCATCGAACGTAATGGCGATTATGTTGAAAAATAGCGTGTTGTTATGCTTCACAACCATATAAAAAGTTTTGAAAATAATTGTTTTTTTTCTATTTTCAAAAAATATGGAGACCTTATTTTTGGGTTACCCCTCATATAAATGAAAAGGGTAGTTTAAGAGGGAAGAGGGTAATTTTTTGACAACTACCTTTTTGACGTCGAATAAAGTACTTCATGTTGAAGGATAAGATACCTTAATAATATTATATGTAGTGAAACTGTTACTCAATAAAACTGTAAATATCAAAAATGAGGTTGTTGGGTTGAGGCGAAGGGGTAGTTTACCGGCAGTGTTTTCTGTTTTAACAAGATTAAAGTGCTTAATTTTGATAAATAAGTGCTCCAAAAATAAAGTCATATTAATCCACTGTAAAATGGTAAATAAGATATCTATAAATGGAGAGGGGGTGAGTTTTTGAAAATTGCTTTGCTGGTATCAAGTAAAGTATGCGTAAATAATTTTGAAGGATAAGATACCTTAGCAATTATATATGATAAAACTATTACTCTATGGAAGTGTAAATATCATTAATGGTGGAGATTGGTTGAGGAGGAGGGATGATTATCTGCATAGTTCAGTTTCTTTATAAGAATAAAGTACCTAATGTTTATAGATAAAATGACTCCAAAATAACATTATATTAATTGACTACTTCATAATAACAAAAATATCTATAACTATTGAAAATAGTTTGAGGGTAGGGGATATTTTTTTAGAAATTATCGAATCGAATTCAAGTAAATGATTTTAAATATAAGTCGTAGAACATGGAAGTCATGTATGGTTCTCCATACTAATTTGTTTTACAGTTTTCTGTTTTATTGTTGCAGATGAAACTATTTTAATTGAAATAGAACTGTTCGATTATGTGGATTGTGGGGGTGCTGACGAAGTGGATCCAGATGCACATATGAGTGACAAGCAGACTTTAGAAGATGTTATAAAAGTTGTCCAAGCAAACCTTAACTTGGGAAATGATTTATTTCAGAATAAAAATCACAAAGCTGCAGCTCATCGGTAAGAATATTCATTTAAAAACAACTATACCACATGTAAGCAAATTTTTTCATAATTTTAAGAGAGAGCAAACACTTAAATTTTATAATTGTAAACATTCTGTGTGCATTTATTTTGTACATACTGATTTCATTTAATCACTGTAAGAGGTGTCATAATACTATTTTACTATGTGTGTTTGAGAAGCATTGGATTTTAGAGGCGTTTTGGAAAATTCTGTGTTAATGAGAAAGTTATCCTTTTGTTATAAATGAATATTATTAATTAATAACACATACAGATGCATGTGTGTCAAGTGAAACCTCTTTTAAAACATGGTCACTTCAGATATTCTAATTTTAGAAGACTTTTGGCATTGCAGAAAAACCATTTATGTTCCATTGGTTAGGTCAGTTTTGTACATAGAAGGGTCAGTTTTTGTTATTCTGATTTTATGTTTCATTAATGACAGGGTGCACTTAAACTGAGAAAAATTTTAGACTGCAAGAAATGTTGGAAAAAGGTTCAATAATCCACACACATGAATTTAGAAACTTATCCTTCAGGTAGAAAACGCATGATGCGGGCGATGAGTAAAGAACAGGGCATTAGATCCAGACATTCCAAAGCATATTATCCTGTTTTTGCCATCCTCACTATCAGCACTATAAGATTTGTTAGTTAACATTCTACTGTTTTGAGGTTAATTTATCTGGAAGTGTTAGTGTACAGGATTAGTTTCAACTTACCCAACTCTGTAATTTTTCTTGATTTTGAATTTTTTATGCTACTGAGGCGATGGAGGAAAATTGCAACATTTGTGCTGTATACAACGAAAGAGCAATGTAGTCTGCCAGAACTTTCAGTATAGACCATACATTTCTTGAAAACTATGGAGGAACAGTGTTGTATACATGGTAGAAACACTTTATACAGCTAACTTTTTTACCAATGGGGATGATTTATTTTTTGTTGCATAGAAGGAAGTCACAAGTCACAATTGTAGCCCATTCTGAAGCAGGTCTTGAGTTAATCAATCTCAAAAGCTGTCAAAAGGAAAGTAAAAGAGGATGTTGATGAAAGATCAGCAAAGCTAATTCATACAGAGGTAAAATAGCAACTAAGTGCCATTAACACATTGACCAGAAAGGATATGATGTGTGTAAAAGAAATACCATAACTCATGCTAAGGATATTCACAAAACATTTATTATTGGAGGTTAGATTAACATTCAGAAGCATTTCATGTAGTAATGTGTTCCTAATTGTACAGCACTTCCCAGAACTGTCTCTGTACGCCAATGAGATTTCACTATGCACCAATGAATTCCAGTGTTAGTATGATGAGGTTACTGTTTTGTGTTCACATTACTACTGTGTTGCCCGATTTAATTTTTGTTGAGCTTATCGTTTTCAATGAAACTGACCCATTCATGTGTAGAAACATGTCAACGATGTAATTACACTGATGTGAGATGAAAAATTAAAATTACCACTGATAACAGTTGCTTTGATGCTGCTTGTCAACCTTCTAAGCAAGAAAGTTGTATTATAAATTTATTTACATATGACCTTTTAGAAATAACTTAGTTAACGAGTTTTAAGAAAAAAATCATAACTACATTTTTTTTACTTTTTAAATAACCTTACATTAGGTATATTTTCTCTAATACATTTATTAAAACTCCAAGAAAGTAATTTTTCAAAACAAATCACTATTTAAACAAAACATTTCCAATGTTTTTATTTTCAAAATATTTGTACAAAAAGTGGTGAACCATAATTAAGTCTGATAATTTACCTATGAAACTCCATCAACCCTATTTTATTTAGAAAACAAAATCATCTACTTATGTTTATATATTTTTGTGATATCACTAAGGATGGTAATTTTTAAGAGATGATAAAAATATTTAATCCATTTGTGTAAATAAAAATTTTAATATATATATTGTAACGTAACAGATTTGAGGTCCCCAACGTTACATAAAAAACGTAGTAAATATGGTTTAGAACAATACCCAAAGCCGGTTATAATTGAATACCAGAGGGCCCATATCACCTGAAGAATACATTATAGGTACATGTTAAGGTTACTAAGTAAGTAAAACATCTAAAGTGTACCTGAATCTAAAAAATGTAATAAATAATATGGGATGTAAAACATAAACATTGTGTCTAATAGGAGGAGTTTAATGTGTAGGAATAAATTATAAAATATTATTCAAATTAATATTTAATATGTTATGAAATGTACTTGGTGTTATGCTGTAACATGATATAGTGTTTACAGAATATTTATCTTATGTTTTGTGGATAGTAAGAGTGGAGTTGTTGCTTTAAAGAAGTACTTAGTCTGCGGTACTCCTTTTATTTATGTTAAAATTGTATTTGAATAATTAAGTATAAGTCCATGTGTTAGGTATTATATTATGTTAAATGTGTTTACTGTAATTGATTAATGAAGATGTTTGAAATAATGTTTGTAAACTTGGCCAAGAAGGCAATAAGTGTTAAAAAGTTGGCAAGTAGTTCTTATAGTTATGTTATAAAATAATGAAGGGTTCAAGGATGAACTAATTAATATAATGAATTATAACCAGGAAATTAAAATTAATGTAAGTGGCCATAAACCAGTGACTATTTGTACAGTAAGTCAGGTAAAAGAAAAATTAAGTTAAAAACAAAACAATATTATAACAGTTGTAAGAAAACCTATAGGCCTAAATTTAATATTTGTAAAAGGAAATTAATACCTTTTTAATAAGTCCAGTCAAATGAAAGTATAGTAAAATATATACGGTTTAATAAGGTAGATTGGGTGAGAGTTTTAGGTAATTTGGTATAATTCCAAGCATGGAGTATTTTATTAAAAAAGAGTAGTAATATTTTATAATTCTGGCTCTAGGATATCAAATATTATCCAATGACAGGAAGTAATGGTTGTTAGGGTAACTAAAATGTAAAAAATCTTGTTGATTTGGATTATTCAATTGTTATATGCTAATGGGTGAAGTTGAATTCATATAAAATACAGAAAGGAATTTATAAAAAACTTTAATATATTATTCGATTGTTATATGCTATTGAGTTCAGATCAGTAGACAGATTTAAGAAAAAAGACATAAATTCACATAAAATGAATAAATTTTAACAAATTAAAGTAAAAACCAATTCCTGTAAACTAAACCGATGCATAATCAATGAATTAGGTTTCAAAAAATATACCCATATACCTCCAAATGGTCGAGGAATTATTATTTCACTCTTCAAGGTAATTCCATTGGAATTAGTGTTGAACTCGATTTCCCATTTAACCAGGAGACTCATTGATGGAATAAGAAGTCTGAATTAATGGAATTATAGTCAAAAAATACTCAAGAACCTTTGTTACTGAAGACATAAACCTCACTTTCAAGAAAGAAATTATAATACGATGCCAATTCCACCGGGACCGACAACCACAAGGATCGTGAAGGAGAACGAAGATTAGAAGAGTTCCCGTTGCCTTCCAGGACATCACCCTTTCAATTTTATTAATAATCTGAACACCTTTTCTGGATTAACGTAACCTCAACTGTAAATCTTCAATCGTTTGCAAACAAGCACTGCTACCTTGAGAATCGTCCAGTACGGTAACACCAGCTTATTTTTAATTTTAATACAGTAAGAACTAATAACATTTTGTAATACTTAGTAACCTTAATTTTGCATTACCTGGCCTTACTAATCGTTAAAAGAATCACACGTACCCTGGGATAAGAGATAATTAACATTATATTTAATTTGTATTAAAAAACAAAAGGAATAGTTAACTAACCAATCGATTCAACATTGTACAATCGATATAACTATCTTATAACCATGAAGAACACTGTTGGAAGTTAAATTAAAAGGTAATATAAATAAAGAATCCTTCTTGTATATAATGACGTTTTATATTATTGTAGAATAGGTATTGTATTTTGGTGGGGGAGTAATTTACAGGTAAAAAGGGTGATTAAAAATCTGGTGAACAAGCTAACCTATAAGAGTAAGTCAATTACGAATAACAGCGCTTATAGTCGACAGCTGGTAGAACGAGAGATTGCCGAACTAGCGGGTTTCCTTCACAATTTTTGAATTTATTTACATAATACGGACTGACTAGGGTTGGAGAGAATTCTCAATTTATTAATTAAAATACCTGAAATATAGAATTAACATTGAGTAAGCATTTAGTAATTGGGTAAAACCGTGTTATGGTATACATAAAAGTTGCAATAACAATATAATAAATAAACTTGTCTATTAAAATTGAGTTACAGGAGGTCACCTATAAGACTACATAATAAACATTTTTCTTAATAACAGCTTGGTTCATTATACAGGGTCGCATTAGCAAGAAACCCGTAACAGTATTACACTCGCTACACACGTAACATTGACAGGAAAGGATTTTATTTCAAATTGGCGCTCAACGAGTGGGCTTTAGTTAAGTAAAAAATCGTCTTAATTATTACTTAACTTGAGCAGGCAACTATTAGAGGCACAGGAATGCATACGAGAGGTGTTTCTAAAAGTATAGCGAAGGACCAAGAAACGGAAGAAGATAGACGGGAAGAAGAAGCAGAGGTAGTTACAGACACTGAAATGGAACAACAGGCGGGCGATAGGAGGAAGCCAGAGGAGGCCTAGATTTACAAAAATTATGGGAATTAATTACAGAAGATTCCAAGAAACAGAAGGAAGAATTAAACAAAAAATTTGAAGAAAACTCAGAAAAGCTAGAAAATAAAATAGACAGTATCAAAGAAGATAATAGACAAACTAATGAAAAAATAGACAGTATCAAAGAAGATAATAGACAAACTAATGAAAAAATAGACAGTATCAACGAAAATCAAAGAAACAAAACGAAATTTTGAGTGAGAATTTAATCAAACTAATGAATGAGAAGTTTGACAAAAATAAAGAGGAAACGGATGAGAATAACCGGCTGATAAATGAAAGTTTAAACCAAATTAATGAAAGGTTTGACAGGAACGATGAGAGATTAAAACAGATTCAGGAAAATAACAAACAAATAGACGGGAAAATTGAAAACAGTAATAAGGAGTTGCGGCAAATTATAAATGAACAAAACCAAGCGTTGAGGGAAGCCATCAATGAAAGGGTTGCAAATGTCAATGAAACACTTAACAAAAGGGTGGATAATTATGAAGAGGAAGTAAGACAGCAAATAACTGAAACTAAGGTGGGTCTGGAAAAGACAGATGAAACCATCATACAGCTCGCAGTGGAAGTAGAGGCCAAAATTAACCAAGGGGAAAATACTAACAAAACTAGGATAAAGGAAGTACAATTAGAAACCCAAGAGAAATTGGACGAAGTGCAAATTAATGTAGCTGGGAGAATTGAAATAGTAAATAACGAGATAACGCAAATAAAAACCCAAGTGGTTCAAAATAAAGAAACTGTAGAAAATATGAAAAATCAGGAATTGATTAATATAAAAGAATCAATAGAAATTTTACAAAATCGACCAATGTATCTGGCACATCACATAGCCCCTGAGCATAAAGAAAATATTAATTTTAAAATTTATAGAGGAAATCCCATAGAATTTCTGGAGAGAATAGATGAATGGTTTAGCAGGATTAAGGTAACCCGATGGAACGTAATAAAAAGTTTGTTAGATGAGTGTTTTAAAAGTATAAATGATAATTGGTGGTCAGCGGTCCGGAATGAACTTAGCAATTATGAAGAGTTTAAAAGGACTTTTAGGTCAAAATACTGGTCGGATTCCGTACAGAACATGATTAGAGATAACATTACCAACGGGAGATTCAATTTTAATCAAGAGCAGTCACCAACTACTTACTTTTTGGGAAAGGTGTGTTTGGCGCGTCATTTGGAACCGCGAATACCAGAGGAATGTTTGGTAAATAAATTATCTTACCATTTTGTAGAAGAGATAGTTCGTGCCAGACGCAGTGGACAAGTGAAGACAGTAGAAGCAAGGAAACCTTGTTGGCCAGTTACGAAATGGAAGACTATTATCAAAGGTCCCGACGGCAAAGTGAATATTCCAACAATAGAAGGGAGGAGCCAAATCAAGAGTCGCGTCCAGGAACAAATCGATTTAACCACAATAATTATCACCGAAGGGTGAATGACCAGTTTATAAATAATCGTTATCGCAACAATCATTACCCAGGTAATCACTATATTAATTATAATAATAACCGATACAGCGCAGGCCGCAGGAATTTTGATAATGGGAGAGAGTATTGGAATAACAACCGTACAAACAGCGACCAACGACATCAACCCAGTAATAGAAGTCAAGAGGAGGATCTACCTAGACACCAAGAAAACCATAGAGAGTTTAGACCCGATGATGGCAACCCAGGAACCACTGCGAGGGACGATCGTCCGCAGGATAGGATGGAAAACTAAGTACAGCAGTGGAAGTATCAAGTAACCCCTCGATGCTGGGATTGGAAGGGTATGTACGAACACAAAAAGAAAGCAACAAAATTATAAACATTACAAGGAACAATTATTTAAAGGACATACGAAATGATTTAACGGAAGAAGGGTTACAGTCAGAGAATAAAACTGACAATCAAATTATATATATAATGGCAGAATTGCAGGGAGTTATGACAGAGATGGTGATTGATACCGGCGCGAACGTGTCACTCCTGGACAAGGTAGAATATAACCGAATAAGGGAGATGTATAAGAAAAATATACCAACATTTTCAGTTAATAACATGGTAATAATAGGTGCTACTGGCAGACCAAATAAAACAATACGGCAACAAGTAATGATGGAAGTATCTAGTGAAGGTAAAACTATTCCTATGGTGTTTATGGTAGCTCAAGGATTACCATTTAAAGCGATGCTAGGGTGCGATACGCTGCGGCGCCACTCAGCTATTATTAATATGGGCAGAGGAAAAATAACCCTGTACCATGAAAATGGAGAATGGTCAAGTGAAATAGTGGATCATAAAAATTCCACTCACCAACGACATTCTTTTACTCTAATGCGTGATGATGAAATGGAATATAGAACACCTTTTGAGGAATTAGCCTGTACTAAGGAGAATGAATGGAAAGAAAAATTGCAAGAGATTTATTTGTTTAAAACTGCCAGTAATAATAATAATGGAGTAACACCTGAACAAAAGAATCAATTAATAAAGATTTATAACAGATATAAAAAAGTATTTTCGGATTTGCCAGGAAAGGGCAAGAATTTTATTTGTGAATTGTCATTTAAACAACCCATTAACTTTAACTGGAAATCATATCCTATACCCCAATCCCTAAAACCAGCAGTGAGAAGGGAAATACAGAGTATGATGGAACAGGATATAATTGAGTATAGCTCATCACCATACACCAGCCCTATAGTAGCCATAAAGAAAAAGGACGGTACCGTACGCTTATGTTTGGATGCCAGGGAGATAAATAAAAATATAATAAATGATAGAACCTCACCAGGGGAAATTGAAGAGTTAATGAAGAAATTTAAGAATTGCAAGTATATGAGTATTTGGGATGCTGTTTGTGGATACTGGCAGGTGGAGTTACATCCCAACAGTAGAAATGACGTTGCCTTTATATTTGAAGGTAGAAATTATCATTTTAAACGTCTTCCTTTTGGATTAGTGAACTCTGTGGCGGTTTTTATTAAATGCATGGACCAGGTCCTAGGTGAAGAAGTGTTAGCCTTCACAACAGTATATGTAGATGATATATTGGTGACTTCAACCACATGGGAGGAACATTGCCAACGTGTGGAAATGGTGTTAAGCAAGTTGGAAAAGAGCAACATTACTCTGAAATTGAATAAGTCAAAATTATTAACCAATCATTTACAATTCCTAGGGTTCATACTCTCTGAAAATGGAATATCAACATCTCCTGAAAAAGTGGAAGCTATTCAAAACTTCCCCAGACCTAAAAACATTAGACAGCTACAATCATTCCTAGGAGTGTGCAACTACTACCGGAAATTCCAAAGGAATTATTCCCAATTAACAGCAAGATTTAAACACTTGCTGTCATCTAAACATAAATGGAAGTGGAAGGAGGAAGATGATGAAACATTCATTTCAATTAAGGAGAAATTTTTACAAAACATCATTCTGCATCATCCTGATTTTGATCAGAAATTTTTTATAAATTGTGACGCCAGTGATGTGAGTCTGGGTGTGGAGCTGTATCAGGAAGATCAAGAAGGAGACCACCAAGTAATAAGTTTTGCCAGCAGGGTATTAAATCAGTGTGAAAGAAATTACAGTGTCACGGAAAAAGAATTATTGAGTGTGGTATTTGCATGCAGTAAATTCCGCACATATGTATTAGGCTATCCTCTAACAGTACGATCCGACCATAAATCCATATCATTTATACAAAGGTGCAAACTAAGCCATGGTAGACTAACTCGTTGGATATTGTTATACTCTACTCCAATTTAAATATATTAAAATACAAAATTACAGTTTCCACCTACCTCCACAATCTCTTCTATCAGGGTCCAGAGTTCAATCACATCCAGATGCAAACCTGTGTTAAGGTTATCGAAATAACTGACTCTACACATCGTTATGAAGAGAAATAATTAGTTTTAATGATCAACTATTGCAATTTAAAATTTTTGTTTACCAAATACATTTTCTTACATGTTTTTCAAATATGGTGTATTTCTTGTTCATACATCTAACTACAATACTTAACTATAATTACTTACTTTAACGAAGATAGCCCAGCCTGCCTTTCACTCACTACTCACATTCTTAAAAACAACCCCCCTTTAACTTTGATTGATCAATCTATTACATGATATAATCTCCCCGCCGGCAACGCGTGTATCCGCGACCTCATGGTCGCTACGTGGTGAGTTTGTAATTGTCCCGAAAACAAAAAAAAATATATCAAATTTGTATGTTACTGTTCTGTAATTATTCACCCATCACTGTCACTTGTTTAAAAAGATTGATTCACTTTTATATAAAAAAAAAACTGATGAAATTTAACAGAGCGCACTTGGCTCTGGTGTCGGCCGACACGAATAGAGTAAGACTGGGGAGCGTCCTTTGTTGAGCGGTAGGAAGTTCGTATCCACTGCCAACAGATTTTGTCGCCGTTCATAGCTGATTTGCTGTGGCTTATTCGCTATGACCAGGATACATAATGTTTGTTTTAGTAGTGAGTGTTGACGATATTCGGCGCTGCTAGACTGACGTCACGCATAGGAGGCGGTCCTTAGGTCTTCGTATCCGGCCTCAGGGTAAAGGAGACTGCAACAATTCCGCTCTAGGCCATTTTGAGTTTTCTGAAAAGAGCGTCGCTCCAGCGCGCATACCTGGGTCGCGCGTGCGTGCACCGTCACATTCACGCACAGTTCTGAGAAATCGAGGGTGGTACAAATTCTTTGCCTGGTTTCGCAACTGATTACTGCGTCTTGCCTTTGTTCTCAAACTGTTCAGTCAACACGTGGTCCGTTACAATGGAATTAACTTGCACAATATTTTTTACAAAACCCCAAAAAATGAAATAAATAAAAATACAAATACCCCATAAATGCACGAAATAAAATTACCCAATTTTGACACGTTACAATACCCCCCCAATGAGAATTCTTCTGTCCAGAACAGAAGAAATCTCATTGATAAAACCCCTAAGAGGATCGGTGAGGAACTGGTGCCAACACCCCCTTTGTTCTTATATTTCATGGGTACACGACCCCCCTGGCTCGGCGACTATGGACGCATCTGAACGAGATCCCTGGACTTCTCCGTAAGAGATCCCAACACCGAAAAATCGAACAGACAAGTACCACGGCACACCTCACCTTCTAACATGCTACCCCCAAAAATCCTCAATCCCTGGCTTAGATCATGCCAGATCCTCCACCGATATGTTTCCCCTTGTATGCAAGCTGGGCTGCCTTTAGCAGATACTGGGCTCACGCACACTCACATTACATACTGACACTACATATTATAAAATTGAAAAAATCCTTTAAAATTTATTTAAATTACAACCCATTGGTTGTTTTCCAGTAAAATCAATTCATAAATTTTGTATAAATTTTAAATTATTCTCTTCACTGGTTTCTGTTTTTATTTAAAATAAATTGATTTAAACATTTCTTATAATTAAGAACATCCTTAACCTAACATGTGAATACTTAGAGTCTAACAATACAAGTCAATACAATACATCAATAATAATAAACATGGTTAGTACACAAACAATAAAATAATCAAAGCTTAAAAATATTCATTAGCTGGCAGGCGAAAAATCAAGTTTTTTTTGTTTTTTTTTTTTTTAAATTTTCCAAAAAATTTTAAAATTCAACAAAAAAAATTTAAATTTATTAAAATGTTTCCTTTACACATAGAAATTATTTAGAATTTGTTTAAATTGATCAAAAAACACAAAAGTTAAATTGACTTCCTTCCTCAATAAGCTTAGTATGTATATGACCTCACTGTCAGCTGATCAAAACTAGGTCAAGTCCAAAAACCTTGACCCACATACGTTATGTACAAGTTCTATCTGAAAATACATTTAACATCTAACATTCTGTCTTGACACACACAAAATATAATAAAATAAAATATTTAAAATAAACAAAATATTATTATAAATAACAATCAACTTGACATTAAGTTATTCAAAATAAACATTCTCTAACTTTACCTCTTCAAATTCTATCAAAATTTTATATCTTTATTATAAATCTCTCTCTTTGGTTGACAATCTCATTCTCCATTACTGTGGGTGATTTAAATTATTTATACCAATTTAATTTACTACTTGCTCTGTATACATATATAATCTTTCTCCCTCTGACTCTAACCACTAACAACTTCAACTACCATGACACCCATCTCTATCAAAACATCTACCAAACACTCTCTAAACCCAACTTATCATTAAACTCAATTCGCCACCTTCTCTCTATATATAAAAAAAATACTCTCAAACCCTTTGTACCTAGGATACGTGTTTCCCCCCCCCAAAAACTCATTTCCCATTATCTGGTCCCTGGATTCTACCTAAGGCGACCCCTTCCCACTAAATCGGTCCCATCCTGTCCCAAACTATCATTATGTTGCGGACTCCTACATTACACTACCCCCTACTACAAAATTGCCATCCCCAAAATCTCAATCTCATTTCCTTACTACAACCACAACAAAAGAACATCATCAATTATAAACATCAATATATCACTCAAAACTCTACATAGATTCTCCATTACTACTGTGTCAACATCAGTACTTCTTAAAACTCTCTAACACACATTATCTTACAACATCATTACATTATTTTCAAAACAATATTATTCTCTCCTATTTCAACTTTAACTTTAACTCGGACAGATCTACATGTCCCATCAAATATTCATCACCCAAAACTATCTTTTATTAGCTTTCACCAATTATTACTTTATTTCTCAATTTATCAAGTTATTTTTATCATTACTTTAAATAGCATCTGTAATACATTGAAACATTACATTAAACATTAATTACCTGGAACATTCACAACCAATATACCAGTGACATTTTATTGCTGATCAGCTGATCTCCTTAACACAATGAAAACACATCTCAAAATTGAACAATTTACATGAAATATATATATTTATCAATACTTACTTCTACCCTCATTGTTTCCCCTCTTTCTGATTCTGATAGTTTACGTTAACCGCCTGCCAGTCAGTTTACTCATTTACTTAGTTACAAACATACACAAATTATATAAAACATATACTTTATATCAACTCTTATATCGAACCTGCTAAACTACAATATTACCTTTAAAAAATTATACAATGAACACCTTATAGTGAATGTATGAGCAGCTAGTTATTTAAACAGAGCACAAGCATTTTTATTGAATCAAAATTTTAGTTAGCAATCTTTATGTTATCAAATTTAAATTCGTGACTCATCTGAGACACCTCCCATCCACACACTCTATTGCAAGCTATGTAAGACTGTGGCGCCTTTTCGCTTCCACAAAGACTGTACATTTTGGAGTAGTTTGACCTCTCCGTGTCTTTGCTTTGGCAGTTACATTTTAACTTTATGAATATCAACATATTCTTGTCTATAATTAAACGCCCTTAAACGGGTCTACCACCTGGCTTTGCTGCCCCCATGCGGACAGAGTGGTAGCCGCTGTTCCCTAGTTTGGTGATTCCCCTAAATTTCACCCCCCAATTAATTTCTACTATATACCAATTTCAAGTCAGCTATGGTCAAGGGACTTGATATGACCATAGCTAACCGCTAGCCAATGGCACGATTAGTGCTGGTAAGGCAGTAATCGCCCGAAAAGTCAGGGAAATCTAACTTGCATTTCAATGCCTGTTTCATTCATCATTGCTATGTGCGACACGAATGTCTATCATTGTACAAATTGAATTTGCACCAAAAAAAAAATGTGCCGCACATTGTCGCCATTTTGGCCTCCGATGGAGGTAACACTCTCTGTTACCCCCAACCCATTTCACTATCTACGAGAGCACAGGCCACCCCCACAATAGCACCTTAATAACTAACTAATTAAATTTTTATATACATTCTAATATATTTTCATCAATAATCATTCAACTCATTCATAACTTTCTACCCTTGGACTTTCTTAAACTTTTCAAAATTTATTATTAATAATTAGTATATATCATTTTTCAGTTATTATTAAATTTTTTAATTATCATTTTTATTGAACACAATTATTTCAAATAATCTCACTATTGAATTAAAATCTTAGTTACACCTGTAAACATTTTTATTATACATGATTCATACTGTAAAAGTTCTATACTTACAGTCCATTTAACATGATATACACAAAACATATTCACCATACCACATTACTTTCACCTTACCTCTGAAACATTTAACACAAATATTAGTTTAAATCAAACAATTTATCATTTATTTACCAAATTCACAAATCTCGTAAAACCATTTAACTTAAAAAAAAATTCAATTATATAACTTTTAAATCAATCAAAATATTTAACATGTATCAAATTGTTTTAATTAAATTAATTACTGAAAAATACAAGTTTTCATTTCTACCAAAACAATCACAATTAACCAATTACTGTTTTCAAAATTAATTCTGTTTATTTACTTAACTTGCAAAATATTAATCTTATTATTACAACTATTATCTACCTACATACACTGTTCATTTAACCACAACACATACAATTGAATCTACTACCTATTTATTTACAGAGCTAATTCATTGTTACTCAGTTGTACCACACTTCAATGTCCAAAGTTGCAGGGTCAAAAACCATAAAACAAAATGTTTATAACTGTCTTTTATTGTTTTATAGCTTAGCCTCCATCGTCATAGATTAATCTTGGTTTTATGTAACATTGTTCAATTTCATTAACACACAAATTACTGTTTTGTGTGTTGTAACCAAAAAAACCAAATTCATTCATTTTACCCACATAATCATTAAACCAGTCAACGTTAAGTACATTTGTTAAGTCTCCATCAGTAACTGTATTCATTATCGGGTCATTTACTTTTGTATTATCCATTAAATCATTATTATCTAGACACACTTCTAACCTCACCTTCCACTCATCATACTCTCTATTCAATGCATACAATTCTGTTACTTTCTCCACATACAATTTTCTGTTTAAATCTCTCTCATCACAATACCAAATCACACTCTCCAAATTATTCCAGACAGAGGGTACAAAATTATACAACAAAAATAAATACTTCAATTCATCTAACAACACGGGACTCTTGCCCTTCTTAAACAACACTTGTGAACACATTAAATCATCATCATAAATAATAAAGGGAAAATCTACCCTCTGTCCCCATTCTACCACAACATTATTTTTCCGCTCTCTCTCTAATTCATTAACACACATTAACATCTCATAATCACATTCTACAAACTCATCAGTACTCTCAGATACTACATTTTCAATTATATCATCGTCATCATTCGCTAGCTCTTTATCTAATATCATATTTTTACACTTGTCACTACAGTTTTCATTTGTTTTATTTTTCTCTGTACATACACACTCTCTTGACTCATTTGCTTCTCTTTTTGCTTCACTACATATTTCGCTTAACTTACTCTCAATACTACACAGTGATTTAGTTAATACGTCAAATTTAGCATCATTGGTATCAAAACGTTTATTCAATTTAGTCTCATTTATGTCAAAACGACTATTCATGTCGCTACTTATTACATTGAATTTAGTCTCAAAAATTTCTTCGTTATTGTCAAAAATCAAATCAAAAATCAAAATTGTCAAAAATCAAAAATCTACCCTCTGTCCCCATTCTACCACAACATTGTTTTTCCGCTCTCTCTCTAACTCATTAACACACATTAACATCTCATAATCACATTCTACAAACTCATCAGTACTCTCAGATACTACATTTTCAATTATATCATCGTCATCATTCGTTAGCTCTTTATCTAATATCATATTTTTATACTTGTCACTACAGTTTTCATTTGTTTTATTTTTCTCTGTACATACACACTCTCTTGACTCATTTGCTTCTCTTTTTGCTTCACTACATATTTCGCTTAACTTACTCTCAATACTACACAGTGATTTAGTTAATACGTCAAATTTAGCATCATTGGTATCAAAACGTTTATTCAACTTAGTCTCATTTATGTCAAAACGACTATTCATGTCGCTACTTATTACATTGAATTTAGTCTCAAAAATTTCTTCGTTATTGTCAAAACGTTTATTTAATTCTTTAAACTTGTTATTCTGTTCATCGAATTTTGTATTGAAATCGCTATTGTTCATATCAAATCTATTGTTAATGAGATTAAATAAATCATTTAATGACAACTCTTTTTCTCTTGTATTTATTTTACTTGGTACGGGAGTAGAAATCGCTCCCGGCGAACTAATTACAGATATTTCTACATTCTGCTCGTCTATTGACCTTGCTTCTGTTTGAATACCAGAGTCGGTCTGACTGTCAGAGAGGCTGATTTCATTATTATCTGCCATTTCTTATTCTATACTTGATATTTGTGTGTAAATATAATATAATCAATATAATGTATTGTATAACCAATTTTGCGTGAATAACGCACTTTTGTTTTATTTTATTCCGCTAACCTAACAACACACGTCTGCATCCTCGTAGATGTGGAATTTAATTAATTAATTTAAATTCGTGCCTGTCATGGGCGCCATTGTTATACTCTAATCCAATTTAAATATATTAAAATACAAAATTACAGTTTCCACCTACCTCCACAATCTCTTCTATCAGGGTCCAGAGTTCAATCATATGTACCTCAGATGCAAACCTGTGTTAAGGTTATCGAAATAACTGACTCTACACATCGTTATGAAGAGAAATAATTAGTTTTAATGATCAACTATTGCAATTTTAAATTTTTGTTTACCAAATACATTTTCTTACATGTTTTTCAAATATGGTGTAATTCTTGTTCATACATCTAACTACAATACTTAACTATAATTACTTACTTTAACGAAGATAGCCCAGCCTGCCTTTCACTCACTACTCACATTCTTAAAAACAACCCCCCTTTAACTTTGATTGATCAATCTATTACATGATATAATCTCCCCGCCGACAACGCGTGTATCCGCGACCTCGTGGTCGCTACTTGGTGAGTTTGTAATTGTCCCGAAAACAAAAAAAATATATCAAATTTGTATGTTACTGTTCTGTAATTATTCACCCATCACTGTCACTTGTTTAAAAAGATTGATTCACTTTTATATCAAAAAAAAAAAACTGATGAAATTTAACAGAGCGCACTTGGCTCTGGTGTCGGCCGACACGAATAGAGTAAGACTGGGGAGCGTCCTTTGTTGAGCGGTAGGAAGTTCGTATCCACTGCCAACAGATTTTGTCGCCGTTCATAGCTGATTTGCTGTGGCTTATTAGCTATGACCAGGATACATAATGTTTGTTTTAGTAGTGAGTGTTGACGATATTCGGCGCTGCTAGACTGACGTCACACATAGGAGGCGGTCCTTAGGTCTTCGTATCCGGCCTCAGGGTAAAGGAGACTGCAGCAATTCCGCTCTAGGCCATTTTGAGTTTTCTGAAAAGAGCGTCGCTCCAGCGCGCATACCTGGGTCGCGCGTGCGTGCACCGTCACATTCACGCACAGTTCTGAGAAATCGAGGGTGGTACAAATTCTTTGCCTGGTTTTGCAACTGATTACTGCGTCTTGCCTTTGTTCTCAAACTGTTCAGTCAACACGTGGTCCGTTACAATGGAATTAACTTGCACAATATTTTTTACAAAACCCCAAAAAATGAAATAAATAAAAATACAAATACCCCATAAATGCAAGAAATAAAATTACCCAATTTTGACACGTTGCAATATTGGCTCTCCAGGAATACAACATAACATGGGAATACGTACCAGGTAAACAGAACACTGTAGCGGATGCTCTGTCGAGGGTGAACCTGGAGAATGGTACTTTTGAAATTGAAAGGGAGGACGTTGGAAAAATATATCTTGTAATATTAGCTAGGGAAGAATTAGTAGAAGTATTAACCAAAATTCAGGAAGAACAAGCAAGGGATCAGAGATTATCCACCATACGAGAACACCTCATCAGTAATGATACTATAATTATGCAGTATTATCAAAATTATAACGGGTTAATCTTCATAAAATCCCCTGTTGTAAAAAATAAATGGAAATTATACATTCCCAAATCTACAGAATCATTAATAATAAATAATTATCATCAAATGTATGGACACATGGGTTCCATCAAAGTAGTAAAGGCACTGGAGGAGCATGTATATATTAAGGGTTTAAACAAGAAGGTAAGGGAATTAATAAAACGATGTGGAATATGTCAAAGGGTTAAGGTAAACAATGAACGAAAGGAGGGGGCTTTAATAACAATTACTTCAGAAAGGAAATTAGAAAAAACGTTTCTTGACATTTGCGGGCCTTTCCCACGTAGTGGAGGCAGGCGCCGATATAAATATATTGTAATCATCTTGGACCATTTCACACGTTACACTAAGCTGTACCCTATCAGTAAGGCGTCCACCAATGTTATCATCAAGGTAATCGCAGAAAAGTACCTCATAGATGTGGGCACTCCATATTCCATAATAACGGACCATGGAACCCAGTTCAAGGGTCGAAAATGGAAATTAGAAATGTCAAATCGAGGAATTAAAACCGACAAAACTTCAATTTATCATCCTAGTAGTAATCCGGCGGAAAGGGTACTCAGAGAGGTAGGGCGAGTCCTTCGTACTTATTGTTATGACAATCATAGGAAATGGAGTGAATTCATACATGAAACTGAAACCTTTTTAAATATTGCTCATCACGAAACTATTGGTGTTACACCATACCAGATGATGTTTTCAAAACTGCCACCTCGAGAAATTACCAAATTAATACAATTCCCTGAAGGACCCGAAGAAGAACTTGACCTTAGCCATGTGTATAATAGACTACTCCACAAACTGGAAACCAGAAGGAAAAAACAGGATGCTACCCAAAAAAACATCATTAAATACACCATCGGCGAAAAAATTTTAATAAGAAACCGTCAGCAACCAAGCAGTTCTGACGGAATAGCAAAAAAATTGTTATTATATTTTGGACCTTTTGTAATAAGCCAGGACAATCAGAACAATACATACGTGGTATCTGACCCAATAAATAATAGAGTGAAGGGTACCTATAATCAAACGGAAATAAAAAAATATGAGTAAAAGGACAACCTGGTCAGGGACGAACTATAAGTTTATTTTTACTAAACTACATTGAGCCAAAATAAACTTCTTTCGAAGGGGGAGTGTTATGTAACGTAACAGATTTGAGGTCCACAACGTTACATAAAAAAACGTAGTAAATATGGTTTAGAACAATACCCAAAGCCGGTTATAATTGAATACCAGAGGGCCCATATCACCTGAAGAATACATTATAGGTACATGTTAAGGTTACTAAGTAAGTAAAACATCTAAAGTGTACCTAAATCTAAAAAAATGTAATAAATAATATGGGATGTAAAACATAAACATTGTGTCTAATGGGAGGAGTTTAATGTGTAGGAATAAATTATAAAATATTATTCAAATTAATATTTAATGTTATGAAATGTACTTGGTGTTATGCTGTAACATGATATAGTGTTTACAGAATATTTATCTTATGTTTTGTGGATAGTAAGAGTGGAGTTGTTGCTTTAAAGAAGTACTTAGTCTGCGGTACTCCTTTTATTTATGTTAAAATTGTATTTGAATAATTAAGTATAAGTCCATGTGTTAGGTATTATATTATGGTAAATGTGTTTACTGTAATTGATTAATGAAGATGTTTGAAATAATGTTTGTAAACTTGGCCAAGAAGGCAATAAGTGTTAAAAAGTTGGCAAGTAGTTCTTATAGTTATGTTATAAAATAATGAAGGGTTCAAGGATGAACTAATTAATATAATGAATTAAAACCAGGAAATTAAAATTAATGTAAGTGGCCATAAACCAGTGACTATTTGTACAGTAAGTCAGGTAAACAAAAATTAAGTTAAAAACAAAACAATATTATAACAGTTGTAAGAAAACCTATAGGCCTAAATTTAATATTTGTAAAAGGAAATTAATACCTTTTTAATAAGTCCAGTCAAATGAAAGTATAGTAAAATATATACGGTTTAATAAGGTAGATTGGGTGAGAGTTTTAGGTAATTTGGTATAATTCCAAGCATGGAGTATTTTATTAAAAAAGAGTAGTAATATTTTATAATTCTGGCTCTAGGATATCAAATATTATCCAATGACAGGAAGTAATGGTTGTTAGGGTAACTAAAATGTAAAAAATCTTGTTGATTTGGATTATTCAATTGTTATATGCTAATGGGTGAAGTTGAATTCATATAAAATACAGAAAGGAATTTATAAAAAACTTTAATATATTATTCTATTGTTATATGCTATTGAGTTCAGATCAGTAGACAAATTTAAGAAAAAAGACATAAATTCACATAAAATGAATAAATTTTAACAAATTAAAGTAAAAACTGAACTGTTATTAATTAATTACATAATAAAATACATATTAAACTTCCACTTACCGTCAATCGGTATCCTCGGATTCAGGGTTGCGTCATACGAACGTTAGGATACAGGCGTAATTTTTAAGGTTGTGTGAATAATTTACACAACACATTTTTTATGAAGAGAATTAACATTTTAATTTAGTTTTGAATCATTTAAATTTTTTACAGACTTTACTACATATGAAATATTTTCGTAAGAATTGATCCTTTGCTTGGGTTACATGATTACCACTCCTATTCTATCTTATACTACAGCTTACCTTATTTCTCACACACACACACACACACACGCGCGCGCGCGCGCGCACGAGACTGCCCAGCCTGCAATTTTGCACGCACACAACACTCAAAAATTATACAACCCTTAACATTTTTTCATAATATCCCTCCCTGTCGACAGCGTGGTACTCGCGTGCACTCCTCATTCCTTTTTCTTTCTTTTTAGTGTCCGAAAAATGTATATATAAATATGTTCTGCACTTTTACTTGACCGCGGTCAGATACTTTGTTATTGTTATATCACTTTATTACCGGTAAAAATATGAATTTTGGTAAGGAGCCTAACTGGGCTCGGTGTCGGCCGACACGAACAGAGGAAGACCGGCTGGTGTCTCTGGCGAGCGGTAGGAAGTTCATGACCACTGCCCGTTTGATTTTGTCGTCGTTCACAGTTAAGTTGTTGTGGCTTATTGGCTAAGCACATGCGACATAGTGACGGTTTCTGTTGTGAGTGCCGACGATATTCGGCATTGCTAGTCTGACGTCACGAAAGAGGTGGTCCTTAAATCTTTCGTATCCGGCCTCATGGTAAATGAAACTGCAACGATTCCCCTCTAGGCCATTTTGAGTTTTCTGAAGGAGCGTCACTCCAGCGCGCATACCTGTGTCGCACGTGCGTGCGCCGTCACATTCACGCACAGTTCTGAGAAAACTCAAGGTGGTACATACTTCAACATATTTCACAACGGAATATTGCGTCTTGCCTTCATTCTGAAATTGTTCAGTCAACACGTGGTCGGTTACAATGGAATTAAACTTGCACAATATTTTTACGAAAAACCCGAAAACTGAAATAAAGTAAAATACAAATACCCCAAAAATGCAATAAATCCAATTACCCAATTTTGACACGTTACAATACCCCCCCAATGAGAATTCTTCTGTCCAAAACAGAAGAAATCTCATTGATAAAACCCCTAAGAGGACCGGTGAGGAACTGGTGCCAACAACCCCCTTTTGTTCTTACTCCGCATGGGTACACGACCCCCCTGGCTCAGCGACTATGGACGCATCTGAGCGAGATCACTGGACTTCTCCGTAAGAGATCCCAACACCGAAAAATCGAACAGACACGCACCACAGCACACCTCACCTTCTAACATGCTACCCCCAAAAAATCCTCATTCCCTGGCCTAGATTATGCCAGATCCTCCACCGATATGGTTCCCCTCATATGCAAGCTTGGCTGCCTTTAGCAGATACTGGGCTCACACACACTCACATTACATATTATAAATGGCAAAATTCTTTTTTTTTTTTTCTAAAATTTGTTTAATTTACTACTCCTTGGTTGTTTTCATTTAAAATCAAATCAAAATTTTGTATATATTTTAAATTATTCTCTTCATTGGTTTTTTCTGTTATTTCAAATAAGTCAATTTAAACATTTCTTACAACTAAGAACATCCTTAACCTAACATGGATTACCTAAAGTCTAACAATACAATTCAACGAAACAATTCAATAATAATAAACATGGTTAGTACACAAACAATAAAATAATCAAAGTTTAAAATATCCCTTAGCTGGCAGGCGAAAAATCAAGATTTTTTTTTTCAAGAAAAATATTTTCCAACAAAAATTAAAATTCAAAGAAAAATTTAAATTTATTAAAAGGTTTCCTTTACATATAGAAATTATTTAAAATTTGTTTACATTGATCAAAAAACAAAAGTTGAATTAACTTCCTTACTGCACAAGCTTAGTATGTATATGACCCCACTGTCAGCTGATCAAAACTAGGTCAAGTCCACAACCTTGACCCACATACGTTATGTACAAGTTCTATCTGAAAATACATTTAACATCTGTAACCATCTAACTTGAAACACAATAAAATAAAACATTTAAAATAACAAAATATTATTATAAATAATGCTCAAATTGACAGTTAAATTATTCAAAATAAACACTTTCTAACTTTACATTTCCAAATTCTATCAAAAATTTGTCACTGGTTTCAATAAAAAAATTTTATATTTTTCTTATAAGTCTCTTTCTTTATTTGACAATCTTGTTCTCCATTACTGTGGGTGATTTAAATATTTATCTCATTTAATTTACTACTTGATCTGTATACATATATAATCTTTACCCCTTTGACTCTAACCTCTAACACTTTAACTAACATGACACCCATCTCTACCAAAATCTCTATCAAAACACTCTCTAACCCCAACTTATCACTAAACTCAAATCGCCACCTTCTCTCAATATATAAAAAATACTCTCTAACCCTTTGTACTTGGGATACGTGTTTCCCCCCCCAAAAAAACTCATTTCCCATTATCTGGTCCCTGGATTCTACCTGAGGCGACCCCTTTCCCACTAAATCGGTCCCATCCCGTCCCAACCATTATGTTGTTGCTGACTCCTACATTACACTACCCCTATTACAAAATTGCCATCCCCAATAATCTCAATCTGATTACCCCACTTCAACTACAACAAAATAACAACATCAATTATAAACAACAATATATCACTCAAAACTCTACATATATTCTCCACAACTACTGTGTCAACATCAATACTTCTCCAAATTCTATAACATTACATTAACTCAAAACAACATTACATTATTTTCATCTCTACTATTTCAACTTGAATTTCAACTTGGACTGCTCTATGTGTCCCACAAAATACTCATCACCCAAAAACTATCTTTGTTCTTTTTGACAATTCATTTAAAGTCTTACCACATTAAATTACTTTTCTCATTACCTTAAATAGCATCTGTAATACATTGAAATATTGCATTAAACATCAATTACCTGGAACATTTATAAACAATTTTACAGTGACCCTTTATTACTGATCAGCTGATCTCCTAACACAATGAATACACCTCTCAAAATTGAACAAATTATATGAAATATCTATATTTATCAATCCTTATTTCTAACATCCTTGTTTCCCCCTCTCTGATTCTGATAATTTCTGTTAACCGCCTGCCAGTCGGTTTAATTATTTACTTAGTCTCAAAATACACACATTATAAAACACATATTTTTTATCAACTCTTATATCTAACCTACCACAATAAAATATTACATTTACATAGAAGGAACACCTTATACTGAATGTACGAGCATCTATTTATTTAAACTGAACACAAGCATTTTATTGGATCGAAATTTGAGTTAGCAAATTTTTATGTTATAAAATTTAAATTCGTGGCTCATCTGAGACACCTCCCATCCACACACTCTATTGCAAGTTATGTAAGACTGTAGCGCCTTTTCGCTTCCACAAAGACGGCATATTTTGGAGTAGTTTGACCTCTCCGTGTCTTTGCTTCGGCAGTTATATTTTAACATTTTTGAATATCAACATATTCTTGTCTATAATTAAACGCCCTTAAATGGGTCTACCACCTGGCTTTACTGCCCCCATGCGGGCAGAGTGGTAGCCGCTGTTCCATAGTTTGGTGATTCCCCTGAATTCCCCCCCGTCAATTTCAAAGTTCACCTTGACAATGATAACAGCTATGGCCAGTTAAGGCAGCGCGTAACGTAATGTGCCCCAACCATAGCTGTTAAAGCTAAACCAATTCCACGGTCAGGGTTCGGTGAGGCCGTGACCGCCCGAAAAGTTGGGGAATCACAAGTAAAATACCTTTTGTAACACTAAAACTAGTAATTTATACTTAAATGACATTATTAGTTTGGATGGTGTTTTAACCTCCTTTATATGCAAGCTTAACCTTCATTAACATAAAATGTTAAATACAAAATTTACAACCTCCTACCATTGCAGTTCCACACTACACTGTTATGTCACTTCTTTGAGCACCAATCTACCCCCCAAAATTATCCCCACATCTTGTATTGATAACAAGTTTTTATTCTATTACACATCTTCAAAACGTTCCCATACTCACTGATACTAAAACTTGACAATTATATTTGGTCACTTAATTCTAAAATTTATTTACAGTTTAAATTTATAAACATCCAATTTTTTTTTTTTTTTTTTTTCCTACTTATATTCTATTGGTCAGTACCCTTGGGCCTGAAATGGGGGTGTTTTGCGATGAAGTATATAAAAATTCCAGCGCAGATCTACTTTGTGCAGTTACTTCCCCTTATTACCCAACTGTGCTACCTTATCTCTCTCATTTCTTCCAACCCGTCGTCTGAGCTGGAACTCAGTATACTTCTCCGCAAAACTCTTCGTTTCGGTTTAAGCAAAACTACTGTCCTTGGCTCAACTTGAATTTTTTTGCCACTGACACTGAAAAATTTGTTAAATTTGTACGCACTGCCCTGTATTTAGGTGTAGCCTCCTTTATGTACAACACTCTAAGGCAGTGCAGGCACGTGACAGGTACATCAAGATTGTTGCACCTAGTTTAATGATTATCAATGATTAATGATAATAATGCGTCACGTACCTTTTGGGGTCCCCCTCCCCGTTCAAATGTGTAGTGAGTTTTCTAGTTTCTACCAATTTTGGTGGAGACGGACCATCGTTGTTTTCACCGCCCGAAGGAAGATCCGCCAACCATGGCCCGCTTCCAAGTTCTGAATTCCACGGCCAGGACTGGTAAGATCGTGACCGCCCGAAAATGGGGGAGGATCCCTTCTGAAAACATATATAAAAAACAATTAAATTTCATTCATACAATTAATCATTGATAAAATCCTCATGTTGACCAATATAATTTCAAATTTGTAGCGTTGTGCGTTCCAACTATCTCCCTCGTTTCTCTATTCTGTAACACATATGAATTCTTCATTTTTACCTCTATTACCTCGTACGGCCCCTCGTACAATAAGAAAAATTTCTTGATCTCCTTATCCTGAGCACTTGATAAATCATGTCGTCGTACCAATACCAGCTGTCCAACCTCGTACTGCGTCCACTTACCTTTCATATCATGTCACTGTTTTCTCTTCTCCCCCTTCGTCAACAAACTTTCATTCGCTAGCCTAAGTTTAACATCGCGACCAATAGTGTTGGTTTCCGGTGGATACTCAATTAATTGTTCCAAAATTCTCTGCGGACGCTTTCCTCTTATTAACTCATAAGGAGTGAACCCTGTCGACTCGTGGGTGGTGCAGTTAAGCCAATTTTCAATTTTCTGCACATAGAGTGGCCACTCGCTGTGTTTGGCGTGGCAGTATGTCCGGAAAATTCTGCCCAACTCCCTCATGACTCGCTCCGCCTGATTGGACTGCGGATGATACACTGCGGTATGCTTTGGGATGATACCTTCCCATCCGAGAGTCTGGCGCCATCTTCCGCTGATGAACTGCTGTCCATGGTCGGATAAGATCACCTTCGGCTTTCCCACGTTGATCATGTAGTCGCGTGTGATCTTCTCACTCAGCACCTTACTTGTGGCTCGCTTTACGCTATATAACCTTACATATTTGGAAAAAGTGTCAAGTACAACAAAAATATGCATCACTCCACCCCTGCCCTTTGGCAATAGGCCGTACAAATCTACAGCTACTACATCAAATGGTTTTTCTACCTTAATGTAATTTAATTCTCCTTCTAACCTATAATTCACAACTTTAGATTTCTGACATAGTTCGCAAACTCTAAGTATCTTTCGGACGCGTTTTTCCATATTTTTGAATAGACAAGATTCCTTTAATACATTCACACACTTCCGTGCCCCAAAATGCCCGTATCTAAGGTGACAGTCCCACACTATTTTCTCTATCAACCCTTCAGGTATAACTAACCTCCAATCCCTCTCTCTCCCCTCTACTGTTTTAAATAAACTCCCCTGAAATACTTGAAAATATTGTTTATATCCAAATTCATCTACATCTGATTCTACACTAGTAACTATCTTATTTAATTTACTATCGGCTCTTTGCATTACATTTATATCCTTCAATTCTTCCCCAAAAAGTTTATCTTCCCGGGATAGTCTATAAATCTCTATTTCTTTGATATCTCTACCCGTTCGATTTCTATCTGTGTCTATTCGTGATAATGTGTCTGGCACCCTGTTCTCTACACCCTTAATGTATTCCCAAGAAAAATTATACTCTTGAAGAGCTAACACCCACCTGGTTATCCGGCTGTGTGTGAGTTTACAAGTATTCAGGAACGACAGCGCCTTATGGTCCGTCCTGATGATGGTTTTATTACCCAGCAGATACGTACGGAACTTCTTCACGGCGAACACTATACTGAGGAGCTCCTTCTCGGTGGTAGTATAGTTACGCTCTGCGGCTAGCAACGTCCGGCTGGCGAAGGCAATGGTTTTGTGTTCTTTCGCCTCGTCTTCTTGGTACAGCTCCGCTCCAAGTGCTATATTGCTGGCGTCTGTCTGTAAGTAGAAATTATCATTAAAATTTGGATGGTTCATTAAAATCATATCAGCGAACTTGTTCTTGATTTCGTGGAACGCTGCTTTTTCGTTATCTCCCCACCTCCATTGTTTGTTCTTTTGCAGCACTGCGCTGAGTCGGGCTGTCGTTTGGGCGTAGTTTCGCTGGAACTTTCTGTAAAAATTACAGAGACCAAGAAAACTTTGTAACTGTTTTATATTCTTAGGCTCCGGGAACGACAGGATGGATTCTACTTTGTCCGAATTAGCCCGTATCCCTGTAGGTGTTATGATGAATCCTAAAAAGTGTATCTCGGTCTGTAAAAATTTTGACTTGTCCCAATTCACCGTCAAACCTCCCTGGTATAACTTCTCCAATACATACTCTAAATGTTCGACATGCTCCTCAAATGTTCTAGAAGCTATCAAAATATCATCCACATATATGGTTAAAAAATCTAAGCTATGCGGTTGCAAAATCTCATCAAGACACTTGATAAAGCTGGCTACACTGGTGTTCAAACCAAATGGTAAACGCTTAAATTGATAATTTTTTCCGTTGAACAAGAACGCAGTATACTTCCTGCTATTTACTGCCAAAGGGACTTGCCAATACCCGGCGGTCAGGTCTAAAGAGGTCATATATTTCACACCGCTGAATTTCTGAAAAATCTCTTCGATAGCTTCGGGTGACTCCCGGTCTGGAATAATTATTTGATTGATTTTGCGGGCATCTAGACATAACCTCACTCTCCCATCTTTTTTGATCACTACTACTAAAGGGTTGGAATAAGTTGATACCGACCTTTCTATAATATCCCCCGCTAACATCCTATCCAATTCTAACTGTACCCTTTTCCCTATCGAATATGGTACTGGATAACTACGTTGGACATATGGCGCATGCTCCCTCACCTTTAACTCGCATTCATAACCTTTTGCCCTTCCTGGTTCCCCGGCAAACACTCCCCTGTAATCCTCGACTACCTGCCACAGCGCTTTACGCTGAGAACTCCCTATTACGCCACCCTCCCCACAAAATTTAACCGCTCTATCCGCCCATATTCTCTCCTCACTCTCTTCACTCACTCTCTCTCTACACATATTCATACTAAATTCCCTATCCCTATTTATGGTCTTATCTGGTATAACCCTTATACCCGAAATCTTTACTGTGTCTAAAACCCGTTCAAAATTAACCGTTATTTGTTTATTCTCATTGTTCAATTCTAAAATTCTTTTTCTAAAATTGATGACCGCATTATTCCTGATTAGAAAGTCATTACCCAAAATTACTTCTAAATTTAAACCTCTTACAACTAAAAATGTATTCTCATAACTTTCCCCATTTATTAACGTATTCAACTGGACTTGTGTTGTAACCCGTTTACTTCTAACACCCGTAATGCCTACAATTGTTACTCCCACCACTGGCAAAGACGGAATATTTTTGTTAGTCTCTTTTAATTTATTTAGTACATGTTCCGCTATTACGGATATTTCACTACCGGTGTCTATAAGTGTCAAGACTGACTTACCTTCTATTTCCAGTTTTACCTCAGTCAACCACGCCTCTTGTCTCCTCGTTTCCGCCTCCTCTTCTTCCATGAATTCCGTAGCCAAGTCCGTGTGAATAGTGTTATTCCTGTATTTATTTTCGTGGACCCCGTGGTCATTCCTCGACAATGGCCGGGCCTCCTCATCCATTGTCCTCCTTAGTTTCCCGTCCTCTCATCTGCATTTCGGGGCGTATACACTCTACCCGTATGCTGACTTCCTCCTTCGTTTCTCATATTCTCTGCTTGTCTGTCCCCGCTCATCTGCTGTGGGTTGTTGAATCTCTGTTGTGTCCTCGGCTGCTGTCTGGGCCTCGCCCTTGTACATCTATAACAAAAATTACGGTCAGCATAATTTTCCACCAGACACCCGTCACATTTCCACATCGGATATCGTCTGTCCCGTTCTCGACCATTATGTGTGGTTCCCCCGTTTGGTCCTCCTCTTGGTGCATAGTTCCCTCCATTGTGCATATTAGGTTGTTGTATGCGTCTGCTGTCTTCCTGGTCCTTAATATTCTGAAAAACATCCAATATTTTTTCTAATTCATTGATATCACTTACCTCTCTGGTCATTAACGTGATCTGTACTTCCCTCGGTAGATGCTTGCTGATGTGGCGTACAAACGACTGGAATGGCAACGGTGGTTCTAAGTACTTAGCTTCATTGTATAGCTTCATGGTATAGACGGTAATATTACGGTTGTTTCTCCCAAAGCTCCCGGTTCCCATTATTTGACTTCGTAGTATCTCCTGCTCCTCCTCCGACCAGTATTTATTCCGAAAGGCTTTTTCAAAATTTTCATACCTCTCCCATTCGTTTCGATGTGTCTCCGCCCATATCTCCGAATTGCCCTTAAAACATTTCAAAATTTTTATAAGTTCAACTTCCCAACTACTACCATTAAATCTGTCAAATTCCCGTACTCGATTCAAAAATTGCATTGGATGCACTCTACCATTTTCACTAAAAAAGGTCTCGAGTTCAACCTCATTATTAGCGTCGCGTGTAATTAATATATGTTCAGTAACATTGTTTAAATTTTGGTTTCTTACTAAACTTAATTCGTCTCTCACACTATTAATGTTCTGTTCGTGAATATAATTTTTTGTCGTTATTACACTCAGACTGTATGCTATTTTTTGATATTACATTAATTGATTCATTTAATGCTTGTATTTCTGTCTTACAGGTATTTTCAATTTCAATGACCTTAAAGTCTACATTATTTTTGTGTTCATCAATGTTCTGACTCATTTTTTCGATTGTCACTACTACGCTACTCAACTTACATTCAGTTTCAGTATTACACTTGTTTATTTTATATTCTATTTCATTGTTATGCTCATTCATTAAATTTATTAATATTTCATTATTCTCATTTATCTGCTTCTCAACTCTATCTATCTATCTATTTCATTAAATTTAACATCTGTCTTCTGTATTGAATTCTCTAACTTGGTTTCTACTTGGTTAATTCTATTAGTAAATTCTACTTTGGTACTTTCACAACGTCTATTAATCTCTTGGATCTCAGTTTTTAACTCGTCAAATTTGTTATTCTGGATATTAAATTTAGCGTCAGAATCACTCTTCTGTTCACTGAATTTATTTAACATGGATATTCTGTTCATATCTAGCATTGTTTGTATCATTTTAAACATTTCGTAATTATCGTCAGACTTTTTATCTTGGACCTGTGTCGACTGACTTTCTGTTTTATTGTCAGTGAAGCTGACTTCGTTATTATTAATTTTGCTTTCTCTATTCGATTTTGGGGTCGTTTGGATCCCCGAATCATCTGTACTATTTGATTCATTCGTGTTGCTTATATCTATAGTTTTGTCGTCTTGACCTACATTCGGTGTTGAATGTACTTCAAGACTGCTCATAACAGCTGATTCATCTAATTCAGCTACTTCACACATTTAAGTCGGACAAAACGACTTCATTCTCTGTATTTTCCATTTTTGTAATTTTACTTTATCTCTTTTATATAACTTTATTATTGGTTGTTATATACTTATTTATTATCTGAACCAACTCTCATGTCTTAACTCTTTGACTATATTTTGCATTACGTATTTTTACTTAACCTCTAAATTACGCTTGTATCTTATTTGTAGGTATGGAATTTCATTAATTTATTAAATTCGTTCCAGTTCGCGGCGCCATTGAACTGTTATTAATTAATTACATAATAAAATACATATTAAACTTCCACTTACCGTCAATCGGTATCCTCGGATTCAGGGTTGCGTCATACGAACGTTAGGATACAGGCGTAATTTTTAAGGTTGTGTGAATAATTTACACAACACATTTTTTATGAAGAGAATTAACATTTTAATTTAGTTTTGAATCATTTAAATTTTTTACAGACTTTACTACATATGAAATATTTTTGTAAGAATTGATCCTTTGCTTGGGTTACATGATTACCACTCCTATTCTATCTTATACTACAGCTTACCTTATTTTATATACACACACACACACAAGACTGCCCAGCCTGCAATTTTGCACGCACACAACACTCAAAAATTATACAACCCTTAACATTTTTTCATAATATCGCTCCCTGTCGACAACGTGGTACTCGCGTGCACTCCTCATTCCTATATCTTTCTTTTTAGTGTCCGAAAAATGTATATATAAATATGTTCTGCACTTTTACTTGACCGCGGTCACATACTTTATTGTTATATCACTTTATTACCGGTAAAAATATGAATTTTGGTAAGGAGCCTAACTGGGCTCGGTGTCGGCCGACACGAACAGAGGAAGACCGGCTGGCGTCTCTGGCGAGCGGTAGGAAGTTCATGACCACTGCCCGTTTGATTTTGTCGTCGTTCACAGTTAAGTTGTTGTGGCTTATTGGCTAAGCACATGCGACATAGTGACGGTTTCTGTTGTGAGTGCCGACGATATTCGGCATTGCTAGTCTGACGTCACGAAAGAGGTGGTCCTTAAATCTTTCGTATCCGGCCTCATGGTAAATGAAACTGCAACGATTCCCCTCTAGGCCATTTTGAGTTTTCTGAAGGAGCGTCACTCCAGCGCGCATACCTGTGTCGCACGTGCATGCGCCATCACATTCACGCACAGTTCTGAGAAAACTCAAGGTGGTACATACTTCAACATATTTCACAACGGAATATTGCGTCTTGCCTTCGTTCTGAAATTGTTTCAGTCAACACGTGGTTGGTTACAATGGAATTAAACTTGCACAATATTTTTACGAAACCCCGAAAACTGAAATAAAATAAAATACAAATACCCCAAAAATGCAATAAATCCAATTACCCAATTTTGACACGTTACAAAACCAATTCCTGTAAACTAAACCGATGCATACTCAATGAATTAGGTTTCAAAAAATATACCCATATACCTCCAAATGGTCGAGGAATTATTATTTCACTCTTCAAGGTAATTCCATTGGAATTAGTGTTGAACTCGATTTCCCATTTAACCAGGAGACTCATTGATGGAATAAGAAGTCTGAATTAATGGAATTATAGACAAAAAATACTCAAGAACCTTTGCTACTGAAGACATAAACCTCACTTTCAAGAAAGAAATTATAATACGACGCCAATTCCACCGGGACCGAAAACCACAAGGATCATGAAGGAGAACGAAGATTAGAAGAGTTCCCGTTGTCTTCCAGGACATCACCCTTTCAATTTTATTAATAATCTGAACACCTTTTCTGGATTAACGTAACCTCAACTGTAAATCTTCAATCGTTTGCAAACAAGCACTGCTACCTTGAGAATCGTCCAGTACGGTAACACCAGCTTATTTTTAATTTTAATACAGTAAGAACTAATAACATTTTGTAATACTTAGTAACCTTAATTTTGCATTACCTGGCCTTACTAATCGTTAAAAGAATCACACGTACCCTGGGATAAGAGATAATTAACATTATATTTAATTTGTATTAAATAACAAAAGGAATAGTTAACTAACCAATCGATTCAACATTGTACAATCGATATAACTATCTTATAACCATGAAGAACACTGTTGGAAGTTAAATTAAAAGGTAATATAAATAAAGAATCCTTCTTGTATATAATGACGTTTTATATTATTGTAGAATAGGTATTGTATTTTGGTGGGGGAGTAATTTACAGGTAAAAAGGGTGATTAAAAATCTGGTGAACAAGCTAACCTATAAGAGTAAGTCAATTACGAATAACAGCGCTTATAGTCGACAGCTGGTAGAACGAGAGATTGCCGAACTAGCGGGTTTCCTTCACAATTTTTGAATTGATTTACATAATACGGACTGACTAAGATTGGAGAGAATTCTCAATTTATTAATTAAAATACCTGAAATATAGAATTAACATTGAGTAAACATTTAGTAATTGGGTAAAACCGTGTTATGGTATACATAAAAGTTGCAATAACAATATAATAAATAAACTTGTCTATTAAAATTGAGTTACAGGAGGTCACCTATAAGACTACATAATAAACATTTTTCTTAATAACAGCTTGGTTCATTATACAGGGTCGCATTAGCAAGAAACCCGTAACAGTATTACACTCCTACACACGTAACATTGACAGGAAAGGATTTTATTTCAATAACAGCACCAAATATTAACTATTTGGGGTTATATGTTTACCGCATACGGAAAGCATATTTAAATAAAATGTAACAGTCAAAACTCCAGTTTGAATGTAGAGCGTTGAAAATAATGCTTTGTAAAGCAACGCACACGTGGTCATTATGTAATCAGTTCGCTGTACAAGGAAGCGACCACACCCAAACTGTTAATTATTAATATCTCGGAAACTAATAAATAAAGGCGAAATCCAACATAGCCAAAATGTTCACCGAAATATTAATAATGACGTGTGCAAATTTTACGCAATATAATTAACAAATGAAAGAGTTAATTAAATGTAATTGAATAACTTCTGTAAAAATAGAGTTACAGTAATGAGATTTTAGTATGTTATAAAGATAATAATTTCTGACAGATTGTATATTTTAGATTTCACACAACTTGGTTTGCAACCAAGTTATTGCAAAATTAAATAAGCACAGGATATCCGGAGCGACAAATTAGTTCCGCTGATAGTAATATTAGAAATAATATAAATTCTCCGTCTGTGGGAACCTAACTTCATTCTCACGGACCAAGGGAATTCAAGTTTTATGTAGTAGGGAGAGTGTAGCAGCCAATGAAATCACTTGACGCGAGCCCCGGCCAGCGAGGTGTTTTCACGCTGAAAGATCACTCTTTTGCCAGTACTCACGAAGTTAAGACGTAGTCCTTCGATCGTCTAGTAACCAAAGTGGTGAAGATCAACAAGAAGACTCTACGTGGTCAACACACACGCAATTACGAACACACTAAGTACAGATCATCTGTATAGCTTGTAATTGTTGCGTAAAGGCGAGATACTCTTCAGGACATCAACCAAGCTTATTGTGTACTACCAGTTAGTCATAAGCACGCAAGAGATCCACCAGACTTCAAGACCAGACTTCAAGAATACAGCAGAGAGGCCGTCTAAATCATTGGTGAACAGCTGACGAGCAGAGCGACCACCCGAACGAAGCACACACACACACACACACGCTGACGTGCAACGTGCGAATCGACGAGGGACAGGAACCAGTTCCAGCAGACAACAGCAGACGTTAAAATATTCACAAACAGCAAGGAAGCAGAGTGTTGCCGAATTTTGAACTCCACGACCGAATCCAGCAGTTCTAAGCAGATTACTTTCTCTAACCAAGGACTCGAATCGACGAGGGACAAATCGGGACGACATCCTCTTCAGTAACAGGAAAGCAAAATCCACTTATTCATTTTTCAGATCAAATTTTCTATTTTTCAATTAAAACATTGTAACTCAAATAATTCAGGTGCCAAACAAAAAGCAAAGACTCTAGTAATTAAAAAGTAAATTCGTTGTGATAATCTGTATAGCAGTTTAAGTCATTAGTAAGTTATAGTTAAGAAATAGAAGTAGTATAAAAGCGCTATACAAATCTTAACTGACAATCTAATTATTAGATCATACTGCAGTATATCAGAAGTAGAATCACTAGAAATGAAATAACGTGAACTAGACTGTCACGTCAAATTCATTTTAATTAATTATTCTAATTAATTTCAGAGTTTTATGTTTTGTTTCATGAACATTTAAATTCAATTTAATTAAAGAAATTTAATTAGATTAAATCAATGAATAAATTAAAATTTAAATTGCAATTAACTCGCCAAAGAACGAGTTCAGTTTCTTTCAACTATTGACCAATTGAAAAACATTGATTCATTGTTTAGACTGTAAGAAATTCATAATATAATAACCATTCTATTCTTGTGTGTTGTTGGAGTAATAAACAACGTTTTATTACCCCATATAACAGTGTTTTATTGTTGTACGATAAAGCCTACCAGTCTCACAAAACTCTCCCCCTTTAAAGTAACCTATTTTATGTGTTGTTGTAATAAATTTGAGATTACTAGCTTGCGAACTTCAAATCCAAAATCCACACGCCCTAGTCGGAAGAATCTGCAAGATCAGACAGCAGGTAGGTACTCACACACAACACAACATAACAATAACACATAGAAGTAGAGTTATAATATATATATATATATATATATATATATATATATATTGTAACATAACAAAATTATCACACTAAACATTTGAATTAATGTTACATGAATAAAAGAGAAAGTTCCATAGTGAGTGAGAAGAATAAATTGTTTAAGGATTACCCTAGAAACTGTATAATTAAGTCTATAAAATGTTAATAAAAATGGAAGATAATAAAGAAAACCATTAATTAAAATAACCTACTGTGAAAAAACCAGTTAAACCAGCAGTATACCCAGTAGATTGGGGAAGCAGTACAAAAAGGGAAGGACCATAAAAAAGGAAATAATCTGTCATGAAACCATTTTAATAAGGAAACTACTAATGTGATATTTGAAGAAGGGACGAAACATATCAAGATTCCAACAGAGACCAGAAACAGGAAGAGATATGCCAAAACAAAATGTTAATCATATATTAAATACCATGAGACAAAATTGAAACCGATATAGGTAAACCCCAAACAAGTTACAAGATACAATACTATAAAAACAAATTGTATATTAGTTGTAAGTGTAACATGTCAAAAAATATGTCAAAAGAGACTACCATAGAGTAGAACTCACTAAAAAGACTACCAGAGTGTAGAATACAATAAGGTGAAGTGAGATAACAAAATTAAGGAACTACAGAGTGTACAGTGAGAAACATAGTTAAAAAATCTATGAAAAAATCTTCAATGAGGTTTAAGTATTATAAAAAGACTACCATGAGTGTAGAAAAATAATAATAAAACCATTGAAATGAAAGACGGTCTAAGGACTGACAACATTACTAGTAATAAGAGTTTTAAATTAGATATAAGGACTATTACATATAAAATGTTTTCTTTAATTATAACTAAATAAATGGTGAGGACAAAAATACCAAAGGACAGTTCATAACTGAAGGTATGCCTAATATTAAGATGTTTATTATTTATTATTAATTAAATAATATTTTAGATGTAAGGTGTAAATAGATACACGAGGTTTATTATCACAGTTAAAGTGTTTTCATAAGAATAATACATACACAAGACAGTTAGTGACTGACAGTGTTACTAGTAATAGGAGTTTTTTATGTTTTCTAATTGAATTATGTCTAGGATAAGCTATGTTGTTATCATTTGATGATACAGGAAAAAATAATAGGAATAAGATGTTTTTGTTAAAATTAGGCATAAGATGTTCATGTTATGGTTCAATGATGTTATTAGTATAAAGAAAGTTTAGTAGATACAAGATATTCTATTGTAATTAAAATCATGTCATTTAATTTTCCATTGTGTAAGTCAGAGAGGCAAGTAGGGCATAAAAATGTAATAGTTTTATTCAAATCAGTAAACCATGTATAATGTACAAACAGACCCACCAAGACACTATGTTTGTAAACACAGACTGGCCTATAAACCAAAAAAAAAATTATCTATCAAAGAATTAATCTATGTAATAGGAATAGAATTCAATACATACAATACAGAAATTGAAAGTATAATTAATGCAGATACAGTTAATAGCAAATAGAATGACAAAAGAAAGAAAATTAACTTCTTTTGGAAACAGTCAAAAATAGGCTTATGATAGTAATCAAATCAGACTAAACAGCAAATTAATCAATATTGAAATGTTTTAATAACCAAATTATTAACAACAAAGTAATTACGGAGTTATTAGGTGTATTCCAGGGAAATATTATACGGAAAAAACAAATAAAAACCTTTAAAACACTGAATTTGTACAAAATATGGGACATGCAATTATTATGCAAAATTGTAATTTTTGGGCTTAAATGAGTTTGAAACAAACCCAGCTATATATCAAAAGATGTAAAATTAAATAATCAATATTACTGAATAGTTAGATTCATGTAAAATTAAGAAATATTGGAAATACAGTAAAAAATAAGAAAACTTGTTATGTATAGTTAGATAGTGAAACAAGTCTTAGACAGATATTTTATAATTAAACAATATGAAGAGGAAAAAGACATACCACAAATTGCCCTAAAACGACGACGTTGCGTCGTTTAGTCTATTGTTAATCGCAAAGCTGAACAGTTGAAAAATGTATTAGTGGAGTTTTGAAAACCAAATAATTTATATTAAAACCAAGTGTGGTTATGTGGCGTGTAACGGAGATGAACTAACAAGTGAAATAACATTATTTATCTATGTCTAACACTTCACAAGTTTCCAAAAACACAGTATAACACGATAAAACGCAACACCAGAAATCGACAGCCATTTTGAACAATTTTTGGAACAAATTCACAAAAAACCAACATGCATATTTGAACACTACACTACACAAGAGATCCATCCCGAATTCGACATCGCAGACGACGAGGGGACATTCAACACGATATTTTGGACCAACACCACTTCGCAGAAAAAGGGAACATCGTTTTATTTCTGTGGGAGAAGATCTTCAATTCCAACAGCATCGTAGCAATTAAAATCGAGTGGAAGGCGGCCATTGCTGAATTTCTCACATAGACGGTCCAGTGCCTCTTGGAGAGGAGTGACGTCATTTCTTCGACTTGGTTCGAATTTTAAATAATTTCTTTCTAATTGAAAATTGTAATAATAATTCTGTTCTATTTCAGATGTTAACATTTAGTTTAAGAATACCTGTTAAATGTATCTTGTTCCTTGCCCTCTGACCATTTCGACTCGTTAAAAGAACCATAAAGTTAAACTTGTAAAAAATATATCTGTTAATTTTTCTCACTGCCGACTGTGGCGAATATTAGCCAGTGCCTGGGACATGCGCAGTTTGACTGGCGCACAATTTTGAACGAATAAACGCAAATCAGTATTCAGTTACCAGCATTGTTTTTATTTCTACCATTAATGTTATTATTATTTTTTATTAAGCAAAACATAATTCACATTGAGAGAATAGATATAGAAGGAAATTACAAATTCAACTAATTAATTAATTGTTAATTAATTAAATTAAATCATTCCAACAAACTCTATACAAGAACGAGAAAAAAATATTTGCAGAATTTTTAAAGTTTGATGTATTTATTATTTATCAATCAAACACACCTAATTATAACATATTCTTATCATCAATATCTTTATATTTTGTTTATTATTACACTTGAAATTATATTACAATTTTACTAGCCTAACAGTGGGACTTTAAGGAGTCAGACTAACCCAGTGATAAACAAAATATCAGTACGTATCAACACATATCAATTCAATTTAACAATTATAAAATTATTTTTATTTTTATATTTGTAATATTAATATAATATTACAAATTGACTAGCCCAACTAGTGGGGCTAAAGGAAGAGCACAATACCATTGTTAGCACCAAAGAGACACACACGATATATCTATATATATATCAATTATATAATTTTTATTATATTTGTAATATTTGTAAATAATATTACAAATTGGCGTCCAACTTAAGGGGCTTTAAATAGGAGATAATAGTGTTGTAAAATAAGGACGATTGTCCAATTTCCTATTTTTAGCTTGGCAACGGTCAACAGGTCGGAAGAGGGAGCGAGATGCACAGGAGAGCTACATCAAGAAAAAGGGCTATGGAGGCCGAGCAGGAGATAAACATGGAGGATAAAGAAGCGACACCAGTGGAAGATGTGGAGTTAATGTTACCGCCAGCAGAACCAAATAAGCCTGCACCACAGAAGGAACAGCCGGAGAAATCCACCGCAAAGGAAGATACAAAATTTGATCAAATGATGGAGATGTTACTCAGAGAATTTAAAACGACGAAGGAAGAATTAAAGGAGAAGATGGAAGAAAATAGTAAGAAGCTGGAAAACGATAACCAACAATTGAAAGAAGAGTTGGGTAATAAGATGGAGGAAAATAGTAAGAAAATGGAGAATGATAACCAGCAATTGAAAGAAGAATTAAGAGAAAATAGTAAGAAGATGGAGGAGAAAATGGAAGAAAACAGTAAGAAGATGGAGGAGAAAATGGAAGAAAACAGTAAGAAGATGGAGGAGAAGGTGGACGAAATAAAGAACGAAAATAAATTACTAATGGAGGAAAATATTAAGAAGATCGAGGAGAAGATGGAGGAAAATATCCAGAAGATGGAGGAGAAAATGGAGGAAATAAAAACTGACAATAAACAATCAAAGGAGGAATTGACCCAGATAAGCCAGAAACTGGAAGAAACCAATAAAAAGATGGAGAATAATAGTCAGCAATTGAGAGAAGAATTGAAGGAGACGAACCAAGAAAACATGAACCGGTTAGACGGAAGAATGGAAATATTGAAGGAAGAATTGAGCCAGAAAATAGCTGAAAACAATGAGACAATCAGCAAGAAAGTAGAAGAGGAAATAACGGTAATCGAACAAAGGGTTACCAGAGCTGACGAAAAATGGAGTCAAACCGAACAAGAAGTACGGAGTATCAGAACAGAAATAAATACGAAGGTTAACACCATTGAAGAAACGACTAGGAAGACATTGGAGGAAAAACTAAAGGAAACACGGGAAGACTGGGAGTGAGTGCAGGACCGATTCACAGAAAAATGTGACGGCATAGAAGCTGCTGTGACCAATATCAACAGTCAGGTACGACAGAACCAGACCGATATAGACCTATTCCATAGTCGACCGACAACCATTACCAGTTGTCCCAACAGTGAAAATCGTGAAGGGATTAACTTCAGGTTTTATAAAAATAAACCCATGGAATTCCTAGCAAGAATCGAGGAATACTTTGCCAAACACAGAGGTAATCGCTGGAGGGAGAACAAAGAGGTGCTGGACGAATCATTCAAGGAAATAGCAGACAATTGGTGGATGGCAATAAGAGACGAGGTGACCGACTATCAACAATTCAGAAGGCTATTCAAAGCCAAATATTGGTCGGAATCAACGCAAAATATCGCCAGAGACGGGATATGTCATGGGAAGTACAACCCTTATGGAAACCAAACTTTAACGGCGTACTTTTTGGGAAAGGTGTGCGTGGCCAAACATCTAGAGCCCCGAATACCGGAAGAATGCCTGGTCAGCAAACTCTCATACCACTACGAGGAGGATATTATCAGAGCCAGACGAAACAGTCAAATAAAAACGGTGCAAGCCATGACCGAGCTTTTAGAGATGTACGAGCACGAAGACTATTACCGTCAAAGTCGCAGGAGGTATGAAAAGCCGGAACCAAGGAATAACAACAATAATTTGAATAATAATAATAATCGGCAGAATGTGGGTAATAATAACAATTATAATTCCGCCAATCGGAATAATGCCGAGTACAATAATAACCCTAGAAATAACAATAATTTGCCGAGGCTTAACCATAATAATAATAATAGTAATATTCCTCGTATGAATAATAATAATAACAACAACCACAACAATAATAATAATAATAATAATAGCCGTCCACAAAATAACAACGGTTATTATAATCATAATAGTAACTATGTTCCAAATGGTCAGAGGAACCCCAACCTTTCTAATAATAGTAATTATCATGGTAATTATAACCGAAATTATCCAAGTGGAGGTAACCACAATTACAGGGCATATCGACCTAATGTTAATTACATCCGAGCAGAAGGCAGTGGACACAGGAGGTACCAGCCTCAAAGAAGGAGCCGATACTACGAGTACGAGACTTTCCAAGGGAGCCAGGGAAGTAATCGGTACAGAGAGTACGAGCCCAGACGTAGTTCCAGCTTGGATAATCAGCGCAGACTACCTGTAACAGAAGCCCAACCAGACGATCGAGCAGAACCAAACGAAACAGCCTCAGGACTTCAAGCTGACGCTTCCAACGGCCTGACCCGTAATGGAGCGGAACATTTAAACGAACGGAGGCAGTAATAAACCCCAATAACCCTTTACTGCTCCAATCTGCTGGGTTTAATCAAGTAGGTATGAATGTGAAGAAAAACAGAAAAAATTTTACCATAATATACAGCAATTATTTAAAGGATATCCGCAAGGACCTATTAGAAGAAAGTGAGCTTAATATTAAAAATAATGATAATGAAATAATATACATAATCGCAGAAATTGAAGGTATTTCTGTTCCTATAATGATAGACACTGGAGCCAATGTCTCCATAATAAATCGAAATGAATTGGACCGGATACAGCAGGAATGCCATAAAAACTTACCGGTACTACCTATTAATAACATTGTACTTGTAGGAGCTACCGGCCGACAGAACAAGACCATAAGAAAGCAGGTATCCCTCAATGTCAAAAGTCAGGGCATTAGTGTGGATATGATATTTCTTGTTGCAGCCGGATTACCTTTCAACATCATGATAGGATGCGACATATTGCGCCGAAACTCAGCAATTATCGACTTGTGCCGAGGAAAGGTATCACTCTTTGCTGAAGGTTCAACCTGGATAGCCAATTTAACTGATAACAAGACTTTAGACTCCAAACGACTTCTCGACCACCAAAATAAGGTGAATTACTTATCCAACCACCCAACAAACAACAAGCCAGTACATCAAGATACGGAGGAAGACCTATGGAAACAAAAGATCCAAGAGATACGTAACTTCCAGTGCCACAATACTAACGAGCAACTAACGGAAGACCAGCGGAATCAATTGGTAGAAATATATGAGAAATATCGAGCTGTATTTTCCGACGAACCTGGAAAGATCCGGAACTACCAATGCTCAATACGATTCACAGAGCCGGTAGAATTCAACCGAAAGTCATACCCAATAGCACAATCTTTGAAAGAAGCCGTACGATCAGAGATCCAGAATATGATCCGTAGAGATATCATTGAGAGCAGTCAATCGCCATACACAAGCCCAATTGTGGCCATACAAAAGAAAAATGGGAAGGTAAGACTTTGCCTTGACGCTCGGGAGATAAATAAGATGATAATAAACGATCGTACCTCACCTGGCGAAATTGATGAAATTTTGAAGAGGTTCCATGGAACACGATTCATTACCACCTGGGATACGGTATGCGGCTATTGGCAAGTGGAGTTGCACCCAGCAAGCCGGCAATACATGGCGTTCATCTTCGAAGGGCGCAATTATCAGTTTAAGAGGTTGCCCTTCGGGTTGGTTAATTCAGTAGCTGTTTTTGTCGCCTGTATGGATCATATACTAGGACCAGAAGCGCTCCAATTCACAACTGTCTATGTGGATGATCTCCTAATAACATCAACCAGCTGGGAGGAACACTGTTATCGTGTGGAGTATGTTTTGAAGAAGCTTGCTGAAAATAATGTCACCCTTAAACTGGACAAGTCCAAGCTTATAGCTAAAGAAGTTCAATTCCTGGGTTTCCAGCTAAACAGTCAAGGAATAACACCATCAACAGAAAAGGTAGACGCCATACAACGATTCCCTACACCAAAAAACAGAAGGCAACTACAATCATTTTTGGGCCTATGTAACTATTATAGGAAGTTCCAGAATAATTATTCCGAACTAACAGCCCAGTTTCAGTACCAGTTATCGTCCAAGAATAAATGGCGATGGGGTCAAGAACAAGACGAGACCTTCAAATCAATTAAAGAGAAATTTTTAGATGCAGTAATGCTCAACCACCCAGATTTTAACCGACCCTTCTTTCTAAACTGTGACGCTAGTAACATTAGCTTGGGATCTACACTGTACCAAGAAGATGAAAGTGGAAATCATCTAGTAGTGAGCTTTGCTAGCAGAACCCTTAACCAGTGTGAGAAGAACTATAATGTGACGGAAAAAGAGCTGCTAAGTGTAGTCTTTGCCTGCGGGAAGTTTCGGACGTATATCCTCGGATATCCAGTGACCGTCCGAACAGATCACAAGTCAATATCATTTCTAAGAAGATGCAAATTAAGCCATGGTAGATTGACCAGATGGGTACTCGTCCTGCAGGAATACGATATACAGTGGGAGTATGTTCCTGGAAGTAAAAATGTAGTAGCCGACGTATTGTCAAGAGTGAATCTAGAAGAACAAACATTCGAAGGCGAAAAGGAGAGCATTTTGAAAATCTATAACATTATTAAGGACAGATCTGATTTAGAGAAGATAGTGCAGGACATCAGCAACCACCAGCAGTCCGATCCGAAGTTAAACTCTATTAAACTTCGTCTCTCCAACCAAGATGACACAATAAACAAATTTTATTGTATACATAATGGGATTTTATTCATCAAGACATCCCTTGACGAAGACGTTTGGAAGATCATGATCCCTACTACAATTGAAAAGGATATCATCCTGGACTATCACCTACGATACGGTCACATGGGAGCCATGAAGGTGATCAAGGCAATAGAAGAGAATTGTCACATAAAAAGTATCAATAGAAAAACTAGAAACTACATTAAAACCTGTATGATATGTCAATTGGTGAAAACCAACAATGAGAGAAAGGAAGGTATGATGATACCAATTACCTCACAAACCAAACTGGAAAAGGTCTTTCTGGACATATGTGGTCCATTTCCCCGCAGTGGCGGACGCCATCGATACAAGTATATTGTTATTATGATGGATCATTTTACAAAACTTTACCCTGTGAACAGAGCCACCACTCTGAAGACTCTAGAAATAATAACAAATCATTACATTCCAGAGGTAGGAAGCCCGACATCCATAATCACCGACCATGGAACGCAATTTAAGGGTTGGCGGTGGAGAAACACTCTGAATACATTGGGCATTAAGACATACAAGACGTCTGTCTACCACCCCAGCAGCAATCCAGCGGAGAGGGTACTGCGAGAGGTCGGAAGAATATTACGAACTTATTGCTATAACCAACAAAAGAAGTGGCAAGAATATTTATTAGCGACTGAAGAATTCCTTAATTTGTCATATCACACCGCTATTGGTACCACTCCATACACAGCAATGTATGAAAGACCACCTCCGAGAGAAATACAAGACATAATAGAGTTCCCCAGGAGTCAAGAATACAAATTCAATCGAATTAGATTCTACAATAAATTGGCTGAAGACCAGGAAAGGCGCAAGAACAAATATCAAAAGGCTGTTAAGAAAATAATAAGATATGAAGTCGGAGAAAAGGTACTGCTAAAAAACAGGGAATTACCCAGTACTTTGGAAGGCATTACCAAAAAGTTATTACTGCTGTATACCGGCCCATACCTGATTGTTAAAAACAATAATAACAATACATATGTACTAAAGGATATCATTTCGAATAAAGTAAAAGGAACTTATAATCAGTTATCCATTAAAAAATATTTGGAGGACTCATAATTGTGAGTTAAAACTAGAATGAAGAAATTGTGAATTTTGATAAAAAATTACAAAATTCAAAAATATTGTAAGTACAACTTACACCAAATATTCGAACAATTGTGAATGATACAAAAAGAATTTTGATAAAGATAATAATTACAAAAATTCAAAAATCAGTAAGCACAACTTACACAAAACATTTAAAAGATTATTGTGAATAAATAAAAGGAATTTTGAACATAATAAGCTTCAAAATTCAAAAGCAATAGTAAGTACAAGCTACACAAATATTCAAAGACTATTATGCAAGTAAAAAGAATTTGGATGCAGATAATAATTGTCCAAATTCAAAATAATTAGTAAGTACCACTTACACAAACATTCAAGGACTATTATGAATGCAAAAAGAATTTTGAGGAATAATAATTTCAAAATTCAAAACAATAATAAGTACAACTTATACCAAAATATTTGAAAAACAACTATGAACAAGAAAAAATGTAGTTGAATAAAATGTCTAAAATTAAAAGACAGTAAACTCACATCATTACTCATACAAATGATGGGAAATAACTCTGAAATATGAAAAAAGATTTTGTAAGAAAGAGATACAAAATTCTAAGGGAGAAAGGAAACCAGAATGTCATATGACTTAATCGAACAAATTAACCAAACTCACAAAGAAAATAATTTAATAAAAATGGAACAATGAAGAAGGACCAGCTCACTAAAGACCAAATAGTGAGACCAGAAACCAAAAAACAAAAACCTGATACTAATAATGATAATGCTGTTACAACAACCACTGTTATAGTGAAAGTGATAAAGAATTAATTCATGTTATACCATGGGCAATAAAAATAACTCAATGGATACCAGATGGTAGAAAGAGTAAATATAAATACTACTTACTATGTAAACATGATGAAATGTATATGATACCACATACCTAAACCACCTAATATGGAATAAGCTTTAAAAGAGAAGAAGAGTCAAGTGTATAAAAGTATTAATTAATATAACGTATTATGAAGTGAAGAATCTAAAGATGTTTATTTTAGTCAAAAATGACTACTTTTACTGTTTATTTATTTTTATGACTGGATGTAGAAAATGCCATCAGTCTTATGTGTTGAGCAGAGATGATAATACCTCTGGACTCAATTGAAGTATTGGACAGCAGGGATTGAAGCCAAAGGTGCCACTCTGAACTGTTCCAATTAATTTGTTAGGGAATGTTAGGGAGTAAACATACTGGTGAGGAAGCACCAAATAAGAAGGAATATAAAATGATAATGTTATACACAAGATTGAAGATCACTTATCAATGAAAAAAGAAACTAATGAAGGAGATACACATCAGCTGAGAGGAAGCAATGGTGGAAAAGGAAGGTATATACAGTGAAAACATGTAATCACGGAGAAAATGTAAATACAAAAGAATTAGTAGTAATTATTTCATCCATACAGAGTATGATCTGAACTAATCACTTTTACAGGAGAGCATATGTAACATAACAAAATTATCACACTAAACATTTGAATTAATGTTACATGAATAAAAGAGAAAGTTCCATAGTGAGTGAGAAGAATAAATTGTTTAAGGATTACCCTAGAAACTGTATAATTAAGTCTATAAAATGTTAATAAAAATGGAAGATAATAAAGAAAACCATTAATTAAAATAACCTACTGTGAAAAAACCAGTTAAACCAGCAGTATACCCAGTAGATTGGGGAAGCAGTACAAAAAGGGAAGGACCATAAAAAAGGAAATAATCTGTCATGAAACCATTTTAATAAGGAAACTACTAATGTGATATTTGAAGAAGGGACGAAACATATCAAGATTCCAACAGAGACCAGAAACAGGAAGAGATATGCCAAAACAAAATGTTAATCATATATTAAATACCATGAGACAAAATTGAAACCGATATAGGTAAACCCCAAACAAGTTACAAGATACAATACTATAAAAACAAATTGTATATTAGTTGTAAGTGTAACATGTCAAAAAATGTCAAAAGAGACTACCATAGAGTAGAACTCACTAAAAAGACTACCAGAGTGTAGAATACAATAAGGTGAAGTGAGATAACAAAATTAAGGAACTACAGAGTGTACAGTGAGAAACATAGTTAAAAAATCTATGAAAAAATCTTCAATGAGGTTTAAGTATTATAAAAAGACTACCATGAGTGTAGAAAAATAATAATAAAACCATTGAAATGAAAGACGGTCTAAGGACTGACAACATTACTAGTAATAAGAGTTTTAAATTAGATATAAGGACTATTACATATAAAATGTTTTCTTTAATTATAACTAAATAAATGGTGAGGACAAAAATACCAAAGGACAGTTCATAACTGAAGGTATGCCTAATATTAAGATGTTTATTATTTATTATTAATTAAATAATATTTTAGATGTAAGGTGTAAATAGATACACGAGGTTTATTATCACAGTTAAAGTGTTTTCATAAGAATAATACATACACAAGACAGTTAGTGACTGACAGTGTTACTAGTAATAGGAGTTTTTTATGTTTTCTAATTGAATTATGTCTAGGATAAGCTATTTTGTTATCATTTGATGATACAGGAAAAAATAATAGGAATAAGATGTTTTTGTTAAAATTAGGCATAAGATGTTCATGTTATGGTTCAATGATGTTATTAGTATAAAGAAAGTTTAGTAGATACAAGATATTCTATTGTAATTAAAATCATGTCATTTAATTTTCCATTGTGTAAGTCAGAGAGGCAAGTAGGGCATAAAAATGTAATAGTTTTATTCAAATCAGTAAACCATGTATAATGTACAAACAGACCCACCAAGACACTATGTTTGTAAACACAGACTGGCCTATAAACCAAAAAAAAAATTATCTATCAAAGAATTAATCTATGTAATAGGAATAGAATTCAATACATACAATACAGAAATTGAAAGTATAATTAATGCAGATACAGTTAATAGCAAATAGAATGACAAAAGAAAGAAAATTAACTTCTTTTGGAAACAGTCAAAAATAGGCTTATGATAGTAATCAAATCAGACTAAACAGCAAATTAATCAATATTGAAATGTTTTAATAACCAAATTATTAACAACAAAGTAATTACGGAGTTATTAGGTGTATTCCAGGGAAATATTATACGGAAAAAACAAATAAAAACCTTTAAAACACTGAATTTGTACAAAATATGGGACATGCAATTATTATGCAAAATTGTAATTTTTGGGCTTAAATGAGTTTGAAACAAACCCAGCTATATATCAAAAGATGTAAAATTAAATAATCAATATTACTGAATAGTTAGATTCATGTAAAATTAAGAAATATTGGAAATACAGTAAAAAATAAGAAAACTTGTTATGTATAGTTAGATAGTGAAACAAGTCTTAGACAGATATTTTATAATTAAACAATATGAAGAGGAAAAAGACATACCACAAATTGCCCTAAAACGACGACGTTGCGTCGTTTAGTCTATTGTTAATCGCAAAGCTGAACAGTTGAAAAATGTATTAGTGGAGTTTTGAAAACCAAATAATTTATATTAAAACCAAGTGTGGTTATGTGGCGTGTAACGGAGATGAACTAACAAGTGAAATAACATTATTTATCTATGTCTAACACTTCACAAGTTTCCAAAAACACAGTATAACACGATAAAACGCAACACCAGAAATCGACAGCCATTTTGAACAATTTTTGGAACAAATTCACAAAAAACCAACATGCATATTTGAACACTACACTACACAAGAGATCCATCCCGAATTCGACATCGCAGACGACGAGGGGACATTCAACACGATATTTTGGACCAACACCACTTCGCAGAAAAAGGGAACATCGTTTTATTTCTGTGGGAGAAGATCTTCAATTCCAACAGCATCGTAGCAATTAAAATCGAGTGGAAGGCGGCCATTGCTGAATTTCTCACATAGACGGTCCAGTGCCTCTTGGAGAGGAGTGACGTCATTTCTTCGACTTGGTTCGAATTTTAAATAATTTCTTTCTAATTGAAAATTGTAATAATAATTCTGTTCTATTTCAGATGTTAACATTTAGTTTAAGAATACCTGTTAAATGTATCTTGTTCCTTGCCCTCTGACCATTTCGACTCGTTAAAAGAACCATAAAGTTAAACTTGTAAAAAATATATCTGTTAATTTTTCTCACTGCCGACTGTGGCGAATATTAGCCAGTGCCTGGGACATGCGCAGTTTGACTGGCGCACAATTTTGAACGAATAAACGCAAATCAGTATTCAGTTACCAGCATTGTTTTTATTTCTACCATTAATGTTATTATTATTTTTTATTAAGCAAAACATAATTCACATTGAGAGAATAGATATAGAAGGAAATTACAAATTCAACTAATTAATTAATTGTTAATTAATTAAATTAAATCATTCCAACAAACTCTATACAAGAACGAGAAAAAAATATTTGCAGAATTTTTAAAGTTTGATGTATTTATTATTTATCAATCAAACACACCTAATTATAACATATTCTTATCATCAATATCTTTATATTTTGTTTATTATTACACTTGAAATTATATTACAATTTTACTAGCCTAACAGTGGGACTTTAAGGAGTCAGACTAACCCAGTGATAAACAAAATATCAGTACGTATCAACACATATCAATTCAATTTAACAATTATAAAATTATTTTTATTTTTATATTTGTAATATTAATATAATATTACAAATTGACTAGCCCAACTAGTGGGGCTAAAGGAAGAGCACAATACCATTGTTAGCACCAAAGAGACACACACGATATATCTATATATATATCAATTATATAATTTTTATTATATTTGTAATATTTGTAAATAATATTACAATATATATATATATATTACAACGCTACCTTTTGTCTAACACAATTTATCTAATATTTGTGATGTTAGATAAAAAGTTACTTACCCGTGATATTACTTTACCTGGGCGCCAGAACAAATCCCAGATACAAATGACACGGTTTCAGCTTAGCTCAGCGCATGAAGACACTCTTTCTCAGGATTTGTTCAGTGATTGTGGTTTTCAAGGGGAATCGTTACAAATAACACTTTAATATTTCTTGATTATTTTATTTAATGTTTAATCAATGATTTTTAAACTTTAAATTGTTAATGGTAGGACTTAATTCTACCCTAACACTTATAATTATTGAGTGAGTGTGAAAAGTAATGATTAAGACGTTCAAACGACCTATAGCTCTTATCTGGTTTGATTAAGAGATTGCTATCTCCCAAACCAGTGCTAAAGAACAGGTTGTAAAGGTACTCGCCTTTTACCCTTTTTAAAATAATAATACTACACTCATCATAAAATATAATAATACTCACCGCTGCCAGAATTTCACTCACCGTCATGGTCCCCGTTAAACTTACCTTTTGAAACTGCCCAGGTCGCCAACATGTTTTTAGATATACATGTAAACTTTAAACACTCTTGCCCTTATAAAAATCCCGCGATCTGACTGTAATAAAATTTCAGAAAACCCCCGATTACGTTAGACGAGCTGTCAGCACAGAAAACTAGGAAATGGTTATGGCGTAATAACTAGGCTAACACATTTTTATGTTGAAAACAAAACTTATTTTTTATTATTACGGATGCTATCAAAGATTAATATTCTTATTGACGAAAAACAGCAACATAATTATTCAAACTTAATTACTAATCAAGGCCACCCAGTTTGCCACATTCTCTCTTTCACACAATGTACAACCCATTTAAATTTGATTTAGCGCTTTTTAAAATGAAATTATTTATTTATTGTAATTGTTCGTTGACTACTTAACCTTGGCATCCCTTATCACCACGTGCCACACTTATTACACTTTGTTCAGTTAAATGTTAGTTCCAAATTAAACTGTCATGATTCCACTGTTTATTACTGTCTATATCACACACGTCAATAAGTTTCGGTAGGCTTCAGCTACTTTTAATCGCTTCGGCCTACCGAATTCCGAGGCTACCGTTAATACGTCTGATTATGTTGAACGTATGCTGCCGACCGACTGACGCTACTGTATCTCGACTCTCTACATGAGGCCGGACATTACTGCCATGCCTGCGGACAAATTTCTTCGTCGTTTGCAGCCTTCGTTGTCAAAGTTTTAGTGGCTGTACACATGACTCACAGGATTTTTGAGTGTTGGACGTCGACGATATTTGTGTTCACTGGTCGACGTCACAAAAGAGGCGGGACTTCGTCAAGATTTCCGCCGTCTTCGTTACACGTGGCGAAAACTATTGTCTCTAGGCCATGTTGTTGTACACCACTCGGCGTCATTCTGCGCTCCTGCTGGATGTGGAGAGTTTAGGCATAGGTGTCACACAATCGCAAAGTTCTAAGAATTGTCGACCCGCACATTCCTTTACAATTGTTTTACCACAGTTCCTTTGTTCGAACAACGCTTCATATTGCCATGGGACGGACCACACAGATGGAAATGAATTTAACATATTTAATATTTAGAATAAAACCCAAATTTTAATTAAAAAAAACCCCTTCCTTTTTTCCCCGTTACAATACCCCCCCAATGAGAGGTCTTCTGTCGAAACAGAAGAAATCTCATTGCTAAACCCCTAAGAGGACCGTCGAGGATATGGTGCCAACAACCCCCATTTGTTCTTATACATCATGGGTAAACTACCCCCCTGGCTCGGCGACTATGGCCACATCTGAACGAGATCACTGGACTTGTCTCTACGAGATCCCAACACCATAAAATCGAACAGACATGCTCCACAGCGCACCTAACCTTCTAACATGCCACCCCAAAATCCAAACCCCTGGTCTTATACCATGCCAGATCCTCAACCGATATGTTTCCCCTTTTCATGCATACTGGGCTGCCTTTAGCAGTTACTGGGCTTGTACATACTCTTATAATATCTTATAAATAAACTCATCATTTAAAAGTCACAAAATATTTATCTTTAGATTCACAATTCTTTTAAGTTCAAAAATCAGATTGCTATATTATTATTATTTTCATCAAAACCAAAAAAATCTTTTATCTACATTTTTATCAATTTTCTTCATTACTATTTATACTCAGAAAAACAAACAAATTGAACATTTAATTAAAACATGAACTCACTTATCCTAACATGTGATTATACATACATTCTAAACAATATAATTCAATAAAACCATAGTAATACACCTTAACAACAATACACTTGAAAATTAAAACCTCAATTAGATGGCAGGCACCAAAAATAATTTTTTTTTTGTTTTTTCAAAAAAAAATTTAAATTTATTAAAATATACTTTTCTCAATTATTCAAAAAATTTTAAGATTATTTAAATGAATTTAAACAGCAAAATTGGCATTACTTCCTTGCCAAAACGGGTGTAGTATATAACATTACCCATCAGCTGATCAAACTGGGTCAAGTCAACAACCTTGACCTACACAGGTTATACATAGACTACATCATAAAATACATTAACCATCTTTTAAAAATTCTATCTCGAAACACAACAACATAATAAAATATGACATTTAAAATTAATACAGTATTATTACAATTAACAATAAAATTGTCATTTAAATTACTCAAATTTACACATTTTACAACTTTACTTTATTCTCAAATTCTATTAAAATTGTCACTTGTTTCGATTAAAATTCTATATTTTTACTATGACTCTCTTTCTTTAATATTCTCCATGTCCATTAGTTTGGGTGATCTAATTATTCATAATAACTTGATTGTATCAACTTGCCCTTTATACATTTATAATCTTTACCCCTCTGACTTTAATACTCATTAACAGCTTTAACTAATATGACACCCATCTCTATCAAAACATCTATCAAACAATCTCTAAACCCTGCTTACTACTCAACTCAATTCGCATCATTCTACTCTTATATAAAAAAATACTCTCTACCCCTTTGTACTCAGGATGTGTTCCCCCCCCAAAGCTCATTTCCTTAATCTGGTCCCTGGATTATACCTAAGGCAACCCTTTCCGGCGCTAAACGGTCCCTTCCCGTCCCAACCCTTTTGTTGCGGACTCCTACCACCCCATCCCCTCTTACAAAATTCCCATCAACTCTAATTACCATTCTCATTACATCACTTCAACTACAACAAAATACCTCAATTTACTTATTACATCAATATATCAATCAATACTCTACATATATTCCCCATATCTACTGTGTCACCATCACATATCAAATTCTACATTACATTATTCATAACAATATTTATTCATCTCTATTACCACTTTAAACTCAACGTGGACTGATCTACACGTCCTAACAAAATATTAATCACCCAAAATCTACCTTTTACATTACCTTTAAAATTCTTCTATCTCAAATTACTTATCATCCATTTATCATCATTTAAAATTAAAATCTTTAACACATTAAAATCATTAAACTCAAACATTAATTACATTGGAAATTAGCAAATAACTTATAAGTGACATTCTACAGCTGATCAGCTGACTTTCTTAGCAAGGTGAATGACCTTACTATAAACACATTTCAAAATTATACGCATCACCCATTTTATCAATCCTTATCTGTAACACAATAAAATAATACATTTATAAGATAGAATAACCACAGTATAATAAACATACAAACACCTATTTATCAAATCATAATACAATTATTTAATTAGTGCAAGAGCGAGTTATCATCTTTAGGTTACAAAAATTTGAATTCGTTGCTCACCTGAGCAACCACCCAGCCACACACACTATTGTTTTTTCTGTTGGACTGTGGCGCCCATGTGCTTCCACAAGAACGGCATAGGTGGAGGAATTTAACATCTCCGTGTCCTTGCTTCAGCGTTACATTTGAAAGATTTAGACATCAACATATCTTTTGTTACATAATTACACACCCTTAATGCGGGTCTACCACCTGGCCTTGCTGTTCCTCCTCGAACAGAGTGGCAGCCGCTGTTCCATAGTTTCCGGGATTTCCCCTAGTTTCACCCCCCCATCAATTTCTAATATAAACCAATTTCAAGCCAGCTATGGTCAAGGGTCTTAATTTATGGCCATAGCTGACCGCTAGCCAAAACCACGATTAGTGCTGGTAAGGCAGTAATCGCCCGAAAAGTCGGGGAAATCAACTTTACATTCAGGCATGTTATCATCATCATTTATGTGCACGGCACGGCACGGCAGTTTATCAGTATACAATGTAAAATTGTAAAAAAGGGTGTGCCGTGCATTTTGCGCCATTTTGGCCGCCGATGGAGGTAACACTCTCTATTACCCCCAACACTTTCCGCTATCTACTGTGGCACATGCCACCACAGCGATAGCACACTAATAACTAAACTAAATCTTTCTACAATAGCAGTCCCTACATTCCATTATTATATCACTTCTATAAACACCACTCTACCCCCCAAAATTACCCACATTTCTTGTATAATACATTACATAACATAATAAACAACTAGACATTTACCTTGATCGTTAGCATACATTAAACAAACAATTCTCTTTCAAATAATTTGTATAGAATCTTATAAACATTATTACTTGAAATTTTTCATTAACTCTTTTATATATCCTCATTTCATTATTTATCCCTGTCTGGAATTAGATTCCTCAAAATTTCAAATTCATTATTAACATTTAGTTTACATCACCGTTCAGTTATTATTATTTTTTAAGTATAGTTTCTATTTAGTACTATTATCTCAAATTATTTTAATTACTGAGTCAAAATCCTTTCACACCTGTAAACATTGTATTCTATCTAATTGGTATTATAAATTTTATACTTACAGTACATTATTCACCTACTGACATAAACACAAAATATACACACCACACACACCAATACCTCCACGTAACCTCTGAAACATTTAACAACAGTGTTATTTCATACCAAAAACTTAACATTTATCTATTGATTACTTATTGTCAAATTCACATCTCACAAAATAGTTTAGACTCAAAAAAAAAATTCAATTATATAACATTTAAATCAATCAAAAATATTTAAACACCTCCAATTATTTTAATTAAATCAGTTATTAAAAACAACATATTTAATTACTTTCACCAATTCTAATAATTACAATTCATTTGTTATCCTCTTCAAAATTAATTTTTGTTATTTATTTAGACTGCAAAAATATTATTATTATTACTACAACAATTTCTACTACATGTACACACATTGTTTACATTATTTACTTGTTACAATACACACAATTAATTCCACTATCAATTATTTACAACTCTTCATCATTAATTGTCCAAATTTATCACACTTCATTTCCAAAAGCAGCCAAGTCAGAACCATATATTAACATATTTAAACTGTTCCTTCCCTAATTTCTTAATTCAACCCCCATCATCGTGTATATACCTAACATATTTATAGCATAAATCATTTTTATTTACATCCAATTTATTATTATTATTATTATAATAAACCATTACCTCTATGTCATTCATTATCCCTTTTATTATGTCATCAAACCTGTCACTATTATTCATTTTTGTTCAGTCTCCGTAAGTATTGTTACTCAACCTCAAGTCAGTTATTTTATCATTTATAACAGTTTTATTCCAATATTCCTCTCTCTCTATTTCATAATGCAATTCACTTTTTTCATCTCTCTCAATATCTAACCTCTGTACTAACCTTTCATAACCTCTATATTTATTTCAAAAATCTCTATCTCTCTCTTTCTCTCATCAAAACACCATATCACCTTTTCTCTCTCACTCCATGCAAAGGGCACCGTTAAATATTTATTACCTCTACTGGCTTTACCAGTTAAATCACAAAAAATACAGGGACCATCTGAAGACACCTTGTCTTCTATACAAATACAGGAGGAAACTCTGTCCTCAAAAATCACTACTAGCGGAGTCCTTACTCCACTTACATCCGGGGAAAATTTGCCCTTTGCCACCCTAACCTTTCATCACACTCTCTCTCAATTTCATCAACACTAATTACTACTCCTATTACTCTCTCACTCTCACTCACTATCTCTATCTCATCATTATCCAATACTTTATCCTCAACTATATCATTATTATTATTTAACATTATTTCATCATTATAATTACTTGTATTACTCCCACTTACCTTGTCTCCTATTTCTTTGTTATTTTTCGTTATATTACTACCACCACAAACACTTACCTGTTTTGATTCAGCTTCTGTATTCTCTTTTAATTTATCTGTCTCTAATCTCCACTTCTCGTCTCGTTTTTCCATATCATTATTGAATCCCTTGACATCACTAATCATGTCATCTAACATTGCGTTTTGTTTATCCATTTTTTCAAAAAGTTTGTCCCACTTTTTGTTACTTTTGTCAAACCGTTTATTAATAAGTTTAAATGTGTCATTTAAGCTTGCTTTTTGTTTACTAAACATTTCGTTTAACATTACTTGTAACTTTTTCATCAGCTCTTGATTCGGCTCACTTAGATTAGCACAACTTACATTATTATCTGCCACCTGATCGTCTTTATTTTTGTTAACTTGGTCTGTCTCTCTACCTTTATTTACCACCACCACACTATCATCATTATCGCTAGGCCCATTTACTGCCTTATTTTCTACCACTGTTACTTCAACTGTCTTACCTTTGTTATTTGTCATCTCACTATGTTTCTTAATTTCTGCGAATATTCCCTCTTCTTGTTCTTCCATTCGTGTTAAACTATCATCTAACTTACCCCACTCCTCGTCTGTCATTTCACCTACAACCCCTCTAAATTCGCTCTCCCATTCATCCCACTCGAAACCAATATTCTCTAGTACCTCGGTCATATTCAAAATTTATTTATATAACCTCTTTATATATATAAAAAAAACTATTATTAAACTATAATTACTCATATAAAATCAAAACACTAACACACTTGTGAACATAATGAACCTACCAAAACATAACCTTTAACGTAAATATATACGATTAAATTTACAAATACGCCGTTACCAAATCCTATTTTCTGTGCTTTAAAACAGGTCTAGTTCCTATAATTTTTATACGAACATCCTGGCAGGGTCGCCACTGTAAAGGTACTCGCCTTTTACCCTTTTTAAAATAATAATACTACACTCATCATAAAATATAATAATACTCACCGCTGCCAGAATTTCACTTACCGTCATGGTCCCCGTTAAACTTACCTTTTGAAACTGCCCAGGTCGCCAACATGTTTTTAGATATACATGTAAAGTTTAAACACTCTTGCCCTTATAAAAATCTCGCGATCTGACTGTAATAAAATTTCAGAAAACCCCCGTTTACGTTAGACGAACTGTCAGCACAGAAAACTAGGAAATGGTTATGGCGTAATAACTAGGCTAACACATTTTTATGTTGAAAACAAAACTTATTTTTTATTATTACGGATGCTATCAAAGATTAATATTCTTATTGACGAAAAACAGCAACATAATTATTCAAACTTAATTACTAATCAAGGCCACCCAGTTTGCCACATTCTCTCTTTCACACAATGTACAACCCATTTAAATTTGATTTAGCACTTTTTTAAATGAAATTATTTATTTATTGTAATTGTTCGTTGACTACTTAACCTTGGCATCCCTTATCACCACGTGCCACACTTATTACACTTTGTTCAGTTAAATGTTAGTTCCAAATTAAACTGTCATGATTCCACTGTTTATTACTGTCTATATCACACACGTCAATAAGTTTCGGTAGGCTTCGGCTACTTTTAATCGCTTCGGCCTACCGAATTCCGAGGCTACCGTTAATACGTCTGATTACGTTGAACGTATGCTGCCGACCGACTGACGCTACTGTATCTCGACTCTCTACATGAGGCCGGACATTACTGCCATGCCTGCGAACAAATTTCTTCGTCGTTCGCAGCCTTCGTTGTCAAAGTTTTAGTGGCTGTACACATGACTCACAGGATTTTTGAGTGTTGGACGTCGACGATATTTGTGTTCACTGGTCGACGTCACAAAAGAGGCGGGACTTCGTCAAGATTTCCGCCGTCTTCGTTACACATGGCGAAAACTATTGTCTCTAGGCCATGTTGTTGTACACCACTCGGCGTCATTCTGCGCTCCTGCTGGATGTGGAGCGTTTAGGCGTAGGTGTCACACAATCGCAAAGTTCTAAGAATTGTCGACCCGCACATTCCTTTACAATTGTTTTACCACAGTTCCTTTGTTCGAACAACGCTTCATATTGCCATGGGACGGACCACACAGATGGAAATGAATTTAACATATTTAATATTTAGAATAAAACCCAAATTTTAATAAAATAAAAGCCCCTTCCTTTTTGCCCCGTTACAAGGTCTGCAATAATTTGCACGTCCAATACTACACACCAATTTCCATTCAACACTCCTATACTATATTAGAGCTAATCTTATAGTTAAAATACAAAGTGTGCTTTTCTTAATGTCCTTTTTAAAATTGTTTATTGTTTTATTATTTGTTTAGTGCTTATTTCATTGATCAGTGAATCTATTTCTTACTGTTTGATGCGTTGACCGAAGATAGGAATCCGTAGAGGTCCTCCTTTTGATGGTGTCACACAGAAGAATTGAAATTGATCAATGCTGTTGAAGATGCCCTGGCAATTACAGATGCTGTAGCCTCCTGTAGCACAGGTCCTTCACGGCTGATGCTTAATTAATTAATTATTTAATTAATTAACGGTTGTTTTATGCAGCGAGTGTTATTGAACGATATTAATTCATCTACACTGCGGACTACTTCTCGAATTAGATGATTAAATTGCACTTTTGCGTGATTTAAAAATTTCTGTATGTGAATTATACACGTCTAGTGTGTTTAAGTACCAAACGAAGAGTGATGCTACCCCTCGCTTTGAGCTGGCGTCAGTTTTAAATACGGGCTGCTGATTGGTTGTACAAATAAATCATGCGTTTTTCCAGTTTTGACAATCTCGAACAGGTTGGTCAAACACTCCGTGACAGGTTCCAAACGGCAGAGAATTTCTTGTCAAAATCGTACTTCCTGTATTTGCAAATCGATTGATTACAGGTATTTGCAAATGTGTTTCCAAAGATCTGACCACAGAATATTGTTGCTTAGGTCTTTATCTGTGTGTGTGTGAAAACACCTTATTCCTACGTAGCATAATTCTCTCGTTATTCCTGTTGGCGTGCGTCATCCGTATAACTTCTTCAATTGTTAATTATATTAACTGAGATTGCGGCTACTTATAAAGCTTTTCTTGCTGAATACAATGCTGTTTTCAGAATTGCCGTATATTTATAACTTATTTATAACTTTTGAAGTTATCGCAGGTTGAACTGATAATTTGCTTTGAGTAAAATAACATGTTTGAACTGGATTCTGATGTAGCGGTGACGTGTTAGAGTGAGATGGCTGCGATTATACGCTCTCTCTCTTACTTACGGCGTTACACTCGTACCGTCTATAGCTTTCATATAACGCTCTGATAGGACGCTATTATGAATCGTTATATATACCCCCACTCGGTATAAAAAAAAATTGATTATTTAAATCATTAATTTTTTTTCTAATGTACAGTTTTACACTGATTAAAATTTTGCACATTTACTTTAGCACTTTTTCCCGCACAAAACTTGCACTACTACAATGTTGCTTACATCTATCTTATAACTAAAGATTACAATGTTGCTTAACCTAACATGGTATATTGAAATTTATATGATCTTTTTTAAATCATCATTTTGGATTAATTAATGTCAATAATTTAAATAACAATATTATCATTTATTTATATAAATTTTATTATTATCATTGACCTTGATTCAAAACAATTATTTATTTATTTTATTTGACCAGGTTTGATTTTTATACCTTATTGCTCAAATTATTATTTCTTCATGGGTCATTATTTTGTTTATTCTTCCTCCTATGGGAACATAGCTTATATAGCTTACCTCCATATATAGAAACTCCTGGTTTGGTGTTGGTAACTGCACTCCTCCAAGCTACACTAATCCTAGGGTCTTGTTGTTGATGAGTTCCTATTTCCTTAAGTCGTCTAACTACTTCAGGTTTTGTTATATGTTTTACCGCGTAAATACCAATATCATTGCTACTACATTTAATATTATCTGTTTCCATGTTGTTTTCTGATTGTGGATTTCTACTGAGTACTTCTGCTACTAAGTTGTCTTTCGCTTTGCAATACTGTATATCAAATTGATACTCTTGTATAGCCAAGATCCAATGAGTCAGACGAGCACCTAGCAATTTACACTTTAATAAAAATACTAACGCCTTATTGTCGGTGATTATAGTAAGTTTAGCACCCAGAATATAACTTCTAAACTTTGACAGGCTATGCGCTATCGCTAATAGCTCTTTTTCTGTCGTAAAATAGGTTAATTCTGCCCCTTTAAGTGTGCGACTTACAAATCCTAATACCGCTTTTTGGCCCTTCTCGTCGATCTGATACAAGTGTGCTCCAATAGCAATATTGCTGGCGTCTGTTTGCAAGTAAAATCTTTCTCCTATTCTTGGATGATTTAATACAACAGTATTTATAAAAAGACTTTTCACTTGTTGCAGTGCTTCATCGTGGTCCTTTGTCCACTTCCATTTAATCCCTTTATTTAACAACTTTAACAATGGAACAGTACTTTCCGCGTATTTACTTGTAAACTTCTGATAGTAGTTAGCTAAACCTAGAAATGACTTTAGCTGCTTACAGTTCTTTGGAGTTGGAAATTCTTGTATGGCTTTTACCTTCTCTGGGTCCGTAGTTATGCCTTCCACTGAGATTCGGTGACCTAAGAACTTAATTTCCTCCTTACCAAACTCCGATTTCCTTAGATTCAGCGTCATGTTTGCTGATCTTAATTTTTCAAAAATATTCTTTAAATGTTTATAGTGCTCCTCGAATGTTTGTGACACACATAGAATATCATCTACGAACACTAATGTATACTTCTCTACCTCATTACCTAAGGCACTGTCTAAACACCTTACCATTGCTGCTAAGCTGGTGCTCAGGCCAAAAGGTACCACTTTAAATTGGTAGCACTTGTTTTTATACAAAAATGTCGTATACTTTCTATCACAAGTTCTAATCGGAATTTGCCAAAAACCTGATGTTAAGTCCAGTTTGGTCATATACGTAACCCCATTACATTTTTGAAACAATTCTTCCACACTCCTAGCGCACTCGTAATCTGGTACTAATAAAGAATTTAACTTCCTAGCATCTAGGCATAATCGGATACTCCCGTTCGGCTTGGTGACAACTACTAAAGGGTTTATATAGGGACTACGTGCTCTCTCTATAACACCATTCGCTAACATCTGTTGGATCTCTTTCTCCACTTCATCTCTATAATGTAGAGGGATTGGATAAGTCCTTTGTACAAATGATGCGGTTTCAGTTAGTGTTAACTGATGTTCATAGAACCTAGCTCTTCCAGGCTCTGTTCTGAACACATCACTATACGCACCAACGAGTTGCTGAATTTGGTTCTGTTGTTCATTGTTCAACTCAGTCCCAATGTTGATTTCTGGAGTATTATCAATACAATGCTGGTCACTCCTATCGTCAACTACAGGTTTCTCTATATACCCTTTTATGACACTTACCGAGTTCCAATGCTTAAACTCTTTATACCTACATTTATTTTATTAGCATTTATTTCCATAGTAATGGTATTTCTTTTAAAATTTATTTTTGCTTTCCATTCAAGCAACGTATCTACCCCAATAATACAATCATGAATGAGTTTTGGGACTATTAGAGCTACAATTTGGATTTGGTTACCATTTATACTGATAGGTAAATATATTTGTTCAGTTATCTTTTGAATTTTGGCTCCAGTGGCTCCCTGTACATTACAATGTTTTACGGGTAGTCTGGGACAATTTCGCAACTGATAATTATCTACAAATTTTGAGCTAACACAGGTAACTTCACTGCCAGTGTCAATAAGCGCTCTTACCAGTAGATTACTGATCTTACAAATTATTTCCGGGCATTCAGGATAATGGTTTCTACCCACTTCTTGCTCCTCTTTTAACAAGAACTCCCTATCGCTCACTTGTTTTGTATTATTAGCTACGTTCTTTTTACCTGTTTTCCTTAGTTGTTTCACTGCAGGTAATAGTAGGTTTAGTTTTGTTTCTTTTCTACCTGCAGTGGCTTCCCGTTTCCCGTATTCATTTTACTAGTCGACGGTTGCTGCTCGGTAGAGGTTATAGTTGTTTTACACACTTTATACGCTTTATTAGGTTTGTTCTCTACACTTCTACTTCTACCTTTCTCCTCAAATTCCAGTCGATTTTGTGGTTTGTTACCCGGATATGGGGTAAACCTTTTTTCTTTCACATGTTCATTGTCTCTCCTCTTATTTGAGTAGAAAGTTGGTTCTTGCTGATCGCCTCTAGAGTAGTTACTCAGCCGATTACTTACCCGCTGTAGGTCCCTCTCTAAATCTAGACACTCATCTACAACCATAATGAATTTCTCTAGAGTATCCACTCCTCTAGTAGTGGTTGCTACTCTAGTGCGTTCTGAAAAATGACGCGCTAGCTTATATACTAGGTCTCTCTCTTCTATTGGTGGTGTTAGATGTTTAACTTGCGCCATTACATTTAGCACATAATTGGTAGTTGTCATATTCATTGACGGGTGATACTTACCAAAGTCTAAATGATCGCGTACCCTTCTTTGTATCTGAACATTCCAGTACTGAGCTAGAAATTTTTCTCTGAAGTCTGAGTAGGTTTGGACTCTGTCCGAGATGACTTTCCACCACGTACCTGCCCAATTCTTGAGAAATCGGCCTAACATGTCCTTCTTATCCTCGTCGTCCATCAGTGGATTTACACGAGTTACATACGCCTCAAACAGCTTTAGGAATTCCACAGGATTCTCATGTGGGTTTCCTGAAAATGCAAGGTTTTCCGGTTCTTCCTTATAGCCGCCACACCTCACTACTTTGGTTTGCTGTGACTTCATTGCTTTAGTCAGGTCCTCTCGCAGTACCTTTAACTGTTGTTCCACCTTTTGATGTACTTCGTCACTGTTAGCCTTACTCTCTACCTGTTTCTTAACTTCATTAATATTTACACCCAGTTGGGAACACTCTTCCCTAGTATTCTGGATTTCTTCTTTATTTAGAAGTGTTTGTGTTTTTAATTCAGCTGTTACTTCACTGAATTGTTGATTAATGAGGGTTACTTTTTGTTCTAACGTTTCATGTAATTCATTTCTAAATTTATTTAGCTTTTCGTCTTGACGGCGAAAATTAGTGTTTACTTGTTTTCTAAACTCATCTAGCGTAGTTTTAACCTCTTTGGTATGCTTATCAAACCTACTATTACTCTCGTCGATTTTATTATTAGTACTATCTAATTTACTAGCTAGATTAGATATTTCTTCATCTATTTTAAATGTAGCCTCTTTACTACTTTGTTCTATTTGGCTAGATAAATTTTCGTTTATTTGTTTCATTTCGCTAGACAAATATTTATTAGTTTGTTCTATTTTATTATTAACATCTGTTAACAATTTTTGATTACTTTCTTCTAAACTTTTATTATTTTCATCAGTTTTATTATTGATATCTTTTATTTCACTTTGTGTACTTTCAATTTTATTATTAGTAATTTCGATTTTATTATTAGTATCATCAATTTTACTTTCAATTTTAGTGCTCAACTGCTTAAACATTTGCTCAATTGCTGCCATATCTACTGCTGATGATTTAGCCATTTTTAATTATTTAATTTTTATTTTTAACAAATTAGTTTATCAATTATTTATCAGTTATTTGTAACCCTGAATTCCACTTTCTTTTCAAATTTATTAATATTACAATTTAACTAATCACTTGGGTAAAAGCACCACCAAATTATATAACATTATTTATATAATTTGTGATGTTAGATAAAAAGTTGATATTACTTTACCTGGGCGCCAGAACAAATCCCAGATACAAATGACACGGTTTCAGCTTAGCTCAGCGCATGGAGACACTCTTTCTCAGGATTCGTTCAGTGATTGTGGTTTTCAAGGGGAATCGTTACAAATAACACTTTAATATTTCTTGATTATTTTATTTAATGTTTAATCAATGATTTTTAAACTTTAAATTGTTAATGGTAGGACTTAATTCTACCCTAACACTTATAATTATTGAGTGAGTGTGAAAAGTAATGATTAAGACGTTCAAACGACCTATAGCTCTCATCTGGTTTGATTAAGAGATTGCTATCTCCCAAACCAGTGCTAAAGAACAGGTCTGCAATAATTTGCACGTCCAATACTACACACCACTTTCCATTCAACACTCCTATACTATATTAGAGCTAATCTTATAGTTAAAATACAAAGTGTGCTTTTCTTAGTGTCCTTTTTAAAATTGTTTATTGTTTTATTATTTGTTTAGTGATTATTTCATTGATCAATGAATCTATTTCTTACTGTTTGATGCGTTGACCGAAGATAGGAATCCGTAGAGGTCCTTCTTTTGATGGTGTCGCACAGAAGAATTGATATTGATCAATGCTGTTGAAGATGCCCTGGCAATTGCAGATGCTGTAGCCTTCTGTAGCACAGGTCCTTCACGGCTGATGCTTAATTAATTAATTATTTAATTAATTAACGGTTGTTTTATGCAGCGAGTGTTATTGAACGATATTAATTCATCTACACTGCGAACCACTTCTCGAATTAGATGATAAATTGCATTTTTGCGTGATTTAAAAATTTCTGTATGTGAATTATACACGTCTAGTGTGTTTAAGTACCGAACGAAGAGTGATGCTACCCCTCGCTTTGAGCTGGCGTCAGTTTTAAATACGGGCTGCTGATTGGTTGTACAAATAAATCATGCGTTTTTCCAGTTTTGACAATCTCGAACAGGTTGGTCAAACACTCCGTGACAGGTTCCAAACGGCAGAGAATTTCTTGTCAAAATCGTACTTCCTGTATTTGCAAATCTATTGATTACAGGTATTTGCAAATGTGTTTCCAAAGATCTGACCACAGAATATTGTTGCTTAGGTCTTTATCTGTGTGTGTGTGAAAACACCTTATTCCTACGTAGCATAATTCTCTCGTTATTCCTGTTGGCGTGCGTCATCCGTATAACATCTTCAATTGTTAATTATATTAACTGAGATTGCGGCTACTTATAAAGCTTTTCTTGCTGAATACAATGCTGTTTTCAGAATTGCCGTATATTTATAACTTTTGAAGTTATCGCAGGTTGAACTGATAATTTGCTTTGAGTAAAATAACATGTTTGAACTGGATTCTGATGTAGCGGTGACGTGTTAGAGTGAGATGGCTGCGATTATACGCTCTCTCTCTTACTTACGGCGTTACACTCGTACCGTCTATAGCTTTCATATAACGCTCTGATAGGACGCTATTATGAATCATTATAATATATATATTTTGTGATGTTTTCAATTTGTTTCTTCTGCAATTAGTATAATTTTGTATATTCTTTTTAACACCTGATGCACGTTTCACTGAAAAATATCAGTATCATCAGAGGTTTCTAAGTAAATTAATAGCAATCGAAATAATTCTATTAATATAAAATTAATGAATAATCGAATTTGTTTGATTTTAATGTAAAATAAAATAACTGATAATCGATTTAGGTCGATTAGTTAACGATTGTTTTAATGTTTATTTTTTTCCCCCAGCTGTTTTTTCGGTTATATTTGAAGTTTTATTGTTTATATTTTATTCATTTTGATTTTTTAGTAAATTTATAATTTTAAATAGATCGTCTTGTTTTGTTTTTATTTGGGTTTGTTCTTTAATTAATAAATTATTGTTATTGTGTTTGTATGTTTTTAATTAATTTTATATCTTCAATGTTTGGAAACTGGTGGTTATTATTTAGACAATGTGTGGCTAAATTAGATTTATAAATATTTGGTTTTAAATATGCATTGCGGTGTTGAACGAATCTATCTCGTAGTTTTTTCTTCGTCTGGCCCACGTAAACTTTATTGCAATCTGGACATTCTGTTTTATATATTCCATTTTTATTGTGAGTATTGGATTTAGTTTTAGGTTTTATTTTATTAAAAATTATATTATCTGTATTATAAGATATTTTTAAATTAGAATCTTTAAATATTTTATTTAGTTTTTGAGTTATATTTCCGTAATAAGTGAAGGTTGTATATTTTATATTATTATTAATAGGTGAATTTTTAAATGTAGTGTTCTTAGGAATTTTATTAGTGATTTTATGTTTAATTTTATTTTTTAATTTATTAATAGTTATTATTTTGTATCCATTTTTAACTGCTATTTGTTGGATAATTTTTCTTTCTTTGTTTCTTTCTGTGTTATTTAATGGGATCCTAAGCATTCGGTAAATCATGGAATTAAATACTGCCATTTTGTGTTGTGGAGGATGATTAGAAGTATTTGGTATTACTAAGTCAGTTTGAGAAGGTTTCCTGTATATTGAGTATTCAAAATTTGTTTCATTTTTCTTTATTGTTAAGTCTAAATAATTTAATTTATTATTAGATTCTTCTTCTAACGTGAATTTTATTTTGGAATGTAAATTATTTATGGAGTTGAATATTTTATTTATATTTATACCATTGTTTTGGGACGTACCAGTGTCATCAACGTATCTAAAATAACATCCTAATGGGTCGTTTAATTTTATTATATTTATTATTTGTTCGTCGAGTTTTTGTAGGAAGATTTCTGATATGGTAGTGGAGGTTGGGGCTCCCATAGCAAGGCCATCTGTTTGATAGTACAATTTGTTGTTGTATTGAAAATAATTTTGATTTACAATTATTTTTAAAGTATTAGTTAACTGTTTAATGTATGTGTTACTTTCGTTATTTGTTTTCAGATTATTTATTATAATATTTATAGTTTCTTCAATGGGAATGTTTGTATGCATGTTTGATATGTCGAATGAATATAATTTTGTATTTCTGTTGACTTCTACATTTATTAGTTGTTCCGTGAGTTCGATACTATTTTTTATATTGTGTTTTGCTGGAAGTTCAATTTTATGTTGTAAGATTTGAGTTAGTAATTTTGATATTTTATAATTTGGTGCAGTCCTAGCGTTTATTAAAGGTCTGATAGGTTTATTGATTTTGTGTAATTTTATTAAAGAATTTAATTTTGGTGCACAAGGATTATCCATTTTATATTTAAAAGAGTCTAGGATTTATGATTTGGTTACTATTTTATAGTATATTTGTTATTTGTGTTTGATATTTATTTGTGGGATCTTTATGTAATGTTATGCAAGTATTATTAACTATAAATTCTTCTGTTTTATCGTCTAAATCTTTCTGAGAAATTATTATTGTACTATTACTCTTATCAGCTTTGGTTAAAGCGATGTTATTAGTCGTTAGTTTCTGTTTTATGTTATTAATGCCCTATTTTGTTTATTTTTATTTTTAATATGATGATTTTGTTATTATATTTTTTGATATATTTTATTATTTCCATTGAGGCTTCTGTTCTTATTGTTAAATTACGAATAAAGGGTGAATAATTACTAAACATATATGTCTGATAATTATGTGTTTCTTATTGTATTTGCATAATCTAAACCACACCCTTGGTGGAAACACGTGCTCAGTTTTTTCAAAGTACATTAGGCTTTTCGGGTCCAGAGTTGCGTTAAGCAGAAAGAGGCTGAGGTTGTTGGGTACAGAAATAATATAATACACCACATGAGGGTAACGAATTTGGTTTTATTTTGTTAAATATGTTGCAAATTGATACAAGAATAACCAACAATAATTATTAAGATTTCAAAATGGCGGCGATGGTATTCCGCACTTGACCTTGTTTAAGGTTAATTAAATATACTTTCTGATTTGATGTAAACTACTTCCTTTAGCCTTGTTATTACCATCATAAACAAAATCATAACTCTTTTTATATTTTAATACTAATAATTGTTAACCATTATCACAAACCAACGCCTCAGGTTATATTACGTTGATCAACATAGACATGCACTCTCCCTTTCTCACTCTCTCACTTACTTTGACTTTACACATATTTGTGAAATTTGAGCTCATTTAGTAATTTTGAATTTAGATAATATTAATATAGGGCTTTCCTGAAAATGATGTGGCGTAGACTCCTCCTTAGTTGTTCATCGCGGTTGGCAGGTGTTCGGCCGGTTTTCGTGCTGTCATATTTCCCACTGATTCTAATTTAAATGCATTTTTGTTTAGTACACTGCTTCTACTAATAGTTATTGTTAACTTTTGATGCTGATTATATCATTTTTATGAAGTAAATGTTACATTTTCGGCAGGGAACTGCCCACTGTAAACGGCAAGCATATGTGCTCGCTGACTGCTTTTGAAGAACTGGGGCGAGGCCGACACAATTATTATGTAAAACAGCGGTGTCTGACGTCATGGTGCATTGTTCTTTTCGCCAACGCCCGGTATAACACGTAATTGTTTTATGTCGTCATTGTTTGGTGGTGACGATTTGTTTCAGTGGGCCAATGAAAAGTTCGTATTGTCAATTTGTAGCGCCTAAACCGCCATTACACATGTTTAATTTCACTCGTACTCTGCTGACCTTGGATCGGCTCCCCTCTGGTGAATTTGCGTATCTACTGGGACTTGGGTAAACTAACTTTGCCCTTGTTAATATGTATGAACACAATAAAATTTACAATGACAATATGCCTCATACCATTATTCTGGTACAGGTAATTCTGTACTGTTACAAAACCCCCTCAATGAAAGGTTTGGTGTCGAGACACAAAAACTTTCATTGACTTATTCATACGTTCTAAAAGGATCAGTTCAGATGTGTGCCTCAACCCCCTGTAGTATTAGTAAAAAAAAATCTCAATCACTTACCCTTGGTCCTATAGTGTCGATCGTACCTGTCTGGCGTTACTGGACTTCTCCTGAGAGATCCCTACACCATAAGGCCATGAGGCACTGCACGCTCCTGTTCTGACGCTCCGGCCAGCGCAGGACCGCGGTCACAACACCATACAACTCTGAAACATTCAATACAAAATTTTAAAATTGTGGCCTCATTTATCTACATATCCGCAACTGATATGTCTCCTCTTAGATGCATTGGTTTGTGATCAGAGGCGTTGGTTTTATTTATTTATAAAATTCCAAATAACTCAAAAATTATAACAAGATTTAAACAGATAATCCTTCTACTTTTCAACACTCCTATATATTTCTATCAATTGCTCTGACTCCAGTCAATATCAATTTGCTTCTTTCATCATAAGAAATCATACTCTTATACTAAACACAAAACAACTTTAATTCTCAAACACCAACTACTATTTTTTATTCATTTATTTCACATAACATCAATATATTTATCTATCATGGCAGTACTTCAAAACTATCTAAATTTCTTTACTTGTTTTCTTTACTTTAATTTTCCCCTTTTATAACAGAATCATTTCTACAGATTTGTTACCCTAACATAAAATTTAATATTATTACCGTCACTATCCTTGTAGTAACCTCCTGACCTATTGCACCATCAACATAACAAAATCATAATAAAACATTGTACATTAAACATTAAACACTAACACTGAACAATTCACATTACTTAATTCATATTTACATAACTTGTAGCAGAACTTTATAACATTTTTTATTATCAACTTTCGATTAACTTTTAGTCATTTAACATTCATTTAGATTCTATACAACAACAAAAATTTCAAATATATCATTACCCTTCCAGTTACCTCACCTTCCTACTATGAATTTTCTTTTTCTAACCCTTTTATCCTTATTAGTTTGGGTGACTCTCTATTATTCACTATTTTCTATATCTTATTTTGGCATTTGTCAACCTAACCTTACTCACCTCCTTTTTTCTACTAACAACCGCTTCTAACCATTAATATAATATGACACCAATATCTCAATAATAACCCCCTTCACAAATCCCATTTAAAACCTCTGGCACCGCTCATCATTGTACAAGGATGTATGTTACCTACCTATGCTCATTCCCTTATGTTGGTTCCTGGATTCTACCTAAGGCAACCCTTTCCGGCACACAACGGTCCCTTCCTGTCCCAGCACCTTTCGTTGCGGACTCCTACACCGGATCCTTACTACAAAATATCATCAACAACAACAAATATATATACCATTCACATTACTCACCTCTACATATAATCACTAACCACTGTGTCCCTAAAATATCTAACACCTCTTTATATATTATCAGCATCTCAACACTTTATTTTCCCTAACTCCCATTAACTCTATTTAACTAACTCCAATGCCCTTTATTTATCACTATTACCCAAACTCTTTTACAACATTTCACCTTGATATACCACTAGAAAATTCATCACTTATCTTACAATCCTACAACAGCTCAATATCCAATATATATAATCATCTACTAACCATTAGAATCTAAATTCCATAGTATCATTTCAAATCATTATTAACTTCCTTCAATTATTTAAAATTCTACAATACATGTTTACATAAAAAATACATAAGTACACAACAGCAAAAATACACAAATACATTGACATTAATGTACACAAAAATGTACAATCCACATAATCATTAAATCATTTACCAAAACTCAGTCATAAACAGTCCATCTTAAAAAACACTGTTCACATAATTAAATGTTCATAAACACAATTAGAACAACTAACCTCCATCGTCAAATAACAATTGAACCTTAAAACTATATACATGGTTTAATATTAGATATTTCATCTTATTATTATACATATATATACCATTCGAATTTTTATCATTATTCCCAAACTCATTTAACATGTCATGACTGATCATTGTCCTGTTACCTCCTGTATAATAAGTCATAATTAGGTATTTTATCAAGTCATTGTTGTTATCAACATCATCTCCTACTGCTGCTATATCAGCTTCAATCCAAGCTAAGCTAAGTACTTACTATTATTTTCACTTCTCTCTCCACCTAACCTTGCTATAAACTCTTCATAATTTCTACATATCTTAAAAATTTCTACTTCTCTGTTTCTCTCAATATATCTCTCACTATCATACCATCTCTCTCTCTTTAACCCTTCAAAACACACTATCATTCCATTATCATTATATTCTATTCCCCATAAAATTTCATTATTACTACCAACATCCACACTATTATCTCCTATTACCATATTTTTATTTATTTTATCATAATTTCCACTACTAGTTACCTTATCATCTTTGTTCCATTCAAATTTGTTTAATTCTAATTTCTTATTTTCTAATTCTATTTTTTCGTCTAACTGTGTCTTTATTTCACTTAACTTTTGATCATAATGGCAGCTTTGGTTCTTAATTTCTTTTTTGATGTCGTTAAACTGTTCATCAAACTGATTTAATTTGTCATCAAATTGATTTAGTTTATTATTCAATTGACCGTTTTATATTTGCATTAATTGAAAGAGATCTTCCAGTGACACCTTATTCATAATAGGCGTTGAGTTCGCCTGTGGTTCACTCAACATCAATGATTCTGTATTTGTATTTTCTACGTTAATGCTTTCGTTATCTGCCATTTTGTCGTACTGATGGTACTAAATTTTGTTTTATTTGCTGTGCATGTCTCTTTACACTATATGTAACTTCCATATATAACCTCTCTTTTTATGCTTATTTCTTTACCCTTCTACCTCCGCTTTTCTGCTTATTTATATAATTTTTATTTTATATAAAGTCACCGTTCGGGCAGCCATCTGTTAAATTACGAATAAAGGGTGAATAATTACTAAACATATATGTCTGATAATTATGTGTGTCTTATTGTATTTGCATAATCTAAACCACACCCTTGGTGGAAACACGTGCTCAGTTTTTTCAAAGTACATTAGGCTTTTCGGGTCCAGAGTTGCGTTAAGCAGAAAGAGGCTGAGGTTGTTGGGTACAGAAATAACATAATACACCACATGAGGGTAACGAATTTGGTTTTATTTTGTTAAATATGTTGCAAATTGATACAAGAATAACCAACAATAATTATTAAGATTTCAAAATGGCGGCGATGGTATTCCGCACTTGACCTTGTTCAAGGTTAATTAAATATACTTTCTGATTTGATGTAAACTACTTCCTTTAGCCTTGTTATTACCATCATAAACAAAATCATAACTCTTTTTATATTTTAATACTAATAATTGTTAACCATTATCACAAACCAACGCCTCAGGTTATATTACGTTGATCAACATAGACATGCACTCTCCCTTTCTCACTCTCTCACTTACTTTGACTTTACACATATTTGTGAAATTTGAGCTCATTTAGTAATTTTGAATTTAGATAATATTAATATAGGGCTTTCCTGAAAATGATGTGGCGTAGACTCCTCCTTAGTTGTTCATCGCGGTTGGCAGGTGTTCGGCCGGTTTTCGTGCTGTCATATTTCCCACTGATTCTAATTTAAATGCATTTTTGTTTAGTACACTGCTTCTACTAATAGTTATTGTTAACTTTTGATGCTGATTATATCATTTTTATGAAGTAAATGTTACATTTTCGGCAGGGAACTGCCCACTGTAAACGGCAAGCGTATGTGCTCGCTGACTGCTTTTGAAGAACTGGGGCGAGGCCGACACAATTATTATGTAAAACAGCGGTGTCTGACATCATGGTGCATTGTTCTTTTCGCCAACGCCCGGTATAACACGTAATTGTTTTATGTCGTCATTGTTTGGTGGTGACAATTTGTTTCAGTGGGCCAATGAAAAGTTCGTATTGTCAATTTGTAGCGCCTAAACCGCCATTACACTTGTTTAATTTCACTCGTACTCTGCTGACCTTGGATCGGCTCCCCTCTGGTGAATTTGCGTATCTACTGGGACTTGGGTAAACTAACTTTGCCCTTGTTAATATGTATGAACACAATAAAATTTACAATGACAATATGCCTCATACCATTATTCTGGTACAGGTAATTCTGTACTGTTACATTATTGTATCTTGTTTTTCTTGTTCTACATTATTAATTGCGTTTTCAGTTTCGACTATGATATTATCTATTACATGTTTGTTTACATTTTTAAGATTTGTTTTGTTTGATGATTCTAGGGTAGCTATTTCGTTTTCTGTGAATTTAATATTAGATAAATTTACGAATTTTGGGTAAAAAGTGTGGTTATTATTTAATGTGTGTAAATTTTGGTTATCTTCTTTAGGTGTACTATTTATTAGTAGATTTTAAAGTTTTTTATTGATTGTGTTAAATTTAATTGTTTTGTGTTTATTTAGTATTTTAAGCATATTAATATATTTATTATTCCATGTATGATAATCAAGTGAGTTGGCTAAAAGAAGATGTAAATTAATTAATTGTTTATTAATGTAGTCGATTTTTCTGTAATTATTTGATATTTCGTCTTTAATCCATTTATATTGGGCTTGAGTAATATATTTGTTTAATTTATTATTATTGTTGTTTTTTACTATTATTTTTGTGTATTTTGGAAAAATATTAAGGTGTAGGCATTTTTTGTTAAAATATATGTTTCCAAAACAATTAATTAATTGTTTTTTACGTTTAATAAATTGGTTATAGGAATGAGTTACATCACCTTGTATGGTGTTTTCATCCATCATTTTCTATATAAGTAACTCGATGTTTCTTGCAGTAATTATATAATTTGTGATGTTTTCAATTTGTTTCTTCTGCAAGTAGTATAATTTTGTATATTCTTTTTAACACCTGACGCACGTTTCACTGAAAAATATCAATATCATCAGAGGTTTCTAAATAAATTAATAGCAATCGCAATAATTCAATTAATATAAAATTAACGAATAATCGAATTTGTTCAATTTTAATGTAAAATAAAATAACTGATAATCGATTTAGGTCGATTAGTTAACGATTGTTTTAATGTTTATTTTTTTTCCCAGCTGTTTTCTCGGTTATATTTGAAGTTTTGTTGTTTATATTGTAGCGTGACAGAAAATCCACTACTTGTTAAGTCATATAAAATCATAAAGTTTAATTACACCACATATGTTAAAATAATATTGAATGAGATTTAAGGAAATCAAAGGAATGAACCACGATAAAATAAAAATCCTCATTACATTATATAAAAACCACTGTTTAAATATCAAAGAAAGTATTGAAAGCAACTCATATTATAAGATCAGTAATTTACCCAGGAAGCTAGGAGCAGTAAACAAATTAAATAACACCATATCAAGAAGAAAGAGAATCAGTTTAAGAGTGGTGAATACCAAAATACCCCAAAAAATAAGAAGAAGGAAGAATAAAGTTTGTGATCAGGAAGAAAACAATACCCTGAAACCTTTAGAGAAGAACAAGGTCCGTATCAGTAAATAAATTAGATGCTCCAAACTAAACATCAGTCGAGATAACACAAAGTACCTTGGTTTACCCAAGAATGAAGAAGGAAGACAAGAAGACCAGAAGAATGAAGACTAGAAGAAGGACAAGAATGAAGACCAGAAGAGGGACAAGAATGTAGACAAGAAAGAAGATAAGAAGAAAGACAAGAAATAAGACAGGAGGAGAGGAAGAAATAGTATGAAAGAAACACCGTTGTAAAACCTATTATTGTTATTAACTACCATCAACCCCAAACCCACAAAAACGATTAAAAAGAAAGTATAACATACCAAAATCCTATAAAAATGTAATTATTTAGAAAACTAAAGTGCTGTATAGTATTATAAGAAGTGAACCGACTAAAGCTATTGTGTGATAAGAAAATAAACAAGTCTTAACAGTCCATGATTACTAAAGGGCTGGTCTGAGATAATAAGACTCAAAATATCAGAACCAACAGTGAAAGTGAATTTGTGTGTTTTTTGGAAATGCAATAAACTTAAAGTTAGTGATACTATGACTTATCAATATGCTATATAACAACTTTAATATCCAATAATAAACAGCATAATAAAATAATAAAATGGAAGATTTCCAGTATTTTATTATTTTAATGTAACTCTTTATTTACAAGACATTTGTAAAAAATGCTAATAACTAGAGTATGGGTGGTCATGTTCAGTAGGTCATGTTTACTGATGAAGGGGATCATAAATAATAATGGTTTAGACCAGAAAGGACTGGCATTAATTTAGTATTCATAGGTTTAAAATGTTTAAATAGACTGTTTGTTCACAGCCATAAAATCAATGTATTTGTAAGAGTTATTAGAAAATAAGATTTATATCATGTGTTTAAAATGAATAATGTTTGCTAAATAACAGCATACATACCATTAATAATGTTTCAGGAGGTATGCTATGTTAACTCAAAAATAGTTAAAAGTATATGTTCAAACCATATCAGCAATATGTTCAATTGTGCAGATTGCTAAATAATGTTCATAATTATTTATTTTAATAACAGTAGTGTTAATTAAATACTACACCTCACAATAAGTTATAAACCATTTTATTTTCATGTAATAGTAACTATGTAAAGTCAGAGGAGGAAGTAGGATTAAATTTATTTGAGAAAGACAGAAATGTAAAATTCTAAACTCTAGGCCATTTGGTGAATTCACAGAAACCATATAAACCAGTATAATTCACTTATAAATCCTGTAAACTAGCAAGATTTAGATAAGGTAAATCAGTTAACCACTACTGGGAATGATCCTATGAGTTAAAATGATAATAAGGAAATATACCTTAAAATATTGTAAATTTTCAAAATATATAAATTAATTAATTTTAAAAAGCAATGTCAAATTCAGAGATTAACACAAAAAACCAGTTCAAAGGTTTAATTTATATGTATTTAAGGAAAGGAAGAGGAATATGACTAATTAAAATTTATTATAATAGTATTAATGATAATTAAAATGGAGGAAAATTTGAGAAAGTCGGAAATCCAATTTTGAGCCTATATTTCCAAAAGGGAAAGAAATTTGTTAATATCCACAAAATGTCTACAGATATGGACTATAATACATCAATTTAAAGGGAATGAGATGATTAAACCAATGATAAGATTCATAATTCATGAAAGTGATGAATAAAATAAATAAATTCCATGTATAATGTAATATGGTATCATGTGTTTGGCTAATCGAAATATGTTAACAATACTTTTTCAAAGATTAACTGGGCCAGATTTTGACCAAGTTAATTAGTCTTTTGTTGAATATCAAGCTGAATAGTTGTGTGAAAAAACGTTCTATAAAACTGAGTAGAAAATGGTACGAGTTTGCTATTAATGTCAGTGCATCGAGAGTTAGATGAATTGAACACTTTCTTAGCTAAATTTACCAAAACCTTAACGACAATAGTGAAAAATAACACCTAACTTCATGATACGAGTGATATAAAACAGTAAAACAATATATTTGACACAATTCACGCGACAACGCATAATCACTTTTACAGACATCTAACCAACAGGAGTGAACACATACAAAATAACCTAATTAACACAAGTTTACATGGAACACTTCTTCAGAACACACCAAACAACCTAATAGACAAATTACACCAGTGCGGGAACATTTCAAACATTAATGAAGGTAATTTTGTTGTGATTTTCTGACACAACGACTTCGCAGTAACTACGCCAGAACTAGTAGCGGCCATCTTTGAATTTTACTAAGCCTGCCTTCTTCATCGTGGTGACGTCATAAAAGCTGCCAATGGTCTGACAAAACAATTTATTAAACATTATATATCAGAGTTATTTAAATACTATTAAATAATAATTATTGAATTTATTTTAATTGTTAATGTTATACTTTCTCGTCATCCTTCTCTGACTATTAATTTAATCGCTCAAAGAACCTGTCCTTTATATAATACCTATAATAATTTTTATACTGTATGCACAATCGATAATTACCTGAGACGGAGTCGATAATTGTTCTCAATCGATAAAAAGTCGATTATTTATTAAATTGTTCAATAAATCCATATATTTCAATTGTTTATTATCTGTTATTATTTCACAGGCTAATTTAAGATTATTTATTACGGCTAAGGGACTTCAAGAAGAAGAAAATATTTTATTTGAGTGAGATATTGGACCAGCAAGAAAAATCACCGATCGATTGCTGACTGGAGTTAATCTATTTAACTCCAGACTTGGTTCAAATCTTCCAGAAGTGCTCGATAATTAATAAATACCTGCCTGATTATCAAAATTGTTACAAAACCTTTAAAACAGCTTTATTTCTTATTTACACACCTTTATTAACATAAACATTATTTTTTTTTTATTGAAAAATTTTATTTTTTATAAAATTTTTATATACTATTTTATTTTTGTAAAGACCGGCATATAGGGTCTTGTTACAATATTTATTCATTTTTATTTTTTAGTAAATTTATAATTTTAAATAGATTGTCATGTTTTGTTTTTATTTGGGTTTGTTCTTTAATTAATAAATTATTGTTATTGTGTTTGTAAATGTTAAGATTTTCCCAAATATTCATTTTTTGTCCTTTTTGTATGTTTTTAATTATTTTATATTTTCAATGTTTGGAAACTGGTGGTTATTATTTAGACAATGTGTGGCTAAATTAGATTTATAAATATTTGGTTTTAAATATGCATTGCTGTGTTGAACGAATCTATCTCGTAGTTTTTTCTTCGTCTGGCCCATATAAAATTTATTGCAATCTGGACATTCTATTTTATATATTCCATTTTTATTGTGAGTATTGGATTTAGTTTTAGGTTTTATTTTATTAAAAATTATATTATCTGTATTATAAGATATTTTTAAATTAGTATCTTTAAATATTTTATTTAGTTTTTGAGTTATATTTCCGTAATAAGTGAAGGTTGTATATTTTATATTATTATTAATAGGTGAATTTTTAAATGTAGTGTTCTTAGGAATTTTATTAGTGATTTTATGTTTAATTTTATTTTCTAATTTATTAATAGTTATTATTTTGTATCCATTTTAACTGCTATTTGTTGGATAATTTTTCTTTCTTTGTTTCTTTCTGTGTTATTTAATGGGATCCTAAGCATTCGGTAAATCATGGAATTAAATACTGCCATTTTGTGTTGGGGAGGATGATTAGAAGTATTTTGGTATTACTAAGTCAGTTTGAGAAGGTTTCCTGTATATTGAGTATTCAAAATTTGTTTCATTTTTCTTTATTTTTCTATTAATATTAATATAAAATATACAACCTTCACTTATTACGGAAATATAACTCAAAAACTAAATAAAATATTTAAAGATACTAATTTAAAAATATCTTATAATACAGATAATATAATTTTTAATAAAATAAAACCTAAAACTAAATCCAATACTCACAATAAAAATGGAATATATAAAATAGAATGTTCAGAGTGCAATAAATTTTACGTGGGCCAGACGAAGAAAAAACTACGAGATAGATTCGTTCAACACCGCAGTGCATATTTAAAACCAAATATTTATAAATCTAATTTAGCCATACATTGTCTAAATAATAACCACCAGTTTCCAAACATTGAAGATATAAAATTAATTAAAAACATACAAAAAGGACAAAAATGAATATTTGGGAAAATCTGAACATTTACAAACACAATAACAATAATTTATTAATTAAAGAACAAACCCAAATAAAAACAAAACAAGACGATCTATTTAAAATTATAAATTTACTAAAAAATAAAAATGAATAAAATATAAACAACAAAACTTCAAATATAACCAAGAAAACAGCTGGAAAAAAAAAACATTAAAACAATCGTTAACTAATTGACCTAAATCGATTATCAGTTATTTTATTTTACATTAAAATCGAACAAATTCGATTATTCATTTATTTTATATTAATTGAATTATTTTTATTGCTATTAATTTACTTAGAAACCTCTGATGATACTGATATTTTTCAGTGAAACGTGCATCAGGTGTTAAAAAGAATATACAAAATTATACTACTTGCAGAAGAAACAAATTGAAAACATCACAATTTATATAATTACTGCAAGAAACATCCGAGTTACTTATATAGAAAATGATATGTATACATATATATATATATATATATATATATTGTTTTAAATAATACTAATGCTTTGGCAACCAAAGGGAATGAAAAACTGAGGAATTTGGTGCAAACACTTATCTACTTTTGTGGACTGCACGATTAATTTGGTAATTGTCTGTAGCTTTATAATTTATTTACTTGTGATCAAAATATTTTAATTAATTAATCGTCTGTAATTTACTTCTCTGTTGAAAGTGAATTATTAATTAATAACCTATATTACTACAGCGTAACACCCACTAATTTTTTTAAGTGAGTATCATTTCCAACATGCGTCTGCTGGTGAAGGGATTAGAAGAGGGTCTGCATATTTTTCAGTTGGAGTCTTGTCAGGAGGTTGGGGGTGGGAGCAGTTTTGGGCATGTTTCTCAGTTGTGTAAGCCATAATGACATACAATGGTTTCTGATCTTGATAGTGGTAATTGTTTTAGACTTGAGCCATTGAGTAAGTGGATCTGATGTTTGATATACATGGTGGATGTAAGAACCTATGCCAGTCACATTACCGGAATTCTTTCATGTCACACCATAGTAATGGGTGGTAACGGTACTATGTTGTCAAGCTCTTACCCAGATAAACACATGGTCAGTTTTGTACTATGCAGCACTCAGTAAATGTAAAGTTTCCTATATAGAGTTGGCAATGCCAAAGTGAATGTCAGAGTCGTTTACTAACAACACCTCAAGTATATCACCGTTCATACTTGCTCATTTCATGAAAGTGGCATTGACAGCATGTGTTTAGTGTGTGTGTGTGTGTGTGTGTGTCCGCACATGCGCGTGCCTTCTCTTCTTCTGTTCAATGGATCATCTGCAAAAGAAACAAATTTTTTAATTTCTTAAATGTTTATAGGCCTACTTATTAAGTGTTAAGTTATTTGCAACAGATAAATATAATAGTAGATCTACCAGTATGTGTATAATAGTGAATATCTTTGATATATCCTTCAGGACTCAACTGAGTGACTTGCAAGTGTCACAATAATTTGTTCACCAGCAGTGTGATATTTATGTCCTCTGACCACGAGGAAATCAGCCTGTACAGTGGATTTTATTCTGAAACTGAGACATGTGGCAGTCTGTGTATGTATATGCGTGTGTATAGTATTATTGTTATGTTACAGGTACAAAAAAGCAGTAAGGATTCTCAATTCAATTAGGCTATACAGTGATGAAGAAGAAGCAAAACAAAAGAAGTTGTTGATGAAAGCTTTTGTGAATTTGTGCATTTGCTACAATAAGCCAGATTATCGTCAGCCTGTGAGAGTGTGTGCAGCAGCTTCGGAAGCAATGAGATACTGCCCAGAATTAGCCAAGAAAAATGCTAAGTTGCATTATAAGTAAGTACACGTCATCCCTTTTTATTAAGTTTAGAGAATTTTACCAATTAAGCAAGTGTAATGTGTCAAAATGGGGGCTTTTATTTTTTATTAAATTTATTTAATTTTTTTTAGTATCATCATTGCAAGTCCCATGTGAAATAATGTTGGATACAAACAATGAACGGTAACATAACTTTTTGGGCTGGGTGTAGCCGGAGAACGCAATACTTGGTTGTGAACCGAGTAATTGTCATGTACTGTGAGCGCGTACACGAGAATTAAAAAATAAAGTTACACAAGTAACCTTTATTTTATAAAAACTCTTGTATTAAAAACCAAATATTATATATTAACTTCACATAATATTTTTACATAGAAATATAATTCATTTTTTAGAAATGCATATATGAAATTTGCATTTGTAGATTTTTGAGAAAAGGTGTGGAATGTAACTTTTACATGGCAGAAGTTCAAATAGATGTTCTGATAAATGTATTTTCTGTTTTTAACTTTGAGCGTATGAATTAATTTTATGAAGTTTTATGAATAGTGGAAGTTAGTTAATCATTACAAAATGCAAGCCATTTATTTTATGTGCAAGTGTTCATAAAAAATTTGAATTGTTATATACCCTTTAATAAAAAAATATTTTTACTTATTTAGTAGTAAAATAACATTGAATACATGTACAAAAGCTGCTAAATTATTATTGACTGAGCTGAATAGTTGTTAAATCAGTAACATATTGAGTCAACAGATTAAAAAAATAAAACATTCATGACAGAGTATAGTGTTTAATTATTTTACTGCTGTTAATGTTGGTGGTAAAATATGAATCTCTCGAAAGAAAGATTTTTGAGTAGATTAGTAGCCACTAAAATGATATTTTTGAGATCACAGAAATAATTGTTATGTATTTGTTGACGAATGATGCGGTGAAATGGATTTGCGCTTAAATGACGTACATCACTCGCGCTAAAACTACCGAGTGACTACGAAGAAAAACTCCTACAGTATCAGTGGTTTGTCATTCATTTACGCAAGAAGCATAATTATTCACTTGAACGCATGGGAAAAAACGCCCGTATTTTTTATTTACGTATATTTACTGTGGACCAAAAGAGAACCAAATCTGTAACAGTAAAGAGTACGGGAAATGAAAAGTTACGTGCCACTGTAATGCTTGCTGTGTTAGCGGATGGACGAATATTTCACAGTGAAATAAGATGCATATCAGTGTATATTGTTCAGTGTTAGTCGTCGTGATGTCTTCCACTGAACGTGTGCGACGCCTGCGTCAACGACAACGCAAAGACTGGGATCGTGAAGAATTAAATGAATTCTTGATGAATACTCCGTTCTCATCAAATACAATTGAAGATGAGAAAATTTGCGTGTTTCAAAACAAGAAACAAGAAGAAAATAAACGAAAGAATGCTCCGATAGCCAAGCAATATCGCCAGAACAGGTGAGTCTGCAGTTTATGCACATTATACGTTTCAAAAGCCTAAAAACATTATCATGCTTTGAGTTTTTTTTTTTTGCCCCGTTTTGTCTGTCAAATTCTGTCCGTTAAATCTGAAGTCCGTTAAACCAAGGTCCGTTAAATCGAGGGTTTACTGTAATTATATAAGGCTTATTCACGATGAATGATAATAATAATTCACAAATTGTTGAGGCTCCTCAAACTCCTACAGTGTCGTCAAACAGAGGAAGAAGATCTGGTAAAAAGGACTTAGGGAAGAAAGGAAAACACAGCATTACCAGTGTTTACAACTTTTTACATCATCTCTCGGACGATCCAAAAAAAGTTGAAAATTTGAATTTTAAAAGGGTTCAAGAGTTGATTGCCGAAGCTTGTGGAGTAAGTCGATCGACAGTTCAAGGCGTAAAGCGAGACATGGATAAATGTGAAGGAAATGAACCTAAGTTTGGTATGCCGAGGAAGCATTTTAAAAAGAAGCCGACATTAACAAATTTGGACAACTTCGACAAAGATGTTGTGCAAAGATGTGTTTTTATTTTTTATGAACGTGGAGAATACCCAACATCGGGAAAAATCCAACAGCAGTTGGGTGAACAAGTAAATTTTAGGGGTGCCAAGAAATCAGTGCAGCGAATTTTGAAACAGGTTGGATTTAAATATAAAAAGTGTAATGATGGCTGAAAATTTTTAATGGAGAGTAGATATTGCTTGTGCTTGCGCTACTTTTCTGAGAAAAATGCATCAAATTCGGAGTGACAGTTTAAAAAGGCCCATATTTTATTTGGACGAGACATGGGTGAACCAGAATCACAGCAAATCAATGATTTGGCAGGACCTAGAGGAAAGGGATGGTTTAAAAGTGCCAGTCGGAAAAGGTGGTAGATTAATTGTACTTCATGCGGGGTCAGGAAACATGGTTCGTGAAAGAATGCAAATTAATTTTCCACGCACAGAAGTCTTCATTAAATACAGATTATCACAACGAAATGAATTCGGAACTTTTTAAAGAGTGGTTCGTCAGCTTCCTCTATTTACTGGAAGAAAGTTCTGTCATAGTAATGGATAACGCGAGTTATCATTCTGCACTTGCCGAGAAAGCTCCTAAATCAAACTGGAGAAAAATGGAAATTCAAGAATGGCTAAGAAATCATAAAATTGAATTTTCCATGCAAGTTACGAGGGCTCAATTGCTAAACAAAAAGAAAAGAAAAAATGCACTGAAAATATATGAAATTGATCAAATAGCCTACGAAATGGGTCATGAGGTTGTACGCCTTCCACCTTATCATGCACATTACAACCCAATTGAGTTGGTGTGGGCACAGGTGAAAGGATATGTGGCCGATCGAAATAATACTTTTAAAATGGTCAACCTTGAAAGACTGATGGATGAAGCAATAGCTAAAGTAACGGGTGAAGACTGGAGAAAATGCGTCCGACATTCCGAAGAGCTTCAAAAGGACGACTACAAGAAAGAATGTCCTAGAGATTTGGCTATAGAACATATGGTGATTGCAGTGACGGAAGAAAGTTCAGAAGATAGCGAATCCATTTCTGATTGAAAGAATTTAAAAATAATTGTAATGCGTAAATTTTTGTGTATATTTTGTATTATAATGTGTTTAATTTTTCTTTACCAAATTTGTTTAAAATGAAGTGTTTTATTAAATAACATATAGGCCTAATGTAAATGACTGTTTTAAAACAAATAAAATGTAAAGAGAACTGTCATATTAATAAAGAATAAAGAAAATAATTACTTACAAAATTGAAAACATAACACAAAAATTATATAAAGAAAGAAAAAACAGAGAAAAGAAGAGCACTTATTTCTCTTTATGTAATGGGACAAAAGGGGCATAATCATTTCATGTAATAATTTTATTGTTGGAGATGTGTGGGAAACTAGAATAAAGGGTACTTGAGTCACAGGATGAGCACGTGGCCGTACTGCGTAATAAGCACACCACATGTTTTAATGTAAAACGAATTTCCGGCTTCGAGAGACATCTGGAATCATCTATGAGTGAAGGCAGGAGGTGAGGTGGATATCCGGTGGAGCCACATGGCAATACACACAAAGAGCCTAAGCCATCTCAGTTCGTGGCAGTCGGCAGTTCACCATCAAACAGTACAGACGTAAGCTAACCGTAGTAGCGTCGGGCGGCTTGGTAGGCCGAAAATGTTAAAGTAGGCCTACCAAGGAGTGTATTGCCATGTAAAACAACAATAGTTTTACAACAGTATTAAAAGTTTAAAACGTGAATGTAGGAGAGTTCAGCGAGAAAGTGTGGCTTACAAGTGATGGTGTAACACCTGGAAACTCGTACAGCTAAGTACAGTGCGAACACAAGTTTCTTTGGCCAAAAGTTTATTAGTAAACATTAATTAAAATTAATGAGCTCAATAAACGGGGGTTGAAAAGATGTAGAGTGAGAGAGTGTGTGAGAGTGTAAAGAGAAAAGTACTTGTTTGTGGTAGAAGAGTTATATATGTAATGATTTAAAGCATAATAGTTTGGGTATTATTTTATAAAGAACAGAAAGAATTTAATATTTAATTAAAATAAATAGGATTTGTTTAGTAGCATAACCATGTGTTAGCATAGTTATTACGCCAAAACCTAACCTTATTTTCTGTGCTGAAAAACCCGCCTAAACGAACCTGTGTAAGTTTCTGAATTAAGGGAGATAAACTATCTAAATTATTTCTTTTGGGGAAGAGTGTAATAGTTTCCACATTTACTCTTCAAAATATGGTGGCGACCTTGAGGACTGTGTGGAATCTTCTGATTGTGTTTTAAGGTAAGTGCATAAAAAAGTTCGCGGTAACCAGGGTAAGTAAAGTAAGTAATATTCTTCTTGGGTGTGTGTAAATATTAATACCTTTATATTTGTTCATAGCAGCTCACCGATGTAGTAGCATGAGATGTGTGTGTTTTTTTTTCTAATACAACTTTATTTTCAACATGCTCCATTACAATATAATGTAATACTACATGTTATGTTATTCTTATTAATTATTAACAAATACTAATTAATAAAAATTCAGTTATAAAACACAATACATACATAGGCCTATAGCTAATAGTAATAATACTAATAACGCAACAATGTATAACTACGGTAAAACCAAACACAGTTCGTGACCAAAACAGCCAAAAATAACAACAATACTATAACAATGTAAATCACAAAAGATCAAAATTTATACTGTTGACAAATATAAGAAAAGCTTTAATATGTTTTTTTGTAATCATGTCTTTTTCTTGCATTGGCCAGACTCCACCACACATTGCAATACTTCTCCTGAAGGCCGTTCTCTCTTTATGAAAAATTTTACACTCATAAAGGAGGTGACAAACTGTCTGTTCTCCACTTTTGCAGCTACACATTTGGTCATCTGAAATCTTGAAATGATAAAGATAAGATTTAAGTTTACCGTGGCCTGTCAGTATAACTGTCAATTTGTGTAACATTGGGATATTTACGACAATTCTTTGTTTAATAGTAGGAAAAAACAATTTAGTTCGAGCTCCATTTGTTGAATTTGCCCATTCATTTTCCCATTTTTCTGTACTTCTATATCCCGCCTCAGTAATAACTGCACTTTTGGGAATCAGATCAAATGAGGATGGAATTTCAGTGTTTAAAGCTGCTTCCTTGGCCAGCTGATCGGCCAGTTCATTGCCATGATTACCTACATGACCTTTAATCCAGCTAAAATGTACACACCAGTTGTCACCTTCAAGAAATCTTATCACATTTCTGATCTCTTCAATTAATTTGTGGTGCCTGTCTCTATTCCTCAATGAGTCCAATGTTATCATGCTGTCTGTATAAAGAACTGCTTTTCTATGATCTATTTCCACATCCTTCATATCAATAATGTGTTGCAGAGCTCTCAGGATTGCAAACTGTTCCGCTTAGTTGTTAGAGCATCTTTTATCCAGTTTATACTTTAGTTCTTGAACAAGTTGCTTCTTTACATACAGTGCCATACCTGCCCCTACGCCATTTTCACTTTTATTGCCATCCGTGTACGCTTCTACTAAGTTGTCGATTTTCTTATCCCTTCCAGTAATTTTTACTATATCTGCTGGGTGAGGCCATTTATTTAATTCAACCATCACATCAAACACTTTTGTAGTCCGGTAGATGTCGGTAATCTCTTCTATTTTAATTAAAATTGGGGTCAGCGCAGTCAGGACACATAGTGCTTCATAAGATGTCGTTCTGAAAGCTTTTGCAATTTTTATGAGAACTAATCTTTGCACTCTCTTGTATTTACGTTGGTTATTTTCCCTAACCAACGCGTCTTTCAAAACGGGCTCCATACGACAAAAGGGGTAGAAGATGTGTGTGTGTGTGTGTGTGTGTGTGTTATGTTATGTTATGTCTATTGTACGAGAATGCACTGACATTGTTTGTTTGTCTTCGTAGTGTAATGCGCCCGTGAGTGTGAGTGTAGCGTGTGAGTGAAGCGACATGGCAATACCGCAGTGGCCTCGAAGCTTATTTTGATACGTCTCACATAATAGTAGTGACTATCATAGGCAGATGAACTATGAAAATTTAAAAAAATGGGTTGAGAATAAGTTTTTGCAAAATATTCTGCCGGAATCGGTAATAGTTACGGATAATGCGTTTAGACTGAGTTATAGTATCACTCTGTTTCGGCTGAAAAGATTCCAAAAAAGTATTTATGAAACTCAATATGATACAGTTTCTGAGAAATAAGGCTATTAATTGTGATGAAGGTATGAGAAAGGAACATCTTTTTCAAATTATAGAACTCCATCACTCCAGAGAAATGCAACACAAGATTGATCAATTTTTATCAAGCAAGGGTGCCACTGTTGTAAGGCTTCCTCACTATATGTGTGACCTCAATCCTATTGAACTTGCCTGTCAATCCACGAAATTGTAACAGTCATGAAAGTCTTAATTTTACTGAATTAACTGAGCAAGCAGTAATGTCGTCAGTAACTGTATGTGACTGGGTAGGGTACTGCAAGAAAGTCGAAGAGGTAGAGGACTACCACTGGAAAAGTGTTTGAATAGTGTCATATATTTTGACAGAATTATTATCACATCAGATTCGGATGATGATAATATAATATCAGTAGTGATAGTGGTGACAACACAAACAGCAGTGACAGTGATTCTGATCGCAGTGGAAATGCTGACAGGGAAGAGGAAACCGGTGAGGAGTTAGCTCGCCCTATTTAAAACGGAAGTCATCTGTTACATTTCGAAATGTTAAGCTGTGTAAAATTAAAATTAGATTTTAATACTAATAATATTTTACATCAGGTGAGCGTTGAGTGAGTTTTTATAATGTAAATGTGAATTGGTACTTCTCAGTAGTCTTTGTTTGTTTACTCCACTGTATGTGTGTATGTCTATGCTCTCTCTCTCTCTCTCTATTTCACATTCCTCACAGGGACATAGAGTTTATTCTAAAGAAATAAATGTTATTGTGTAGACTGTAGTATAGACAGAAAAGTTTTGTCAGCAGTGCAGAGAATTTGTAAAAGTGTTTTTACATATTAAAATTGTAATACTTTTACAAGTATAGGTTAACTGAATGTGCATTGCCTTTCAGCTGGGGACGAGCTCTTTCCCTCTTAAGTGAATTTCAGAATTCCTTGAAACATTTGAACATCGCTCGGAACCTGTCTCCAAACAATAGTGAAATAATTAAAGAGTTGGGAGAGGTATGTTCATCTTCATATTTACTGTTAGAATTAGTGATATGATTGATATAAGTTATATAAGAAGAAACTTAGTTAAATTATGTTTTGAACATAAAAGACTATGCTATGGACAAAATTAAGAATTATAGGGGAACTGTCCCAACCTGGACTGCATTTTTGATGTTTTGAATATGCGATTGTATCGATATACTACTATGTGAAGAAGAAGTGCACTAATTAATTATGAGTAAATGAGTGTGCACAAGGTAATAAGATATCCAACCACACAGTGATTTGGAATAATACCAATAAAGTTGTAACCAAGAAACTGCACAGTACACTTCATCAGTGAAACCGAGTGACAGAGCAAAATATTCAAACATTATATATTATTTTGTTATACACACTGTTTAATTTTCAAAAAACTATCAAGTTTACACTGTATATAAGAAACATTAACATTTAGATTTAATTGTGAACCAAACGTAAATCTAGCCTCATAATTAAGAGTCGGCCATCTTGTGTATTTTTTGATGGTTGATGGTGGTAGCACAGCTGCATGGTGTAGTGGTATGAGTTGAAATTAATAATTAAAAACCCAACTTATTTAAAATATTTCAAGTTAAACCGATGTTAATGCATTTTTTTATATTAATTTAAAGAAATATAATTGAGCTAATGTGTGTGTTTATTGTAAAAATAGAATTTACCTATGCCGCTTGCCCCAAGATCAAGAGACTATCATGCTTAGTAAATAAAGTTCTAGTGTCACAGAGCATCTAGGTTTAAGTAAAAGTAACAGCGCACAATATGTTCAACTACATTCTCTTACAAACTAAGTGCATATGAGTAGTAACTAGAAACTAATCCAATATTAATATTAGGAAGACACACATAGAAACTAGGTTTTCAGTCTAGAAAGTCTTGTCAGATTTAACTTATGTCTTAATACAAAAATTAAAGGCAGTAAAAGAATAATTTACCAATTTGTTCAAGGAGAAAATCTATATTATAAGGATTTGGCCTTACTTTGTTTCAAGCAGACATACGATATGTTTAAATTATTTTAGCATGTGGACATGGCAGTTAGCTGTATTATACAGATCTTTACATTTTTTGAAGCTGGAAAAACGATACAATTTAAAATGAATTTAGAAATTACAGTCTAACATACACACTTAATTTCACACAAGCTATTGAAGAATGGCATAGCTTACTTAAATTGACACAACTAGGTATAAACTGTAGTTTCTTTTTTTCTGAAAGTTTATATTTTGTGCTTCAACCCGTGTGCATTTAGTAGAAAGAAAAGTTAATAGAGAGATCAAGGGAAAAGTGATGAAAGAAATTAAGTTGGTAGTTTCAGGATGTGAATGAATAGGAAACTGTGAGAACAATGGAAGTATATAAAGCATACAAGCATATAAACCCACAGTTGCTCTGTAGCCATTAGGTATAGTACTGTCTGCTGTTAAATATATGTTGAAGTATACTTTCTGCTTATTAAGTTTATAAATAAAGTCTGTTTTTTGTATTATTTCAGTATTGTATATTAAGTGTAACACAATCATAAGTTTTACATTATGATTTTTGTACATTTGTTAATTGTTTACAGTTGGAAAAGAAAATGCAAATCTATAAGGAAACAACAAAAGTTGCATGCCAGAGAGCTTTTGGAAACAATCCTGCAAATTTATCATTAGAAGAAGTATGTATATTATGAATATTTTGTAAGTTAAGTTTAGTTTATATGATTACAAGGTGTGTCTGTAAAATTCCCAAATTCTTTAAGTACAAAAATGTTCACTTATCCTAGAAACTGTTCAACCGTGTCATTGTGAAAGTAGTCCCCTCCACTCTGAATACAGTGCTCCTAATGTTTCTTCCATCCTTTGAAACAATTCTGAAATTCTTCATTCAGGACACTGAGCAGTTCTACTAGCAAATCCTCTTGTAATGAATCAACTGAAAATAACATTTTGTAACGGTACAGTAGGTCCGTAAAGGAATTTAGGTACATGAAAATATAATTTTATTGTAATTCAAATGTAATAAAAAATGTGAGGATAAAAGTTTCACAATATACTACAACGCAATAAGTAACGGAAGAGTTGCCTCAAGGTCAACTGGCCGACGTGACGAATGACAGCGAGTTTGCTAACAACGACCAGACCACTCCTAAAAAATGTCATCATAATAATGTCAAACGTAATAACTGAACTGTAAAACACAGATGTCATCACCAGAGAACAATAGATTCGATGACGCATTAACCCTTCCACTCGGGGAATATACGCCATGTTGTCTGCCTAGTCGAAACAACACCGTCCGTGCAACAGCACGCTAGTTAACTTGCTGGCCAGCAATTGCCAGTAAAATTATTCAAAAGTGGTAAAAATGTAACAAAATGTGAACAGTTAAACCAGTTAAAGAACTAACAGTATAAAAAATGTAAATTAGAGTCAGTGACAGTATAAAAGGAACCAGTAAAGAATCCGGCCGAACACCTGCTGGATCACGAGGCACGTCTGAGTTGATCTTCCAACACACGAACTCAGGAAAGTAAACCTTTTTCGAAATTCTAACTACAACCCATTAATTTTGAGCTCAAACAAATTTATTAAAAAGAATGTACCGTTAAAATAATTTGTGGGAAGCATGTGAGTGTGTGTGCATGTGCCGGCACATATAGAGAGAATCACGAGGCATTGGTACATAACAATATAAATATTAGACTGCAGTATGTTTCTAACTTCATTTGATAATAAATTAGGAAATTGAAGATAAAAATTATGTAGGTAATTGTGATGTACTTGGAGCTAATGCAGCGAAATTATGTCGCCGCCATTTTGTTTTGTATTTGATCAAGACTCCATCTTGTTTTGTTCTTTCAAATATTTGAAATATTCCGATTATTAAACACAAGTCTTTTTAACCAAATGTTATCCGAGTTATTATTTTCAATAACCATTCTATTTCTGTGCTCGCTTACATGAACCTGGACCCGAATTTATTAATATATATTATGTTGTCAACATCAGCAACATGGCGCCTGAACCAGCATGTAAACAAAGTTGTAAGTGTGAACAAAATTTAAAAGGTAAGTCAATTATAAAAAAGTTTAGTAGTGTGTTAAGTAACAATTTCAACTTCATCTGTAATTTGGTGAATAAAAAAAAAGTATGCCAGTGCTAGTGCTAGAAGGGAGATACGGAATGTCTGTTGTCCCATTTTCCTCCAAAAAGGATTAATAATGATTTGTGCATGGATGCATTTTCAGTTTGAAGCATCCATTTGTTTGACCTCCAAATGAAGGGCCTTTTATTCTGATGTATAAAAAACATATTGTTTTATACTTTTATTGGTTGTTAATAGTTAGTACTTACCAAGATTTCGATATCCCTCGGGTCCCCAGGTTCTTTCATAAGCGAGGTCAGAAACAGTGTGAGGTTACGAAATAATTATTATAACACATTTTGAATGAAGAGAATTAATATTTTAATTTTTTAAAATCATTTAAATTCCAACAAATTTTACCATGCTTTCGCATCTGACATAGCTTCTTAATGATTTCTTCTTTTGCGTGTTATTCGTTACATGAGTACCACTCCTATTCTATCTTATTCTACTGCTTACCTTATTCTATACATATATAAGACTGCCCAGCCTGCATTTTACACACACACTCACGTACATTATTTTAAAACCCTTAACATTTTGAAATACCCCTCCCTGCCGGCACGCGGTTATAGCTCGAGCACTTAATTTTTCATTTTCTTGTGTTTGATAATGTGTCCGTGTTAATTGTTGATGTTCTTTAGTTGATTCACTTCACTGACACATAATTGTTAGTTGAAAACTCGAGTTTTAAAATTTAAACTTAGAAAAATTTGACGAACCCCTTTTGGGCTATACCTGTACAGGTAGAGTCTCCAGGCGAACTGCGCAGAACCGCTATATGTTCGCGGCCAACTCGATTACGTCGTTTTAGGTGGAAGCCAAAGCCTCATAGTTCTTCGTCGTAGTTTTGTCCTATTTAAACCATGCCATTATTTGTGTGCTGATCGTCTACGATATTTGTGCGGCACTGGCTGACGACACGAGATAGGCGGGCCTTAAGCTCTATGTCCGGCCGCATGGTGGACTAAGGGAATAGAATTTGTTCTCTTAGCCATTTTGACTTTCATACAGGCGTCAGTCTGCGCGCATGGTCGTGTGATGCATACGGGCGCGCTGCCACACATTTACAAAGTTCTTGGAAACTGAGGCTGTGCATTCCTGGTTCGCGATTGCACAATGGTCGAGGCGTATTTCGCTCCTTTGTTGTAACACTGTTCTTACCATCCAACACGTGGCCTGGTCACTAAGTGGAAATTAAAATTTACAAATATTTTAATAAATCCCCAAATTTAATAAAATAAAATAACCCTCAAATTTGGGCCGTTACAATACCCCCCCCCAATGAGAGGTCTTCTACCAAAACAGAAGAAGTCTCATTGCTAAAACCCCTAAGAGGACCGGTGAGGAACTGGTGCCAACAACCCCCTTTAGCTCTTACACCTCATGGGTAAACGACCCCCCTGGCTCGGCGACTATGGACGGATCTGAACGAGATCACTGGACTTCTCTGTGCGAGATCCCAACACCGAAAAATCGAACAGACACGCACCACAGGGCACCTCACCTTCTAACATGTTTCCCCAAAATTCCAAATCCCTGGCTCAGATCATGCCAGATCCTCAACCGATATGTTCCCCCTTATATGCAAACTGGGCTGCCTTTAGCAGTTACTGGGCTCACACACACACTTATACTACATACTGTAAACATTGATATATTTTTAGCGGTACCCTTTCATTTAAGTTAAAATCCAAAAAATCAAACTAAAATCTTTTACCTAAAAAATTCTCTTCATTAGTTTTTTGTTATTAGAAAATACACAAATTGAACATTTCTTAAAATAGGAACATCCTTAACCTAACATGTGATTATACATGTGCCCTAACAATACAATTCCATAAAAACACTAATAATACACAAACAATAACATCATCAGAGTTCAAAAATATCAATTAGATGGCAGGTGCAAACTCAAGAAAATTTTTTTTTTTCAAAAAAATTTTAAATTCAACAATTTTATTTTTATTAAAATATATTCCCTTTTCCATATTGAAATTATTTAAAAATTGTTCAAATTAATTAAAAGCAAAATTGGCTTTACTTCCTTGCTAAACATGTCTTAGTATAGAACCTCATCTATCAGCTGATCAAAAACTGGGTCATGTCAAGGACCTTGACCTACATACGTTATACACAAGTTACATCTGAAAATACATTGTACATCTGCAAAATTCTGTCTTTAAACACAAAAACAATAAAATAAAACATTAAAATAACAAAATATTATTATAATTAACAATCAAATTGATATTTAAATTATTCAAAATAAACACTTTATAGCTTTACATTTTCAAATTCTATTAAAATTGTCACTGGTTGCAATAAAATTTTATATTTTTACTATAAATCTCTTTATTTAAACCTCTTATTCTCCCTTACTTTGGGTGATTTAATTACTTGTAATAACTCGATTTTCCACTTGGCATTTATACATATAATTAACCTTGCGATTATTACCTTAAAATAACCAAATCACGTTTAACTTTGGTCAACATCTACACACCCTACATCTTTTAAATTTGCGTATAACAATTATAAACATTTTACATTTGAATTAATTGAACTTTTATTAATTAACCATCAATTATTTATCATTTGATTCTTCACAAAAATTCAAATTTATTATTATTCTTCATGTTACATTATATTTCATCTACGATTACCTTCCTACTATGGATTTTCTATCTAACTCTTCACATTTAAATCATTAGTCTGGGTGACACCTGTATTCTCTATGCCTTCAATTGAATAGACATTTATCATCTTACTCCCTTTCTTACTGCTAACAACCACTATTAACAAATTATGACACCAATCTCTCAATTATAAACAACTTTCACTAATTCCACTTACCTCTGGCACCGCTCATCTTTGTACTAGGATGTGTGTTCCCAACCTGGCTATATACATACCTAACCCTTTGCCCCTCCAAAATATCGGCAAACACTCCCTTAAACTACTCTATCCCTTGCCACAACGCTGCACGCTGGTTGATCGCCACGCTGCACGCTGCTCACTCCTTACCACCTCACCCTTACTACAAAATATCATCATCAACAAATATACTTATATACTATTCACATTACTCATCTCTACCTACACTCACTACTACTGTGTCCCTAAATATCTAACACTATTTTTGTGTGTTACCAGTATTTCAAAATTCTTATTCTCTCTGACTCTCATTAACTTTAATTCTACTTAACTCACCTGCTGAGAAGCTAGTGATTTATTATAAAAAAATTATTAAAAATAATATACACTCCTCACAACTCTTACCTTTCTCGGGTCCAAAGTTCTTAGCACGAAGTCGTGAAGAATAAGCGTGACTTAGGTTAACATTATTCAAGAAATCATACTCTCAATTATATGCAGAAATAGCTGTATTTATTTACTCATTCTTTGACATTAAATTTTATTGTCTTTTCATTTGTTTATATTCCCAAAACTATCATTGACATTTACGTAATTTCTCAAAAAAAATCAACAAAACATATTAATTTATTTATTCTGATTTACAGCAAATATTCTTTGTTATTCTTGCGTTGTTTTATCTTTCTCCCGAAGTTCTACTCCAAACAATAGATTAATTAAAATAATATTAAAACAATAGGTTCAAACAAGGTAACCTATTATCAAAGCTCATTTGTTACTGAAGTAAAATATAATGGTCTTAAAAAATTTAACTTAAATTCTAGTCAAGGCCACCCAGCAATGCCCACGCTCACATTCATGCCTTATTTCCCCCTTTTATGTAAAAAATAATAATCAGAATAGGTTCAGTAGAATACTGTTACGTGTGCTGCGTCATTCCTCCTGACCGCATGGCGTATCTCACGGAACTCTCTTATTTGACGGTTATGGTTTCACTTTCGATAGATCTTTTCGTGTTCACTGTTCCATAGCACGTTAGTTCTTTTCTTTACATTATTATACACAATTTCGATATTTATTGGAGTTGGTCGGCCGACACTAATTAAGCTCGAGCAAAATGTTTATATGACCGCGCGCGGCCGGTATATGTAGTTGACTGCGTAATTGCTCGCACACACTGGTTACTGGAACCGCACGCTACTTTACTGACCCGCGCGGCTCTGTAGTTTCTCGTCGACTGGGGTGAACTTTTTGTGACGATGTTACATGTGGTCAGGCATCACTGCCTTGCCGGCGAACGAATTTCATCGCCGTTCGCAGCCTTCTTTGTCGAATTTTTAGTAGCTGTACATCTGGCACACAGGATTTACGTGTGCTGTGCTTCGACGATATTTCACAGCCTTTACTTTCGTTTATGTAAAGTTAGGCGCTCCGCAGATGTTGGTGCTTGCGCATTTGTGAGTGGACGTCACACAATTGCAAAGTTCTAGGAAGTGTGCTACAGTCGACAACGCATTCTTTTCACAACACAGTTACAGCGTACCTTTGCATTGTTTAGACTGCGAGTTAGATTCAACCAAGGACTGGACACTAGCGTGGAACGAAAATGGCCTTTTTTTAATTTTTTTTTTTTAGTTTTGTAATAGTGGGGAAAAGTTGCCTTTTAGGTTCAAAAAGAAGAAAAAAAATTTGGTTGCTATACTACAACATCTTGAGGTGCCGCAAAGAGCTTAAAGTTTATAAAAAAATTGAAAAATTATAAACTTTGATAAATTATTTTTTATGGTTTTCTCGTACATATAATGTTACAAAAGATAGTTGTAAATACATATATAAACATTAGAATTGGAAAAAATTATTAATTACAAAATATAATAATAATAAAAAAATATTTTTTAATGTCAAAATGTTTGTATTTTTGCTAATTTTGAAACTTTTGCGAACATTTTGGTTGTTACAAATAGTAGTAAATAAGGTTGAAATAAAAGCTCGTCAAATCAATTATATATTTTTTTTATTAGAGCACATGTAAAAAAATATCATAATACACTTTGAAAGACATTGAAAGTTCATTTTTTATGATTTAAAAACCCCTTAATAATTACAAATGTTACAGCTGCAAAATGTTTGTTTCTACTTCATTGACACATTAAACTGTTTTTTTGTATCAAATTTTGGCATGTTCTCACGTGAGTCAATTTTTGCTCTTATATATCCTTCTCTTGCGATTGAACCACAGACATTTTGAGCCGATTCGGTCACCAGTTTCACAGCTCTTTCCACTGCTTGCGTGTGACAAGGAAGCCAGGGAAAGTCGATAAGCGGGTCCACTTTACTATTTGGTTGAACTTCAGATGTCTTCCATATAAAGTCTTTGAGAGAGTCAATGGAAACATGTTTTACCAAGGGGGGTTCAGTTACGTCATTTTCAGCCCATGAGATCATGTCGATGTAATCCTTTGCGTCAAAGTTTATCTTTGGAACTTTAAACTTCCTGACTCCGTCTCTACTTTCTGTTCTTGCTTTTAAAACACGTCGTAAACCAAGTTCTCTTACATTTTTGCGCTCATCACATAGCAATAACAAAAGGAGATTTTCTGCAGCAGCAAAGTACCCATTTCTTTGAATAACCGGGTCTAGAACGTTCTTGAAATCATCAGAGAGATAGCGTGAATATGAGATAAGCTTAAACAGATGTTTGGAACCATAAGTACATGAAGGTTTTAACTTAGTGTTAAACAACACAGGTGCATACACTTTCACAATGTACTCAGCCAGAGTCTTAAGGTTTTCAGTTGGATTTTCAGTTGCCACATACAATCTAAGTATACTGTTTGCTAATGTAAGCCACCTGGAGTGAGCAAGTTTTCCAGGGTTTCTTAAAGATAAATCTAGTGAGCAATTTCCACTTGATACAGCGATACACATATCCAATAAATACTTCTGATCTGTACTTAAATCATTTATGTTCTCCAAAAGAGGAAGGTTATTTTCATTTGGCAAGAAAGTAACCACAGGAAGATTAGCACAGTTTTCCAGCTGCTGACCTATTTCGCCTTTAAACTCATTGGGTCCCTTCGTTTTAGCATCTAAATGACAAAAAAGATGTCGCAAAGGTAGCTCATTTCCATGGAACAAACAAACTAACCATTGTAAAGGTCTTCCTATTTCATTTTCAAAGAAATCACACCATTATTATGTCCAGTGTTTACAACGGTTCCATCACACCCAATAGCAGTAAAGTTCAAAAGTTGTTCGTTGTGTTCTCTATCTTCAAGAAACTCCAGTATACTGTCTGCTATGTCTTTTCTAGTGCCAGATTTAGGTGTTACGTGGCCTAAAAACTTTGAGTTTGGTTCCTCTATTAGTGAAACGTGCTCTTCTGAAATAACTTTTTTGTACAACTTAATTCCCGGATGCTAATGCAATAGTTAAACTGCTTTTATCTTTCTATTCATATAAAACGCCTATTTGAAACTTTTTATTGCATAATCGAGACACGTAAAATTCTTTGAAAAAGTTACAAAAAGTGTGTTTTTATAAAACTTTACCGCTCTTGCGGCACCTCAAGACATAATCCAAAAAGTTAAAAAAAAATTGTGTCTTTTTTTATATAAAAACTGCTTTTTTGACAGTATTTGAAATAAAAAAAAAAATTTTGACAGCTTCTTAAAAAAACTTAAAAATGTAGCGAAAATTGCAATTTTATGAAAATTTATCGTCCTTGCGGCACCTCAAGACGTGCTCCAATATTTTTCATATCTTTTTTTTATCTTATCTACACCAAAAGGCAACTTTTCCGCACTATTACAAATTAAAAATCCAAACTTGATTTTTTCGTTCCACCCTACTGGACACATATATGAAGTAACTTGTGCAATTTTAATAAGATCAGAACCAAAATTAATAAAAAAAAAAAAAACTTTCTAATTCGCCCCATTACAATACCCCCCAATGAGAAATCTGTCGAAACAGAAGAAATCTCATTGCTAAACCCCTAAGAGGACCGGTGAGGATATGGTGCCAACAACCCCCCATTTTTTTCTTATACATCATGGGTAAACTACCCCCCTGGTTCGGCGACTATGGACACACCTGAACGAGATCACTGGACTTCTCTGTACGAGATCCCAACACCGAAAAATCGAACAGATACGCACCACAGCGCACCTCACCTTCTATCATGCTATCCCAAAAATCCTACATCCCTGGCTTAGATCATGCCAGATCTTCAACCGATATGTTTCCCCTTGTATGCAAACTGGGTCGCCTTTGGCAAGTACTGGGCGCATACATACACCTATAATATTTTCTAAACAAACTCGTCATTTAAAATCACAAAATATTCATCTTTAAATTCACTATTCTTATAAGTTCAAAATCAGATTGTATCAAAACAAAAAATCTCTTATCTGAATAGATTAATTCTCTTTGTTATTATTACTGACAGAAAACAAATAAATTGAATACTTAATTAAAACATGGACTGCCTTATCCTAACATTTGATTATACACATATCCTAAACAATATAATTCAATAACACTATTAATACACATAAACAATAATACACTCAAAATTTAAAACATCAATTTGATGGCAGGCACCATCAAAATAGATTCGAAGTCATTATCAAAAATTATCTTTTTAATTTATTTAATTACCTTTCATTAACTTTAATTCATATTGTTTAATTAACAATTTCAAAATTAATTACATCTTTCAAAATGATTCAACCTAAAAATATTACCTACATTATTCAAAAAATTTACATTCCTTTCTTTACATATGGTATTTCTTTTTAATTCATAATAGGATTTTCCTACTGGCAATGATTCAGCCGACTACAACAGTTGTCAACTTAACACCTGGCACTAAACATTAGTCAAAACATTCAACACACCTGTTTACATAAACAATTGTCTGCCAGACTGGTGTTATAAACACAGTTATAAACACTCCTTCAGTCTAAACATTCATGGTTACGTCATATACTGACATATCTGCTTCCTACAAAATTTTTGTTTCTATTAATCTTTTAATGTTAACATATTTGTCAAAGTCTATTTATTACAGTTCAAACGAAATATACTTTAATTCACCTTTCAGTTATTATTATTTTTTTTTAATTACAGTTTTTATTTAATACCATTATCTATATTCATTTATATTATTGAATTACACTCTTTTCACACCTGTAAGCATTTTATTCTATCTGATTGGTATTATGAACTTTATACTTACAGTACATTATCCACCTATTGACATGAACACAAAATACACACCACACAGACACACCAATATCTCCGCGTAACCTCTGAAACATTTAACAACAATGTTATTTCATACCACACAATTTGACATTTATTTATTAATTAATATCAAATCTCATAAAACAATTTAAATCCATTAGAAAATTCAATTATACAGCATTTAAATCAATCAGAATATTTAAACCTCTCAAATTATTTAATTAAATCAATTATTGAAAACACAACATTTTAATTATTTTCACCCATTGCAATAACTACAACTCATTCATTATCTTCTTCCAAATTATTTTTGTTATTTATTTAGGCTGCAAAATATTAATATTATTATTATCACAACAATTTCCATTACATACACATATACCTAACATTTGACAATATACACCATTAATTTCACTATCAATTTATTTGTTTACAATTTATTTACAATAAATGATCAATTTATTTACAATTCTTCATCGTTAATTATTCAGTTATATCACACTTCATTGTCCAAGGTTGCGAGGTCAGAACCATAAAACAATATATTTAAAAGTGTCCATTTGTGAATTTAAGGCTCAGCCTCCATCGTCAAAAATTAGTCTGGGTTTCACATAACAATTTTCAATTTTGTTTGCATTCCACATACGGTTATCTTGTGTATAGTAACCATAAAATTTCATTTTATTCATTTTACCATAATAATCATATACCAGGTCAACATTATTTATTTCTGTCCAGTCTCCATTAGTAGTTGTATTCATTATCAAGTCAGTTACTTTTTCATCATAAAGTAAATTATTATTATTTAAACATGTATCATCAAAATAATCTTCACTCTCTATTTTAACGGGTAAGTATTTCATATCATTTAACCTCTCTTTCAACTCATTATAATTTCTCTGCAACTTATATAATTCTATTTCTTTATCAACACACAATTCTCTATCTAAATCTCTCTCATCATAACACCATCTCGCACTTTCAACTCCATTCCACACAGAGGGTACTAATTTATACAAAAAAGGGATATAACTCAAATCTTCCATTAAATAGGGTCTCTTGCCCTCCAATAATAACATTTTTGAACACCTTGGTTCATCACAAATAAGGGGAAAATTTACCCTCTGCCCTACACATTCATCTACTCTTTCTTTCCATTCTTTTTCTAATTCATCAACACTAATTACTACCTCGTTACAACATATCACTTTCTCTCTCTCACTCACTGTTTCACTATCTATTTTCAACGTATCACTCTCTGATACCACCCTTTCAATCACATTACCACTTTCAATATCATTGTTAACATTTGTTATCTTACTCTCTACTACCACATTTTTAATTATATTCTCATTTTCGACCTTATTGTTATCACTTGTTAATTTCTTACTGTCATTATTACTCTTACTTTTGATCCGTTCTTCTACTGACTCTACTATTCTCTCAATATCTTGTTTCAATTCGTTACAACTATTTTCGCAATTCATTTTTACTTCATCAATGTCAAATTTGAGTACATCAAATTTACAATTAAATTCACTTTTCATTTCATTCAAAGTTATCTCTTTACTATCAAAGCGTTTATTTAATTCTTTAAACTTGTTATTCTGAACATCAAATTTGATATCATTATAATCAAAACGTTTATTAAAGTCATTATTTTGTTTATCGAAATTGACTTTCATAAAATCCAATAGGTCATCTAATGACAATTTTTTCTCTTTTGTTTTATTCATTACGGGAGTTGAGATCGCTCCCGGCGTACTAATTACAGATACTTCTACATTCTGCCCATCTACTGACATTGCTTCTGTTTGAATACCGTCGGTATTTATTTGACTCTCGGTCTGACTGTCAGAGAAGCTGACTTCATTATTATCTGCCATTTTTATATTGTAAATTTACTACTTTTATTTTATTATACTATATTTTAACACTTCTTATCTTACATACCTTAAGTTTTCCTTAATTATTACTTACGTATAACCTCACTTTTCGTACTTTTTTACGTACTCCTAACCCACGCTTATATTCACATTTAGGTGCGGTTTATTCAAAATTACATTTATAAATTCGAGTCCCTGTTCGGGTGCCATTGAGAAGCTAGTGATTTATTATAAAAAAATTATTAAAAATAATATACACTCCTCACAACTCTTACCTTTCTCGGGTCCAAAGTTCTTAGCACGAAGTCGTGAAGAATAATCGTGACTTAGGTTAACATTATTCAAGAAATCATACTCTCAATTATATTCAGAAATACCTGTATTTATTTACTCATTCTTTGACATTAAATTTTATTGTCTTTTCATTTGTTTATATTCCCAAAACTATCATTGACATTTACGTAATTTCTCAAAATAAATCAACCAAACATATTAATTTATTTATTCTGATTTACAGCAAATATTCTTTGTTATTCTTGCGTTGTTTTATCTTTCTCCCGAAGTTCTACTCCAAACAATAGATTAATTAAAATAATATTAAAACAATAGGTTCAAACAAGGTAACCTATTATCAAAGCTCATTTGTTACTGAAGTAAAATATAATGGTCTTAAAAAATTTAACTTAAATTCTAGTCAAGGCCACCCAGCAATGCCCACGCTCACATTCATGCCTTATTTCCCCCTTTTATGTAAAAAATGATAATAATCAGAATAGGTTCAGTAGAATACTGTTACGTGTGCTGCGTCATTCCTCCCGACCGCATGGCGTATCTCACGGAACTCTCTTATTTGACGGTTATGGTTTCACTTTCGATAGACCTTTTCGTGTTCACTGTTCCATAGCACGTTAGTTCTTTTCTTTACATTATTATACACAATTTCGATATTTATTGGAGTTGGTCGGCCGACACTAATTAAGCTCGAGCAAAATGTTTATATGACCGCGCGCGGCCGGTATATGTAGTTGACTGCGTAATTGCTCGCACACACTGGTTACTGGAACCGCGCGCTACGTTACTGACCCGCGCGGCTCTGTAGTTTCTCGTCGACTGGAGTGAACTTTTTGTGACGATGTTACATGTGGTCAGGCATCACTGCCTTGCCGGCGAACGAATTTCATCGCCGTTCACAGCCTTCGTTGTCGAATTTTTAGTAGCTGTACATCTGGCACACAGGATTTACGTGTGCTGTGCTTCGACGATATTTCACAGCCTTTACTTTCGTTTATGTAAAGTTAGGCGCTCCGCAGATGTTGGTGCTTGCGCATTTGTGAGTGGACGTCACACAATCGCAAAGTTCTAGGAAGTGTGCTACAGTCGACAACGCATTCTTTTCACAACACAGTTACAGCGTACCTTTGCATTGTTTAGACTGCGAGTTAGATTCAACCAAGGACTGGACACATATATGAAGTAACTTGTGCAATTTTAATAAGATCAGAACCAAAATTAATAAAAAAAAACTTTCTAATTCGCCCCATTACACTGCCTTATTTCATTATCACCCAAAATCTATCTTTTATTATCTCTCACAAATTATTTAAAATCTCGACTTTATCAAATTACTTTTCTCATCATTTGAAACAATGTTTTTAACACATTACAACATTATATTTAACATTAATTACCTTGAACGTCAATAAACAATTTAACAGTGACATTTTACTACGGATCAGCTGACATTCCTATCAAGGTGAACGACCTCACTGCCCTCATTTAACAATTTACACATTATATAAAACACATATTTTTTATTAATTCTTATATCTAACATACTACAACAAAATAACACATTGCTAAAATAGAATGAACACAGTATACTGAATGTATGAACCCCTAATTATCAAGGCAGAATACAAGCGTTTAATTAGTGCAAAATTGATTTGTCATTTTAATTTACAAAATTTAAATTCGTTGTTCGTCTGAGCAACCTCCCATCCACACACGCTATTGCCTTTTATGTTGGACTGTAGCGCCCATTTGCTTTCACAAAGACTGCATAGTTGGAGGAATTGGACATCTCCGTGTCTTTGCTTCGGCTTTACACTTTAAAATGTTAGGTATCGACATACCTTCGTTTTATATTGATAAGCCTTTAAAACGGGTCTACCACCTGGCTATGCTGTCCCTATGCGGACAGAGTGGCAGCCGCTGTTCCATAGTTCCTGGGATTTCCCCTAGTTTCACCCCCTATTAATTTCTATTATCAACCAATTTCAAGTCAGCTATGGTCAAGGGACTTGATATGGCCATAGTTGACCGCTAGCCAAAACCACGATTAGTGCTGGTAAGGCAGTAATCGCCCGAAAAGTCGGGGAAATCAAACTTCACTTTAATGCCTGTTCTATCCATCAATTTTCTGTACGGCACGAGAGTCTATCATGGTACAAATAAAATTGTACAAAAAAGGTGTGCCGCACATTTTCGCCATTCGGCCTCCGATGGAGGTAACACTCCCTGTTACCCCCAACCCATTCCACTATCTACTGGGGCACAGGCCACCCCAGCAATAGCGCCTTAATAACTAAATAATAAAAATTAAATCTTTCTACAATTGCAGTTCCACACTCCACTGTTAAATCACTTCTATGAGCACCAATCTACCCCCCAAAATTACCCTTTAATCTTTTATAATAACAAGTTCTTTTATTTATTTTTAAAAAATTTTCATATAGACACTTCTGCAAGTCCAAGCTTTCACTGTTCACTAACATTTTCTTTATGACAAAATAGTAAGTACCACAATGGATCATCTTATACAGTTACATCAGAATAAAATACATTTGTGTTGTTTTCTGAGGGAAAACAATTCCTTGAAAATTTAAGTATTCAAATTTCATACTTTTGGTCGTTTCATTTCACAATTTCTAAAACAAAACTAAAATAGTTCGTGAAGAGAGAAAAAAAACATATATATACTAACTTTCCACGAAACTATGGGTCCCCCTCCCCGTTCAAAAAGTTGTAAGTTTTCAAATTTTGACCAATTTTGGTGGAGCCGGACCATCGTTGCGTTCACCGCCCAAAGGAAGATCCTCCAACCATGGCCCGCCTCCGAGTTCCGAAACCCACGGCCAGGACTGGTAAGATCGTGACCGCCCGAAAATGGGGGAGAGTCCCTTCTGCAAACATATAAAATCAAATTAAATTTCATTCACACATTTATATCAATAATAAACATTGTAAAAATTCCTATGATGACCAATACAATTTCAAATTTGTTGCATTGTGTGTCCCTACTATCTCCCTTGTCTCTCTGTTCTGTAATACATATGAATTCTTCATCTTAACTTCTATTACCTCATACGGTCCTTCATAGAGTAAGAAAAACTTCTTGATCTCCTTGTCCTGAGCGCTCGACAAATCATGTCTCCTCACCAATACCAATTGTCCTACTTCGTATTTCATCCACTTACCTTTTGCATCGTGCCTACGTTTTCTTTGTTCTCCTTTACTTAATAAGCTCTCATTTTCCAACCTGATCTTTATACTCACATCCGCTTTCTCACTCTCAGGTGGGTAATCAAACAACTGTTCCAAAATTCTCGGGGGGCGTGTTCCTTTGATCAACTCGTGAGGTGTATAGCCGGTGGACTTGTGGGTGGTACTGTTCAGCCAAGTCTCTACTCTTCGGACGTACAACGGCCACTCGCTGTGTTTAGCGTGACAATAGGCTCTAAAGATCCTGCCTATCTCTCTCATTACACGCTCAGCGTGGTTGGACTGGGGATGGTACACAGCCGTATGTTTCGTGATGATTCCTTCCCATCCTAGGGTCTGACGCCATTTCCCACTGATGAACTGTGGCCCATGATCTGATAAAATTACTTTCGGCTTACCCACGTGAATCATGTAGTCCTTTGTCACCTTTTCACTCAATACCTGACTGGTAGCTCTTTTAACGCTATACAATCTCACATATTTAGAAAAAGTATCAAGCATCACAAAAATATACATCACTCCGCCTCTACCCTTCGGCAATGGCCCAAACAAATCTACCGCAACTAAATCGAAAGGTCTATTCACTTTTATAAAATTCATCTCCCCTTCTACTCTATAATTTACTACCTTCGATTTCTGACATAAATCACAACCCCTTAACAATTTTCTAACCCTTCTTTCCATATTTTTAAAAACACATGACTCTTTCAAAACATTAACACACTTCTTCGCCCCAAAATGACCATATCTTAAATGACAATCCCAAATGATCGTATCAACTAACCCCTCTGGCACAACTAATTTCCAATCACGCTCACCCCCTACTACTTTCTTAAACAATAACCCCTGATAAATCTGAAAATGCTGACTATACTCTGACTCTGCTAATTCTGTTTCTAGACTATCCATAATCTTACCTGACTTACCATCTGCTCGTTGCATGGTTCTGATGTCCTTTAACTCTTCACCAAAAATTCTGTCTTCTCTGCTAATCTGAAAAATTTCAATTTCCTTTAAATCCCTACCTGTCTTATTGTCTAACATGTCTACCCTGGAAAGAGTATCAGGTATCTTGTTGTCTGTCCCTTGATGTACTCCCATTCAAAATTATACTCCTGTAAAACAAGTACCCACCTGGTCAGACGGCTGTGAGCGAGTTTACATGTATTTAAGAAGGATAATGCCTTGTGATCGGTGCGGATCACCGTCCTGTTTCCCAAGATGTAAGTGCGAAATTTGCTGACGGCGAACACAATACTTAATAGTTCCTTTTTGGTGGTAGTGTAGTTCTTCTCTGCCATCAACAAGGATCTGCTTGCAAATGCGATGGTTAAGTGTTCTTTCTCTTCGTCCTCTTGGTAGAGTTCCGCACCTACGGCCACATTACTAGCATCCGTCTATAAGAAAAATATTTTATTAAAATCAGGGTGGTTCATCATTATCATTTTGCTAAATTTCTGTTTAATTTCGTTGAACGCCTCTCGTTCCACTAATCCCCATCTCCACTGTTTATTTTTCTGGAGTACTGCACTCAATCTTGCTGTTACATGTGCGTAGTTCTTCTGAAATTTTCGATAAAAATTACACAATCCCAGAAAACTCTGTAGCTGCTTGATGTTCTTTGGCTCAGGGAAGCGCATGGTGGAGTCCACTTTATCCGGATTTGCTGAGATTCCTTCTGGTGTGATTATAAATCCTAAAAAATTTATTTGTGTTTGTAGAAATTTTGACTTGTCCCAATTTACAGTAAGTCCTCCTTCCTTTAATTTGGCTAACACATATCCTAAATGATCTAAATGGTCCTCAAAAGTTCTCGACGCAATTAAAATATCATCTACATATACCGTTAAAAAATCTAAGTCTTTGGGTTTTAAAATTTGGTCCAAGCATTTTATGAAGCTGGCTACACTGGTATTCAATCCAAATGGTAATCTTCGAAATTGTTAGTTCTTGCCGTTAAACAGGAAAGCTGTATATTTCCTACTCACCTCCGCCAATGGTACCTGCCAATATCCTGCTGTTAGATCCAATGACGTCATATATTTCACCCCGCTGAATTGCTGAAATATTTCATTGATCGACTCTGGTGATTCACGGTCTGGTATTATTATCTGGTTGATTCTCCTGGCATCTAAACATAACCTAACTCTGCCATCTTTTTTAATTACTACAACTAATAGGTTCGAGTAGTGTGATACTGACCTTTCTATTATTCCTCCTTCCATCATCCTGTCCAGTTCCTCTTGCACCGCTCGTATTTTGGAATAAGGCACGGGATAACTTCGCTGCATGAAAGGTGTGTGTTCCTGTATCTGCAATGTACATTCATAACCCTTTGCCCTTCCTGGAATATCGGCAAACACTCCCTTAAACTTCTCTATCACTTGCCACAACGCCGCATGCTGATCTGCTTATCTCAACGCCGCACGCTGGTCACTCCTTACCACTGCACCTCCACTACAAAATTCATCCGCCCTTATCTCCCATACTGCATTATTAATATTACTCATTTGATCTTCAAAATCATCAATATACTCACTCTCTCTACATAAATTTACTCTAGTATCTATATCACTCTCGCCCACTCTCTTTTGTAGTATTTTTACCCCCGTTGTTCTAACTTTATCTATTATTTGTTCAAAATTAACCTTTACAGACCGATCACCCCCGTCTAACTCTACTATTTTCTCTTTAAAGTTTACAACAGCTTTGTTTCTTTGCAGGAAATCATTACCCAATATAATGTCTAAACTTAACCCTTTAACTACCAAAAATGTGTTCTCAAATTCTATGTCATTTATCAAAAAACTTAAGTGTATCTGTTTTGTTATTCTTTTACTGCGTACGCCTGTAACTCCTACTACTGTAACCCCAGCTACTGGTAAAATTGGAATATTCTTTTTAATTTCTTTTAACTCTCCTAAAATGTTTTCAGCAATAACGGAAATCTCGCTACCTGTGTCTACAAGTGTTCTATAATATTTATTGGCTACATTTACCTGTATTTCCGTGAGTCCCGCTCTCACCTTGATCGCATTGTTTTCTTCCTCCAGTAGATCGGCAACTATATCTGTTCTAATTACGTTACTCTTGACATCTTCCAACGGTTGGACCTCACTTGCTTCCCTGTACAGTGGTCTGATCCGTGCTACCACTGTCTGCTCTAGTTTTCCGGTTGTTGTCTATGATTGCTTGTGGTTGGTCCCTGGTGATCCCGCAGCAATTCCTGGTGATAATTGTTTGTTCCTCTGTTTTGTTGTCTGTACTGCTTGGTTTCGTTTCTCCTCCTCTGGTCTTCTCTTGGTAAACTGCATTTATAACACCGTTGTCTGCTGGCGTAATTCTCCCATTTGCACCTGTAACAACTCCACACACCTGATTTGTTTTACTACAGTCAAATTAGAGTTGGAGATCGAAATAAATAGTAGAAGGATGCGACCTTTTTTAACAAAGTATTTTCATCTAGAACATTATTTTAAAATATTGTTCACCCCTCATCCCTATGTCAAAACACCCCCAAAGACCCTTAAAATTCAAAAATTCAGTTTTTTCATAATAACTTTTAAATGATTTGTTTATTGTGAAAATAGAAAGTACCACCGTAAAGTAGAGAAAATTTCTCACAAAAAAGTCTTAACACTTTGTTTGTAGAACTAAAGTTTTTACATAAAAAAAATATTGAAGCGTACAAATAATTTGTTGCTCGGAGAGTGCAGGTACAAGTTTTAGACGGCGTGCAACCAGTTATTTGCTTGTAGTTTTATAAATAATGTTGGAATTAAAAGAAAATAAACCCTCTTGTTTAAAGGTAAGATGCCTATACGCCTGTGTAGCTCTTTATTTTAAAAACTTATTTTTTCATTAAAATATTAGGTACTATATATATTGTAACAAAATGTAAAATTTGTGTTTGTTAACAAAAAAATAAAAATAATTGTTTGTTTTTTGAAAATATTTTTTGAGAATTGTTTTTGTTGTTTTTTATTATTTAGTAATTAATTTTCGTAATGTATTAGTGTAAAATTTTAAATCTGTTATTACTGTTTTTGTCAATTATATCACCTTTTGGTAACTAGAATTAAGTTCCGCGTTAACAGGATTGTCTACGGCACTGATCGATTAGCGGTTCTTCTTCTTCTGATAGTATTCTCCTTTCTCCTTGGTAATTGCCGCTTTTCGTGTCGTCCGTTGTTTAAATATTATATTATGTTATGCTAATTATAATTTTTGAAAGAAATATATATTCAAAATTATGAAATTCCAGTTTTTATTTAACAATTATCAATGGCTCGATATTAAATCGATTTTTCAACAGTAGGTATCGACTCGTATCTCAGGGCGATCGATTATTTTTACATACAGTATTAATATTAAATTTTCAGTTCTTTTAACGGTTATATTATGTAGTCAGAGAAAGGGTAAGTTCAGGAAAGTATAACACTTACCATTAATAACTTAAGAATTAAAAATAGATTATATTCAAGATATATGTTTATTAAAATAAAATTTCGAACCATTTGATGTTGACGACGAAACTAGCTGTGGTATACTTTGAATTGTGGGAGTTAAAGATGGCTGCTTGAGGACTGCATATGTTAAAATGACGACTTCATGACAGAATTCTCTTCAAATAAAAGTAGTTTTTTCCAAGTTTCCTCGTCTCAGCAGTAGTGATATTTCCTTCTGGTGTTAGTGGAGTTGTCCTTGTTCAGTGTTCTGGGATTCACCTCGTTGATTAGTGTTGTATAATGTTTGTAGTGCACTTTAGTCAATAAGGTCGAAAATGGCACGTACCGTCTTTATATTCAGTATTATCGTTTTTATGTGTTTAAATTAATTAATTCACTTTTCCGGTTCAATATTAGTTAATTCATTAGTTGTAATTGTTTGTTTCACTGAATTTAATTTAGTTTTAAAGTTTTCCAAAATTTGCGATTTTTACTTTGAATAGGCTAGGTTGATGAAAGCCATTTTTTCTTCCTTCGATATACGTTAACGTTAGAGCTAGAGCTCGTCTCATGTGTCCTCGACAAAGTCTAATAATCAACTGTTTTAACTTCTTTCTTCATCCGAAACGTCTTAGCCAAGTTAATATTAAAAATACATTGTTCTAAATTTTTAGCATTTCCGCTACATAACTGATTTTTACATTATACTACTGAATGCATTTTTATTATTATTTTACTTTATTAAATATTAAATACATAATCTCTTTCTTTAGTTCATTATGCTTGATTTGATACCAAATAAGATATTTTTACAAAGTTTTTTATCTAAAAATGCCATATTTACTGTATTTCTAACGGTAGGCCTCAAAATTGTACTTCCTGTCCTCTTAAAAGGTTTGCCATTTGTATTATGTTATAATTATGATTGTACAAAATCTCAGATTGAAATAACATGTTTATTTTCCATTAATTCCTTGTAATCTTATTAATTAGTTATCCTTTTTAAATATTATTCTTTAATTTGTGACTCCCCCCTTGGATTTTTCAGTTATTACATTTGCATTTTTTCCAATAATCTTTCATACCTTTTTCTAATATCTTTCTAAAGTATAGTTTCATTTATAACATACTGTGTTTGATTTACCTTATACAAATTTCATCAGTTTAACTAGTTTACTAGACTTATTTCTCAGTTATAATGTTGTTGTTTTTTACCATTTGGCCTAGATTTTATCTGTTTTTACATACAAAGTTTCTGGATAATACAGCTTGCTTATACCCCTTCAGACCTTCTATTCTAATACATTATTAATGAAAATTACCTTACTTAACTGCTTGAACATTTAGCATTGATAATAAGTATTAACTCCTAACAAATATTTCATAACAAAAAATAGTATTTAAACTCAGACATTTCAGCCTTGAGTTCATTGAACTTAACACAAACAAAACACATATGTCCTTTCTTTTTTAACTTATTTCTTAAATTTAATTTTGTGCAGTCTTAGCTGTTTTTATTTTATATTGGGGATGTACCCCTTGTCACTCCACTTATTTATTACCTGCTCTTATTCTATCTATCTCATTTTATAAAATGTTGTCAGATAAAGAGTGGCACTTTCTTAAAACATTTGTAGTCTATCTTTATCATAATATTCTACAAAATATTATTTCTGTAGTTGGTACATAAACTTTAAAGTTGAGTAAAGGCACAAATTTACTTAGTTTAAGCATTTAAAACACTGACACTTGAAGTTTATTTATTATAATAAGATAACTTGCACTGGTCCTCTGTTATTCTTGGATCTTATCTCTAAATAAGTTTTATAGTATTCCAAGATCAAGAATCTTGTTATAGAGGATTATGAAGGTTTGTTTTTTCCATTATAAAATAACTATCGTGGGTGCACTTTTACTTATACCTCTAAACACTTTTATCTATATCTACTTCACATTATTTTCCAAACACTTTTATCTATATCTACTTCACATTATTTTCTGTTTTGGGTGTTACACTTTCATTAGTTAGATTTCTTTAGGGGTTTTATTCCTTTGTTACTAGGTTTATTTTGGGTATTTCCGTACTTTATCTTGTTCTTCCATATGGTTTCTTCCATTTCAGTCCTTTTATTTTGGGGTGTCGGTTTGTTCTAGGTTTTGCCTTACTTTAACTTATTCTCCTACTTTGTTTCTTTGATAAAATAGTTTTATTAGGTATGTCGGTTTGTTTTGGGTTTTGCCTTACTTACTCCTATCCTACCTGGGTATTTCCTTATTTACTTTTAGTTTTTGGTTTATTTTTCATTACTCATAGGTGTTGCTTAGTTGTTTTTAATTTATTTTTATTTCTTCAAATTATGATTGCATTTTCTGTGGTACTTATTTGTTTTTATTTGGATGTTTCCTTGATTTCATTTTATTTTATATTTATTTATGATCATTTTTCATTCATTATAATGTGGATAATCTGTCATGCTACAGATTGCTCTCCTCCAGAAGTGATTAGTTCAGACCATACCTTGAGTGTGTCTGAAATAATTGCTTATGATGTTTGTTAGATATTATATTTCTTGTCTTCCTTCCCATTTCTATCTTTACTTCACACTTGAGCTTACATTTATATTATATATATATATATTTTTTTTTTAAATTGATTTTCCTTGATAGTCATTGTCATCTGAGGTTTATTATTATTTATTATTATTTTTTCCTTAACTTGGTGTTTTATCCTTGGGATATTCATTCCCTAACATGTGAGCTGGGGCAGTTCATAGAGGCACTTGTGGCTACATATACTCTGCTGGCCATACTACACTACTCATTGAGATCAGAGGCAATTCATCTTTGCTCAAAACATAATAATACTGCTGGAATTATCTACAGACTGTACTCTCTCAACTTATTAACATTAACAAAAGACACTTACTGATTATTTTTTAACAGTACATTAACTCACAAACACCTACCTATTATGGGTCCAGGATTCTGTTACGCGAACTCACAGCCTGTAAGAGAGGTTAACGGGTTCGTTACGTAAGAAACACGCTTTTGACCATATTAATCAGCTCTATTTATTATTTCATTTCAACATTTTGTTTACTTTCTTTTAACTTTACCTAACATTCATTTTCGTCTCAAAACTACTACTATGCATCTCAGTTATCTTTTCTTCAAAAAATGCATAAAGGGACTATTATTTGCAGACCTTTTGTCTCCCAAATAAACTAATAAGGAACCTTTGTCCTCATACAACACTTGTGAAGTCTTTACTTCACATATACCACAAGGGAAATTTGCCCTCTGCCCCCCATATCCCATTAAACTCTCTTCATACCCTGTCTCAAGCTCATCAATACTCACTAGTACCCCATCATTAACCTCAACTGACTTTAAACTCTCATTATTACTGCTATCACTTACCTTATCATTCTTAGATACCTCATTTTCAACTATATAACCATTATTCTTATTTAACATTATTTCACCATTATAATTACTTATGTTAAAACCACCACTTACCTTGTCTACTATTCCTTCATTATTTATATTCTCATTGGCGTATAACTTACCACCATAATTGCCATTTTCTGTCACCCCTACACTCTCATATGTATTGGCACCATTTTCGTCTGTTATTTTGTTATTTCCATTTACACTATTTTTACTTACCTCATTCTCTGTTACTTGATCGTCTTTTTCGTTTAATTGGTCTGTCTCTTTACCATTTACCCCCATTTTAAACTCACAATTCTCATTATCCAATATTTTATTATCTAACGTTACCACTTCCACTATTTTACTTTCACTAACCCCTTCACTTACCTCGTTTTTTAGTTTACTAGTGTTATTCACTACTCATTGAGATCAGAGGCAATTCATCTTTGCTCAAAACATAATAATACTGCTGGAATTATCTACAGACTGTACTCTCTCAACTTATTAACATTAACAGAAGACACTTACTTATTATTTTTTAACAGTACATTAACTCACAAACACCTACCTTTTATGGGTCCAGGATTCTGTTACGCGAACTCACAGCCTGTAAGAGAGGTTAACGGGTTCGTTACATAAGAAACACGCTTTTGACCGTATTAATCAGCTCTATTTATTATTTCATTTCAACATTTTGTTTACTTTCTTTTAACTTTACCTAACATTCATTTTCGTCTCAAAACTACTACTATGCATCTCAATTATCTTTTCTTCAAAAAATACAAAACCTTTGTGTTACTTTTACATGACAAATATCTAATAGCCAGCTGCAAACTTTAACGTAAATAACTAATCAAACTAACTAATTAAACTATAAAAGACAACCCAGTAATTGCTCACTCACAACATTCATTCATATTCAAAACCCCTTAATTTATTTAGAGCGCTCTGTGGTTTATAATAAAAAATTGTACAACGTTACGTGTCCCTTGGCGTCGACCTCCGTTACATGTCGCCCTTCGGATATTTGTCCATTCACCACATTATAGATTTCTTTAGTACACTCACTTCATTTTTTAGACTGTCACTAGTTTGATGCGATTGTTGTTTTTTATAAAATTTTACAAGAACTTATTTCGGATCCACGCGTCTCGTGGTCGTCCCGGCCGGGATCAAGGGTGTTAGGTGACTGCGCAGAACGTTTCCAAAAGAACTCCCACCATGTCGGGTTGCTGGATAGGAAACCAATGCCTTCTGGTGTTAAATTGTTCGTCACTGTACTTAAAGTATGGGTTATTCATGTGTGTTAGGCGTTGACGAAATTGCACTGCCATTTGTCAATGACTATGATAGCCGTGGTTTTACTTATATTTCCGCCCACAACCTAGCACGTGGCAAACAAATTTCACAAATTTAGCCATGTTGGTTTGGCATGGATGAGGCGTCTTAGCGTCCTGTCCACGCGCGTGCTCAAGTTGCGCGCTTGAGTGCGCCACACAACCCTTGATTTCCTGGAATTCAACTGCGTTCTACAGTTACACCTTGCAAAACTATGTGACTGCGTTCTTTGTCTGGCTGAAACCGTTTTACGTAGGGGACGGCTGCGTTAGTCACATCAATTTAATAAAAACAAAAAATAAAATACCCCATTTTGTCCCATTACAAGACAGTCATTAATAAAAATTAGATAAGAATAGTCTCTTATACAACTATTAAAAAACATCCTTGGATACCTCACTTCGTATTTGCTCAGATTTGTTAATATTTCTATCTCAGTTATTTTTCTAACAGTTGTTCTTCTTAATTGTTAGCTCAGCTGATATATTTATTCTTATCATGGTTGGAAGCTCTTTTAATACAGTATATTTATTTTCCTCATTGTTGTAAAGTCCGTTGATATAATTATCATTAGTTATTGGGTAATCTTTTTCATCTGAATTCTCTTTAACTCTCTTATAGTTAATACAATCTTCTTCTGGTTATTGGTAGCATATAAGTATGTTATTTTATTTTTTTAAATTTTTCACTGGATTCTTGTTATGACAATTATTCGTCGAATTGTGTTTATTATAATTGACATTCAAATTATGATCATAGTTATATTATATATTTATTTTTTTTTCTTAATTTCTTCAAAATTTATTTCGCTCTTGTTTTCATCCAAATTAATTCCTTAATTATATTATTTATGTGGTCATTGCTTCTATTTGTATTGCGTAAAGGTTTTATTATTTTCCTTCCAAAACAAGTTTATTCATTTTCTTTGTATCAGTTGTCCTTATAGTTTTTTAGAGGTTGGTAATTCAATAATTACTCAATATTTAATGCTGTTAATTGTGGTAAGTTGATCTTACTTTGTTTCTGAATTAATTTTTTAGATTTAATTCTTCAAAATTCCATTTCTTTATTTCCAAAATTAAAGTTCATAAATAGTTGGTAGTAAGTTGTTCTTACTTTGTTTCTGAATTTTTCTGTTTTTATTAATTCAAAAATTCTATTCTTCCCTTCCAAAATTAAAGTTCATAAATAATTGGTAGTAAGTTGTTCTTACTTTGTTTTTAGAATTTTTTTTTCTTAATTTCTTCAAAATTTATTTCGCTCTTGTTCTCATCCAAATTAACTCCTTAATTATATTATTTATGTGGTCATTGCTTCTCCTTGTATTGTGTAAAGGTTTTATTATTTTCTTTCCAAAACAAGTTTATTCATTTTATTTGTATTAGTTGTCCTTATAGTTTTTTAGAGTTTGGTAATCCAATAATTACTCAATATTAAATGTTGTTAATTGGGGTAAGTTGATCTTACTTTGTAGTGGTTATTCTAAATTCAAATTCTTCAATTCCAAATTAATTCTCATAAATGATTAGTTGTAAGCTGGTCTTACTTTGTTTCTGAAGTAATTTTTTAGATTTAACTCTTCCAAATTCCATTTCTTTATTTCCAAAATTAAAGTTCATAAATAATTGGTAGTAAGTTGTTCTTACTTTGTTTTTAGAATTTTTTTTTGTATTTAGTACTTCAAAAATTCTGTCAAAATTAACTCTCATAAATAATCGTAGTAAGTTGGTCATACTTTCTCTTTAGAATTTATAATAATTCTAAATTCCATTTCTTTATTTCCAATTTAATTTTTATAATAATTGGTTGTAAGGTGATCTTACTTTCTTTTAGAATTTTGTTTTAATATTATTCAAAAATTTACTCCTTGTAATATCTTTTTATGGAAGCCTGGTTATACACACCTTTTATTTTTCCTGAAACCATCTCCTTTATTTCATATGTATTATTATTGTTTATTTTGGAAACTATATATGGTCCTGTATACAGTAGTAGTAACGTCTTGGTTATTCCTTCTAGCGTGCTGGGTAGTTCACGGGTTTTTAACAGTATCTTTTCTCCTAGTGTATACGTTATTATTTTTCCAATCGCCTTCTGATACTTATTTTGCCGCTTCTCCTGGTCTTCGGCTACCTTGTTATAGAATTTTACTTTGTTGAACTTATAAACGTCATTCATAGGGAACTCTATGATTTCTTTGATCTCTCGTGGGGGTGGTTTCTCGTACATGGCGGAGTATGAGGTAATTCCTATAGCTGGATGGTAAGCTAAGTTGAAGAATTCCTCCGTGGCTGCTAGATATTCTTGCCATTTTTTCTGCTGATGGTGACAATAAGTTCTTAATATCCTCCCCACTTCTCTTAACACCCTCTCTGGTGGATTACTACTCGGGTGGTAGACTGATGTTTTGTACGTTCGAATACCAAGTGATAATAGGGTATCCCGCCATTTTCTCCCCTTAAATTGGGAACCATGATCCGTTATGATCGAAGATGGTTTCCCTATGTTTGGAATATATTGTTCTGTTATTACTCCCAGAAGTTTCATAGTAGTTGCTCGATTAACTGGGTATAGCTTTATATACTTAGTGAAATGGTCCATTATTATGATCAGGTATTTATATCGATGTCGACCGCCACTACGGGGAAATGGTCCGCAGATGTCTAAGAACACCTTCTCCAACTTCGCCTGGGATGTTGTTGGAATCATAATGCCTTCCTTTTTCTCGTTGTTAGTTTTCACCAGTTTGCAAATATGACACGATTTGATATACCTTCTCACCTTCCGGTTTATGTTTTTTATTTGACAGCTCTCCTCCAGAGCCTTAATCAGCTTCAAGGCGCCCATATGCCCATATCGTATATGATAATCGACTATTATTTCCTTTTCAATATGGGTTGGAATAACCACCTTCCAGGTCTCCTGCTTCAAGGAAGTTTTAATAAATAAGATACCTTTATTAATATGATAATATTGAGCTATGGTTTCATCTTGTTCTAATCGGGTCAGATTGCTGGTGGAGGCTAATGTTCATTAATAATGCTGCTAAATCGGATCTGGTGCTAATAATGTGGTAGATCTTGAGTATACTTTCTTTCTCTCCCTCAAAAGTTTGATTTTCCACATTAATACATGATAACACATCCGCTACGACATTCTTCTTCCCCGGGATGTATTCCCATCGTAGATCGTACTCTTGTAGGGCAAGTATCCACCTGGTCAGTCTGCCGTGACTCAATTTGCATCTCCTTAGGAACGATATAGATTTCTGGTCAGTTCGGACTGTGTAACATTCGGTTACAATATATTAATGAATTTGATTTTATCTTCCACTTACCTTTTTGCTTCTTGATCTGGCCTGATCTCTAAGTGGGGACGAACCCCGTTCGTACGGCGAACTTGACAGCACAGAAAATGAAATAAGGTGTGTGAAATGACTTTGCTTACCAAAGTATATCATTTAACAGATAATGATTTTTATTTTTCGATTACTAAACATCTTTTCCATGTATAAAATATAAAAAAATGTTACTCTCTCCACATGGTGTTTTAACTTTTGAAGTACCGCATTAGAAAGTTTTTTATATGATAGATATCTTACCTTATTCTAGTACATAAAAACACAGCCCAGCCTGCCATTCTCTCACTCACTCAATTTATTTTAATAACCCCTCCCATGATCATTTTAATTAACCCTTAAACATGTTGTGAAATCCCCCCGCCGGCAACGTGGTTTTCGCTCGAGCTCACTATTCCGCGTTTTAATTGATACTTGTGTCCGAAAATAACTGTATATGTTCTTCACTGAATAATATTAACCCCAGTCACATGGTTTTAACTGTTAATTCACTTTTTACTGATAATTCTAAAGTTTTGAAAAGAGCCCACTTGGCTCTGTACCTATCAAAATTGAAATATTCTTTGAAAATTTATTTAAATTAAAAATCAACAGCTATCTTCTTTAAAATCAAAACACAAATCTTTCATCTAAATTGAATAATTCTCTTCATTAGTTTCTTATTATTTGAAAATAAACAGATTGAACACTTCTTAAAATAGGAACATCCTTAACCTAACATGTGATTATACATATGCCCTAACAATACAATTCAATAAAAACACTAATAATCCACAAACAATAACATCATCAAAGTTCAAAAATATCAATTAGATGGCAGGCACAAAATCAAGAATTTTTTTTTTTTTTTTCAAAAAAAAAATCAAAAAAATTTAAATTTATTAAAATTTATTAAAATATATCCTTTTTCAATATTGAAATTATTTAAAATTATTCAAATTAATTAAAAGCAAAATTGGCTTTACTGCCTTGCTAAACGTGTCTAGTATATGACCTAACCTATCAGCTGATCAAAACTGGGTCAAGTCAAGAACCTTGACCTACATAAATTATACACAAGTTACATATGAAAATACATTGAACATCTTTGAAATTCTGTCTTTCAACACAAAACCATAATAAAATAAAACATTTAAGATAACAAAATATTATTATAATTAACAATCAAATTGCTATTTAAATTACTCAAAACATAAACATTTTACAACTTTACATTTCCAAATTCTATCAAAATTTGTCACTTGTTTCAATCAAAATTTTATATTTTTACTATAAATCTCTTTTCTTTACTATTCCCAATTTCCATTACTTTGGGTGATTTAATTATTTATACTAACTTGATCTGCCACTTGGCAGGTATACATATATAATCTTTCTCACTCTGACTCTAATACCACTAACAACTTTAACTATCAGGACACCCATCTCTATCAAACAATCTCTAAACCCAACTTACTATTAGACTCACACCGCCACATTCTCTCGATATATAAAAAAAATACTCTCTAACTCTTTGTACTTAGGATAAGTGTCCCCCCCCAAGCTCATTCCCTTATGTTGGTTCCTGGATTCTACCTAAGGTAACCCTTTCCGGCACCAAACGGTCCCTTCCTGTCCCAGCCCTTTTGTTGCGGACTCCTCCATTACACTATCCCCTATTACAAAATTACCATCCCCAAATCCCATTCTTATTACCCCACTTCAACTACAAAATAACATCATCATTTATAAACATCAATATATCACTCAATACTCTACATATATTCCCCATATCTACTGTGTCGACATCAATACTTCTCAAATTCTATTACATTAATTCACAATAACCTTACATTAATTCAAAACAATATTTTCATCTCTAGTACCACTTTAACTTTAACTTGGACTGATCTACATGTCCCATCAAATATTAATCACCCAAAATCTCTCTTTTATTATCTTTCACAAATTATTTAAAATCTTAACTTTATCAAATTACTTTCCTCATTATTTGAAACAATATCTTTAACACCTTAAAACATTATCTTTAACATTAATTACCTTGAACATTAATAAACAATTTAACAGTGACACTTTACTACTGATCAGCTGACATTCCTAACCATGTGAACAACCTTACTGCAAACACAGTTCAAAATTACACAAATTACATGAAATACATCTTTTTATCAATCCTTATATCTACCATACTACGCATCATTGTTTCCCCTCTTTCTGACTCTGGTACTATTGTGTAAACCGCCTGCCGGTCGGTCTAGTTATTTACTTTGTTATACTCATTTCAAAATTACACAAATTATATAAAACACATATTTTTTATCAATTCGTACCTCTAACACAATAAAATAATACATTTCTAAAATATAGAATGAACACATTATACTGAACGTATGAACACCTATTTATCAAAGCGTAATACAAGCATTCTATTAGAGCAAAATTGATTTATAATTTTTTATGTTAGGAAATTTAAATTCGTTGCTCATCTGAGCAACCACCCAATCCACACACACTATTGTATTGTATGTTGGACTGTGACGCCCATTTGCGTTCACAAGGACTGCATAGTTGGAGGAATTGAACATCTCCTTGTCCTTGCTTCGGCTTTACATTTTAAAGAGTTTAGGTATCGACATGCCTTCGTTTTATAATTATAAGCCCTTAAAACGGGTCTACCACCTGGCTATGCTGTCCCTACGCGGACAGAGTGGCAGCCGCTGTTCCATAGTTCCGGGGATTTCCCCTAGTTTCACCCCCCTATTAATTTCTACTATAAACCAATTTCAAGTCAGCTATGGTCAAGGGACTTGATTACGGCCATAGCTGACCGCTAACCAAAACCACGATTAGTGCTGGTAAGGCAGTAATCGCCCGAAAAGTCGGGGAAATCAAACTTTACTTTAATGCCTGTACTATTCGTCATTATTTTGTACGGCACGAAAGTCTATCATCTGTCAGTAATTGTACAAAAAAGGTGTGCCGCACATTTTCGGCATTTCGGCCTCCGATGGAGGTAACACTCACTGTTACCCCCAACCCATTCCACTATCTACTGGGGCACAGGCCACCCCAGCAATAGCACATTAATAGCTAAATTAACTTTATATAAAACCTTATAATATGACATTTTCATAAAACATTTTATCCATCATCATTTAAATCATTCATGACTTTCTACAATTAAATTCCTTAAAATTTTCAAACTTATTATTAACATTTATTTCATATTATCTTTCAGTTATTACTCCTTAAATTATTACCTCAAATTATTTTCATTATTGAAGTTAAAATTCTTTCATTTGAATTAAACATCTGTACACATTTTATTATATCTGACTGTTATTATCAATTTTATACTCACAGTGCATTATTCACATACTGACATACACAAAATATATATATACACCATACACACCAATATCTCCGAGTAACCTCTGAAACATTTAACAAAAGGTTATTTCAAATCAAACAATTTAACAATTAATTACCAAATGCACATCTTGAAAAATAATTTAAACTCATTATCAAAATTCAACTATATAACCTTTGAACCAATCAAAATATTTAAACCATTTCAAATTATTTTAATTAAATTAATTATTGAAAATACAAGTTTCATTGCTATCAAAACAATTACAATTCTCTAATTACTGTCTTCCAAATTTACTTTTGTTATTTATTTAGACTGCAAAATATTAATATTATTATTACAACAATTATTACTACATGTACACATTGTTTACCTGACATCCTACAATACACACAATTAAATTCACTACACTTATTTACAATTCTTCCTCATTGATTACTCAGTTATATCACACTTCAATGTCCAAGGTTGCAAGGTCAAAACCACAAAACAAAGCATTTAAAATTGTCCATTGATTGTTTTATAGTCTACCCTCCATCGTCAAAAATTAGTCTTTGTTTTAAATAACACTTCTCAATTTTATTGACACACATATGGCTATTTTGTGTGTCACTACCATGCAAATTAAATTTGTCCGTTTTATCACAATAATCATGAAACAAGTCAACATTAAGTATTTCTGTTAAGTCTCCATTAGTAAATATTTCCAATATCGGGTCAGTTACTTTTTTTATTATAAATTAAATCATTCTTATTTAAATACACTTCTAACATTTCTTTCCACTCATCATAATCTCTTTTTAGTTCATACAATTGTGTTTCTCTCTCAACACACAACTCTCTATCTAACTCTCTCTCATCATAACACCATCTCGTACTTATAAAATCATTCCACACAGAGGGTATAAACTTATACAAAACTGGGAAGCAAATTAAATCTTCCATTAACACGGGACTCTTGCCCTTCAAAAACAACACTTGTGAACACCTTGGTTCATCATAAATAATAAAGGGAAAATTTACCCTCTGCCCCCTTTCTACCACTATATTATCTTTCCACTTTATCTCTGACTCATAAACACACATTAACATTCCATTATCACATTCTACCAACTCATCAGTACTCTCCTTATTTATTTTCAACGCATCACTCTCAGATACTACCTTTTCAAATACATTACTATTCTCAATATTATTTTCATTATTTTCGACATCATCATCATCATTTGTTAACTCTTTATCTCGGACCACATTTTTACACATGTCATTATAATTCTCATTTGTTTTATTTTTGTCTGTGTTCATCACACTCACTCCCATTCTCTCATTACTCTGTTCTAATTTATTCAAACTATTTCTTATTATTTCATTAGTATTTTCTAAACGTTTATTCTTTTCTTGTACATCATTTGTTAATTCATCAAATTTTACACTTATACTCTGCTGGAACTGAATATTCTGTTCTTTAATTTCTTTAAAAATAATATCATTTTTAATATTCTGCTGTTCGCATTTTATTTTCTGTTCTTTAATGTCGTTACTTAAAATCTCAAATTTCTTGTCATTAGTGTTAAAACAACTCAAATTTTTCGTCAGTTCTATCAAAACGTTTTTTTAATTCGTTAAATTGGTTATTCTGCATGTCAAATTTGTTGTCAAACACATTGCTTAATTTAATTTGTTCATCTAATTTCTCATTGAAACTACTTTTAATTTCTTGAATTTCGTTTTTCTGTTCTTTAAGGTCATTACTTAATTGGTCAAATTTGGTATCGAACTTTTCAAATTTACTGTCCATCTTTCGTAAAAAACTCATTATATCCATATCATCGGATTGTTTATTTTTATTAGTTAAAACTGGGGTTAATAGGATCCCAGAATCAACAGTGGTTTCACTTAATTGTATTTGAGCAGCAATTGGGGTCGAATGAATGATTACATTGCCGCCAACAGCTGTTTCTGTAACAGCGCTGGGATCAGCTGTCCGCATATCACTTTCATTCAGTGATTGTGGTTCAAGGTTACTTTCACTCATTTCTATGTTAGTTATATTGCTTTGTTCAGTATGCTCAGACATTTTTAACTGATTTATAACTTATTTTTACTTAAGTGTTAACTACAATTGATTAATCTTCCCTTCCAAAACATTATACAACAACATACATAAAATCAACCTTACACCATAATTACGTACATTTCACGTAACTAAAATTTCGCTTTCACAACCGTACTTCATTCAATGTACTGTCAAAATATAGGCCGGTGTAATACAACTTTTTATTATATTACATCCTGCAGTCACGGCACCAATTGTAACATTCGGTTACAATATATTAATGAATTTGATTTTATCTTCCACTTACCTTTTTGCTTCTTGATCTGGCCTGATCTCTAAGTGGCGACGAACCCCGTTCGTACGGCGAACTTGACAGCACAGAAAATGAAATAAGGTGTGTGAAATGACTTTGCTTACCAAAGTATATCATTTAACAGATAATGATTTTTATTTTTCGATTACTAAACATCTTTTCCATGTATAAAATATAAAAAAATGTTACTCTCTCCACATGCTGTTTTAACTTTTGAAGTACCGCATTAGAAAATTTTTTATATGATAGATATCTTACCTTATTCTAGTATATAAAAACACAGCCCAGCCTGCCATTCTCTCACTCACTCAATTTATTTTAATAACCCCTCCCATGATCATTTTAATTAACCCTTAAACATGTTGTGAAATCCCCCCGCCGGCAACGTGGTTTTCGCTCGAGCTCACTATTCCGCGTTTTAATTGATACTTGTGTCCGAAAATAACTGTATATGTTCTTCACTGAATAATATTAACCCCAGTCACATGGTTTTAACTGTTAATTCACTTTTTACTGATAATTCTAAAGTTTTGAAAAGAGCCCACTTGGCTCTGTACCTGAGCAGGTACCATCTATAATCAGACTGCCCAGAGCGGCATAGCATCCACCGCTAACTCGATTTCGTCTTTCTTGGTGGAAACCAAGGCTTCATGGTTCGTTGCCACAGCTCCGTCCTATTTAAACCATGTAAGTGTTTGTTTGCTGTTCGTATAAGATATTTGTGCAGCACTGGCTGACGTCACGAGATGGGTGGGACTTAGGATTCACGTCCGGCACCTTGGAACATGTGCTCCCACAAATTTTGTCTCTTAGCCATCTTTGATTTTCACACCGGCGTCAGTCCGCGCACCTGCTCGTATGATGCATACGGGCGCACTGCCACACACTGGCAAAGTTCTAGGAACTGATGCTGGGTGCATTCCTGGTTAGCGATTGCACAATTGTTGAGACGTATCATTCCTTTGTTATACCACTGTTACAATACAACACGTGGCCTGGTCACCGTTGGAAATTAAATTTACCAATATTTTTTATAAATTCCCAGAAATTTAATAAAATAAAATCCCCTGCATTTTGTCACGTTACAACTGTAACGGGGTAACCCAAGATTATAGGTGCGGAATTTACCACATGCGAATACTACACTCAGCAATTCTTTTTCAGTGACATTGTATTTCCTTTCGCACTGGTTTAAAGTCCGACTCGCAAAGCTAATCACGAGATGTTGACCCTTCTCATCTTCTTGATACAGTGTCGTTCCTAGGCTGATGTTGCTGGCATCGCAGTTTAAGAAAAAAGGTTGTTTAAAATTTGGGTGGTGAAGTATTATTGTTTTCAAAAACTTGTCCTTGATGAGTTGAATAGTCACGTCCTGCTCTCAACCCCAGATCCATTTGTTTTTAGAAGATAGTTGTTGTTGAAACTTTGATGTTAGTTCTGAATATTGTTCGTGGAACTTCCTGTAATAATTACAGAGTCCCAGGAATGACTGTAATTGCCTTCTATTCTTAGGTGTAGGGAATTTCTGGATCGCTTCCACCTTTTCTGATGACGGTGAGGTTCCTTGGTCATCCAAGTTAAACCCCAAGAATTGAACTTCTCTTGCTATGAACTTGGATTTTTCTAATTTAAGAGTGTTATTGTTTATAGCCAATTTTTCAAGTACGTGTTCCACTCGGTAACAGTGTTCCTCCCAAGTTTCTGAGGTAATCAGTAGATCGTCTACATACACGGTGGTAAACTGAAGTGCTTCCTGTCCAAGTATCTGGTCCATGCAGGCCACAAAGATGGCTACTGAATTCATGAGTCCGAAGGGCAATCTCTTGAATTGGTAATTGCGCCCCTCGAATATGAATGCCAGATACTGACGACTCAGTGGGTGCAACTCCACCTGCCAGTAACCGCATACCGTGTCCCATGTACTAATGTACTTGGTACCGTGGAATCGTTTCAAGATCTCTTCTATCTCACCGGGCGATGTTCTGTCATTGATGATCATTTTGTTTATTTCGCGCGCATCTAAGCAAAGCCGGACTTGGCCGTTTTTCTTAGGAGTAGCCACGATAGGGCTGGTGAATGGAGTTTGGCTACTCTCTATGATGTCACTGTTGATCATTTTGTTTATTTCTGCTCTTACAGCGTCCTTTCGGGAATGCGCGATGGGATATGATTTTTGGTTAAACTCCACTGTTTCTCTAAATTTAAGTTTACATTGGTAATTCTTTACCTTACCAGGTTCGTCTGAAAATACTGAGCGGTACTTCTCATATATACTTATTAACTGATTCGCTTGGTGCATGGGCAATTTTTCACTTGTGATCCCGCCCCGGAAATCCCTTATTTCCTGTATCTTTTGTGACCATAAATCCTCATCCATGTTGTTGTATATTATTGGGTCAACTATGGAGTTATTTTTGATATAGTTTATGTTTCGAAGTTGTTGTGGATACTGCTGGGAAGTACTGTTTCGCTACCTACTAAATCAGCCGTCCAGGTCAGCCCTTCTGCAAACAGTGATACATTTTCTGTGCGTAAATCGATGATAGCGGAGTTCCTCCTTAGTGCATCGCACCCCACCAATACATTAAAGGGCAATCCTGTCGCAATTAAAAATATCATGTTTAAAGCTATACCCTTGCTAACCACGTTTACTGAAACTTGCTTCCTTATTGTTTTGTTTTGGCGACCAGTGGCACCTATTAATACAATGTTATTCACCGGTAATATTGGCAATATTTGACCACATTCTTTTTGAATTCTTTCCAATTCAATAGAGTTAATTATTGATACGTTCGCACCTGTATCGATCATTAATTGGGCGAAAATTCCTTCTATTTCCGCGTTTACATATATTATTTTGTTGTTTAGACTATTGAGGCTAGTGTCGTCCTCCTCCAATAGTTCGTTTCAGATATTCTTTAGGTAGTTACAACTAATGATCGTAATTTTATTAGATTTAGTTGCTCTTTGCAACTCTTGTTGATACCCAGGAGATAGGAGCAGTGAAGGGTCGTGATAATTCATCACTGCCTCCTCCCGTTTAAATTCTCATTTTCATTGTTGTTACTGTTAGGACCAACCGAGGCGTCAGTCGGGAAACCTTGAGTGGGTTCCTGCTGTTCCGTGCGATGATCAAATGGTGGTTCTCGGTTTGTTTGTCGTTCTGGATCATCTAAACTGGTACTTCGCCTTGGTTGACTATACCTTGGACCATCACGTTCTCCGGTTCTCCGCCGATCATCATAGTCGTGGAAACTGTTACGCCGCTGGTGGGTGTATCTTCGTTGACTGTTGTCTTCGGGTCTTATGAAATTTACTCTGGGTCGGGAAAACTTATTGTTATTGGTTTGTTTGTAACCTCTATTATTATTATTATTATACCGTTCGGTATTATTTTGATTGGGGTTTCTCTGACTATTATTATTCGGATTTTGGTAATAATCATTTCGATTACCTTGGTAGTGGTTATTATTCCTATTTGGGTTTTGGTTATTAGGAACGTTATTATTATTATTATTATTGTGGTTATTATTATAATAATTGGAATTGTTACGGTTCCATTGCCGTTATGGTTATTACCGTTATTGGGGTACTGACTATTTCTGATTTCCGGCCGATCATTCCTCCTTCTGCTTTGCTGATAGTAATCTTCATTCTCATAGTTCTCCAACAATTCAGTCATCGCTTGTATCGTCTTTATCTGGCTACCCCTCCTCGCTCTTATTACGTCTTCATCGTAATGGTATGATGGCTTGTTTACGAGACATTCTTCTGGTATGGCCGGTTCCAAATGCTTCACCAGACATACTTTTCCGAGGAAGTAGGCGGTCATAGTGTTACCTACTTGTGTATTGTATCGCCCATGACAGATGTTGTCCCGTATTAAGTTCTGGGTTGTCTCCGACCAGTACTTAGCTTTGAAGAGGTTTTTGAATTGCTGGTAGTCCGTGATCTCACTACGGTTCGCCATCCACCAATTGTCCGTCATCTCACGGAATGATTCGTCCAACAGTTCTCAGTTGTTAATCTACCTATTGCCCCTATGTTTTCAAAGCATTCCTCGATTCGGGCCAAGAACTCCATCGGCTTCCTTTTATAGTGGCGGAAGTTCAGCCATTCCCGATTCTCGTTCATTGGAATACCCGGAATGTTAGCGGGTCGGTTTCTAATTACTTCCTGGCTCTGCCGTACCTGACCGGTGATATTCGTCATCGCTACTTCTATTCCGTCGCACCTTTCCGTAACTTGGTTACGTACCTTCACTAGTTCTTCTTGTGTTTCCTTTCGATTTTCTTCCAACTTGGTCTTATTGTGTTCTTCGATACTGGTTATTTTGGTGTTTACTACTTCCTTGAACTCCTGTACTTCTCGTTCGGTCTGGCTACATCTTTCGTCAACCTCCATGATTCGTTGTTTTATTACTATGGTTTCTTCTTATAATTTCTTATTTGTGGATTCCTTATTATCGTTGATTCCTTTGTTCAGTTCTTCCTTCAACAATTCTATTCTCTCATCTAACTTATCCAGATTCTCCTGGTTGACCTCCCTTAATTCTTCTCTTAATAGTTGGTTATCCTCCTTCAATTCTTCCAACTTCTCCTCTATCTTCTCTTCCATCTTCTTATTGTTTTCATCTATTTTCTTATTGGGCTTTTCGATTTGGTGACTTAATTCTTCTTATTCTTCCTTTGTGGATTGGTCGTTTTCATCCATCTTCTTGCTGGTTTCCTCTATTTTCTTATTTGTATTTTCAATTTTATTACCCAATTCTTCCTTTAAAGACTGGTTGTCCTTCAAGTCTTCCAACTTCTTATTTAAGGATTGGTTGTCTTCCTTCCTTTATTTACTCGATTCTTCTTTTGTAGAATCCATTTTCTTATTGAATTCTTCCTTCGTGGATTCTATGTTCTTATTTATTGATTTGCTCTCCTCCCTCATTTCCATTATCATTCTCATCAGGATTTCCTGGAAGTTGACATCCCCTGTTAGCGCTGGTACCTCAGGTTGTTCCTCTGGTGGTGCGGGTTGTTTAGGTTTCGCAGCAGGTAGTCTTCCTTCAATATCTTCCACCGGCGTCGCCTCCTTGTCTTCCATATCAGTTTCCTTTTCGGGCCTCCGCCGCCCGTTTCTTCGATGTTGCTCGACGTTGCATTTTTGCATTTTTCTTACTCCTCTGACTTGATAACCGCTGCCAAGCTTAAATTCGGAATTGGGCAAATAATAGTGGCCTATCAATCACTAATTAAATCCCTTACAGTTGGACGCCAATTTTGTAACAAAATGTAAAATTTGTGTTTGTTAACAAAATAAGAAAAATATTTGTTTGTTTTTTGAAAATATTTTTTGAGAATTGTTTTTGTTGTTTTTTATTATTTAGTAATTAATTTTCGTAATGTATTGGTATACAATTTTAAATCTGTTATTACTGTTTTTGTCAATTATATCACCTTTTGGTAACTAGAATTAAGTTCCGCGTTAACAGGATTGTCTACGGCACTGATCGATTAGCGGTTCTTCTTCTTCTGATAGTATTCTCCTTTTTCCTTGGTAATTGCCGCTTTTCGTGTCGTCCGTTGTTTAAATATTATATTATTTTATGCTAATTATAATTTTTGAAAGAAATATAAGTCAAAATTATGAAATTCCAGCTTTTATTTAACAGTTATTAATGGCTCGATATTAAATCGATTTTTCAACAGTAGGTATCGACTCGTATCTCAGGGCGATCGATTATTTTTACATACAGTATTAATATTAAATTTTCAGTTCTTTTAACGGTTATATTATGTAGTCAGAGAAAGGGTAAGTTCAGGAAAGTATAACACTTACCATTAATAACTTAAGAATTAAAAATACATTATATTCAAGATATATGTTTATTAAAATAAAATTTCGAACCATTTGACGTTGACGACGAAACTAGCTGTGGTATACTTTGAATTGTGGGAGTTAAAGATGGCTGCTTGAGGACTGCATATGTTAAAATGACGACTTCACGACAGAATTCTCTTCAAATAAAAGTAGTTTTTTCCAAGTTTCCTCGTCTCAGCAGTAGTGATATTTCCTTCTGGTGTTAGTGGAGTTGTCCTTGTTCAGTGTTCTGGGATTCACCTCGTTGATTAGTGTTGTATAATGTTTGTAGTGCACTTTAGTCAGTAAGGTCGAAAACGGCACGTTCCGTCTTTATATTCAGTATTATCGTTTTTATGTGTTTAAATTAATGAATTCACTTTTCCGGTTCAATATTAGTTAATTCATTAGTTGTAATTGTTTGTTTCACTGAATTTAATTTAGTTTTAAAGTTTTCCAAAATTTGCGATTTTTATTTTGAATAGGCTAGGTTGATGAAAGCCATTTTTTCTTCCTTCGATATACGTTAATGTTAGAGCTAGAGCTCGTCTCATGTGTACTCGACAAAGTCTAATAATCAACTGTTTTAACTTCCTTCTTCATCCGAAACGTCTTAGCCAAGTTAATATTAAAAATACATTGTTCTAAATTTTTAGCATTTCCGCTACATAACTGATTTTTACATTATACTACTGAATGCATTTTTATTATTATTTAACTTTATTAAATATTAAATACATAATCTCTTTCTTTAGTTCATTATGCTTGATTTGATACCAAATAAGATATTTTTACAAAGATTTTTATCTAAAAATGCCATATTTACTGTATTTCTAACGGTAGGCTTCAAAATTTTACTTCCTGTCCTCTTAAAAGGTGTTTGCCATTTGTATTATGTTATAATTATGATTGTACAAAATCTCAGATTGAAATAACATGTTTATTTTCCATTAATTCCTTGTAATCTTATTAATTAGTTATCCTTTTTAAATATTATTCTTTAATTTGTGACTCCCCCCTTGGATTTTTCAGTTATTACATTTGCATTTTTTCCAATAATCTTTCATACCTTTTTCTAATATCTTTCTAAAGTATAGTTTCATTTATAACATACTGTGTTTGATTTACCTCATACAAATTTCATCAGTTTAACTAGTTTACTAGACTTATTTCTCAGTTATAATGTTGTTTCTTCATATTGTTTAAATTAGCAGCCAAGCCATCCTTACTATTTCTTTTATGAATTTGCTAACTGCTATAATTTTTTATTGTTCGACTAAGCTTTTCGTCATTACTGACATCTTCAGGTCTTAAACAACATCTATCAACTGTACGTTGTAGGCTTTTATACTTTTTAACGGAAAAAGGTAGACAAAGTTCCCGTGAAGAGCGGTAGCAGCTAGAACCAATAGAAGGGGCGATGACATAAGGGGAGGGGCCTAAAGTATAAAAGCCTACATTGCTAATTTTTTTAGTTTATAACACATATTATCTGTGTTGTGATAAACAACATCACTTGTTATTAAATTAATAATAGTCCTTTATAAATTAGGTATCTTTGTTAGTTTTTTGACTTCTCAATCTCTAAACAATTTTTATATTCCCTCCATGGTAACACCTTCAATTTATTCTATTCTGGAATCCTCCCTTTTTACTTACTACTGGCTATAGTTAACTTAACTCTATTGAACATCTTTTTAAATAAAAAGTCATTATCACTTCTAGTGTTTTTCTATCCCTTATACTATAATTCACTCTTAATACTACTTATTTATCAGTTATCTATGCACTGTTTATTTCCAACTTTTACCTTACCTTCACTTGTAAATCACTTATTGTTAATTACAATTTCACTAGTGTCACACTTCACTTTGGGGTTCTTACACCTACACTATTACACTATATCACTGTTTATATCATTTGTTTGATAGTGGGTGACCCCTATACTTATTTCTCTTTCATGACTTAATCCTAATGACAATTAATACTTAATAACTAATACTTACTGACTAATAACAATTCTAATTTGTGGTTTCTGGTTGCCTTTTTAATGGGTAGTAACCGTTATCTCTCCTTCCTCCTGATAACCCTTGTTTTGGTTTCAATGTTCTTGTTGAGTGCTATTTTACTTGTGTTGGTGAACCATTCTTGGTTTTCACTTTTGCTCGTCTCCCTCCTTCTTCATTTTCCTTGTTCGTTTAATATATTAGGTCCTTTCATCCGTTTCTTGGGACATTTTGGGGTCATTTAAACCCATAAACTTGTTTCCTTGTGGCTTAGGTTTATTATTTTCTTATCCTCGTTGTTTATTTGTGGTTCCCTTCTTTATGTTTGGGTTGTTGTCTCAATCACTTTAAAATATTTACATTTTACTAAGTATGTTCCGTGGTTCCCTTCTTTATGTTTGTGTTTTTGTCTCAGTCACTTGGGTTGGGTTAAAGTCGTCGTATTGTCGTGTCATATTCCTTATATTTTTATTTAAAATCAATCATTTCATTTGATAAGAAGTATTTTTTACAATTATAAATATTTTTTTTATCTCTGGTACGGGGTTGGCTATTTGTGTCGTGACATAATGCCTCTCCTTTAAAATTGATCATTTTGATAAAACACTAGTATAGTTTTTTATGAAATTATCAGTTATACATAACCTTTTTCCTTTTCTTTCTTGGTCGTTTCTCCATTCTTTATTTCTCTTCTTACTGAATTCATTCCATTTTATTTGGATCTGTTTTTCTTTTTATTTCCATTGGTGTGTTCTCCCTTATACACAATTTTTTCCCTAACTTTAGTAGCTGGTTTCTCCCATTACTACTCATTTTTCTGAGACCAGAGGCACGTCATCTCTGCTCAGTTTATTTGATTGCTGGACTTTTCAACAGTCAATCATAAATACCTTTTTTGTCAACTTGTGACTTAATAAGAATAATATATTTTGGGATTGTCCACCTTGTGGTTTGTTTTTAGATCACTTTGGCCTTTTACTCATTCTTCCTTCCGCTGTACCTTGACTATATACTATCATTTGCTCATACATTGATTGTTTTTTATTTATTTATATGTTAATTTCATCATTAACTTTTCATTTTTCGGTTTTCAATTCTCATTGTGATCATTTTAATTATCTTAGACATTGGTATACCTTTCTCAGTTAATTAGCAATATTTTGCTTTAGCCATAGCTTGTATATTTGATTCATACATAACTTCTCTCTTTCTTTGTACCAGTTTAGATTTTTTATTTTACAGATAAATATCTTTGATTCATTATTATAATTTCATGTACTTATCTTATCAGGTTTGGTCTGATTTTATTTTTGTATATTTCAGTTTGTATTAATTCTTTGTAAGTTAATTTTCTTACACCATAGGAATTTGTGTAGCGTATTCCTATTTTGGTACATTTTGTTTAATTATTTCATATACTTCACACATCAACTTTTAATATATTGTAAGTTGATTTCACTTAGTAGGAATTTATGTATCTCATTCCTTTGTTTTGATATTTTTTTATTTTGTTTTAGGCCTCATAAGTCATCGATCTGTTGTTGCAAGTTGTGTACACATAATTTTTAAATTTTGGTATCTGTATTTTATTTACAGTTACTTGTCCTTCGTGATGACATATGGCCGTACATTTTATAATATATAATTTTATTTTGGTATCAATTCAATTCTCATGGTTGTGGATTTATTATATCCTCATTTCCATTCCATATTATAGCCTTCTCCTTTTTGTTCGACACTTCGTTATTATGCACCTCTTCTCCTTCAAGTGTATGATAGTCACACTTATTCTGGATGAACGTATTCCAGTTATTTATTTTTCTTCATAGAACTTCTTTATGGAAGCTTGGTTGTACACTCCTTTTACTTTTTTGGTGGTTATATTACTTATCTCGTAAGTGTTGTTTCCATTGTCCTTTGTGATGACATATGGTTCATTTATTATTATACGTTGGACCTTGTTAATTATATGTTGATCTACTCCTTTTCTCTCCTTGTTATTGCCTTCTCTTTCTTATTACACTCTTTGTTGTCTTGCTCCTCTTCTCCTTCAAATGTCTGATGGGTGACATTTATTCTGGATAATCATTAATTTCTTTTTTGTTTTGACATTAATGAAGGAGTAGAGTTTGTTAATTATAGTTTACTTTTTTCTTCTATTCCATAGGGTTGCTTGTCTGGTAACTTGAAGATCCGTCCCTTTTCTTGGTTTGTGGTATCTTCACTTAGTTTACCCATGGTCCATCAGTTCCTCTGCCCTTATGGTTCGGATAACTCTGGAGTGTAGAGCTGTTTTCTTACTGGTGAAATAGGTCTCCTCCGTCTTGTACCATAATTCCTCTAATACCATATGTTCTGTAGTCTTTATGTTTACCGCAAACATTTTATTATTTTGTCCATTAATCAGAGAAGTTAATTGTGCATCTCTCATTAATATTATCCTTGCTTTTTTATTTGGTATTTCCATTTCTGGTGTGCTCCAGTATTTTATTGACCTTCTTGATCCGTTATACTCTGTTTTGTTGTCAGTCATTTCTATTTCTGGCATCTTCCATCCAAGTATTGATTTGTTGAAATTTTCATCCGCTGTTTGGTTCTGAATTCCTTTTATAATTTCCCTCAGAGTCCTCCTACAATCTTTGTACTTTATTAATTTGCTTTGGTAGGTAATGGGCAAATTAAACACATCGATCAGTCCGTTCTTCATCATCTCCACTTCTTCTCGTGTTTTGATGAGTTTCCTCTTATATACCTTTCTTAATTCCTCTGTTTTCTTAATTTTCTTAATTATCCGGTTCTTCTTTCTTCCTCTTCTGTGGTTGGTTTTTATGTGTTTGATTCTCTTGGTGTCATTGTTATCTGTATGTTCAGAAAACAATATATTTGTTTGTTCTATAATTTCCATCTCCTTCTGTGTTATTTTCTGATTCCCTGGTTCCATGTTCTCATCCAACGTTTCTTTGATGCTTCCAGGAGTGCTGTCTAGTGTTTCACTCAATTGGTTGAAATCACTATCTAAAGTTTCTTGAAGGTGATTTACTGTGTAATTTGTTTCTTCCCATCTCTTATTCATCCCCGTTTTTGCCGGTTTAACTTCTTCACAAAACTCTACTAGCATGAATCTTAATTCTTCTCTGTTCTTCTCACCATCTTCCTTTATTTGCTGTAGGAGTGTCTCACAGTTGTTTTCAATCTTGTCATTTAACACTTCAAGATCCTTTTTTATTTGTTTCTTCAACTCCTCACTCTTCTTTTCTAGCGCCTCTCGGTTGTTTTCCATTTTGTTATTCAGGATCTCTAAGTCCTCCTTGAATTGCTTCTTTAATTCTTCATTGTTTTGATCCAGTTTTTCTAACTTTTTATTCAATTCTTCTTTGTCTGACTCCAATTTTTTATTCAATTCTTCTTTGTCTTCTTGTCTTCTCTCCTTCCTGCTTGCAATGACTCTAATTTTTTATTCAATTCTTCCTTGTCTTGTCTTCTCTCTTTATTCATTTGTCCGAATTGTTCCATCATTAATTTCATCATGCTGTCTAACTTCGTTTCTTCTGTTGATTTGACTGGTTGGTCCCCTATCATTACTTCCACTTCCGGTTCTGGTTGAACTGGATTCTCAGGTTGGTTTTCCCGAACGTCCTCTTCGACTAACTCCCCGATTATTTCATCAATTTCTTCCATCTCTTCTGGCTGGCCTTCACTTTCAATTTCTTTCTTTTTATCCTGTCTGGTAAACATTGAATGTCTCTTCATAGCCGCCGTGGGCCTTCTTTTACAGCCTCACCGGTTGGTCGCCAATCTGTAACAATCAAACTGAGTCGTACCTGCAAAATGTGTACATAAAATAATGTGTTTTGGATGATTAGTGCGTTCGCCTCGCACCGGGTCGTTACAGTAATTTTGGTGGCTAGCGATGTTCGTAGCGTAGTTCTGATCACCTGTATATTACGGCAGTAACCTTACCTGTTATTCTTAGGGGGTGTGATAATCCCGGGTGGCGCCAAGTCGTTTTACAAAACAACTAAAAACCGTATTTGAACAAGTTATCAGCGTAGCGGGTTGGTGTATTCGAATCGTTCCCGCTCGCACAGCCGTCTCAATCGTCGCTTCTGACGAATAACTGGCAACTAGCTTACTGCTACGATTTACTCTTCAATACAAGTAATTATTATATAGCACTCCCTAAGAAATGATAACGCTTGTTACTCCCTGTAATGAATATTTTTTAATGGTGATAACTGGAAACATTTACAATTACAACAAAATAATTATCGTTTGATTACATGAGATCTTATTTTCAGGGCGGCGAATTAATTTAGAAACCATTTAACCTAGCGTCTGTTTACGTTAGGCGTATTACAATGTTTTGGTTTCAAAATCCGTGGATTCTTTTGACTATGAGTTAGAGGACTACAATGGTTACAATAAAAATACAAATTACCTTAATCTAAGTGTACAAGAAATATAAAGTGTGCTGTTACAATCTGTTGTGTAGTGTTGTAAAGGTGTTCTGTAAGTTCGTGTTCAATTCTTAGGTTATTTTATGTTAACAATGTTTCATTATGTTTTAATTTGCTTAAATACTCTATGAAAGAGAAATACTATCTTTATAGTGTGGTAATTTTACCTTTCAAAATTATTTAAAGTGATTAGGGTTGGTGGAAAATAAATAATTGGATAGTACTTAACAATTCGACGTGCATAGAGGCCTTTGTAGTTGGTTTGAGATAGGAATTGGCTGCATCAAATCAGTTTTCTTGGATTTTGGGCTTTATTAAATTGTGGCGTCCTTTCGTCTTGTGTTTGGACGTTCCATTTATGGATAATTTCCGTTTATTCAGGTCTTGGGTCTCGTAATATTGGTTGTAGTGGTCATCTGCTTCTTTGACGATTAGTTTTCAGCAACTTTATACTATTATTTTCATGATTTACACTGAAAAAACTTTCTTCCGGACTTCTGCATCTGTATGGCTTGATGACGCTTCGCTTCTTTTTTTCTCTCTACTAATTTCTAATGGTATTTTTCTGTCAACAACCGCTGTTTCCATAGTAACGGTATTTTTCGAATAGGCTTATTTTGAGTTGATGTATTGTTACCGAAACTTCGAATCCTTCGTATATCTTCTGATTACTGTTATTCCTCCATCTTCCTTCCTGGTTAATAAATATTGTCACTATAGTATTTATTCTCGTTCATAGATTATTTTGATACCCCACAAGCTTGGGTATTTTCAGATTTTAAGTTTTTACAATTATGTTAATGCTTGTTAATTACATTTCTTTTTATATAATAATGCCTATTACAATATTTTGTGTTATAAATGATCTACAATTTATCCTTGGTGATTCCTTCACCTCAGATTTTCTAAATTCTGATTCAATTTGTTATAATCTTTGTATGTTTGGTTCTGACAGTTATGTTTTTTTCTAGGTCTAAGTAGCCATTATAATAATTTACTTATTTCGTTCAAATCACATTTTGTTTCAGCCTATTGGGCTTACTTTGTTATTTTTATTAGTTGTGTTGTGTTTTGAGTCTGTAGGTGTTTTGTTTATTATTCAATATTGCTCTCCTTATTTCAATCTTAAAAATATAACATTAGGTTTATGGACTGCACATTGCATTCAGCCATATCCTCTTCTAACAATAACATGAACACAATTTTTTATAAGTTATTAGAGTTATTGTTTTGATTAAGAGATATCATCACTCACTCCTAACTTATCCTTATTTGCTAATTTTTTTAGTTTATAACACATATTATCTGTGTTGTGATAAACAACATCACTTGTTATTAAATTAATAATAGTCCTTTATAAATTAGGTATCTTTGTTAGTTTTTTGACTTCTCAATCTCTAAACAATTTTTATATTCCCTCCATGGTAACACCTTCAATTTATTCTATTCTGGAATCCTCCCTTTTTACTTACTACTGGCTATAGTTAACTTAACTCTATTGAACATCTTTTTAAATAAAAAGTCATTATCACTTCTAGTGTTTTTCTATCCCTTATACTATAATTCACTCTTAATACTACTTATTTATCAGTTATCTATGCACTGTTTATTTCCAACTTTTACCTTACCTTCACTTGTAAATCACTTATTGTTAATTACAATTTCACTAGTGTCACACTTCACTTTGGGGTTCTTACACCTACACTATTACACTATATCACTGTTTATATCATTTGTTTGATAGTGGGTGACCCCTATACTTATTTCTCTTTCATGACTTAATCCTAATGACAATTAATACTTAATAACTAATACTTACTGACTAATAACAATTCTAATTTGTGGTTTCTGGTTGCCTTTTTAATGGGTAGTAACCGTTATCTCTCCTTCCTCCTGATAACCCTTGTTTTGGTTTCAATGTTCTTGTTGAGTGCTATTTTACTTGTGTTGGTGAACCATTCTTGGTTTTCACTTTTGCTCGTCTCCCTCCTTCTTCATTTTCCTTGTTCGTTTAATATATTAGGTCCTTTCATCCGTTTCTTGGGACATTTTGGGGTCATTTAAACCCATAAACTTGTTTCCTTGTGGCTTAGGTTTATTATTTTCTTATCCTCGTTGTTTATTTGTGGTTCCCTTCTTTATGTTTGGGTTGTTGTCTCAATCACTTTAAAATATTTACATTTTACTAAGTATGTTCCGTGGTTCCCTTCTTTATGTTTGTGTTTTTGTCTCAATCACTTGGGTTGGGTTAAAGTCGTCGTATTGTCGTGTCATATTCCTTATATTTTTATTTAAAATCAATCATTTCATTTGATAAGAAGTATTTTTTACAATTATAAATATTTTTTTTATATCTGGTACGGGGTTGGCTATTTGTGTCGTGACAATATATATATATATATATATATATATATGATGGCTTCAAAGTGTCGTTTTATCCTACAAATAATAATATTTAATAATGTAATAGTTTTATTGAAAAGATAATGAGGTTTTTAATTACTGATACTATATATATGAGAATTCAAAACATAAAAAATTGATATTGTTTACTGTTTTTAAAAAACAAGACTATCGAAATTTCGATTTTCTTAAAATTTGCGTAAAATTACAACTTAAAACCAATATACAACAATGAGAGTTCATCTCAATTAAAATACGAAGCATGTATTTTCAAGCTTGAAAAGTCTACTTTGACATGTGCAATTATTATTTTAATTAAATTGTTCACTGTTAAAAAAAATAATTATAGAACAAGTAACTGCATAAAACGTGCTTTTTTCACATTATTACTTCTTATGCTTTATGTTTTAAATTTTAAGATTTAATACTTTGGGAATATAATATTCGGTTTACCTACGTTATCAATCTTCGCTAAGGATTTATACCTTAGAAGCCGGCTTCCTTTTAAAATACGTTTTGAAAACTGTATATCTGCCGTTGGCACATACCTCACTAGCACATCTGCTGTCGGCTCGCAACTCGGGGGAGTATGCGCGCGCAACTCGGGTAAGCATGTGATCTAGCAAAAACTAGTTCATTGCACAATAAACAATACAGCCTGTGATTGTGTTTCTTGATTTTGTTATTTGTGTCAATTTATTGATAAGAATATATTTAAAATTTTGTGTTTTTAATAACATCACATAAAGAGTGAAATTTGTGTGACTTTAATTTAATATTTCTCAAGAAAAAGGACAATTGTTCCGTAAGTTGTGTTTACATTCATTACGAGCTTGCGGCTTACCCAGTGGCTGTATTTGATCAAGGTACGCTACGTAAGACTGATAAATCTAAAATATATGGTGTGTGCCAAAATGAAAAAATCGAGTTTGATTATGGTAAATGTACTTTTCGTCCTCGATGGTGGCATGCTTCTTCATCGCGTGCCTTGGAATAAAAATGATCAGTTTAAAAATGTTCAATTTCTACGTAGCGTATATTAAAAAACACTTCAAATCTAATAATGTCATTGTGGTTTTGGATGGCTACGAAAATAATTTGAATCACATAAAAGGTGCTGAACAAACAAATCGCTCCAATAGAAACTTATACCCTGACATTATTTTTGATGTGGAAATGTGTAGTACGGTACAACAGTATACTTTGCTCTGAAACAAACAGAATAAAATTCGTTTCATCAAATATTTAATAGAATATTTAAGAAATGCTAACATTACAGTCATACAAGCAGAAAATGACGCTAACTTATTAATTGTAAAGACAGCTTCACAAATTACCGATAAAATACATGTTATGGTTGCTGACGACGTAGATATTTTGATTCTTCTATCAGCATTAATCCCGGAAGAACGGGAAATGTATATGTTGAAATTAGGAAAAAACGGAACTCTGCCTACCATTTATTCACAGACCAGTCTCCATGAATTACCCTTTTGCAAGAAATATATATTATTTCTTTATGCAGCAACCGGTTGCGATACAACATCCTGTTTTTTGGAAAGGGCAAGATAAGCATTTTTAAGAAATTTGAGAAAAAATGCCATGATGAGACTTTTAAAAAAATCAATTGAAAACTTCTATAAACAAAAAAAAATCAATCGAAAGAATGTATCTTCGAGAGTGGAATAAACTTTGTTTCTTTCATATACAATAAACCAACGGGAGTAACATTAGATGACTACAGGTACATCTGCTTTAAAAAATCTGTGTTTAAACAAGGTACAAAGAAAAGGAAACTCTTGTGAAATACATAAAACTGGAATTTTTTCCTCCAACTTCAGATACCGTAAAATATTATTTTTATAGAGTGTATCTACAAGTACAAAAGTGGATGTCTAATGATTTACCTGCAGAAGATTGGGGATGGAAAAGGGGACAAATCCTTACCCCAATTCTTATGTCGGTAATAAGAACAAAACCAGCTGATGGGACAAAACCAGCAGCCCCAAAAAACTTAATTCAAAAGATATTTTGTAACTGTAAAAAAGATTGCACATCAAAACAGTGTTCCTTCAAAACCATTGAGCTTTTATGTACGTACATTTGTGGCATTTGCACAAGTGAAAAATCCGAAAATTTTGAAAATAATAGTGTAATTGAAAACGAAGCAGAAGACAATGTTGTGAGTCCATCATTGCCAGAGGAAATATGCGATGAAGATGAGAATGAAAATACAAACCTAGATACTGAATCTGATGACAACGAACTTTCAGAGGAAGAATTCTAGCTATAATTATAAAATAAATTTAATCAACTTTAATGATTAAATAAAAATGTTTTTGTAAACTTTAATTGATAGTTAATAAGATTCAAACGGTTTCAGATCCAAAGATTTAATAGTTTTTCAAAAAAATTCCCAAAGGTACACTTCATTTTCGCTTTTAATGTTCGTATTTTCTAGCCTGGACGGTTGCACCCTATATAATTTTACATTTTATTTTACGGTTCTATTAACCTTTCATTACTTTATAATAACCATTCAAGAAATTAAAATAAAATTTGTCGATTAACTTACATTACACTTGTTTAAAAAAAACTACAAAAAATGTTATTTTTTATATTCGCCATTTTTTTTATGTTTGATGTGTATGACAGGGGTGAATTTATTTTTTTATCGTAGTAGGACATGTAGGGATGATGTCCTCAAATTTTCAGCCGTCTATAATTTTTTTTTTATCAGGGCTTATTTTCGAGCTAATTTGACTGGACTATAAACAAAATATTCTATTGTGGTTTACACTAAACTGATTCCCAGTGCTGTTGCTAGTCACAGTATATTGACCATTCTGTAACATGTGTTATAGGAATAGCTTTGCGAAGCTGTCTGATGCACTGTTTGCAAAGTTAAGGAATTTGATGGAAACAGCTCATCCTTATCAAGTACACCATAAATAGCAAGCGACACAGCTTATAGTTCCAAACCAGTAGTTTGATTCAGACTATTGATGATCAAAAATATTTGTGACAGATGTTAAAAATTTGTTTTTATAATAAAACCATCCATTTTGTTCTGTTTATGAACAAATATACTGATTTGTCAGCTTACAAGATGGCTTCATTCTATTGAAAAAAGTTCTTATTTTGTAATACAAAGTAATATAGTTTTGAAGGTACTGTTTACTTAACACTGAATAATTAGTATAATAATTTGGATTTGCTTTGTTTATGAATTGTGACAGTTTCCCAATTTTCTTGAGTCTTTAATCCTACTTAAACCAATGGAGTTAATGGATTCAAAACTTGAAGAAGTATTGTATGGTGATTCTCAAATCCAAATCCTAAAACAGACAGGTTTTTAGATTGTTATATTGCTATTTTAAAATAATTACAATTTTTACTTTTACTGTATTGACATTTTTAATGGCTTGATATTAAAAATGTTGTTATAAAAACTATCTAGTATGTTCCCTGAGCTGCAGGGTGACACCCTGCTATATTTTCACAATTTTTTCAAATTTTTTATCTTTTTGGGGTCTTGGTGTCCAAAATTTTGAGATTTTCAAAAATGGATATGATACGTATATTGTGGTTGAAATTTCCATTAATTTGATGTGTAAAATAATACATTGAAACAGTAGACAGACCTGTATATTTTGTTGTTTCTCTTAAATTTAAATAGTTGACCCTATATTAATTTTTGTGATTTTATCAAAATTTTCACCCACTTTTTGGTCCCAACATCCAAAAAAAGTGAAATTTTCAAAAATGATCACTGTACTCAGATTGTGGTTAAAATTCTCTGTAATTGGATACCACACATCTGTAAATGTCCAGAGCACTTGAACTTAGAACCATATACAAGCCTATAATTTTTACAAATGCAGCTACTCCTATAATGTGGTTCAGACGTCCCTTACAAGGTTAGTCAGTAAGGTACAATAAGGGAGTTGATATCACTGTTATCTGTGACTTGGTCTGTAAGTTACTCCAAAGGAATAACTTAGATACTCTAGCACAATGGTTCCCAAACTTTTCAGTCCGCGGACCCCCCCCAAATTTAAAAATTCACAGACCCCGTCTGAGTTCTGAAATAAAACAAACATTAAATATGATATAAACTCTTATATTTTAATTAAAATTATTAAAATCAAAATTGTGTTAACTTGCAAAATTATAATATTAATGATATTGTTACGACGGTCTACTCGATCGTCGTAGGTACAGTGGAAACAAAATCAAGACACCAGTTAAGTCAAACATTTCACTAATAACCACTTGAACGCACACAGTAATATCACCCGATAATAACTCAAACCGCACTGTAAATATATCGCCACTGTACTGAAACTTAAGGCCGCTGCCACCATGTATTTATACCTCTGCTCACAGACCAGAACGTTCCAAACTACGTCTTAGTGCCAGTGTGTACTACGTAATTAATTGCGGCCTTGACACAGACCGCGCGGCTGGCAGCTTCGAGAAAACTCTCGCGAATGCGTCTAAGAGTCACGTATGCCACACACATTAGAGCGAGATTCTTCTGGCACATTCGATAAACACGTAGACTGTTCTATAATGTAACAATATCAAACATAGTTTGATGTGAACAATGAATCTGCTTTTGAACAATTAGCTCTGCAGTATTGTGTTTAATGTCTGATAATTTAAGTATTAAGTCACTATCGACATTAATGTTATTTCTTAACTTTGATTTCAAGTTCTTGATCAGGGAGAATGCGGTTTCACACAAGTAAGTAGAGGGAAACACACTTAAACGCTTCAAAGCTTTTTTGCAAGTTTAGGATAGTCAGTCATAACATATAACCAGAAGTCAGCTAGGTGTAATTGCGGAAACTGTAATTTTAATGAACTGTCAGTTGAAAGTTCTGCCAATGAATCTTCTTTTTGTAGTGTGAGAGAGAGGTCTAGTTAGTTCAGCTGACAAACAGATCTGCTACAAGACATGATTTAAAGACTATTATTAAAGCTATTAGTTTGAAATTACTTTTACAATTACAATTAGTTTGAACTCCCCCTCCAAAATACTGGAATCTTCTAGTAATTGTTTTAAGATTCAAAAATTTAGATTTTATACCATAAAAGATCGGAGAAAATTACGGGATATTCTAAATTTTCTTAAAAGTGTCTTCAGACCCCCAGAAACATTGTCGCAGACCCCACTTTGGGAGCCACTGCTCTAGCATACTCTAGTAACTGCTTTAATATATGAAGTTGATTCTAATGCACCATTAATTCTCTGACCGGCAGCTACTTATAATCTTCATAATGCACAGAGTGTTAGTTGGGAAACATCAGATTCTTTTCCAATGAATTCTCTGTAAATTTTACTTTATTTTAAATTTTAAATATAAATTTTGTGTTGAATCATTTGTCATTAGTATTCAGAGTTGAGTCATCAAAGTTTGTACCACTGGCTGTTTAATAGGCTTGCTGTTTTCACTCCTGTTTTCACAGCATTAACATGCTGGTTAATTAAAAAGTGTGTCTGGTGTTACCAACAATGTAACTGTTCAATAAAATAAAAGAAATGAAGAAATGACGCCCGATTACTAATCTTTTCGACTTACCTTCAAACAACCAGAAGATTCCCAAAGTCCCAGGGGCACCACCACATATTTTGGAGGAAATGTGGAAACCGTTTCACTTTCCCGAAGAAAACAATTTTGACAAATAAACTAAAATTCTCCCTCACAGAAAAAATTCCAGGGCCGTTTAGACGAACTTACTGACACAGAGAATAGGTCACGGGTAGAGTGTGTAATTAACTAAACTAACACATTATAATGAGAAATCAGATTTTATTTTACTAAAACACATTGTAACTTTTTGTATTGTTAAAAAAATATAATTCAAAAAAAATAAGACAAAAGAAAGTTTTCAATTGCAAATCAGTTTTTTTTAACTTTAGCGCTTACCACACCCTTTCCTCTCTCTCTCTCTCTCTCTCTCTCTCCTCTCTCTCTCTCTCTCTCTCTCTCTCTCTCTCTCTCTCTCTCTCTCTCTCTCTCTCTCTCTCTCTCTCTCTCTCTCTCTCTCTCTCTCTCTCTCTCTCTCTCTCTCTCTCTCACACACACACACACACACACACACACACACACACACACACACACACACACACACACACACACCATCCGTTGAGATCTCATTATTTTATTCCATATTTTTTTAAAAGGTAATTTTACTTAAAAAAGAATTTTGTACAATTGTGCGAAATTGGTTACGTCCTTATTTTTTACTTATCTCTTTCGACGGGAAGTCTCATCGTTACGCCATCCATTGCAATTCGCTTTTACGACGAAAAATCACAAAAAGAATGTTCCAAAAGTCCAAATTTACCTTAACATTTCCTTCACTGACGAATTTATATGTTCATATTATTATTTCACCAAAACTTTTAACAAAACACTAGGTAGGCCTACCTCGACTGCTCGGCCTACCTTGATTGTCCACTTGCACTGTAAACTACATCTGTACTGTTCGGTGCTGGCTTGAGACTGAGCACTTCGCTTTCGTTTTCTGCGTCACGATTCAGTTCAGCTACGCATTTGAAACCAGTTTTTTTCCGGTCACCTCCACTCATCTCTCCCGTGGACTGACGTCACTTGTTTTTCTGTTTATCAGCCCGGCACCTCGTCATCGACCGCTTCCCAAACCTCGATTCACTATTTTGTTGTAAACAAAATGCCTTTCGTGTGATTCACTGACTAAAAATAGAATGCATTACATAACGTATCATTACAAGACCCCCCCCCCAATGAGAGGTTTTATGTCTAAAAACATAAAAACTCTCATTCCCTAAACCTAGGCGGATCAGTGAGGATATGGTGCCATGACCCCCCTTACTTCCTGATTAAAAGTTGGGTACTTACCCCCCTAATCCAGTGGCTATGGTCGTACCCGTATGACTTTACTGGACTTCCCTTTTCTTCAGGATCCCAACACCGTAAAGCCAGACAAGCACTTGGCGACCCTGCACTGACGAGCTGGCCAACACAGGTTCGCCTCCACAGTTCCACACAGATTCTGTGACAACAAAAGCAAAACATTATTAAATGGTCTTTCAATTAATCCATATCCCTGCACTGATTTGGGTTCCTCCTAGAAGTACTGATTTGCATTGACCAAAGTACTGATTTGTGGTATCTGTAGTATCTTAACACCCAAATAACATATTACAATTATTGAAAAGTAGATACTCTTATGCTAAAATAACACACATTATTTAACCCAAGTAACATGTCAACGTACATAAGTATATTACCATATATCAAAATACAATTGTAAATCATATAAAAAAAATAAAAAATACTCAAATTCAATGTCTCAACTTTCTAACGATTACATTTTATGTTTACTTTCACCTTAAACTGGTGCAATCAATTGTCCACAATTCATTAACATTCAAGTTCAAATTCCATTAACATAATCTGTCACAATATTTTTTAATTTCTCAAAGGTTTAGATTTGCTGCATTTCTTTAAAATTACAATGTTACAATTTTACAACATAACCAATAGTTATAATTAACTTTACTCACATCAAATTATAACGAACAATATTGTTATTACAAGGATAAACATTTTATACGTAGCTAGAGTGTTGTAGCTACCCCCTCAATACAATATCTCAATATCCCATTACAAACCATATAACACATGTTTTATAACTACTCACAAATAGATCACATTAAAATAACCGTTTCAAATTTGAATTTCACATTTCACTTATCAAATTTTGATCATTTATAATGTATTATAAAATTCAAATCTAAATTTTTCGAATTTATTACAAAATTCACATCTTAAACCATTTCGAATCAATTTAATTATATAGCTGAACTCGGTATGCCAATTATTATTCAGTCAAAATTATAATCATTACTACACAAAATACAATATACATACACAACAAAATGTATCCTCAGATACCCTACAATAACAGTAACATAACCTAATACATAATACATTTAACCCCATTACAAATTTATATACTTTATAGTACAACATAATCCATCATTGTTCCCCAAAATCATTACATCAGCAAGCCAAGTACCAAAACCATTAAAATCAAATAAATGTCCATCATCAACATGTGTCTAACCCCCATCATCATAGGTTAGTCTTATATTATATGTGCACCAATAATTTTTGTCTACTTCAGTTATATTACTTTTCTCACTACAACAATCATTTAAATTTGTATCCTTATCCACAAGATTATAATATTCATAATTCAGGTTACCCTTCTCAAACCAATAAGAGTCAGCATCATGTGTTTTGTACCAATCAGTAACAGTCCTGTCATCATCGTCTACCCTAACCTATCTCTGCATTTAAGTAGGCCTAACTTATTAAATATTAAATAAATTTAACAAGTATCCTGGCAGGGTCGCCACTTGCAACTGTTTAATAAAATAAAAAATTAAACGAAATGAAGAAATGACGCCCCGATTACTACTCTTTACGACTTACCTTCAAACAGCCAGAAGATTCCCAAAGTCCCAGGGTCACCACCACATTTTTTGGAGGAAATGTGGAAACTGTTTCACTTTCCCGAAGAAAACAATTTTGACAAATAAACTAAAATTCTCCCTCACAGAAAAAATTCCAGGGCCGTTTAGACGAACTTACTGACACAGAGAATAGGTCATGGGTAGAGTGCGTAATTAACTAAACTAACACATTATAATGAGAAATCTGATTTTATTTTACTAAAACACATTGTAACTTTTTGTAATGTTAAAAAATATAATTCCAAAAAAAATAAGACAAAAGAAAGTCTTCAATTGCAAATCAGTACTTTTTTATCTTTAGTGCTTACCACACCCTTTGTTCTCTCTCTCTCTCTCTCTCTCTCTCTCTCTCTCTCTTCTCTCTCTCTCTCTCTCTCTCTCTCTCTCTCTCACACACACACACACACACACACACACACCATCTCATTATTTTATTCCATATTTTTTTAAAGGTAATTTTACTTAAAAAAAGAATTTTGTACAATTGTGCGAAATTGGTTACGTCCTTATTTTTTACTTATCTCTTTCGACGGGGAGTCTCATCGTTACGCCATCCGTTGCAATTCGCTTTTACAACGAAAAATCACAAAAAGAATGTTCCAAAAGTCCAAATTTACGTTAACATTTCCTTCACTGACGAATTTATATGTTCATATTATTATTTCACCAAAACTTTTAACAAAAAACTAGGTAGGCCTACCTCGACTGCTCGGCCTACCTTGATTGTCCACTTGCACTGTAAACTACATCTGTACTGTTCGGTGGCTGGCTTGAGACTGAGTGCTTCGCTTTCGTTTCTGTGCCACGATTCAGTTCAACTATGCATTTGAAACCAGTTTTTTCCGGTCACCTCCACTCGTCTCTCCCATGGACTGATGTCACTTGTTTTTCCGTTGATCAGCCCGGCGCCTCGTCATCGACCGCCCCCAAACCTCGATTCACTATTTTGTTGTAAACAAAATGCCTTTCGTGTGATTCACTGACTAAAAATAGAATGCGTTACATAATGTACCGTTACAACAACTCATGTCACAGCATCCGTTGGTTTTCAAATTATTTTGTATTTCTGTTTTATTTTTTTATTATTATAATGCTCTTGTGTTGTTGGAATGCATGCATAGCAGCTAATTTGTATTATATAGAAATGTTCCAAGTTTGAATTGTAGAGTGCTCATATTTCATGTGTCCTTATGACACGTTGAGGTCTCTTGTGATTCAGACCATAGCAAAAATCTTTACCATTTCAGGCTTCAAACAAAAACAATAAGTAAAGTAACGAAGGCTTCTAGTTTTAGTACAGTTTGGATACTAAAACCAATTTTAGTAAAGTTTTATTTTGCTACATTCTATGTGATAAGTTTTGTTCAAATATTTTGCATTGGCTTTCTTCTAAACGGTAATATATGATAAGATCTACATATTTTTACCTGACTTTGTTCACACCTGATGTACATTGTACAATGCTCACAACATATGAAGTCTGTTCAAAAGGTAGTCGACCATATAGCAGTGGAAAGAAATAACCTACTTAGTGGTTTCCAGTTCTGATCTCCTTCAAAGTAGTCCCTTTGTGACTACACATACTTAACCCAGTAGGCCCTCCATTACTGGAAACATTTTTCATAGTTGTAACTTTTAATTACTTCTTACACTTTCAATTTCTACACTTTCAATTTACCTTTGTTTATTTACATCTCCATTCCGGACGCCATATTGCATTGTTGCCAACTACTTACCCAGAGTTCGTTTGAGCGAATTTTGTGAGAGCAACTATGGTTGTTGAAATAAATAGTTAGTCTACTTATTCTCAATGAATTAAATTTTATTAGTCATTATTCAAAAACAAATTGGTATTTCAATCAAATATATTGATTTACCTTCCGTATATGAGCTACATAACTTCAAATAGAAAAAAAATTGAACAGAAACTTAAATTTACTTTCCGCAAACCAGTGCCTCTTTTGTGATATAATTTTCATTCACACACACATACACCCGCACTCCATGCCCTTAGAGATCTCGATAATAAAATCAAAGAATGATTTTGAATTTGATAACCCTGACTAATTTTTCTTTACCCCCCCCCAATGTTACTTAGCTGTTTATCTGTCCGAAAGAGTCCATTTTCCTGTATAATTTTTCTTTTTCACTCCACACCTTTACTTTTTACACCAAACTGTTATTTCATTTTAAACTATTTCTTTGAACTGATTTTTCACATTTACATTTAAGTTACATTGAAGTACAGGCGTATATAAACTGTTTAGCCGGCGGGCGAGCGAACTGCCCACGTCCGATGTTATTTGCCTACTCGGTATATTAAAAACTGGGGCGAAATCTGCCTGTGTCCGTTGCCGTTAGGTGTTGGATGATGACTAACTTTACGCCAAGCGGAAATTGTTGACGCCGATCTTGGCCGGTTAGCGAGACACTCCTGCATTCAAATGTTATATATTGTAACGCAACATAGTTGAGGTACCCCAATGTTACATCAAAGACTGAATGAAATATGGTCAAAGACCATACCCTGACTTAAGGTTGTTCGATAGTTCATATGTTTGAGAAGGACCTCAAGTAAAAAGGAGGCAATGACTAATATTAAATGTAAAAGAGCCAGACCAATGAATGATTGGATGTAATGAAATGTTTGTTTTGTACTGTGACATGTTAAGGTCTACAGAATATTTATATTGTATGTTGAATGTGTTAAAAATGAAATGATGTTGTTTGATAATAATACTTAATCAATAATTATGTTTATATTTTATATTAGATTTGTTTTTTATACAGCACAGTATAGTTACCAAGGTTAGGCACTGTACTAAGTTGTCCGTATTGTATAAAATTGAAAGATACTGTTGTTCTAATTAATGTTTATAAACTGGATCAGGAGTGTGACCAGTGTTTCAAGTCTAACAAGTAGTTCTGACAATTATGTCATAAATTAATAAAGGGTTCCAGAACCAATTGATTAATGTAAAAACAAATAACCACCAGTAAATTAAAATTCATGTAATTAACTATGTAATCAATAATTAATTGTACAGTAGGTCAGGTAAAAAGAAAATTAAGTTAAAAAACCAAATAATGTTATAATGGTTGTAAATGAATCTATAGGCCTAAATTCCATATTAGTGAAAGGAAATTAATACCTTTTTAGTAAACCCAGTCCAACGAAACTCTAGTAAAACATTTACTGTTTAATAAGGAAGGTTAGGGGAGAATTTTATGTGATTCAATATTAATCCAAGCATGGAGTATTTTATTGGAAAGGAGTAGTAATATTCTATAATGCCGGCTCAAGGATATATAGAAAACCTGGTTGTTAAGGCAACGGATTTTTAGTAACTTGTTGATTTTGAATAGATGGTACTGATTGTTACAAGCTATTAGGTTGAAATGAACCGATATATTTAAAATATATGAATAAATATAAAGAAAATATATATCCAAATTGAAAAAAAGCATTTTGCAAAACAATTATACTGGAATGTTAATGAATCATACAAATTAAATAACCCTATAAATTATCAATGAATACAATAAAAAAAAGAACTGAAAGCGTCTCACCTCATTCACTAAACAATTCCGCTGAATTTGGTATCAAACCAATTCATGCTATAAATTGAAGACCAATAAAGAGTTGAAGCCTGAATTAACGGAAATATTTGGAAATACAGAAGATTCGGTTGACGAAATAACCTTCATTGACAGCGGAAGCTGAGATCCTAATTCCAGTTCGTTGGGACCAAGAATTGTGAAGACGCAAAAGAAGACTTGAAGCACCAGAGTTCCCGTGGGATTATCATCATCCATTCATTGAAGACCAGAGCAGTTTTACTGGGTGAAGACGATATAACCTGCATTTTGATCGTAGTTGACAAACATTCACCGCCTAATGAAGCTTTCGCCGCTTGGGTAAAAAAAACAAATTATTTTCATATCATTGTATTTTAAGTAAATAATTTTATTCTTTTTGTAAATTGAACAACCTTAATTATGCGTTTTACCTGGCCTTACTAATGGTTCAAAGAACTACACGAACCCTGGTATAAGAATTATTTGTCATTATTTTCAAAGTATATATGTTTTTCTTTTTAGAATTCGAATAATTAAGAATCGATACATGTTGGGATAGTCGATTGTATTGTCTTATTGTTTGTATGAGACAACGTAACTGGTTAAATACCAGAGAAAAATAAATAAAGTACATTTGTTGTATGAGATAACGTTTTAATCATTGCAGAGAAAATACTATATGTAATTGGCGTAATAATTTATTAACAGATTGATACAAACACTCAGAATAACTAACCTATACGCACACTTATTTATAATAACAGCGCTCCAAGTTTGCAGCTGGTGAGACGGGAGATTGCTGAACTAACGGGTTTTGCCATACTAAATTTGAATGAAATTTTTATCGTTGAGGGACTAGGGTTGAGACAAAAATCACTTACATTCAGTAAATACTCCATATATATTGCTCATATTAAACAACCACTGAGAATTAAATTAAGTCTACAGAATACTACCATTATAAATTCAGGAATATAATTCTAAGTTTGTGGACTTAATAATCTGTGTTCTGAGGGTTTCACTGGTCACAACCGCAAGGTATATTAGTTAATAACATATTAATTAAACCAGGTAACAGCATTTTAATTGTTACGAATCGCCACCTACAACGTACTACTTGGCGTTTGTTACACCGGAGTCTCTTATAACTAATTACACTCATAGACAAGATCTCTTTATAATTTGACGTCTCCAGCTGGTATCATACATTATTACATACGTCCTCACATAATTAACAAGCAGTTCGTTACTAAATTGATTACAACAGTGGGGTTTGAATAAGACGGACATTTTCGCTAGCACCGGCACATATTAGTCTCTTTACAAATTGGCACATAACAACGTGGAACTTATTTAAACACGTACTCGACACATTCTATATATTTCATTTTGTTACAAATTGCCGCCTGCAACGTGGGGCTTAAACGAAAACGAGGACGTCCATTAGTCTCTTTCTTTACAAATTGACGCTCGCAACGTGAGGCATCATCGTCTCATCTTAACACCTTAGATATCAGCTTTTGTTACAATATATATATATATATATATGGGCTAGGCTAATGACGTCATATGGCGTGATCCCAACTGTGCATAGTTCAGAGTTCAAACTTCTAAAAATAACTCTCCAGCAGCTTGATTCACCCGACCTTGACACTAATTCACATTCGTTATGTTCTTCAATATTTTTCAAATACAATTTAAAACTTTACCATTACAAAATATCCCTGGGTGGGCCTACCTGTACCGTTACAATGCCCCCTCAATGAGAGGTTTTATGTCGAAGCATAAAAACTCTCATTGACACTCACATACTTCCTAAAGGGATCAGCCTGGATATGGCGCCACAACCCCCTTTACAGTTTATTAAAACTCATGAGTAACTAACCCCCCTGGTCCAGTGACTGACCGCACCTGAATGACCTTACTGGACTTCCCTTTCAAGATCCCAGCACCGCAAGGCCAGACAGGTGCTTGACGCCCCAGCTCTGACGCGCATGCCAGCACAAGACTGCCGCCACAACATCACCAGACACTGAAACATCAGATCAAAAACATCAAATAGTGGCCTTGTATAATACCATATCCCTAACTGATCTTGTTCCCCTTAGCTGTGCTGGTTTGCGTTAAGAAGCACTGGTTTTTCTTAACCTCTAACATACATGTACATAACAGGTTTCACTTTAAAATTTACTATCAACATTCTGTATGCCCTTCTCTCGTTAATTCTTATCCCAAATTCAAAGTATTTCCCTGATTCCAATCAGAATTTAAATAACCACTTCCCATTACATCATTACAAATATCTTTCATTACCCAAATCACATCTCAAAATATTTAACTTCATTACTAAAATTCCTCTTACACACATTTAAATCAATACATAAATCACAAATTATCTACTTATATTTTTTCTCAAAATCGTTAATCATCTCCATAATACTCCTCAAATCAACACCAAATCATTTAATTACATCATAATTGACATATACAACATAATAGACACTCAAAATGCACATTAACATTATTACATTAAAATAAACAACTCACCTTTAAATTTGCATAAAAAATTATAAACATTACAACTTTTAACTTTGACTTTCTGTTGAACCTTATAATAATCAACCTTTAATTATTTATCATTTATTATACAATTAAATTCTCAAAAAATTCAAATTTATTAACAACCTACATCTTATTCAACATTTCATTTATTAGCCCCTTTGAAATTAATTCAACCATTTTATCAAACACATTTTAATTACTTTAACAAAATTCACAATGATCAACTGTCAATTATTAAAGTTGAGTATACTTAACCTTACTACATAAGTACATTTAACATCAACACAAAAGTATATACAATCTGCATTAGTATCTGTTATTGTTTACCACAAATCATTACATAATTCAGTCCATTTCAAAACTACTATTCACATAATTAAATGTTCATGAACAATAAATATTTACCCTCCATCATCAAACAATAATCTTGTCTTACGTATACACAATTCATTTTTGATTAAGTACATTTTGTTACTATTATTATAATAACCATCATCATCAATTTTATCCATTGTATCAAGATAGTATTTACCAACATTATTGTATACTATTAATTCAAAAAACCTGTCGACATTCGGTATGGTCAATTCTCCTGTAGTATTATTTGTTACAATTAACTCCTCTATCATTTCCTCATTATAGTAATCATCTACTACCAGTAACCCTACTTTATCTACAGGTAAGTCGTCCACATTATTGTCGCCTCTTGCTGCACTAACTACTTTGCAAGGTAAGAATTCAATATCATTAACTCTCTCTATATCTAACATCCCTACTAATTTTCTATAACCTCTCTTTAACTTGAACCACTCTATCACTCTCACTCTCTCAAAATCACTTTCACTACCCCATTTCACACTTTCTCTTTCTATCCATGCAGAGGGTACTGGAACATAAAAACACCTCCTGGCTCTTCCAGGAACACCAGCAAAACTCAAGGGACAATTTGAAGACACCTCGTCTTCCACTAAGGGACTCTTGCGCTTCAAAAACATCTGTGAACACCTTGGTTCACAATAAACCCAGGGAAAATTTACCCTCTGCCCCATATTTCTACTTAAATTCTCCTCATATTCTCTCTCCAACTTACAAACACTGATTTCTACCCCTTTACAACCCCCTACTCCCATTACTCTCTTACTCTCACTTACTATCTCTATATTCTCATCATCACTATTAATTTTCATTATATCACCCTTAAATACCCCGTTTTCACCTATCTTATCACTATTACTTGTTAACTCAGTATTATGACTAACACTTACCTCGTTAATTATTTCTTCGTTATTTTTCGTCATCATATCACCATTATTCTCACCTGTGTTGACACCATTACAACCACTTACCTGTTTTAATTCACCTTCTGTATTCTCCTTTAATCAACATCTATCTCCTTTAATCGACATCTATCTCCTTCCCACTTCTCGTCTCGTTTATTAATAACATCCCTTAGTTTATTAAAACCCTTATCCACCCACGGCCAGTAGCAGGCCACACCCAAATCCAGACCATATCAATAGACCCTGCGGCAGGAGCTCTTTCTGAAGCTCAGAACGCAGTACACGAGCGGGCGACGGGCATGCCCTTCGTCTCGCACAGCCCTCTGACCCGAAAACCCTTATTCACAGTTCCTTCCTTTCATCTAACTTTGTTTTTAACTCGTCAAAACCCTTATTCATCATATCAAAACCCTTATTCATCAGTTCCTTCCTTTCATCTAAACATTTCTTAATCATTTGCAACATTCATCATATCAAAACCCGTATTCATCAGTTCCTCCCTTTCATCTAAATATTTCTTAATCATTTGCAACAAATTCCTCATATCATCCCCTGATGGACCTACTTCGGCCTCCTGTATATCAGCTATGTTTAACAAATTTATTTATATTATACCCCTTAAAAAACTACAATAATTATTCACATTAACTACAAATATCCACTACATAAAGTCGTCATTGAGAAAAAAAAATTCAGGTGAATTGGTCAATATTTATGGGTCCCTTATGATTTTAACACTTTATAGGTCAAAACAGAGTTTGTACTAAAACACCGATATTTTGGTAAAAAACTTTACTAATGATATAAATGAATACAGAAATACTGTGGAAAAGTTATTTTACATTTACAGTGGTCATAATTCAGGTTTCTGAAATGTTAATGTTACATAATATAACATTTTGTTCTTGTTTACTAAGCCTTACTAGCACCACGGGCCATCAGCGTCGCCTTCTTGGACATTGGAAACTGTTTTCTGTGCAGTTGAACGAACTGGAGAAGATACTGAAACTGTTCTTCATTTTTCGTGATAGTGGTATTAAATTTTTGAATCAGAGCAATACCTCTTTCGGCACAGTCATTTCTACTTTCATTTTTCGACACACTTGTTGACTTTTTGCATTTCATTAACAAAACGCTGACGTCTCAACTCATCTTGACTTTCTCGTACTCACTTTCGGGACTCTTGAGCTACTAGATTCCTGTCTATTCCTACCAAGCTGCAACTATTTGTGTCTTCACGCTGCATTATTAAAAACTTCTTCTCTTCATCAATTTTCATTATTTGCAAAGCATCTTTATGTGCAATGTCAAAAAGATCTGAGAGGTCTCCTTTGAAGATTTTTTCTTTCATGCGACAGCTATCGAGGGGTGTCTTCATATTTTTGTTTAGATTGAGATATTCATTGTACAATTTATTGAGTTTTCTTTCAATCGCATCTAATCTTTGAGTTGGAATCTTCGCCATACCCCAAATCTCCAGGACATCTTCAATTCTTATTCCTTTTTTTAAGCCCAATTTTGTTGTTAATATGGTGGAAAATAAGTCTTTGCAATATGTCTCCTTTTGAAGGTAGCCTAGCTTTGGAAAGTGATTCAGTAGGCTTTCCAATGTGCCACACTTCAGAGGAAGATCTAGTAGTAGACGTAGCCATGAATCAGTAACGAATCTGCAACCAAGAGATTGGTAGGGTAGAGACCACGGTATCTGGCACCACTGTGGTGGTGGGCACCTGTGGGCATTTCGTTAATTAAAAAAATATCGAATAGTGTTAGAAACTCGAAAGTTTCGTAAGTTTGTTCTGTTATCTATTTGCTCGCATTTTGCAAAACTGTCGTAAGACATATTCTTATTTTAAAAGAAATAAAATTTTTGTTAGTAACAAACAGCTCTAAAACCTCCATTTTCTTATGTTGGATACTAAGGGAACGTGGTAAGTAATGTGTGAAATTTATTGAAATAAGTAGTGATACAATAGTAAAAATATTTTCAGCATATTCAACAAAAAATAAACTTTAACTTAATAACAATTATGTACGTACTACCGTTTTATATTTTTATAAAAATTGGGTTCGAGAACTGTGCCGTCGAATTGAGTAATTGATCAGTTCTCGCCATACACACGACAATAGCAAAAACGTAACCTTGCGTTTTAGGTGTATTGTTTTAGAACTGCCAAAAGAAAATTTATATGGTGAAAAAGTGGGGGTATGGTGCCCACTACACCCCCCCCCCAAATTGACTTTTTAACTTTAACATCTATTTTAAAATTGTTTTTTAGTTTTTGCTCTAAAAAAAAAATATTTCCAGCATTAAAATATTCCAAATAATGTATAAAAGCAATTTGATTGATAATTTTTCTAACAGTATTAAAGATATAAAGATAAAAGCAGCTAGAAATCCTTAAGGTGCCAGATACCGTGGTCTCTACCCTATACGATGTCGTATTAATGACCTGAGTTCACAGCGAGCATGTTTGTGTAGTTGAGACAGTCAGTACGAAAATTTAGGTTATGTTTTAAAGGCAAATAAGTTATTACTCTCATTGCTTAACTAAACTTAAACCTAATGCTTATTGTAATGTAGGTAATACACTTTCTAGGTGTTCCTTAATAAGTACTTACCAAGCTTGAACAAGTTGAAATGCAACTAATATCACTTATAAAAAATTCATAAGAAAATCAACAAACACATGTTTTTCACTGAAATCAACATTACTGCTATTACTACTGCTGCTGCCTAGCGGATAGTCATAGAACTATTCATTCTGCATACAATGGGAAGTGCTGCTCCCTAGTAGAACCTGATCTAACTAACTAAGACTTCTTAATAAAGTCTTCTCAGAGTACATTGTAATAGTTGATTGATTTGTTTCAAAATAACCTTTAAACGGTTAACTTTTAGAAACGAAAATAAAAATTCACAACTTTCAATTCATAGGGACCCGTAAACATTCTCCAACTGATCCAAATTTTGGTCTGGTAATTCACTTTGCATAGTGGAACAAGGGCAGCAATGTGGAGATAAATATTTTTAACTTTTATTTTTCTCATATCATTATGGACCACACTATTGAGTGCGCGCGCGCGTGTGTGTGTGTGTGTGTGTGTGCAAATAATAACCAAGTACGTTACCCTACTCAAACATAACCCCATATCTTTCGTCTATTTGTACGTACATACAATTTGTATCTATTTACCTTAAACAACCATTTTGCTCTTCAAAATGGGCCCACATTTGAATAAATAACTTTTATGCAAATGTCCCTGTTTGCGACGCCATCTGTAACGTTTAATTACAACTTTACTTTTATATTTATACTCTTTTTCTATTTTACCTTTGTTTATTTACGTCTGCATTCCGGACGCCATCTTGCATTGTTGCCAACTACTTACCCAGAGTTCGTTTGAGCGAATTTTGTGAGAGCAAATATGGTTGTTCATATAAATAGTTAGTCTACTTATTCTCAATGAATTAAATTTTATTAGTCATTATTCAAAAACAAATCGATATTTCAATCAAATGTATTGATTTACCTTCCTTATATGACCTACTTAACTTCAAAATAGAAAAAAAATTGAACACAAACTTAAATTTACTTTCCGCAAACCAGCGCCTTTTTTATGATATAATTTTCATTCACACACACATACACCCGCACCCCATGCCCTTAGAGATCTTAATAAAAAAATCAAAGAATGATGTTGAATTTGATAACCCTGACTAATTTTGCTTTACCCCCCCCCCCCATGTTACTTAGCTGTTTATCTGTCCGAAAGAGTCCATTTTCCTGTGTAATTTTTCTTTTTCACTCCGCACCTTTACTTTTTACACCAAACTGTTATTTCATTTTAAACTATTTCTTTGAACTGATTTTTCACATTTACATTTAAGTTACATTGTGAAGTACAGGCGTATACGAAACTGTTTAGCCGGCAGGCGAGCGAACTGCCCACGTCCGATGTTATTTGCCAACTCGGTATATTAAAAACCGGGGCGAAAGCTGCCCGCGTCCGTCGCCGTTAAGTGTTGGATGACGACTGACTTTACGCCAAGCGGAAATTGTTGAAGCCGATCTTGGCCGGTTAGCGAGACACTCCTGCATTCAAATGTTATATATATATATATAACTTCTAAAAATAACTGTCTCCAGCAGCTTGATTCACCCGACCTTGACACTAATTCACGTTCGTTGTATTCTTCAATATTTTTCAAATACAATTTAAAACTTTACCATTACAAAATATCCCTGGGTGGGCCTACCTGTACCGTTACATAGTCCTCTTTTACTATGACCACCAGCTGTGCTGTTGAATTTGTCATTATGCCCTCCTGGCTATGAACCTGGCACCTTTTCAGTAGCATTTTCAATTCATAGAACAACCAGAAATCACAGTGAGCCATGTTTGGTGAGTAAGGAGCCTGTTGAACCTGAAATCCTGCTTAACTAAGATATCCTTGATTAGACATGATGAATGGGCAGGGACATTATCATAATACTACTGCCACTTGCACGATTCCCACAGATCTGGACTCTTGTGCTGAACTGCATCATGATGGTGCTGCAGAACCACCAGGTAATACTGTTTGTTGATAGTTTGTCCTTCTGGTCTATATTCAAGATGCTCAACATTGCAGTAGTAAGAAAAAACAGTCTTACTTCATTTTCATTTTATTTTCATCACTTTTATTTTACTCCTCACTTGTTTTACTTTCTTTGGTCTTGTGGATGATGGTGACTTCCACTGTGGCGACTGAGCTATGGTTTCTGGGCCACTAGAGCAGTGGTTCCTAAACTTTTCAGTCCACGGACCCCCCCCCCCAAATAATTTAAAAATTCACAGAACCTGTCTGAGTTCAGAAATAAAACAAACAGCAAATATGATAGAAACTTATAATTTAATTAAAACGTATTAAAATAAAAATTCCCGTAACTTATAAAATTATAATATTAATGATATTAAACATAGTTTAATGTGAATAATTAGCTCTTCAATATTGGGTTTAATGTCTGATAATTTCAATATTAAGTTATTTTCGACATCAAGTTTATTTCTTAACTTTTGACTTCAAGTACGTGAGCAAGGAGAATGCAGTTTCACAAAAATAAGTACAGGAAAACAGTTAAACGCTTCAAAGCTTTTTTCGCAAGTTCAGGGTAGTCAGTCATTACTTATAACTAGTAGTCAGCTAGCTATAATTGCGTTGTGACTTTACAAACTATTGATTTTTTAAACTTTCAAAATACCACCTACCTTTGACATTCCAACTCTTACCTGTATCCAGAAACCCCCAGCATCCGTTAAGCGAGGATTAATTGGCAAAAACAAATTGAGGTAAAGTTTTAATAAATTATACTACACGTGGTTGTTGTGAATTCGGCATTAGTTTTTATTTTCACTTTCGTTTACTTTTTTATGACTGCAAACATATTACCCTCTTTATATTGGTAATGAACAAGTCCTTACTGGACATACATAATTTGTTATATAAAAAAAATAAAATTATCTGCTATAAGACTCGCCTGTACTCATTCTCTCTCTCTCTCTCTCTCTCTCTCTCTCTCTCTCTCTCTCTCTCTCTCTCTCTCTCTCTCTCTCTCTCACACACATACATTTTTCCCACCAATTCTAGATTTGAGATCTCATTTCTTAAAAAAAAATTTAGAAAAGGGTAATTGCATCAATAGTGGGTTGATCGATCTGTTTCTGTACTTAGGTGATTTTGTTACTCCTCGTGGCACATCATTCCTCAGACGCACTTTCCTTTTACACTCGTTAAAACGGTCCGAACTCTTTTTCAGTGTTTAATTTATTTGTCACTCACTGTCGACACTTGTTGATACTGAAATTTACTTTATTTGAATCACATTTTCGCTGTTTAAAGTTAAAATTTATTTGTCCACGGACTTTAGTTGTACACAGACCCGGCCGGGATCAGATTTCAGTTGAAACAGAGCGAGCTTGCTTGTTCAAAGTGTGGCCAATATAAAGGCTGGTCATGTGGTATTCCTCTCTCTGCTGAATGTTCCACGCTGGCAAAATTATACGTCTCAGCGGCGCCAGGCTACACTCCGATATTACAAAACGAGGGATCGTTCCGTGATGTTTTAGTGACGTATTTGTGACGTCCTTTAATAACTAAGATTCTGTGCCTGTATATGGCTATGGCGAGTGCTGTTTTCATCGGTTCATCGATTGGTATGGCTAAAAATAGCTGTTGACTCAGTCATACGTGTTGCCAGCTCCTACTCCAAAAGTCAGATTTGATTCGTTTTTACATAAGTTGTGTTATTGCCCAATATCGAACAATGATTAAAAGTGGTTTTACCCCATTCTGTACTGTTACAATACCCCCTCAACGATAGGTTTTATGCCGAAGCATAAAAACTCTCGTTGACATAACCTAAAAGGATCAGTCCAGATATGGCGCCTTGACCCCCCTGAAATGTTATTAACCATGGGTAACTTACCCCCCTGATCCTGTGACTGCGGTCGCACCTGCATGACTTTACTGGACTTCTTGTTAAGATCCCAACACTGCAAAGCCAGGCAGGCACTAGACGCCCTGGCCCTGACACGCTGGTCAGCACAGGGTTGCCCCACAGTATCACTAGATGCTGAAACAATTAAATTACAAATATAACTAATAGGCCTTTCATTTTCCAGATCCTGAACTGATTTGTTTTCCTTTTTAATTGTACTGGTTAGTCTTTTTATGAAGTACAGTAAACTCTCGATTTAACGGACTAATTGGGGCTGAGGGGTGTCCGTAAAATCAAAAGTCCGTTAAATCGCAAATTTTGTTTTTTGAGGATATATTTAAATCAAATGGGCCTATAACATTAGAAATTTTAATACTATTAATATCATGCAAATACCGTATTGTTCCGAATACAAGCCGCACTTTTTCTCCTAAAAACATGGTCGCTAATTTGGCCTGAGGCTTGCATTCGCGCGCTAACGAAATTCGAAGTTATACCTGACTTCTGGTGGGACGAACGCTTTTGATATCTATGAGTTGTTTACTGCCTAAGCAACAGCAGTTTGCCCAGCTGTAGTTAACTCTGGCGTTATGATTTATGACTACAACCGAATGTTTTAACAGCAAACTGAAAAAAGAATAGGAAGATAAAGTGTAAGTGCGTGCGCGTGCTCGGACCCTTCTGTAGGCAGCAAGACAAAGGATGAGTAGAAGCGGTGTGAGTAACATGTTTCTAAATAACGGGTAAACTGCCAGTGTGGTTTTCTATTGTAACAGCGACAACATCGCTTATCTGTACTTTGTTTTCATTCGCTGTTTTTGTAGTGCATTTGCGTTATGAGTGATATTTGTGGAGACTAAAGGCACGCAGTCAAATCAAATTAAACGTAACCCGTACGATGCGAATTATAAATTAAATGTGATACAAAATGTAGAAAAAACATGCAATCGCGAAGCCGCAAGGAAATTCGATACTGATGAATCCTGTATTCGACGATGGAGAAAACAGAAGTAACGACTTTTAAATGCAAATAGCCTACTGCGCGACGAGCATTCGCGGGACCTCAAGTTGGGCGTTTTGTAGCAGTAGAGTCCAGTGTCTGTGAATACGTACGGCTTTTAAGAAGGCAAGGACTCCCTGTCCCTAATTAAAAGCTTTAGAAATCGCAGAAGAATTAAAAGTCTCTGGTTTCAAAGCCAGCTTCAGGTGTATAAGACGAATGATGCGGCGAAATGGATTTGCGCTTAAATGACGTACATCACTCGCGCTAAAACTACCGAGTGACTACGAAGAGAAACTCCTACAGTATCGGCGATTTGTCATTCATTTACGCAAGAAGCATAATTATTCACTTGAACACATGGGAAATGCCGATGAAACGCCCGTATTTTTTATTTACGTATATTTACGGTGGACCAAAAGGGAACCAAATCTGTAACAATAAAGATTACGGGAAATGAAAAATTATGTGCCAGTGTAATGCTTGCTGTATTAGCCGATGGACGAATATTTCACAGTGAAATAAGATATTATATTGTTCAGTGTTAGTCGTTGTGATGTCTTCCACTGAACGTGTGCGACACCTGCGTCAACGACAACGCAAAGACAGGGATCGTGAAGAATTAAATGAATTCTTGATGAATACTCCGTTCTCATCAAATACAATTGAAGATGAGAAAATTTGCGTGTTTCAAAACAAGAAACAAGAAGAAAAGAAACGAAAGAATGCTGCGATAGCCAAGCAATATCGCCAGAACAGGAGAGTCTGCAGTTTATGCACATTATACGTTTCAAAAGCCTAAAAACATCTTTTTTTTTATAACTGTTTTGTCTGTCAAATTCTGTCCGTTAAATCGAGGGTTTACTGTACTGGCTTTATTAACTGCTAATACACACATTATAGGTTAATAGAACTCCTTAACATAACATAATATTTTTTAATTCGATCATTTTATTTGAACACCTTAGAAATTCTCATTCCAAATTCAAAATATTTTCCTGATTCCAATCAGAATTTAAATAACCACTTCCTATTACTCTTTGATTTAAACATCTCATTTTATCTCTCAACTTCAATGATTTTTTGTTCATTTGGCTAATGCGAACTCTATACAATACAAAACCTGGTTATACAAAAATCAAAAATTGTACAATACAACTAATACAGTCAATCAAATGTGTATTTTAACACTATATTATTACTCGTTATTGTGATTTGTCATCACTCTTATTTTTCATTTTAAATTCCTCCTTCCACACATACTATTACCCCCCCTGGACTGTAGCGCCCAGTTGCTTCCACAAGGACTGAGGCGGAAGGGGTGAACACTTTTTTCTTTTCTTTCTCCCCCATCCTTGCTTTAGCGTTATACAAAAATCGGCATTACTGGTATCCCGGATACCAGTAATCCTACTAAATTAATATTTACAATCCCTTAAAGCCGTTGTTCCAAAGTTACATCATATTAGATTCCCCTGATTCCTCCCCAGTTGTATTTCTAAGTTCACCAATTTAGAATACGGGGGACATTTCATAAATAATGCACAGGTTGGCAACACTGTGTAGTGAAGGACGCGTCGATAGTGATTGTTACGTCAGTTGTAGTTCAAGGCTTGAGGAAGAAGCACGTGCTTTTGTTTCATCAATACCGTGTATTGTTTTTTAATAACGCGATTTAGAAATGGAGCCTGCACTGGTCTCGGGCACTGTGACTGTTGAGGATCAAAGATCATACATTAAGATCGAAACTTTACGTGGCAAAAACCCAACCGAAATTCACAATGCTTTAAGTGAAGTGTGCAGTGCGTTAACAGTGGACCATAGTACAGTTTCTCGCTGGGCAAATCGTTTTCTTGAAGGTCGTGTAAGCATAAACGACGCAAGACCAGGAAGGCCGAAAACAGCAACAGATGAAAGAACTGTGAAACTTGTGGCAGATGCTCTTGAAGAAGATCGTCGTGTGACATGTGAGGAAATTTCTGAAGCCACAGGAATTTCAACAACGTCCGTATTCCGAATTCTGACACAAAATTTGAACAAGAGAAAAATTTCTGCGCGATGGGTCCCTCACTGCTTGAGTGCTGAACAGAGGCAATGTCGCCTTTATTTTTTAATACGGTTGGGAAGTGTTACCTCATCCACCCTACAGTCCTGACATGAGTCCTCCAGACTTTGACTTATTCCCAAAGTTGAAACAACCCATGCGAGGACATCGTTATTCATCTCTTGAAGAGCTTTCTGCCGCCGTTACCCAAGCCGTTCATCAGATGAACAAAGATGGCGTATTAGATGGAATTGCAAAGCTTTCTACACGTTGGAACACGGTAATTGAGAAGCAGGGAGACTATATTGAAGGATTGTAAAGAGATGTTGTCAGAAAATAAACATGTAAGCAAATAAAAAAAAATTATGTACATTATTTATGAAATGACCCTTGTATTAAGCCAAATCCATGGTCAGGGATCGGTGAAACCGTGACTGTCCGAAATTGGGGAATCGCATTTACCGTATCTTATATGGTTTATTAGAGGTGGGCCGATATACCTGTAACAGGTATTTTGGAACGATTTTTTTGCGGAACGGATGTAACAGTGACTGAAAAGTTGAAATACCTGTTATTCGCAGCGACGCTGTTCCGAGTCGAGGCACACCCCCTACGCGAACACACACACACACACACACACACACAAAGTACACAAGATCACGTAAACGAATACGTCAAGACCAAATACTAGGCGTACAAAAATGTCGCTGGAACGCAAGGAACAGCCAGTAACGCGTATTTAAAATATTAGGTATTTCAAATACTAGTGGTACCACCGATACACAAGGAACAACGCGTTCCAGAGGAACAGTAGTATTTTAGGAACACCTAGTATTTTAGGAACAGGTAGTATCAAGCATATTTCGAGTAGGAACTAGTATGAGCCACTTTTTCGTCCTATATACTTCATTCTGCGCAAAGAGACGGAGCTGTTTTTAATAAAGGAAAAAATTCATCCTGATGTTACATTTATTCTCGTGTGATATGCAAATATATAATACAGATTATATGCTAATAAATTATATATTATACTAGTCACCAACTTGTAACTAAAATCGGTTGGTAAAACTTTGTTTTTACTCAAAAAAACTTTGTGTTCCGAGTCGTTAGTGAAATAGTTGTATTTAATTATATTGAGTTATAACCTATAGAGTGGCTGATGTTGATAAGCTATATTATACTTTTTATTAATGTGATTTTAACTTCACTACACATCTCACGTAAATGATGAGATTGTTGTAATGGATATTTATGCACTTTATCTAGTCCTGTTCCTTAAATATCTGTAATGCATTTAATTTACTTTTGTTGTTGCTTATTATTTATAAGTTTTTATTTATGTATTTATATTTATTTATTACAATATGTTTTTTTATTTTTATTTGTAAAATTTTGTTTATTCTCATTCACTCTTGGGCTTACTGTTATGTTTTTATTATACGTTTCTGATGTTTTTTCACATTATTTTTTGTGGTATTACGTGTAGGCCTACTCTAAATTATTTAATTGCCCCGAGTTTCGCAACTGATTTGTCTAACCAATGTTAGTTTGTTTACTACTAGTGAAAACTTAAATTGGTGTTCCCAAAGGGAGATAGGCCTATAAATTCTCTTGTTTCTTATTTTCATTTAAATAGTTTAATAAAGTCACAGTGTAAAGTAACACTGTTAATACTTTTAGTTTCAATTTATTTCTTATAACAAATTATTTAGTATAGGTTATATAATATCTTCAAATAAATACATAGCAAGTAGGTTTATTAATATATTAATAGGTTTATCTAGGTGAAAATAAACCTACTTCCAGTGTATTTATTTGAAGATATTGTATAGGAGACCTGCAGGAAACTCAAAATGAGTTACTTACAAAGGATAATATAGGTTATGTATATATAGTATATAATAACAGGTATTTGTAACTGTTATTTTTTTGGAACGGTATTTTCATACCTAGTATTTAAAAATAACAGTTTAGCCCACCTCTATGGTTTATATCTACACAATTACTATATATTCAAATAAACACTATATGGTTTCTATAATAAACATAATACAACATAATAAACACTCAAATTGAACATTACCATTATTACATTAAAATAAATCTTTCACACTTGAATCTGAATAAAAATTACAAATATTACAACTTTAATTTCAATTTTTCAATTAAAGATTCCACTTGTTATATCATTATTTCAACTCTGCATTTCCATTCAACATTTTAATCATCTACCATTGAGTATTCAGGTCAAATCTCAACCAAAAATTTAAATTCATTACCAAAATTCATCTGTTACAACACCTTTAATTAACTAAATCATCGCAAATCAGTTTAATTCCATCTTTTCAAAACACTGTAAATTACTTCAATTACTTATTCAAAACAATTTAATTTCATTTAATTCCCATCATAAACTTTAATTATATGCTGTTAATTATCTCATCTAACAAAACACTATTACCCCACCAAAATCACAAATTGATTACATACAATACAAAGTACATAATAACAACATAACCTTACTATAGAATACATATTCCATATGACACCAACACAACTTTATATACAATATTCATCATTAAATGTTCTTGTTTGCTCACAAATCATCACATTATTCAGTCCAGTATTAAACCATTACAATCTCATAATTAAATGTCCATTAATAACAACCTAACCACCATCGTCATAGATTAGTCTAACCTTACTCAAGTACAATTCATTTCGGTTTAAATTTATCATATTATTATTATTTATATCATAACTCTTTATTTTTGGTTTATTCCCTATACCGCAAGAATAATTCACCGGATTACTTCCCATTATTAACTCATAAAACCTGTCTACATTGATAATTTTAGTCCTGTCTCCATCAGTATCTGTTGTTAAACCCAGGTAAGTTACATCATCATCACAATTGTCTCCTACTACAAGTACACTAATTCTACTCCAAGGTAAGTGGTTTTTATTTTCAATATTATCTACTCCACCAGGTAAGTTTTTAATTCACTCAACTCTCTCAATACTTATTCTCTTTACTAACTCTTTATGATCTCTACTCAACTTGAATAATTCTATTTTTCTCTCATTCTCCAAATCACTTATATAACCCCCTCTTACTTTCTCTCTCTCATTCCATACAAAGGGCAACACACAACATTATTATAACACATCCTGGCTTTTCCAGGGGAATTATTTGTAGACCTTTCGTCTCCCAAATACACTTTCAAGAAACCTTTGTTCTTGCTAAACACACGTGAAGCCTCTACTTCACCTACTACACCGAGGAAATCGCCCTTTGTCTCATCATTCTACTCAAATTATTCTCCTCATACTCTCTCTCTAACTTACGAACACTTATTACTACCCCTTCACTACCCCCTACTCCCATTACTTTCTCATTATCACTATTACCTTTTAACGTATTGCTCTTAGATACCCCATTTTCAACTATATCACGGTTATCACTTATTATTTCACTATTATACTCGTTATTATAATTACCACTTACCTCGTTAATTATTTCTTCGTTATTCATATTTTCATTTGCACTTAACTTGTCAACCTTATTATTCATCTCACTATTAAAATTGCTTACCTGTTTTAATTCACTTTCCCTACTCTCTCTTCTTTTTTTAATTTCACTGACATCGTCTTGCATTTGTTTTATGACGGTACTACAACTTTCATTAATTTCGCGTATAATATCACTCTTTACTCCATTGAATCGAGTATTTACTTCGTTAATATCACTACTTATTTCATTGAATCTGGTATTAAATTTTTCATCGCTATTATCAAAATGATTATTTATGTCATTTAGTTTTACATTCTGTTCAGCAAATTTACTATCGTTTCCATCAGAAACATTTATTGATCTCATTCTTTTGTTCATCAAATTTATTGCATAACATTGTATTTGTTTTTCTGAATTTTCTTTCATACTGCACACCATGCTACATAGATACTTCCATCATGTCATTACCATCAGGGTTTTTACTTTGGATTGGCGTTGAATGACTTACAACGTCGTCCATTATTTTGGACTCGGTTAAACCACAGTCTGTATTGACCACAGTAGTTGACTGTGTTTCTATTTCGTTAATGACTGTTACGTCAGCCAAGCTGACTCCTTCCTCATTACTCTCCATGTTTTACTTATTTTTTAATTACAATATTTATTACAGTTTAATTTAATATTGAGATAACTATGAGTGTTTATCTTTTAACTAACAAATTTTTTATACCACATGGTTTTTTGAACATCTTAACCTAACATTTTAACTTCCGCTTTTTCTCAATCTGTTCCCGTTCATTCAATCCAGACTTATTCCACGTAAAATTTATGCAGACATCCTGGTCACGCACCACTTGTAACTTTACAAACTATTGATTTTTTAAACTTTCAAAATACCCAAAATACCACCTACCTTTGACATTCCAACTCTTACCTGTATCCAGAAACCCCCAGCATCCGTTAAGCGAGGATTAATTGGCGAAAACAAATTGAGGTAAAGTTTTAATAAATTATACTACACGTGGTTGTTGTGAAATCGACATTAGTTTTTTATTTTCACCTTCGTTTACTTTTTTATGACTGCAAACATATTACCCTCTTTATATTGGTAATGAAACAAGTCCTTACTGGACATACATAATGTGTTATATAAAGAAAATAAAACTTATCTGCTATAAAGACTTGCCAGTACTCATTCTCTCTCTCTCTCTCTCTCTCTCTCTCTCTCTCTCTCTCTCTCTCTCTCTCTCTCTCTCTCTCTCTCTCTCTCTCTCTCTCTCTCTCTCACACGCACGCACATTTTCCCCACCAATTCTAGATTTGAGATCTCATTTCTTAAAAAAAAAAAAATTATAAAAGGATAATTGCATCAATAGTGGGTTGATCGATCTGTTTCTGTACTTAGGTGATTTTGTTACTCCTCGTGGCACATCATTCCTCAGACGCACTTTCCTTTTACACTCGTTAAAATGGTCCGAACTCTTTTTCAATGTTTAATTTATTTGTCACTCATTGTCGACACTTGTTGATACTGAAATTTACTTTATTTGAATCACATTTTCGCTGTTTAAAATTAGAATTTATTTGTCCGCGGACTTTAGTTGTACACAGACCCGGCCAGGATCAGATTTCAGTTGAAACAGAGCTAGCTTGTTCAAAGTGCGACCAATATAAAGGCCGGTCATATGGTATTCCCCTCTCTGCTGAATGTTCCACGCTGGCGAATTTATATGTCTCAGCGGCGCCAGGCTACACTCCGATATTACAAAATGAGGGATCGTTCCGTGATGTTTTAGTGACGTATTTGTGACGTCCTTTAATAACTAAGAAGATTCTAAAATTTAGATTTTAGAGCGTAACAAATCGGAGAAAATTACACTATATTCTGATTTTTCTTAAAAGTGGCTGCGGACCCCCTGAAACATTGTCGTGGACCCCGCTTTGGGAACACCTGCACTAGAGCGTAATTGCTTACCGCCTTGAACACAGTGCACGCGGACCGGTAGTCTGGAACAGTCTCGGCTATGGACGCGTGACAGTCACGTAATTGTCCTTCATCTCAAAGTAGCAGCAATATGTACGCATACACACATTATAGCAGGGCTCCGCTGGAATAGCCGAGAAACACAACGAGAGTGTTGTGTAATGGTGTAACAATATTGTTAGTTGTTGCTTGTGGCTAGTCCGGATTCCTGTCCTGTCATTATGTCCAAGTTTTTGGCAGTGGAGGAGATAGTTTGTATCTGTTTTTGAGTTAGGTTCATAGAAAATTTGGCATTCTTTTGAGTTGCATGTATTGAGTTGAGCAGTAAAGCAGTAATGACCTTTATTGAGGCAAAAGGAGGGAATAGAGATTTTTCTCCTCAGTCAGTATCTATATTTTCCCAAGTTTTGTTTTTGGCACTTTCCTTGGCTAACTGTTGGCCAAGGATATATATAATGTTGTAACACTAGATAATGTATGTAGTTTGATGTATCTTTGTGTATATCTTTGCCAGGTCATCTGCTGCAATTCCAACCTACCAGTATCAGCAGGTGCTGTACCTTCCTAGCAGTACTTCCAACATGTGAAGGAATCCATTATAGTATATTATACTATTATATTATAGTATAATATACTATACTATAGTATACTATAGTAGTTGTTATAGTTATTATATTATAGTATAGTATATTATAGTATGTGTGCATTTATCAAGTTTCTGCAGTACTTGTATCATTTGGTGACTATCTTCAGCACTTAGTTTGTGATTGAAGTGCTTAATATAGCTTGGATTGCTGTTTTAGAGTCTGGTAATATTACTATTTAAAAAAATTTTCAAGTGCAGTTTGGTAGAGTAAAGAGTGCATGTGCAGTGGCTTCAGTTTCTGCATCAAAATTTATTTGGTCCACTGAGAAGAAATGTGTAAAGAAGATGAGTTGATTCCTGAGTGGCCAATCTTGTCCTGTGAACCTTCGGTGTATACTCCAGCCCACTAGACTGGAGGGCACCTCTCTACTATTGTAGAGAGAATTCTTTGAGAGCTGTTAGAGAGGGTACATTTCCTGCAGGAGCTAGGATGCAGTTAAAATTTGAGGGTACTCTATTGGTTTAATTGGTATGACAGAGAACAGTATCTGATTTTCTTTAAGGTAGTCAAAGATAAGGGAGAGAGGATCTCTGTGTTTTTAAGGAATTTTTGTTAGTGTTTATCCATGGTGTTTGAAGAAGACTGTGTAGACTAAGAAGTGTATTTTTTGCTGCTTGTGGTTTTGCTTCTTTTTCTATAAAATTTATTTTATAAATTTATAAGTATTTCAGTGGAACACTTGAAATATAGTAGGTAGGAAAACCTTCATTTCTTCAAAGTTTGTGAGTGGTTGCATTAACTTTTTTGTATATAATATACACAAACTTTAATATGTGTTTCTTTACCTCTCCCTATTCTGTAGCTTATTGCTGCAGATGATTAAAGAAAGTCTCATTCTCTCAGGCAGTGGTGTTTTATGAGCTGTACCATGGCTTTTTTAAGGAAGCCATGTGCCTAATCCTTATAGGAAGATAATGATTATGATGTATAACTTTTCAGCATGTGTAACAAAGTTGCCTAAAGTTGGATGACACAGTGCCCCTGTGTTGAATGTACTTTGAATATATAATGTGAATTCAGAAATAGATAGCATATTGTATTTTGTACATATAGGCCAGACTTTTACACAATTAATCATTAACTCCAAGAAACATGTTCAAAGTGCCATTGAATGAGGCTGGAGTTTATAGAAGTCCAGTTGATTTGCTTGCTGACAAATAAACTAGTTACCCTCTCGATAATTGACTTGCCACCCTCTCAATATAAGTAACCTTAATAACATACTGATAACATTATAATTATTTTCTTACTTTTATGTATTGCCTTAATTGTTTCAATTTGAAACTGTTTAGTTAAGGTGTTTATGCCATCTTAATTAATTGAGTGTAGTTAAACTTGCTTTAGGTTACATTTGTTTTTCCATTTTTTTGTTTTTGCCAAAAATAAAAAATATCTTCATTGAAGATTTGGGTTCACAAAATAGGATTAGTCTATCTCTGGGGTGTACAGTTTGAATTTTGAGGACTGCATAGAAATTGAAAATGTAGTACTATGTAACACTTATAGAATTGACATACATACCATTATAATCACCACTTAGTACCTTTATGTGTTTACTATCTTGTAAAACATCCATTTGAGTTACTTGTACTCATTCATCACTTCACATGTGCCACAATAATGTTTATTCAATTTACCAGTTATAATTTTCCAAAAAAAATCCTGTTCAATCCATAAAATGTAGTAGCAACATTCCATGCTTATTATCTGTTACACATTGGCAGTATATATGACGTTACATGTGGGATAATTGCTCAGCACAATGTGCTTCATATTTGTCTCAGTGGTTGAGCACTGTTTGTTATTTTATAAATAAGTGTCTTTCGTATAGTTATGGGAGCAGAGCAGTGTTAGTACTAAATAAGTAATGTTAACATGATTAGTTTAATAATGATAATGTTGTTTCTTCACAGGAAGTATTACATGTGCAAACACACTTCAAAAACACATTGGAACAGCAGTTGAAAAGTTTTATTCAGAGCAACAACGTTCAGCTTGGTTTGCCCCCAGGCCTAACTTCGTATGAAGAAGAGGCTTGTAGAGATATTGGTACAAAAATGGACCTTGATGTGAAGATTCGAGGTCCTCCAGGAAAGAGAAACGTTATCTTCACTAAAAAATATTAATTTGTTGTTACCAAAAGAACAGTAGTTATGTGTAAGCCAATTTGATATCTTTTAATTGAGTAATATTGTAGATTGGTCTTTTTGGGTATTTGTGACATGAATGTGTTTTATTTCTGTTACATGGGTATTATTTTAATCCTTTGAGTAATGACACAGTAATCCATAATGTGTCCTTTGGTGGCAACAGTTTGTTTCCAAAAAATCTGCACTAAAACACTTAAACATTGATAAATACAAAACTGTTTCTAATAGAATACAGTGTTATTGGTAAAGTGAGAATGTGATACATTGCCCATCAAACTTTCCAAAATAATGTTAGCCATTGCTGTATGGCAGTATTGCTGAAACCTTTTAATATTTATTGTCAAAACAACTCTTATCAGTCATAATGAATTTTTCTAGCTTCACCCATCTACGAGGGCTATCCAGAAAGTAAGTTCTGATAGGGTATTAAAGGAAACTAAGAATGTATTTACAAAACATTTTTATTGCTGTTTGAAGTACAGTAAACCCTCGATTTAACGGACTAATTGGGGCGGAGGGGTGTCCGTAAAATCGAAAGTCCGTTAAATCGCAAATTTTGTTTTTTGAGGATATATTTAAATCAAATAGGCCTATAACACTTGAAATTTTAATACTATTAATATCATGCAAATACCGTATTGTTCCGAATACAAGCCACACTTTTTCTCCTAAAAACATGGTCGCTAATTTGGCATGCGGCTTGCATTCGCGCGCTAACAAAATTCGAAGTTATACCTGACTTCTGGCAGGACGAACGCTTTTGGTATCTATGAGTTGTTTACTGCCTAAGCAACAGCAGTTTGCCTGGCTGTAGTTAACTCTGGCGTTATGATTTATGACTACAACCGAATGTTTTAACAGCAAACTGAAGAAAGAATAGGAAGATAAAGTGTAAGTGCATGCGCACACGCGCGTGTTCACACCCTTCTGTAGGCAGCAAGACAAAGGATGAGTAGAGGGGTGTGAGTAACATGTTTCTAAATAACGGGTAAACTGCCAGTGTGGTTTTCTATTGTAACAGCGACAACATCGCTTATCTGTACTTTGTTTTTATTCGGCGTTTTTGTAGTGCGTTTGCGGTATGAGTGATATTGTGGAGACTAAAGGCACGCAGTCAGATCAAATTAAACGTAACCCGTACGATGCGAATTATAAATTAAATGTGATACAAAATGTAGAAAAAACATACAATCGCGAAGCCGCAAGGAAATTCGATATTGATGAATCCTGTATTCGACGATGGAGAAAACAGAAGGAACGACTTTTAAATGCAAATAGCCTACTGCGCGACGAGCATTCGCGGGACCTCAAGTTGGGCGTTTTGTAGCAGTAGAGTCCAGCGTCTGTGAATACTTAACGGCTTTTAAGAAGGCAAGGACTCCCTGTCACTAGACATTTTTTTAAATTAAAATCTTTAGAAATCGCAGAAGAATTAAAAGTTTCTGGTTTCAAAGCCAGCTTCGGGTGTAAAAGACGAATGATGCGGTGAAATGGATTTGCGCTTAAATGACGTAGGCCTACATCACTCGCGTTAAAACTACCGAGTGACTACGAAGAAAAACTCCTACAGTATCAGCGGTTTGTCATTCATTTATGCAAGAAGCATAATTATTCACTTGAACACATGGGAAATGCCGATGAAACGCCCGTATTTTTTATTTACGTATATTTACTGTGGACTAAAACGGAACCAAATCTGTAATAGTAAAGATTACGGGAAATGAAAAGTTATGTGCCACTGTAATGCTTGCTGTATTAGCTGATGAACGAATATTTCACAGTGAAATAAGATGCATATCAGTGTATATTGTTCAGTGTTAGTCGTCGTTATGTCTTCCACTGAACGTGTGCGATGCCTGTGTCAACGACAACGCAAAGACAGGGATCGTGAAGAATTAAATGAATTCTTGATGAATACTCCGTTCTCATCAAATACAATTGAAGATGAGAAAACGTGCGGTTTTTTCCCCAAATTCTGTCCGTTAAATCCGAAGTCCGTTAAACCGAGGTCCATTAAATCGAGGGTTTACTGTACACACCTTAAACTACCTTTCTATATAGTTTCCGTAATTTTTGAAATACTTTTCGTAGTGAGGCACCAGGCGTTGTATACCTTTGTCTTATGAATTTCCCACCTGTGATTTGAGCCCTGTATTAACAGCTTGTTCGACATTGTTGGCCACCAAGGAAGGATTTCTCACACTTGAAAAGGCAATATTCGCTTGGTGTGAGATCTTGGTTGTAAGGCAGATGATCAAATTCTTGCAGCCAAACTTTGTGAGGAGATGTTGCGTTGCACTTGTAGTGTGTGTACAGTGACATGATTCATCACAATGTTCTGGGTAAGCATCCTATGCCGCTTACTGTGGATCAGTCTAAATCATATCCATCTTGGTACCATTGAATTGCACACTGCTTCTTCTCCATTAATATAAAAAAAATGCTGAATTTCAATTGTTTTAATGCCTTGTGCATTCAAGAAATGAATCACATACCTACGTTCACACACAGCGGGTGTCTCGAATTTCTTCGACATTATAAACACATCCAACGAAGCTTATTCAGTGCACAATTGTCTATGAATGGTGTTGTTGGCATGTCAACGAATCAACAAACTGGCCACGCAACAGTGTGACGGTATTGATACTACGACAATATTTACAAACGGAACTTACTTTCTGAATAACCCTTGTAGCTGCATTATTGACAAGCTCTTGTCTCGCTTAAATAAGGGCATATACTCCCAGCAGAATGATAATGAGATGTCGAAGTGCACATGGAGTAAACATCTTCATGTGATTTTGCTAACAGGACAATGTGATTGGTGCATACACACAGACCTGGCTTTCTAAGAACATATTAGTCCAGAATGCTCTGGAAGTAAACCTTTTTTAACTCAGGTCTACACGTAGCCCTCATGTAAATTATGTATGTAGTAATTTTACAGTTTTTAAAGTCATTAAAAGCGAGCTAAGTATTTATGAAAAATAACATTGAAAAGTGTTTTGACAGTATCATAGCATGTCATTTTGTTATTAAAATTTAATTTAATGAAATAAATAAAGAATTACAGTCGAGATTCATATTACTCCATTTGTAAACAAAGATTTCCTGTTGTTCTCTGCGAAGTTCAGCCCTAATCAAAGAGTTGGTATTGGGGTGTATGGACTAGACTTTACATAAGTTTTGGGCTATTCTTAGTAACAAGTTTAAAATATTTTGTGCTGAACATATTCCAACCTTTATTGCGTAGATAATTTTTTTAATAGATGTGTTTAATAGGTAATAGATGTGACAGACACAAACGAACTAGGATGTGTGCTATATTGGTCAGAACAAACATAGAATAAGGTAGAGGAAACAAATACAAATAAACTGTGCAGTGTACATCATGGGGATTAGTTGTATACAGCATAAGCAAGGCAGACAATAAAGATTTAATTTCCATGGTTTATTGTATTTCTTGTTATGAATTATTATTATATTACAAAATAAAATACTCATGTAATTAAACTAAAACAAAAATTGTCAGATATATCAGCCCTGAGAGGTAAACAGTCATAAATTTCTTGCTCTGTATATTTTTATGTGGTAAAAGATGGTATCTCTAACATGTATAGTTTTAACACAGCAGTACAGTATGAAAAAGAAATAAATCCAATTTTGTAAATGGTAAACCGTTGTAAAAGTAACAAGTGCCAGAAGTAATTATAAAATATCGGTATGGAGAACCATACATGACTTCCATGTTCTAAGATTTCTATATAAAATAATTTTTGAAATGAAATATTTCCATAAAAACTACTTCTTTCTACTTATTGCTTCAGCCTTAACCAGTACTGTGGTCACTAACGTATACCACCTCACATTTCGCACTCGATTTTCACTTATGATGGCAGTCAATGGCACTGCTGAAATGTCTGGTTTTGCAGAAAACATTGGACTATGGCCAAACAGCCCGGGAAGGAATTTTAACAACAAACTACTACTTTGTTGTCGATAACGTAGTACACATATAAACATTATCCCCTCCCTCTTCAACTATAATTTTCATTTATAGAAAATTACCCCCACCCCGTTCAACTAGCCTCTTCATTTATAGTATTTCATGTACGTTTCTACAGTGGATTATTATGATCTTCTTATCAGGATACTTTATTTATCAAAATTAAGTACTTTACTCTTGTCAAAACATAAAACGTTGCAGGTAAACTACTCCTTTCCATGTAACCAATCTTCACCAAAATCAATAGGCCTTCAGTCCTCTACAATTCCGGCACATACATAAAAAATTATTTGATTCTGTTTGAATTTACGGCAGTTATCATTCGTCATAGAAAAATTACCCTTGTTAAAACATAAAATGTGCAGGTATACTACCCCTTTCCCTTAACCGATGCTCACCAAAAACAATAGGCCTTGAGTCCTCTATAATTGAGGGATGTATGCAAAAATTATTTGATTCTGTTTGAATTTGCGGCTGTTTGCCATATAAAAAATTCCACACACACACACACACACACACACACACACACACACACACACACACACACACACACACACACACACACACACACACACACACACACAGACTTTTCAAAAAATTACTTTTCTTCATGTTTTGAGGGTAGTACAGTCAGAATCAGCCGTTATCTCAAACACGATTTTTTTGCCATGACCATATTTCCATTTCATTATGGAACATGGAAGTAAAAAAAAGAAATTAATTTTTTCCTTCACACAGTTGCCATACCTACCATAACAGTTGCCATACCATAACAAAAATGGTAAAAAATTATAAAAAAATAGTATTATCACAATAATAGTAAATGTGATGGTGATGATGATAGTTCAAACTATCGAAACATTGCAAATATTAAAAAAAAATTATATATTCTTGTAAGAAAAGTGTTATTTATTATTAATAATATTAAAAATATATACAAGAATAATGTGGGCAGATATGAATAGCATAATAAAAGAACAAATTTCTCTTATAATTATCTTTAATATAATTACTCTTTTCATTTATTCTGAACTAGTTGAAGTGGATTTTCAATCATTTACCTCTCAGGTCCTGATATAGGAAAATTAATTCTTTAATTACAAATCCAAATTACAAAAGAATGTACAAAGTTTTTCATATCAATAAAGTTGAAAATCAGCTAAATTGTCAACAGATAAAGGGTTATACGTACACTGTGTGTCTTCCATTTATACATTATTAGTGTAAGATATAATTTTCTAGAATGTTTCAGCTTATAGCAGCATTTATGGATTAATGTATGTATTTACACTAAAGGTTTAGTAAATGTGAATAAATATTTACAGATTATTTGATGGAATAGAGATTAGTATAGGCTTAAGTTTAAGTATAGATAGATAAGTTAAGTATAGGCTTAAGTTTTTTTATATAACCTGGAAGAGTTTTTATATGTTGCATTCAGGAAATAAGTTTCTGTTCTAAATATATTTTAAGAATTAAAATTTTGTACAAATAAAATAAAAAGCAAGTTTTTAGTATTATGTGAATTTTTTTTTCAAACTTGAATATATTTTCATATCCATTAGCATTACATATTTTTCATTTAATTACAGATATACATACTAATTAAATTACATCCTTTATTAAGTTTAAAATATCTGTACATCCTGTAAACAGATCTTCCTACACACACAAATCTTTAACTACATTCATAAGGAAAATAAACTAGACAATGTACCTGAATGCACCTTATGTGGAGGAAACATGTAGAGTAATTATTTGTAGAATTAAAATAGCCGTGGAATTAGTGAGATTTATAAGCACAAGAATTTGGTTTGTAGTAACAGGCAAGAAGACATCAGCTTTTTGAAGAAACTAATTCTTTTGACTATACAAATATGATTTAACATAATTAAAAAAGTTTATCAATATAACATTGCAGCCTGAAGGCTGCTGATGGCAGAGGATGTAACAAAAAAGTAGACTGAAAATGATAAATTTTTCAATGTGTAAAGGAAGGTTACCTAATAATAATAGGGTTTAAACCTGTTAATAGAGTGTCGCTATTTGGGTAATACATAATTTTTTATTATAAAACAACCCTCATATCCGTGTGATTAAGAAAATGTGTACTTTTGTGTCTAAGTAGTGGTTTAAAGATAGTGAAATGTGATTTCAGATTTGTTTAGAAGCTGATTTTGTTATTAAAAGAAAGTGCCAAATAACCTCCCTAAACTACAATGTAGTTACATATTTCAGGTTAAGCAATGGTCAGCTCTTTATTTATTTTGATTAATAATTTATAATTATTAAAACGTTCTTTTGTTGTTGATTAATGATTGATGTCTGTGGTTTGTTTACAGTTTCAAAATTATAAAGTCCTAGTGGTTTTATAGGTGTGATTATTAGACAAAGTTTTCATAAATAGTATTTAGGTGGTAGATTATATTGTTTCATTAACAGATTTAAGACTGCAATATTAAATACAGCAGTTGTAAAATTAAAAACATTGAAGTGTAAAATTAAATTAAACATGGCTTGAATTCATTCAGTTATCTTTTTGGGTGCATCCATAGAATATTGTGACACTAAGGTTCTTGTTATTTAAGATGTTTTCTTTGTATATTTCCATTATGTAACAGAGTAGAAACAGAAAGCTGATGGACACTAATCTAAGTGTAACGGGGCAAAATATGTAGTATTTTTTGATTGTCTTGTACAGAAAAATATTTAGTAGACACCCTGTGGCGTAGTCCGTAACCGGCAGTGGCAGGTACGGCTTGGCCAAGAAAGCGTGAGTCATGAAAAAAGCACGTGTTTGTGCTGTGCAAAAATTACCTTGTGGCGATAATTCAGACATCTTTCCAGTATTTTCCAACCAATCAGAGCTCGAGTTTGAGGCCACGTGGCGAGAGCGAAGGGCATCGCCAGCCAGTTAAGCGGGCGGCAGTTCAGCACAACCCATCAGATAGGAAAGACGCAAATTTCACCGTAGCCTCGGGAGTGTTTCTGGTAGGCCGAAAATATTAAAACCGGCCTACCAAAGAGGATAAGCCAGTGCAGTGCACTAGGAGACCGTTATACAACAATATTAAGAGTTTTAACATGTGAATCTGGACAGTGTAGTGAAAAACGTGGTACCCAACATAGTGTGCCAGACCTGGGACCTAGTACAGATAAGTACAAGGAAAAACTAAGTGAACAAGTTTATTGTGGCCATAATGTGTGTCAAACAATAGTTAAAACAAGAGTTCAAATTTAAAGGGGTTTAAAAGGGATGTAAAGAGCGTGAGAGAGTGTGTTTATATATTATGAAAGTACTGGTTTGTGGTAGAAAATTTAAATATAACGATTTAAAGTATAAGAGTAGTATGATTTTATTGTAAAGAGAAAAAGAGAAATAATTGAATGTTGAATATAAATAAATGAAAGAATATTTGTTTAACCAAAAAATGCATTAGAGTAATTATTAGCCACACCCATAACCTGAATTCTGCATCAAAGATTCGTCTAAAACAAACCTGTGAGTTTTCTGATTTAAGGGAAGTAAAATATCAAAATTAATTAAGGGTAAGTGTATTATGGTTTCGATGTTCACCTTAAAACATCGTGGCAATCTTTGAACAAGTTTGGAATCTTCTGGGGGTTTTATAAAAGGTAAGTTTAACAGAGTCAGGGTAAGTAATAAGTTTGGTGTAAAATTTGTAAAAAACGTTTGTATCTTTACAATTGGCGACCCTGCCAGGATGTTTATATAAATTTCTATATGAGCTAGACCTATTTGAGATGCAGAATATGGGTTGTGGTAAACGGCGTTAATTTTGGAATCAGCGTATATATTTATGTTGCGTATGTGTGACTATAGTCCATTCAACTAAAGAAGATCGCTGACTTTCAAAGCCTGCCATTTCCACGAAAGTAGAGCCAAAAATTAAAGAAACACAGTTATAATCGTCAATCGCTTTTCTTTAAGTGGTTTATATTTCATAATTTTACAGCTAAGTGTTTTTTCGCGGTAAAGCAATATTTAGAAAAAGTCACGGTTTTTTCATTGTTTTACCGTAACTGCCAATTTTATGAATTTATTTCTTAGTAAGTAATGCCTTGAAAAAATTTTCTTGTTCAAGGATTGTTGACCTACTCATTCTACACAACATATAAACATTTCAAGTTCATATTTTTCTTTTTTTACTAGTTATTAATTTTTTTCTAAGATCATGTTTTCTCGTAATCTAGAAACGTTTAACAATCAAGTGTTATATCGTTTTGAAGCGTACAATCCCAACAGGTTGGTTAAATTATTGAAACTAGTTTAAGATGCTTTGCTGAATTTTAACTGTAAGATAAGTTTAGAGCGAAAGGTCAAGCGACGCGTACAGTAACAGGGGCGTAGTAGACCACAGCGCAGCAGGTTGGCCTCATAGCGCCAGTTAGGTGTGCTGAATGCAGGGGCCTTCCGTAAGTAGGGAATGCGTTTGTAATCTGTTTGCGGTAAGCCTATATTAACCTAACAAACGAGGCTTTTCAGCCTCCCTGTCGGAGATATGAATAAACTGCCGACATTTTTTTTATGATGCGCTTTAAATATTTTTCCAACTTTAATTACCCGTGAAGTGCATTATGAATTATTAAAGAAAGTAGTGATTAACCAGATGTCTGTTTGTATGTTCTGGTGTCTGAATTATGTGTCCCAAAACATTGAAGTGACCAGAATTTATTTATTTTAAGACCTACGGCTACATAAACGTTTATATTTTTGTTAATGTTCTCAATAATATTTTAAATTATTGTTACGACTTTTTAACATTTTATATTTTATAACAATTAAAATTTCAACGTATTTTGTGTGTTATAAAACAATTCAGGCAAAATAAAATTTCTTAAACATTAGAAAACTTGTACTACAATATTAATTACATAATTATATAGGCTACATACCACAACACAATGAAGGGTACTTAAGGTGATAGTGGCAAAGGTGCGATCCCCTCCAGAATTGAGTCATCGCCAATGTCCATGTCATCCTCTTCTGACTCTGAGGAAGTATTTCCCGTTATGTTTATGACGAACCGCTCTGCTACTTCGTCACGAATTCCCTCTGCTTCCCAGGCTTCCTTGGTCAGCTTCTCCACGTGTCGGACGACGTCTGCCCACTCCTTTTCGCTGATTAGCCCAAACCCTTCATTTATCAAACGCTCCACTTCCGTCAAAGTAAACTTTTTGTTGTTCTTTGCCACGTGTCCTTTTAACTGTGCCCATATCATTTCAATACAATTGAAATGGCAATGATAAGGAGGCAGTCAAATTATTTCATGGCCATTACTTTTTGCCAGCTCGTCAATTTTGTAAATTGGAAATCTTGGCTTATGAGCCAAAACCATGTCTAATAATTCGCCTTTTTTGAGTTCTGGCCCTGCTTGCACTCCGTGTCTCCAACCACTCAATCATCGCAGATTTTTTTGACGACATTGTAGGCGCTTTGTCTATTTGCACTGTGTGGTATGGAGCATTGTCCATAACTATTACTGAGTTTGGGTCAATGTTCGGCAATAGTTGCTCTTCAAACCACTTATAAAATCTGTTATGGTCCATTTCTTCATGGTAGTCTCCTGTCTTCTTAGACCGGAACATAAGTAAAGCATTGGAAACAAAACCTTTTGATGTGCCGGCATGCAGGACAATGAGCCTGCCTCCTTTGCCGATTGGAACGGTCATTGTTCCTTCGAGAGTGTTGTCAGTCCATCCCTTACTTTCGCTATGACTAGCATTCACCCATGTTTCATCAAGCCATATAATTTGTGTAAAATCCTTTTGTTTAACACTGTTCAGATAATGGCAACGCCAAGCAACGATGTCTTCCCTTTCCATCAAAACTTTTCTATCATTTACTTCGGAATAATGGAATCCCAGATCGCGAAGAACTGTCCAGAGAGAAGTTTTTGCACCGCTAAACAATCCTGTATTTGTCGCTGATACCAGCATTTTATCCAGCATGGGGTGTTCACGACGTTTGTAATACCCGTAGACGTGCCGTCTAAGTGCATCCTCTTGAAACGGGTCTAGTTCGGTAACTTTGGCCGCATGTTTTCTCTCTTTCCCAGGCATCGAGACAGAGCTTTGGCCAGGTTTAACTGCTCCTGACTTTTCACGACACACTCATGTCACTGTTGCAGTTCCAATTTGTAGGTCCTCTCCGCTATTTTTGAAAAAGGTATTACAGGTTCACCAGTTTTTTTCAAGGTATTTTCTTTTTAAAAAACTCCCGGACACTCACGATCATTTCTCTTCCTTGACTCTTTATCGTACTTCCTTTCCGAAAAACAGTCTTCCCGGCACTTGTTGATGATAAACTTTCTTCGTCACTCGCCATCTCTAAGATTAAAAAATATAATTGAACAAAACACTTCAGCTATCTCAGACGACAAAACTTTACAAAACAGAACACTCCACCAAACTAAAGTATGTTGGTATTTTGTGTATGTGGTGGGGTGTGTGATAGCGGGTGACCTTATCAGGTTATAGACGGTTGACTCGTCAGGTTGTGGCGCGCGGTAAGCAATTCGGCCTACATAATCAGAGGGCAAGCATAAATGTGCTTTCAATCTTTAATAACATTTTTTAATTAATATATTACAAAGTGTAGCTATATACAACCGTAATTAACATTCACTTAACGCCTATAACAATTACTTGGTGACATTTAGTTCTAAGAAGTAACGGCCGCTGCCGCAAGTTAATATAACCTAATTTTTGTTGGCAACTATGAGAAGACAAAAAATGCATAATACCAGAGGCAGGTCGAAGAAGAGGGCAGACGACACCGAGAAGGAAGAAGGTGGACAGGAACAAGAAATAGAAGTAGTCACGGACAGTGAAATGGCACAACCGATGGGTGATAAAAAAGAAACCGAAGTAGTTACGGACACGGAAAAAGAAATAGTTGAAGAGGATGCCCAAGGGGACCAACCAGATAAATCCGCCCAAAAAGAAGACATGAGCATACAGGAGATGTTAAGAATTATAATGGAAGGGAATAACAAGATCCAGGAACAGTATAAACAAATAAATAAAAAAAATAAGGAAAATTTTAGGAGACAGGAGAAAAAATTTGATAAAATAAATGAAAATTTTAGGAAACAAAATGAAATCTTGAACGAGAAATTTGACAAAATAGATGAAAGTTTTAGGAAACGAGGAGAACTCAAGGAAGCAAAATGAAACACTAGACAGCACTTCCGAAGGTATTAAAGTAAGTCCGAATACAGAAGAGAGCAGGAAGGAAATAGAAATTAGGGAAGACCAAAATGCATTGCTATCGGAAAATAAAAATAACAGAGACAAAGAAAAGATGATGCACATAGAAGTTAACATTAAGGGAGTAAAGAAACAAATAATTAAGAAAACGAAAGAAAGAGGAATAATACGTCCTAACAAACGGAAAAATACACGGGAAGAAGTAGATATGATTAAGAGTGGGCTGGTTAATGTAGAGAATTGACTGTTTTGAAAAGTTATAGAAAAAACTTAACTAAATCTATATTTAAATTAAATTACCACTAAATAAAAGGTCAGTGACATCACCAGTAAATGATATATCATCAACATATTTGTGTAATAGACTACATATAAATATGATAGAAATAGGTGTATTAGAAAAATTACAAGATATGGTAGTAGAAGAATATGTTACAAAGAAAGAAAGAGTTCGGAAAACGATGGTAACCATTGAATTTAATGAAAGAAAATTCAGTATCAGCAGAGTTACAATATCAGACGATAGAGAGCTATTTAACAAGGACAAAAATCATTATGGACACTGCAGTAATCCGAACGACGAGTGCAGATGAGTTAATGGACCATGGTTAAACTAAATAATAACCAACCAGAAAAAGGGGACTGATTTTCTGATACCGACCAAGCACCCCAAAATTCAAAAAGTATGTAAGGACAACTTACTTAATTTATTTAGAAACAATATGATTTAATGTAAGAACAGGTTACTACATAATTATTTATAAATAACTGATTTAAAATGAAATAATAGAAATAATAATATATTGATGGGAACAAAAAGAAGAATAAATAAATAAAAACAAATTAATGGTAATGTGTTCAGATAAGAAGGTAAAATAAGGAGAACCACGAATAATTTAATGACTACAATGAAGCCCAAGAATGATAATAATTAATACAACTACGATTTAGAATTTCTTGGAGTTGAAAATGATATAGGAAGAAATGATACAAAGAACATCTGTCACAAGAAGGAAAGTCAAAAGGATTTTAAAATGATGCCTATCAATAATGTTATCTGCAATTAGTTACTGAAAAATAAGAAGGAATCAAGAAGAAAAAGAAATATATAATTAAATGCAAACAGCAACAGCGTGAAGAATCCTAAAAGTGTTTATTATTAGTCGCCAATCGACTACTTGCAAGTTTTTTATTATAATGAATTGACTGTAGACATGTTCCAGCAATCATTTTCCTGAGCAGACGGTACGTCCCTCTGGTCTCAGAAGGTGTAAGGATGGAGAGCGGAGTAATGGACGCAAAAGTGGCCACCCGAACTGAACCACCGCACAGGATAGGGAAATTGAATATTTAAGGGATAATAAAATAGCTGAGAAGATTGATATCAGATTCCAGAAGTATGAAGGAAGAAAACAGAAGGAAGATAGCAGACAGAAGCTCAATTGAGAAAGCAAATTTATAAAAGTAAATAGAAATATGAGTGTTAAAACAAGTTTTTAAATGATTAGTGTGACCAGTCCTTATCGAGGGATGTTTGAAAGACCAACACCATGAGAAATTAAATCATTCATGAATTTGCCTCCAAGAGAGAGAGAGTTGAATATGAAATCAAGCCTATTACCATTAACCGAATAACAGGTGTATAACCAAGCAGAAATAAAGAGATATTATGAAGAATGATGAAAGAATCCGAAGATTGAAGAGTTCAACGATTATTTTTAAAACAAGTAAATAAAAATAAATCTGTTCTAGTGGGGGAGCTTTATGTAATGTTACATAACCCCTGCCCAAATATGATAACATAATCACCAGAGTTAAAACCAGTAATTACCCATTTTTAAAAGTCAGAAATGGGGATTAGGTATCAAGCTATGAGAACCTTTGTACTCAAAAAACACTGTAAACAATAATCCTAAAAGTGCAGTGTACAAAGTGGAACATAGTGTACTCGGTGAAAGTGTCAAACATCTAAAAAGAGCATCTCACAAATTTGTGCTGGAGATGAAAAACAATCAATATTGTAGCAGTGGACTATATTGCTGTTGACAAGCTTTGTATTTGTTGTAATTTTATATTGTGTAGGCCACAAAGGTCTTGTAACTAGGAGTAATATTTTTGTTTAATATAATTATTTTGTTTAGATGTAAAATAATCCAGGGTTATGTATAAAATAATAATAATATACCAAATAATACTATGTTAGCAAGATGGCATGTAAAAAATAGTGTAGAGTAAGGATACATTAAATGAATTATAAATCATAAATAAACCAAAATAAAAGGGATTAAAATATAAATTACCAGTGGACAAGTTTAAGAAAAAATATAAAGAAAGACCGTAAATAAATTCAATTTGATTATAGATAAAATCTATAAAGGATTATTTTTTCTAAAAAGAAGAAATGAAATTATAATAATTATTATTAGCCTACATACTAAAAGGTATCTAGATTAGCCAATAAAAAACCATACAAATTCTTGGTTACTAAGAGTAACTAACTAACAAGAATTGAATTAATTGTTCAGATATATTGGAAGTGAGCAGTTTAAAAAAAAGTGTAATGTCTAGAAAAAATTAAGAAATTTATAAATACCATTTGGAAATAATCAGTGACAAATTAATAAAATTAATGAGTGATTTCCACTACATCTTAGACATCCTTCGAACAGAATAATTCACGCCCACAAATTGATGAAAAATTGAAAAATCAGCCTTCCATTTCCAAGCCTAGCCTACCGAAATTCTACATCATTGGGTGAGATGGTTTCCTGTTAAAATTTAACTAAAGTACACCTCAACTATAAACTTAGAACACTATAAACAGCACAATCTCTTTAAATACTTCTGGAAAAGAGGTGAACAGACACTTTATTTTGTATTAACCAAAAAACAGCAAAACGTGTTTTGGTTATTAACATTGCCGAAGCCATTAAATAGTGTTTATTTTTCGTCAGTGAAGAAAAGCGACCTGCGCTCTAGCGGTCAAAAAATCAACTGCATAATATAGATTATACTAAATTTTAAAATAATTCATGTAAAGCTTGATATTGACCCATATACATTTCTGACTTTCTCAAAGTACAAAGAACTCTAAAATAACCCTGAGAAATTAATTATTTCTTTCTTTCTTGTTATTAAAACTGAAATAAAAATATTTGTTATATGATATATGTTTGTAAAAGCAAGATCGAACTAACTCTGTGTTTTATGTAAGAATCCATTATCCATTTATGTTTTGGGAGACCATAAAAAACGTTAAATAAATTCAAGGAATGCCTTGTGGTTTAATTAATAAAATGTGTATTATTTGCAGTAGATGGTAGTTGGTTACAGGTTGTAAGAAGATCGAGAAGAGAAAGGACATCAGCCCGTACATCCAGAATTTATTACGTACCATTTGAAGTCACTTTAACCTCAAATGGATTCGTAAAAGTAACTATCAGCTGGTACCACGAGCGGAAAAATTTGAAATACTCAATTGTATACTGAGAGAGTAATTCTCTTTGCCTTTTTTTTCACTCTCTCTCCTAACTACTGTCAAACAACGGTATTGATTTCACATAAACAAAATTTAAGAAAATCTTTCAAAATCTTTGCATAATCACACACACTCGATTTTTAAGACATATAACATAAAGATAACAAATTCTGTGGCTCTCAATTAAGCGAGCGTTTCGAAAAATAACAAATAGACGTAAATTTCTCGAGACTTAAGCTCAGTGAGAAACATTACAAGATGACATACAAACGTTGGGATTAACTAAGAAGAGAGTTTATTTGGAAGGATACTCGCGAGACGTTACAAGATGACGCTAATAACGTGGGGCAAATAAAAAATAGATTTTCATTAAATAATTACAGTGACGATCGCAAGACAGACGATTATTCAAAACGATATAAGACTCGCGAGACACTACAAGATGGCGCTCAACTTATAAGGGCTTTAATTAGGAAGGAAATTTCAGGATATACGCAAGTTAATATAACCTAATTTTTGTCGGCAACTATGAGAAGACAAGAAATGCATAATACCAGAGGCAGGTCGAAGAAGAGGGCAGACGACACCGAGAAGGAAGAAGGTGGACAGGAACAAGAAATAGAAGTGGTCACGGACAGTGAAATGGAACAACCGATGGGTGATAAAGAAGAAACCGAAGTAGTTACGGACACGGAAAAAGAAATAGTTGAAGAGGATGCCCAAGGGGACCAACCAGATAAATCCGCCCAAAAAGAAGACATGAGCATACAGGAGATGTTAAGAATTATAATGGAAGGGAATAACAAGATCCAGGAACAGTATAAACAAATAAATAAACAAAATAAGGAAAATTTTAGGAGACAAGAGAAAAAATTTGATAAAATAAATGAAAATTTTAGGAAACAAAATGAAATCTTGAACGAGAAATTTGACAAAATAGAAGAAAGTTTTAGGAAACAAGAGGAGAACTCAAGGAAGCAAAATGAAACACTAGACAGCACTTCCGAAGGTATTAAAGTAAGTCCGAATACAGAAGAGAGCAGGAAGGAAATAGAAATTAGGGAAGACCAAAATGCATTGCTATCGGAAAATAAAAATAACAGAGACAAAGAAAAGATGATGCACATAGAAGTTAACATTAAGGGAGTAAAGAAACAAGTAATTAAGAAAACGAAAGAAAGAGGAATAATACGTCCTAACAAACGGAAAAATACACGGGAAGAAGTAGATATGATTAAGAGTGGGCTGGTTAATGTACTTAATCTCCCGATTGGAGATTAAGTACAGAGAATTAACTGTTTTGAAAAGTTATAGAATAAACTTAACTAAATCTATATTTAAATTAAATTACCACTAAATAAAAGGTCAGTGACATCACCAGTAAATGATATATCATCAACATATTTGTGTAATAGACTACATATAAATATGATAGAAATAGGTGTATTAGAAAAATTACAAGACATGGTAGTAGAAGAATATGTTACTACAAAGAAAGAAAGAGTTCGGAAAACGATGGTAACCATTGAATTTAATGAAAACTCAATATCAGCAGAGTTACAATATCAGATGATAGAGAGCTATTTAACAAGGACAAAAATCATTATGGACACTGCAGTAATCCGAATGACGAGTGCAGATGAGTTAATGGACAATGGTTAAACTAAATAATAACCAACCAGAAAAAGGGGACTGATTTTCTGATACCGACCAAGCACCCCAAAATTCAAAAAGTATGTAAGGACAACTTACTTAATTAATTTAGAAACAATATGATTTAATGTAAGAACAGATTATTACATAATTATTTATAAATAACTGATTTAAAATGAAATAATAGAAATAATAATATATTGATGGGAACAAAAAGAAGAATAAATAAATAAAAACAATTAATGGTAATGTGATCAGATAAGAAGGTAAAATGAGGAGAACCACGAATAATTTAATGACTACAATGAAGCTCAAGAATGATAATAATTAATACAACTACGATTTAGAATTTCTTGGAGTTGAAAATGATATAGGTAGAAATGATACAAAGAACATCTATCACAAGAAGGAAAGTCAAAAGGATTTTAAAATAATGCCTATCAGTAATGTTATCTGCAATTAGTTACTGAAAAATAAGAAGGAATCAAGAAGAAAAAGAAATATATAATTAAATGCAAACAGCAACAGCGTGAAGAATCCTAAAAGTGTTTATTATTAGTCGCCAATCGACTACTTGTAAGTTTTTTATTATAATGAATTGACTGTAGACATGTTCCAGCAATCATTTTCCTGAGCAGACGGTACGTCCCTCTGGTCTCAGAAGGTGTAAGGATGGACAGCGGAGTAATTGACCCAAAAGTGGCCACCCGAACTGAACCACCACACAGGATAGGGAAAAAATGTTAGGGAAATTGAATATTTAAGGGATAATAAAATAGCTGAGAAGATTGATATCAGATTCCAGAAGTATGAAGGAAGAAAACAGAAGGAAGATAGCAGACAGAAGCTCAATTGAGAAAGCAAATTTATAAAAGTAAATAGAAATATGAGTGTTAAAACAAGTTTTTAAATGATTAGTGTGACCAGTCCTTATCAAGGGATATTTGAAAGACCAACACCATGAGAAATTAAATCATTCATGAATTTGCCTCCAAGAGAGAGAGAGTTGAATATGAAATCAAGCCTATTACCATTAACCGAATAACAGGTGTATAACCAAGCAGAAATGAAGAGATATTATGAAGAATGATGAAAGAATCCGAAGATTGAAGAGTTCAACGATTATTTTTAAAACAAGTAAATAAAAATAAATCTGTTCTAGTGGGGGAGCTTTATGTAACGTTACATAACCCCTGCCCAAATATAATAACATAATCACCAGAGTTAAAACCAGTAATTAGCCATTTTTAAAAGTCAGAAATGGGGATTGGGTATCAAGCTATGAGAAAATTTGTACTCAAAAAACACTGTAAACAATAATCCTAAAAGTGCAGTGTACAAAGTGGAACATAGTGTACTCGGTGAAAGTGTCAAACATCTAAAAAGAGCATCTCACAAATTTGTGCTGGAGATGAAAAACAATCAATATTGTAGCAGTGGACTATATTGCTGTTGACAAGCTTTGTATTTGTTGTAATTTTATATTGTGTAGGCCACAAAGGTCTTGTAACTAGGAGTAATATTTTTGTTTAATATAATTATTTTGTTTAGATGTAAAATAATCCAGGGTTATGTATAAAATAATAATAATATACCAAATAATACTATGTTAGCAAGATGGCATGTAAAAAATAGTGTAGAGTAAGGATACATTAAATGAATTATAAATCATAAATAAACCAAAATAAAAGGGATTAAAATATAAAGTACCAGTGGACAAGTTTAAGAAAAAATATAAAGAAAGACCGTAATTAAATTCAATTTGATTATAGATAAAATCTATAAAGGATTATTTTTTCTAAAAAGAAGAAATGAAATTATAATAATTATTATTAGCCTACATACTAAAAGGTATCTAGATTAGCCAATAAACAACCATAAAAATTCTTGGTTACTAAGAGTAACTAACTAACAAGAATTGAATTAATTGTTCAGATATATTGGAAGTGAGCAGTTTAAAAAAAAGTGTAATGTCTAGAAAAAATTAAGAAATTTATAAATACCATTTGGAAATAATCAGTGACAAATTAATAAAATTAATGAGTGATTTCCACTACATCTTAGACATCCTTCGAACAGAAAAATTCACGCCCACAAATTGATAAAAATTGAAAAATCAGCCTTCCATTTCCAAGCCTAGCCTACCGAAATTCTACATCATTGGGTGAGATCGTTTCCTGTTAAAATTTAACTAAAGTACACCTCAACTATAAACTTAGAACACTATAAACAGCACAATCTCTTTAAATACTTCTGGAAAAGAGGTGAACAGACACTTTATTTTGTATTAACCAAAAAACAGCAAAACGTGTTTTGGTTATTAACATTGCCGAAGCCATTAAATAGTGTTTATTTTTCGTCAGTGAAGAAAAGCGACCTGCGCTCTAGCGGTCAAAAAATCAACTGCATAATATAGATTATACTAAATTTTAAAATAATTCATGTAAAGCTTGATATTGACCCATATACATTTCTGACTTTCTCAAAGTACAAAGAACTCTAAAATAACCCTGAGAAATTAACTATTTCTTTCTTTCTTGTTATTAAAACTGAAATAAAAATATTTGTTATATGATATATGATTGTAAAAGCAAGATCGAACTAACTCTGTGTTTTATGTAAGAATCCATTATCCATTTATGTTTTGGGAGACCATAAAAAACGTTAAATAAATTCAAGGAATGCCTTGTGGTTTAAATAATAAAATGTGTATTATTTCCAGTAGATGGTAGTTGGTTACAGGTTGTAAGAAGATCGAGAAGAGAAAGGACATCAGCCCGTACATCCAGAATTTATTACGTACCATTTGAAGTCACTTTAACCTCAAATGGATTCATAAAAGTAACTATCAGCTGGTACCACGAGCGGAAAAATTTGAAATACTCAATTGTATACTGAGAGAGTAATTCTCTTTGCCTTTTTTTTTTCACTCTCTCTCCTAACTACTGTCAAACAACGGTATTGATTTCACATAAACAAAATTTACGAAAATCTTTGCATAATCACACACACTCGATTTTGAAGACATATAACATAAAGATAACAAATTCTGTGGCTCTCAATTAAGCGAGCGTTTCGAAAAATAACAAATAGACGTAAATTTCTCGAGACTTAAGCTCAGCGAGAAACGTTACAAGATGACATACAAACGTTGGGTTTAACTAAGAAGAGAGTTTATTTGGAAGGATACTCGCGAGACGTTACAAGATGACGCTAATAACGTGGGGCAAATAAAAAATAGATTTTCATTAAATAATTACAGTGACGATTGCAAGAGAGACGATTATTCGAAACGATATAAGACTCGCGAGACATTACAAGATGGCGCTCAACTTATAAGGGCTTTAATTAGGAAGGAAATTTCAGGATATACGCAAGTTAATATAACCTAATTTTTGTCGGCAACTATGAGAAGACAAGAAATGCATAATACCAGAGGCAGGTCAAAGAAGAGGGCAGACGACACCGAGAAGGAAGAAGGTGGACAGGAACAAGAAATAGAAGTGGTCACGGACAGTGAAATGGAACAACCGATGGGTGATAAAGAAGAAACCGAAGTAGTTATGGACACGGAAAAAGAAATAGTTGAAGAGGATGCCCAAGGGGACCATCCAGATAAATCGGCCCAAAAAGAAGACATGAGCATACAGGAGATGTTAAGAATTATAATGGAAGGGAATAACAAGATCCAGGAACAGTATAAACAAATAAATAAACAAAATAAGGAAAATTTTATGAGACAGGAGAAAAAATTTGATAAAATAAATGAAAATTTTAGGAAACAAAATGAAATCTTGAACGAGAAATTTGACAAAATAGAAGAAAGTTTTAGGAAACAAGAGGAGAACTCAAGGAAGCAAAATGAAACACTAGACAGCACTTCCGAAGGTATTAAAGTAAGTCCGAATACAGAAGAGAGCAGGAAGGAAATAGAAATTAGGGAAGACCAAAATGCATTGCTATCGGAAAATAAAAATAACAGAGACAAAGAAAAGATGATGCACATAGAAGTTAACATTAAGGGAGTAAAGAAACAAGTAATTAAGAAAACGAAAGAAAGAGGAATAATACGTCCTAACAAACGGAAAAATACACGGGAAGAAGTAGATATGATTAAGAGTGGGCTGGTTAATGTACTTAATCTCCCGATTGGAGATTAAGTACAGAGAATTAACTGTTTTGAAAAGTTATAGAATAAACTTAACTAAATCTATATTTAAATTAAATTACCACTAAATAAAAGGTCAGTGACATCACCAGTAAATGATATATCATCAACATATTTGTGTAATAGACTACATATAAATATGATAGAAATAGGTGTATTAGAAAAATTACAAGACATGGTAGTAGAAGAATATGTTACTACAAAGAAAGAAAGAGTTCGGAAAACGATGGTAACCATTGAATTTAATGAAAACTCAATATCAGCAGAGTTACAATATCAGATGATAGAGAGCTATTTAACAAGGACAAAAATCATTATGGACACTGCAGTAATCCGAACGACGAGTGCAGATGAGTTAATGGACAATGGTTAAACTAAATAATAACCAACCAGAAAAAGGGGACTGATTTTCTGATACCGACCAAGCACCCCAAAATTCAAAAAGTATGTAAGGACAACTTACTTAATTAATTTAGAAACAATATGATTTAATGTAAGAACAGATTATTACATAATTATTTATAAATAACTGATTTAAAATGAAATAATAGAAATAATAATATATTGATGGGAACAAAAAGAAGAATAAATAAATAAAAACAATTAATGGTAATGTGATCAGATAAGAAGGTAAAATGAGGAGAACCACGAATAATTTAATGACTACAATGAAGCTCAAGAATGATAATAATTAATACAACTACGATTTAGAATTTCTTGGAGTTGAAAATGATATAGGTAGAAATGATACAAAGAACATCTATCACAAGAAGGAAAGTCAAAAGGATTTTAAAATAATGCCTATCAGTAATGTTATCTGCAATTAGTTACTGAAAAATAAGAAGGAATCAAGAAGAAAAAGAAATATATAATTAAATGCAAACAGCAACAGCGTGAAGAATCCTAAAAGTGTTTATTATTAGTCGCCAATCGACTACTTGTAAGTTTTTTATTATAATGAATTGACTGTAGACATGTTCCAGCAATCATTTTCCTGAGCAGACGGTACGTCCCTCTGGTCTCAGAAGGTGTAAGGATGGACAGCGGAGTAATTGACCCAAAAGTGGCCACCCGAACTGAACCACCACACAGGATAGGGAAAAAATGTTAGGGAAATTGAATATTTAAGGGATAATAAAATAGCTGAGAAGATTGATATCAGATTCCAGAAGTATGAAGGAAGAAAACAGAAGGAAGATAGCAGACAGAAGCTCAATTGAGAAAGCAAATTTATAAAAGTAAATAGAAATATGAGTGTTAAAACAAGTTTTTAAATGATTAGTGTGACCAGTCCTTATCAAGGGATATTTGAAAGACCAACACCATGAGAAATTAAATCATTCATGAATTTGCCTCCAAGAGAGAGAGAGTTGAATATGAAATCAAGCCTATTACCATTAACCGAATAACAGGTGTATAACCAAGCAGAAATGAAGAGATATTATGAAGAATGATGAAAGAATCCGAAGATTGAAGAGTTCAACGATTATTTTTAAAACAAGTAAATAAAAATAAATCTGTTCTAGTGGGGGAGCTTTATGTAACGTTACATAACCCCTGCCCAAATATAATAACATAATCACCAGAGTTAAAACCAGTAATTAGCCATTTTTAAAAGTCAGAAATGGGGATTGGGTATCAAGCTATGAGAAAATTTGTACTCAAAAAACACTGTAAACAATAATCCTAAAAGTGCAGTGTACAAAGTGGAACATAGTGTACTCGGTGAAAGTGTCAAACATCTAAAAAGAGCATCTCACAAATTTGTGCTGGAGATGAAAAACAATCAATATTGTAGCAGTGGACTATATTGCTGTTGACAAGCTTTGTATTTGTTGTAATTTTATATTGTGTAGGCCACAAAGGTCTTGTAACTAGGAGTAATATTTTTGTTTAATATAATTATTTTGTTTAGATGTAAAATAATCCAGGGTTATGTATAAAATAATAATAATATACCAAATAATACTATGTTAGCAAGATGGCATGTAAAAAATAGTGTAGAGTAAGGATACATTAAATGAATTATAAATCATAAATAAACCAAAATAAAAGGGATTAAAATATAAAGTACCAGTGGACAAGTTTAAGAAAAAATATAAAGAAAGACCGTAATTAAATTCAATTTGATTATAGATAAAATCTATAAAGGATTATTTTTTCTAAAAAGAAGAAATGAAATTATAATAATTATTATTAGCCTACATACTAAAAGGTATCTAGATTAGCCAATAAACAACCATAAAAATTCTTGGTTACTAAGAGTAACTAACTAACAAGAATTGAATTAATTGTTCAGATATATTGGAAGTGAGCAGTTTAAAAAAAAGTGTAATGTCTAGAAAAAATTAAGAAATTTATAAATACCATTTGGAAATAATCAGTGACAAATTAATAAAATTAATGAGTGATTTCCACTACATCTTAGACATCCTTCGAACAGAAAAATTCACGCCCACAAATTGATAAAAATTGAAAAATCAGCCTTCCATTTCCAAGCCTAGCCTACCGAAATTCTACATCATTGGGTGAGATCGTTTCCTGTTAAAATTTAACTAAAGTACACCTCAACTATAAACTTAGAACACTATAAACAGCACAATCTCTTTAAATACTTCTGGAAAAGAGGTGAACAGACACTTTATTTTGTATTAACCAAAAAACAGCAAAACGTGTTTTGGTTATTAACATTGCCGAAGCCATTAAATAGTGTTTATTTTTCGTCAGTGAAGAAAAGCGACCTGCGCTCTAGCGGTCAAAAAATCAACTGCATAATATAGATTATACTAAATTTTAAAATAATTCATGTAAAGCTTGATATTGACCCATATACATTTCTGACTTTCTCAAAGTACAAAGAACTCTAAAATAACCCTGAGAAATTAACTATTTCTTTCTTTCTTGTTATTAAAACTGAAATAAAAATATTTGTTATATGATATATGATTGTAAAAGCAAGATCGAACTAACTCTGTGTTTTATGTAAGAATCCATTATCCATTTATGTTTTGGGAGACCATAAAAAACGTTAAATAAATTCAAGGAATGCCTTGTGGTTTAAATAATAAAATGTGTATTATTTCCAGTAGATGGTAGTTGGTTACAGGTTGTAAGAAGATCGAGAAGAGAAAGGACATCAGCCCGTACATCCAGAATTTATTACGTACCATTTGAAGTCACTTTAACCTCAAATGGATTCATAAAAGTAGCTATCAGCTGGTACCACGAGCGGAAAAATTTGAAATACTCAATTGTATACTGAGAGAGTAATTCTCTTTGCCTTTTTTTTTTCACTCTCTCTCCTAACTACTGTCAAACAACGGTATTGATTTCACATAAACAAAATTTACGAAAATCTTTGCATAATCACACACACTCGATTTTGAAGACATATAACATAAAGATAACAAATTCTGTGGCTCTCAATTAAGCGAGCGTTTCGAAAAATAACAAATAGACGTAAATTTCTCGAGACTTAAGCTCAGCGAGAAACGTTACAAGATGACATACAAACGTTGGGTTTAACTAAGAAGAGAGTTTATTTGGAAGGATACTCGCGAGACGTTACAAGATGACGCTAATAACGTGGGGCAAATAAAAAATAGATTTTCATTAAATAATTACAGTGACGATTGCAAGAGAGACGATTATTCGAAACGATATAAGACTCGCGAGACATTACAAGATGGCGCTCAACTTATAAGGGTTTTAATTAGGAAGGAAATTTCAGGATATACGCAAGTTAATATAACCTAATTTTTGTCGGCAACTATGAGAAGACAAGAAATGCATAATACCAGAGGCAGGTCAAAGAAGAGGGCAGACGACACCGAGAAGGAAGAAGGTGGACAGGAACAAGAAATAGAAGTGGTCACGGACAGTGAAATGGAACAACCGATGGGTGATAAAGAAGAAACCGAAGTAGTTATGGACACGGAAAAAGAAATAGTTGAAGAGGATGCCCAAGGGGACCATCCAGATAAATCGGCCCAAAAAGAAGACATGAGCATACAGGAGATGTTAAGAATTATAATGGAAGGGAATAACAAGATCCAGGAACAGTATAAACAAATAAATAAACAAAATAAGGAAAATTTTATGAGACAGGAGAAAAAATTTGATAAAATAAATGAAAATTTTAGGAAACAAAATGAAATCTTGAACGAGAAATTTGACAAAATAGAAGAAAGTTTTAGGAAACAAGAGGAGAACTCAAGGAAGCAAAATGAAACACTAGACAGCACTTCCGAAGGTATTAAAGTAAGTCCGAATACAGAAGAGAGCAGGAAGGAAATAGAAATTAGGGAAGACCAAAATGCATTGCTATCGGAAAATAAAAATAACAGAGACAAAGAAAAGATGATGCACATAGAAGTTAACATTAAGGGAGTAAAGAAACAAGTAATTAAGAAAACGAAAGAAAGAGGAATAATACGTCCTAACAAACGGAAAAATACACGGGAAGAAGTAGATATGATTAAGAGTGGGCTGGTTAATGTACTTAATCTCCCGATTGGAGATTAAGTACAGAGAATTGAGTGTTTTGAAAGTTATAGAATAAACTTAACTAAATCTATATTTAAATTAAATTACCACTAAATAAAAGGTCAGTGACATCAGCAGTAAATGATACATCATCAACATATTTGTGTAATAGACTACATATAAATATGATAGAAATAGGTGTATTAGAAAAATTACAAGACATGGTAGTAGAAGAATATGTTACTACAAAGAAAGAAAGAGTTCGGAAAACGATGGTAACCATTGAATTTAATGAAAATTCAATATCAGCAGAGTTACAATATCAGATGATGGAGAGCTATTTAACAAGGACAAAAATCATTATGGACACTGCAGTAATCCGAACGACGAGTGCAGATGAGTTAATGGACAATGGTTAAACTAAATAATAACCAACCAGAAAAAGGGGACTGATTTTCTGATACCGACCAAGCACCCCAAAATTCAAAAAGTATGTAAGGACAACTTACTTAATTAATTTAGAAACAATATGATTTAATGTAAGAACAGATTATTACATAATTACTTATAAATAACTGATTTAAAATGAAATAATAGAAATAATAATATATTGATGGGAACAAAAAGAAGAATAAATAAATAAAAACAATTAATGGTAATGTGATCAGATAAGGAGGTAAAATGAGGAGAACCACGAATAATTTAATGACTACAATGAAGCTCAAGAATGATAATAATTAATACAACTACGATTTAGAATTTCTTGGAGTTGAAAATGATATAGGTAGAAATGATACAAAGAACATCTGTCACAAGAAGGAAAGTCAAAAGGATTTTAAAATAATGCCTATCAGTAATGTTATCTGCAATTAGTTACTGAAAAATAAGAAGGAATCAAGAAGAAAAAGAAATATATAATTAAATGCAAACAGCAACAGCGTGAAGAATCCTAATAGTGTTTATTATTAGTCGCCAATCGACTACTTGTAAGTTTTTTATTATAATGAATTGACTGTAGACATGTTCCAGCAATCATTTTCCTGAGCAGACGGTACGTCCCTCTGGTCTCAGAAGGTGTAAGGATGGACAGCGGAGTAATTGACCCAAAAGTGGCCACCCGAACTGAACCACCACACAGGATAGGGAAAAAATGTTAGGGAAATTGAATATTTAAGGGATAATAAAAAGAGCTGAGAAGATTGATATCAGATTCCAGAAGTATGAAGGAAGAAAACAGAAGGAAGATAGCAGACAGAAGCTCAATTGAGAAAGCAAATTTATAAAAGTAAATAGAAATATGAGTGTTAAAACAAGTTTTTAAATGATTAGTGTGACCAGTCCTTATCAAGGGATATTTGAAAGACCAACACCATGAGAAATTAAATCATTCATGAATTTGCCTCCAAGAGAGAGAGAGTTGAATATGAAATCAAGCCTATTACCATTAACCGAATAACAGGTGTATAACCAAGCAGAAATAAAGAGATATTATGAAGAATGATGAAAGAATCCGAAGATTGAAGAGTTCAGTGATTATTTTTAAAACAAGTAAATAAAAATAAATCTGTTCTAGTGGGGGAGCTTTATGTAACTTTACATAACCCCTGCCCAAATATGATAACATAATCACCAGAGTTAAAACCAGTAATTACCCATTTTTAAAAGTCAGAAATGGGGATTGGGTATCAAGCTATGAGAAAATTTGTACTCAAAAAACACTGTAAACAATAATCCTAAAAGTGCAGTGTACAAAGTGGAACATAGTGTACTCGGTGAAAGTGTCAAACATCTAAAAAGAGCATCTCACAAATTTGTGCTGGAGATGAAAAACAATCAATATTGTAGCAGTGGACTATATTGCTGTTGACAAGCTTTGCATTTGTTGTAATTTTATATTGTGTAGGCCACAAAGGTCTTGTAACTAGGAGTAATATTTTTGTTTAATATAATTATTTTGTTTAGATGTAAAATAATCCAGGGTTATGTATAAAATAATAATAATATACCAAATAATACTATGTTAGCAAGATGGCATGTAAAAAATAGTGTAGAGTAAGGATACATTAAATGAATTATAAATCATAAATAAACCAAAATAAAAGGGATTAAAATATAAAGTACCAGTGGACAAGTTTAAGAAAAAATATAAAGAAAGACCGTAATTAAATTCAATTTGATTATAGATAAAATCTATAAAGGATTATTTTTTCTAAAAAGAAGAAATGAAATTATAATAATTATTATTAGCCTACATACTAAAAGGTATCTAGATTAGCCAATAAACAACCATAAAAATTCTTGATTACTAAGAGTAACTAACTAACAAGAATTGAATTAATTGTTCAGATATATTGGAAGTGAGCAGTTTAAAAAAAAGTGTAATGTCTAGAAAAAATTAAGAAATTTATAAATACCATTTGGAAATAATCAGTGACAAATTAATAAAATTAATGAGTGATTTCCACTACATCTTAGACATCCTTCGAACAGAAAAATTCACGCCCACAAATTGATAAAAATTGAAAAATCAGCCTTCCATTTCCAAGCCTAGCCTACCGAAATTCTACATCATTGGGTGAGATCGTTTCCTGTTAAAATTTAACTAAAGTACACCTCAACTATAAACTTAGAACACTATAAACAGCACAATCTCTTTAAATACTTCTGGAAAAGAGGTGAACAGACACTTTATTTTGTATTAACCAAAAAACAGCAAAACGTGTTTTGGTTATTAACATTGCCGAAGCCATTAAATAGTGTTTATTTTTTGTCAGTGAAGAAAAGCGACCTGCGCTCTAGCGGTCAAAAAATCAACTGCATAATATAGATTATACTAAATTTTAAAATAATTCATGTAAAGCTTGATATTGACCCATATACATTTCTGACTTTCTCAAAGTACAAAGAACTCTAAAATAACCCTGAGAAATTAACTATTTCTTTCTTTCTTGTTATTAAAACTGAAATAAAATTATTTGTTATATGATATATGATTGTAAAAGCAAGATCGAACTAACTCTGTGTTTTATGTAAGAATCCATTATCCATTTATGTTTTGGGAGACCATAAAAAACGTTAAATAAATTCAAGGAATGCCTTGTGGTTTAAATAATAAAATGTGTATTATTTCCAGTAGATGGTAGTTGGTTACAGGTTGTAAGAAGATCGAGAAGAGAAAGGACATCAGCCCGTACATCCAGAATTTATTACGTACCATTTGAAGTCACTTTAACCTCAAATGGATTCATAAAAGTAACTATCAGCTGGTACCACGAGCGGAAAAATTTGAAATACTCAATTGTATACTAAGAGAGTAATTCTCTTTGCCTTTTTTTTTTTCACTCTCTCTCCTAACTACTGTCAAACAACGGTATTGATTTCACATAAACAAAATTTAAGAAAATCTTTCAAAATCTTTGCATAATCACACACACTCGATTTTGAAGACATATAACATAAAGATAACAAATTCTGTGGCTCTCAATTAAGCGAGCGTTTCGAAAAATAACAAATAGACGTAAATTTCTCGAGACTTAAGCTCAGCGAGAAACGTTACAAGATGACATACAAACGTTGGGTTTAACTAAGAAGAGAGTTTATTTGGAAGGATACTCGCGAGACGTTACAAGATGACGCTAATAACGTGGGGCAAATAAAAAATAGATTTTCATTAAATAATTACAGTGACGATTGCAAGAGAGACGATTATTCGAAACGATATAAGACTCGCGAGACATTACAAGATGGCGCTCAACTTATAAGGGCTTTAATTAGGAAGGAAATTTCAGGATATACGCAAGTTAATATAACCTAATTTTTGTCGGCAACTATGAGAAGACAAGAAATGCATAATACCAGAGGCAGGTCAAAGAAGAGGGCAGACGACACCGAGAAGGAAGAAGGTGGACAGGAACAAGAAATAGAAGTGGTCACGGACAGTGAAATGGAACAACCGATGGGTGATAAAGAAGAAACCGAAGTAGTTATGGACACGGAAAAAGAAATAGTTGAAGAGGATGCCCAAGGGGACCATCCAGATAAATCGGCCCAAAAAGAAGACATGAGCATACAGGAGATGTTAAGAATTATAATGGAAGGGAATAACAAGATCCAGGAACAGTATAAACAAATAAATAAACAAAATAAGGAAAATTTTATGAGACAGGAGAAAAAATTTGATAAAATAAATGAAAATTTTAGGAAACAAAATGAAATCTTGAACGAGAAATTTGACAAAATAGAAGAAAGTTTTAGGAAACAAGAGGAGAACTCAAGGAAGCAAAATGAAACACTAGACAGCACTTCCGAAGGTATTAAAGTAAGTCCGAATACAGAAGAGAGCAGGAAGGAAATAGAAATTAGGGAAGACCAAAATGCATTGCTATCGGAAAATAAAAATAACAGAGACAAAGAAAAGATGATGCACATAGAAGTTAACATTAAGGGAGTAAAGAAACAAGTAATTAAGAAAACGAAAGAAAGAGGAATAATACGTCCTAACAAACGGAAAAATACACGGGAAGAAGTAGATATGATTAAGAGTGGGCTGGTTAATGTACTTAATCTCCCGATTGGAGATTAAGTACAGAGAATTGAGTGTTTTGAAAGTTATAGAATAAACTTAACTAAATCTATATTTAAATTAAATTACCACTAAATAAAAGGTCAGTGACATCAGCAGTAAATGATACATCATCAACATATTTGTGTAATAGACTACATATAAATATGATAGAAATAGGTGTATTAGAAAAATTACAAGACATGGTAGTAGAAGAATATGTTACTACAAAGAAAGAAAGAGTTCGGAAAACGATGGTAACCATTGAATTTAATGAAAATTCAATATCAGCAGAGTTACAATATCAGATGATGGAGAGCTATTTAACAAGGACAAAAATCATTATGGACACTGCAGTAATCCGAACGACGAGTGCAGATGAGTTAATGGACAATGGTTAAACTAAATAATAACCAACCAGAAAAAGGGGACTGATTTTCTGATACCGACCAAGCACCCCAAAATTCAAAAAGTATGTAAGGACAACTTACTTAATTAATTTAGAAACAATATGATTTAATGTAAGAACAGATTATTACATAATTACTTATAAATAACTGATTTAAAATGAAATAATAGAAATAATAATATATTGATGGGAACAAAAAGAAGAATAAATAAATAAAAACAATTAATGGTAATGTGATCAGATAAGGAGGTAAAATGAGGAGAACCACGAATAATTTAATGACTACAATGAAGCTCAAGAATGATAATAATTAATACAACTACGATTTAGAATTTCTTGGAGTTGAAAATGATATAGGTAGAAATGATACAAAGAACATCTGTCACAAGAAGGAAAGTCAAAAGGATTTTAAAATAATGCCTATCAGTAATGTTATCTGCAATTAGTTACTGAAAAATAAGAAGGAATCAAGAAGAAAAAGAAATATATAATTAAATGCAAACAGCAACAGCGTGAAGAATCCTAATAGTGTTTATTATTAGTCGCCAATCGACTACTTGTAAGTTTTTTATTATAATGAATTGACTGTAGACATGTTCCAGCAATCATTTTCCTGAGCAGACGGTACGTCCCTCTGGTCTCAGAAGGTGTAAGGATGGACAGCGGAGTAATTGACCCAAAAGTGGCCACCCGAACTGAACCACCGCACAGGATAGGGAAAAAATGTTAGGGAAATTGAATATTTAAGGGATAATAAAATAGCTGAGAAGATTGATATCAGATTCCAGAAGTATGAAGGAAGAAAACAGAAGGAAGATAGCAGACAGAAGCTCAATTGAGAAAGCAAATTTATAAAAGTAAATAGAAATATGAGTGTTAAAACAAGTTTTTAAATGATTAGTGTGACCAGTCCTTATCAAGGGATATTTGAAAGACCAACACCATGAGAAATTAAATCATTCATGAATTTGCCTCCAAGAGAGAGAGAGTTGAATATGAAATCAAGCCTATTACCATTAACCGAATAACAGGTGTATAACAAAGCAGAAATGAAGAGATATTATGAAGAATGATGAAAGAATCCGAAGATTGAAGAGTTCAACGATTATTTTTAAAACAAGTAAATAAAAATAAATCTGTTCTAGTGGGGGAGCTTTATGTAACGTTACATAACCCCTGCCCAAATATGATAACATAATCACCAGAGTTAAAACCAGTAATTACCCATTTTTAAAAGTCAGAAATGGGGATTGGGTATCAAGCTATGAGAAAATTTGTACTCAAAAAACACTGTAAACAATAATCCTAAAAGTGCAGTGTACAAAGTGGAACATAGTGTACTCGGTGAAAGTGTCAAACATCTAAAAAGAGCATCTCACAAATTTGTGCTGGAGATGAAAAACAATCAATATTGTAGCAGTGGACTATATTGCTGTTGACAAGCTTTGCATTTGTTGTAATTTTATATTGTGTAGGCCACAAAGGTCTTGTAACTAGGAGTAATATTTTTGTTTAATATAATTATTTTGTTTAGATGTAAAATAATCCAGGGTTATGTATAAAATAATAATAATATACCAAATAATACTATGTTAGCAAGATGGCATGTAAAAAATAGTGTAGAGTAAGGATACATTAAATGAATTATAAATCATAAATAAACCAAAATAAAAGGGATTAAAATATAAAGTACCAGTGGACAAGTTTAAGAAAAAATATAAAGAAAGACCGTAATTAAATTCAATTTGATTATAGATAAAATCTATAAAGGATTATTTTTTCTAAAAAGAAGAAATGAAATTATAATAATTATTATTAGCCTACATACTAAAAGGTATCTAGATTAGCCAATAAACAACCATAAAAATTCTTGGTTACTAAGAGTAACTAACTAACAAGAATTGAATTAATTGTTCAGATATATTGGAAGTGAGCAGTTTAAAAAAAAGTGTAATGTCTAGAAAAAATTAAGAAATTTATAAATACCATTTGGAAATAATCAGTGACAAATTAATAAAATTAATGAGTGATTTCCACTACATCTTAGACATCCTTCGAACAGAAAAATTCACGCCCACAAATTGATAAAAATTGAAAAATCAGCCTTCCATTTCCAAGCCTAGCCTACCGAAATTCTACATCATTGGGTGAGATCGTTTCCTGTTAAAATTTAACTAAAGTACACCTCAACTATAAACTTAGAACACTATAAACAGCACAATCTCTTTAAATACTTCTGGAAAAGAGGTGAACAGACACTTTATTTTGTATTAACCAAAAAACAGCAAAACGTGTTTTGGTTATTAACATTGCCGAAGCCATTAAATAGTGTTTATTTTTCGTCAGTGAAGAAAAGCGACCTGCGCTCTAGCGGTCAAAAAATCAACTGCATAATATAGATTATACTAAATTTTAAAATAATTCATGTAAAGCTTGATATTGACCCATATACATTTCTGACTTTCTCAAAGTACAAAGAACTCTAAAATAACCCTGAGAAATTAACTATTTCTTTCTTTCTTGTTATTAAAACTGAAATAAAAATATTTGTTATATGATATATGATTGTAAAAGCAAGATCGAACTAACTCTGTGTTTTATGTAAGAATCCATTATCCATTTATGTTTTGGGAGACCATAAAAAACGTTAAATAAATTCAAGGAATGCCTTGTGGTTTAAATAATAAAATGTGTATTATTTCCAGTAGATGGTAGTTGGTTACAGGTTGTAAGAAGATCGAGAAGAGAAAGGACATCAGCCCGTACATCCAGAATTTATTACGTACCATTTGAAGTCACTTTAACCTCAAATGGATTCATAAAAGTAACTATCAGCTGGTACCACGAGCGGAAAAATTTGAAATACTCAATTGTATACTGAGAGAGTAATTCTCTTTGCCTTTTTTTTTTCACTCTCTCTCCTAACTACTGTCAAACAACGGTATTGATTTCACATAAACAAAATTTAAGAAAATCTTTCAAAATCTTTGCATAATCACACACACTCGATTTTGAAGACATATAACATAAAGATAACAAATTCTGTGGCTCTCAATTAAGCGAGCGTTTCGAAAAATAACAAATAGACGTAAATTTCTCGAGACTTAAGCTCAGCGAGAAACGTTACAAAATGACATACAAACGTTGGGTTTAACTAAGAAGAGAGTTTATTTGGAAGGATACTCGCGAGACGTTACAAGATGACGCTAATAACGTGGGGCAAATAAAAAATAGATTTTCATTAAATAATTACAGTGACGATTGCAAGAGAGACGATTATTCGAAACGATATAAGACTCGCGAGACATTACAAGATGGCGCTCAACTTATAAGGGCTTTAATTAGGAAGGAAATTTCAGGATATACGCAAGTTAATATAACCTAATTTTTGTCGGCAACTATGAGAAGACAAGAAATGCATAATACCAGAGGCAGGTCAAAGAAGAGGGCAGACGACACCGAGAAGGAAGAAGGTGGACAGGAACAAGAAATAGAAGTGGTCACGGACAATGAAATGGAACAACCGATGGGTGATAAAGAAGAAACCGAAGTAGTTATGGACACGGAAAAAGAAATAGTTGAAGAGGATGCCCAAGGGGACCATCCAGATAAATCGGCCCAAAAAGAAGACATGAGCATACAGGAGATGTTAAGAATTATAATGGAAGGGAATAACAAGATCCAGGAACAGTATAAACAAATAAATAAACAAAATAAGGAAAATTTTATGAGACAGGAGAAAAAATTTGATAAAATAAATGAAAATTTTAGGAAACAAAATGAAATCTTGAACGAGAAATTTGACAAAATAGAAGAAAGTTTTAGGAAACAAGAGGAGAACTCAAGGAAGCAAAATGAAACACTAGACAGCACTTCCGAAGGTATTAAAGTAAGTCCGAATACAGAAGAGAGCAGGAAGGAAATAGAAATTAGGGAAGACCAAAATGCATTGCTATCGGAAAATAAAAATAACAGAGACAAAGAAAAGATGATGCACATAGAAGTTAACATTAAGGGAGTAAAGAAACAAGTAATTAAGAAAACGAAAGAAAGAGGAATAATACGTCCTAACAAACGGAAAAATACACGGGAAGAAGTAGATATGATTAAGAGTGGGCTGGTTAATGTACTTAATCTCCCGATTGGAGATTAAGTACAGAGAATTGAGTGTTTTGAAAGTTATAGAATAAACTTAACTAAATCTATATTTAAATTAAATTACCACTAAATAAAAGGTCAGTGACATCAGCAGTAAATGATACATCATCAACATATTTGTGTAATAGACTACATATAAATATGATAGAAATAGGTGTATTAGAAAAATTACAAGACATGGTAGTAGAAGAATATGTTACTACAAAGAAAGAAAGAGTTCGGAAAACGATGGTAACCATTGAATTTAATGAAAATTCAATATCAGCAGAGTTACAATATCAGATGATGGAGAGCTATTTAACAAGGACAAAAATCATTATGGACACTGCAGTAATCCGAACGACGAGTGCAGATGAGTTAATGGACAATGGTTAAACTAAATAATAACCAACCAGAAAAAGGGGACTGATTTTCTGATACCGACCAAGCACCCCAAAATTCAAAAAGTATGTAAGGACAACTTACTTAATTAATTTAGAAACAATATGATTTAATGTAAGAACAGATTATTACATAATTACTTATAAATAACTGATTTAAAATGAAATAATAGAAATAATAATATATTGATGGGAACAAAAAGAAGAATAAATAAATAAAAACAATTAATGGTAATGTGATCAGATAAGGAGGTAAAATGAGGAGAACCACGAATAATTTAATGACTACAATGAAGCTCAAGAATGATAATAATTAATACAACTACGATTTAGAATTTCTTGGAGTTGAAAATGATATAGGTAGAAATGATACAAAGAACATCTGTCACAAGAAGGAAAGTCAAAAGGATTTTAAAATAATGCCTATCAGTAATGTTATCTGCAATTAGTTACTGAAAAATAAGAAGGAATCAAGAAGAAAAAGAAATATATAATTAAATGCAAACAGCAACAGCGTGAAGAATCCTAATAGTGTTTATTATTAGTCGCCAATCGACTACTTGTAAGTTTTTTATTATAATGAATTGACTGTAGACATGTTCCAGCAATCATTTTCCTGAGCAGACGGTACGTCCCTCTGGTCTCAGAAGGTGTAAGGATGGACAGCGGAGTAATTGACCCAAAAGTGGCCACCCGAACTGAACCACCGCACAGGATAGGGAAAAAATGTTAGGGAAATTGAATATTTAAGGGATAATAAAATAGCTGAGAAGATTGATATCAGATTCCAGAAGTACGAAGGAAGAAAACAGAAGGAAGATAGCAGACAGAAGCTCAATTGAGAAAGCAAATTTATAAAAGTAAATAGAAATATGAGTGTTAAAACAAGTTTTTAAATGATTAGTGTGACCAGTCCTTATCAAGGGATGTTTGAAAGACCAACACCATGAGAAATTAAATCATTCATGAATTTGCCTCCAAGAGAGAGAGAGTTGAATATGAAATCAAGCCTATTACCACTAACCGAATAACAGGTGTATAACCAAGCAGAAATAAAGAGATATTATGAAGAATGATGAAAGAATCCGAAGATTGAAGAGTTCAACGATTATTTTTAAAACAAGTAAATAAAAATAAATCTGTTCTAGTGGGGGAGCTTTATGTAACTTTACATAACCCCTGCCCAGATATGATAACATAATCACCAGAGTTAAAACCAGTAATTACCCATTTTTAAAAGTCAGAAATGGGGATTGGGTATCAAGCTATGAGAAAATTTGTACTCAAAAAACACTGTAAACAATAATCCTAAAAGTGTAGTGTACAAAGTGGAACATAGTGTACTCGGTGAAAGTGTCAAACATCTAAAAAGAGCATCTCACAAATTTGTGCTGGAGATGAAAAACAATCAATATTGTAGCAGTGGACTATATTGCTGTTGACAAGCTTTGCATTTGTTGTAATTTTATATTGTGTAGGCCACAAAGGTCTTGTAACTAGGAGTAATATTTTTGTTTAATATAATTATTTTGTTTAGATGTAAAATAATCCAGGGTTATGTATAAAATAATAATAATATACCAAATAATACTATGTTAGCAAGATGGCATGTAAAAAATAGTGTAGAGTAAGGATACATTAAATGAATTATAAATCATAAATAAACCAAAATAAAAGGGATTAAAATATAAAGTACCAGTGGACAAGTTTAAGAAAAAATATAAAGAAAGACCGTAATTAAATTCAATTTGATTATAGATAAAATCTATAAAGGATTATTTTTTCTAAAAAGAAGAAATGAAATTATAATAATTATTATTAGCCTACATACTAAAAGGTATCTAGATTAGCCAATAAACAACCATAAAAATTCTTGGTTACTAAGAGTAACTAACTAACAAGAATTGAATTAATTGTTCAGATATATTGGAAGTGAGCAGTTTAAAAAAAAGTGTAATGTCTAGAAAAAATTAAGAAATTTATAAATACCATTTGGAAATAATCAGTGACAAATTAATAAAATTAATGAGTGATTTCCACTACATCTTAGACATCCTTCGAACAGAAAAATTCACGCCCACAAATTGATAAAAATTGAAAAATCAGCCTTCCATTTCCAAGCCTAGCCTACCGAAATTCTACATCATTGGGTGAGATCGTTTCCTGTTAAAATTTAACTAAAGTACACCTCAACTATAAACTTAGAACACTATAAACAGCACAATCTCTTTAAATACTTCTGGAAAAGAGGTGAACAGACACTTTATTTTGTATTAACCAAAAAACAGCAAAACGTGTTTTGGTTATTAACATTGCCGAAGCCATTAAATAGTGTTTATTTTTTGTCAGTGAAGAAAAGCGACCTGCGCTCTAGCGGTCAAAAAATCAACTGCATAATATAGATTATACTAAATTTTAAAATAATTCATGTAAAGCTTGATATTGACCCATATACATTTCTGACTTTCTCAAAGTACAAAGAACTCTAAAATAACCCTGAGAAATTAACTATTTCTTTCTTTCTTGTTATTAAAACTGAAATAAAATTATTTGTTATATGATATATGATTGTAAAAGCAAGATCGAACTAACTCTGTGTTTTATGTAAGAATCCATTATCCATTTATGTTTTGGGAGACCATAAAAAACGTTAAATAAATTCAAGGAATGCCTTGTGGTTTAAATAATAAAATGTGTATTATTTCCAGTAGATGGTAGTTGGTTACAGGTTGTAAGAAGATCGAGAAGAGAAAGGACATCAGCCCGTACATCCAGAATTTATTACGTACCATTTGAAGTCACTTTAACCTCAAATGGATTCATAAAAGTAACTATCAGCTGGTACCACGAGCGGAAAAATTTGAAATACTCAATTGTATACTAAGAGAGTAATTCTCTTTGCCTTTTTTTTTTTCACTCTCTCTCCTAACTACTGTCAAACAACGGTATTGATTTCACATAAACAAAATTTAAGAAAATCTTTCAAAATCTTTGCATAATCACACACACTCGATTTTGAAGACATATAACATAAAGATAACAAATTCTGTGGCTCTCAATTAAGCGAGCGTTTCGAAAAATAACAAATAGACGTAAATTTCTCGAGACTTAAGCTCAGCGAGAAACGTTACAAGATGACATACAAACGTTGGGTTTAACTAAGAAGAGAGTTTATTTGGAAGGATACTCGCGAGACGTTACAAGATGACGCTAATAACGTGGGGCAAATAAAAAATAGATTTTCATTAAATAATTACAGTGACGATTGCAAGAGAGACGATTATTCGAAACGATATAAGACTCGCGAGACATTACAAGATGGCGCTCAACTTATAAGGGCTTTAATTAGGAAGGAAATTTCAGGATATACGCAAGTTAATATAACCTAATTTTTGTCGGCAACTATGAGAAGACAAGAAATGCATAATACCAGAGGCAGGTCAAAGAAGAGGGCAGACGACACCGAGAAGGAAGAAGGTGGACAGGAACAAGAAATAGAAGTGGTCACGGACAGTGAAATGGAACAACCGATGGGTGATAAAGAAGAAACCGAAGTAGTTATGGACACGGAAAAAGAAATAGTTGAAGAGGATGCCCAAGGGGACCATCCAGATAAATCGGCCCAAAAAGAAGACATGAGCATACAGGAGATGTTAAGAATTATAATGGAAGGGAATAACAAGATCCAGGAACAGTATAAACAAATAAATAAACAAAATAAGGAAAATTTTATGAGACAGGAGAAAAAATTTGATAAAATAAATGAAAATTTTAGGAAACAAAATGAAATCTTGAACGAGAAATTTGACAAAATAGAAGAAAGTTTTAGGAAACAAGAGGAGAACTCAAGGAAGCAAAATGAAACACTAGACAGCACTTCCGAAGGTATTAAAGTAAGTCCGAATACAGAAGAGAGCAGGAAGGAAATAGAAATTAGGGAAGACCAAAATGCATTGCTATCGGAAAATAAAAATAACAGAGACAAAGAAAAGATGATGCACATAGAAGTTAACATTAAGGGAGTAAAGAAACAAGTAATTAAGAAAACGAAAGAAAGAGGAATAATACGTCCTAACAAACGGAAAAATACACGGGAAGAAGTAGATATGATTAAGAGTGGGCTGGTTAATGTACTTAATCTCCCGATTGGAGATTAAGTACAGAGAATTGAGTGTTTTGAAAGTTATAGAATAAACTTAACTAAATCTATATTTAAATTAAATTACCACTAAATAAAAGGTCAGTGACATCAGCAGTAAATGATACATCATCAACATATTTGTGTAATAGACTACATATAAATATGATAGAAATAGGTGTATTAGAAAAATTACAAGACATGGTAGTAGAAGAATATGTTACTACAAAGAAAGAAAGAGTTCGGAAAACGATGGTAACCATTGAATTTAATGAAAATTCAATATCAGCAGAGTTACAATATCAGATGATGGAGAGCTATTTAACAAGGACAAAAATCATTATGGACACTGCAGTAATCCGAACGACGAGTGCAGATGAGTTAATGGACAATGGTTAAACTAAATAATAACCAACCAGAAAAAGGGGACTGATTTTCTGATACCGACCAAGCACCCCAAAATTCAAAAAGTATGTAAGGACAACTTACTTAATTAATTTAGAAACAATATGATTTAATGTAAGAACAGATTATTACATAATTACTTATAAATAACTGATTTAAAATGAAATAATAGAAATAATAATATATTGATGGGAACAAAAAGAAGAATAAATAAATAAAAACAATTAATGGTAATGTGATCAGATAAGGAGGTAAAATGAGGAGAACCACGAATAATTTAATGACTACAATGAAGCTCAAGAATGATAATAATTAATACAACTACGATTTAGAATTTCTTGGAGTTGAAAATGATATAGGTAGAAATGATACAAAGAACATCTGTCACAAGAAGGAAAGTCAAAAGGATTTTAAAATAATGCCTATCAGTAATGTTATCTGCAATTAGTTACTGAAAAATAAGAAGGAATCAAGAAGAAAAAGAAATATATAATTAAATGCAAACAGCAACAGCGTGAAGAATCCTAATAGTGTTTATTATTAGTCGCCAATCGACTACTTGTAAGTTTTTTATTATAATGAATTGACTGTAGACATGTTCCAGCAATCATTTTCCTGAGCAGACGGTACGTCCCTCTGGTCTCAGAAGGTGTAAGGATGGACAGCGGAGTAATTGACCCAAAAGTGGCCACCCGAACTGAACCACCGCACAGGATAGGGAAAAAATGTTAGGGAAATTGAATATTTAAGGGATAATAAAATAGCTGAGAAGATTGATATCAGATTCCAGAAGTATGAAGGAAGAAAACAGAAGGAAGATAGCAGACAGAAGCTCAATTGAGAAAGCAAATTTATAAAAGTAAATAGAAATATGAGTGTTAAAACAAGTTTTTAAATGATTAGTGTGACCAGTCCTTATCAAGGGATATTTGAAAGACCAACACCATGAGAAATTAAATCATTCATGAATTTGCCTCCAAGAGAGAGAGAGTTGAATATGAAATCAAGCCTATTACCATTAACCGAATAACAGGTGTATAACAAAGCAGAAATGAAGAGATATTATGAAGAATGATGAAAGAATCCGAAGATTGAAGAGTTCAACGATTATTTTTAAAACAAGTAAATAAAAATAAATCTGTTCTAGTGGGGGAGCTTTATGTAACGTTACATAACCCCTGCCCAAATATGATAACATAATCACCAGAGTTAAAACCAGTAATTACCCATTTTTAAAAGTCAGAAATGGGGATTGGGTATCAAGCTATGAGAAAATTTGTACTCAAAAAACACTGTAAACAATAATCCTAAAAGTGCAGTGTACAAAGTGGAACATAGTGTACTCGGTGAAAGTGTCAAACATCTAAAAAGAGCATCTCACAAATTTGTGCTGGAGATGAAAAACAATCAATATTGTAGCAGTGGACTATATTGCTGTTGACAAGCTTTGCATTTGTTGTAATTTTATATTGTGTAGGCCACAAAGGTCTTGTAACTAGGAGTAATATTTTTGTTTAATATAATTATTTTGTTTAGATGTAAAATAATCCAGGGTTATGTATAAAATAATAATAATATACCAAATAATACTATGTTAGCAAGATGGCATGTAAAAAATAGTGTAGAGTAAGGATACATTAAATGAATTATAAATCATAAATAAACCAAAATAAAAGGGATTAAAATATAAAGTACCAGTGGACAAGTTTAAGAAAAAATATAAAGAAAGACCGTAATTAAATTCAATTTGATTATAGATAAAATCTATAAAGGATTATTTTTTCTAAAAAGAAGAAATGAAATTATAATAATTATTATTAGCCTACATACTAAAAGGTATCTAGATTAGCCAATAAACAACCATAAAAATTCTTGGTTACTAAGAGTAACTAACTAACAAGAATTGAATTAATTGTTCAGATATATTGGAAGTGAGCAGTTTAAAAAAAAGTGTAATGTCTAGAAAAAATTAAGAAATTTATAAATACCATTTGGAAATAATCAGTGACAAATTAATAAAATTAATGAGTGATTTCCACTACATCTTAGACATCCTTCGAACAGAAAAATTCACGCCCACAAATTGATAAAAATTGAAAAATCAGCCTTCCATTTCCAAGCCTAGCCTACCGAAATTCTACATCATTGGGTGAGATCGTTTCCTGTTAAAATTTAACTAAAGTACACCTCAACTATAAACTTAGAACACTATAAACAGCACAATCTCTTTAAATACTTCTGGAAAAGAGGTGAACAGACACTTTATTTTGTATTAACCAAAAAACAGCAAAACGTGTTTTGGTTATTAACATTGCCGAAGCCATTAAATAGTGTTTATTTTTCGTCAGTGAAGAAAAGCGACCTGCGCTCTAGCGGTCAAAAAATCAACTGCATAATATAGATTATACTAAATTTTAAAATAATTCATGTAAAGCTTGATATTGACCCATATACATTTCTGACTTTCTCAAAGTACAAAGAACTCTAAAATAACCCTGAGAAATTAACTATTTCTTTCTTTCTTGTTATTAAAACTGAAATAAAAATATTTGTTATATGATATATGATTGTAAAAGCAAGATCGAACTAACTCTGTGTTTTATGTAAGAATCCATTATCCATTTATGTTTTGGGAGACCATAAAAAACGTTAAATAAATTCAAGGAATGCCTTGTGGTTTAAATAATAAAATGTGTATTATTTCCAGTAGATGGTAGTTGGTTACAGGTTGTAAGAAGATCGAGAAGAGAAAGGACATCAGCCCGTACATCCAGAATTTATTACGTACCATTTGAAGTCACTTTAACCTCAAATGGATTCATAAAAGTAACTATCAGCTGGTACCACGAGCGGAAAAATTTGAAATACTCAATTGTATACTGAGAGAGTAATTCTCTTTGCCTTTTTTTTTTCACTCTCTCTCCTAACTACTGTCAAACAACGGTATTGATTTCACATAAACAAAATTTAAGAAAATCTTTCAAAATCTTTGCATAATCACACACACTCGATTTTGAAGACATATAACATAAAGATAACAAATTCTGTGGCTCTCAATTAAGCGAGCGTTTCGAAAAATAACAAATAGACGTAAATTTCTCGAGACTTAAGCTCAGCGAGAAACGTTACAAAATGACATACAAACGTTGGGTTTAACTAAGAAGAGAGTTTATTTGGAAGGATACTCGCGAGACGTTACAAGATGACGCTAATAACGTGGGGCAAATAAAAAATAGATTTTCATTAAATAATTACAGTGACGATTGCAAGAGAGACGATTATTCGAAACGATATAAGACTCGCGAGACATTACAAGATGGCGCTCAACTTATAAGGGCTTTAATTAGGAAGGAAATTTCAGGATATACGCAAGTTAATATAACCTAATTTTTGTCGGCAACTATGAGAAGACAAGAAATGCATAATACCAGAGGCAGGTCAAAGAAGAGGCAGACGACACCGAGAAGGAAGAAGGTGGACAGGAACAAGAAATAGAAGTGGTCACGGACAATGAAATGGAACAACCGATGGGTGATAAAGAAGAAACCGAAGTAGTTATGGACACGGAAAAAGAAATAGTTGAAGAGGATGCCCAAGGGGACCATCCAGATAAATCGGCCCAAAAAGAAGACATGAGCATACAGGAGATGTTAAGAATTATAATGGAAGGGAATAACAAGATCCAGGAACAGTATAAACAAATAAATAAACAAAATAAGGAAAATTTTATGAGACAGGAGAAAAAATTTGATAAAATAAATGAAAATTTTAGGAAACAAAATGAAATCTTGAACGAGAAATTTGACAAAATAGAAGAAAGTTTTAGGAACAAGAGGAGAACTCAAGGAAGCAAAATGAAACACTAGACAGCACTTCCGAAGGTATTAAAGTAAGTCCGAATACAGAAGAGAGCAGGAAGGAAATAGAAATTAGGGAAGACCAAAATGCATTGCTATCGGAAAATAAAAATAACAGAGACAAAGAAAAGATGATGCACATAGAAGTTAACATTAAGGGAGTAAAGAAACAAGTAATTAAGAAAACGAAAGAAAGAGGAATAATACGTCCTAACAAACGGAAAAATACACGGGAAGAAGTAGATATGATTAAGAGTGGGCTGGTTAATGTACTTAATCTCCCGATTGGAGATTAAGTACAGAGAATTGAGTGTTTTGAAAGTTATAGAATAAACTTAACTAAATCTATATTTAAATTAAATTACCACTAAATAAAAGGTCAGTGACATCAGCAGTAAATGATACATCATCAACATATTTGTGTAATAGACTACATATAAATATGATAGAAATAGGTGTATTAGAAAAATTACAAGACATGGTAGTAGAAGAATATGTGTTACTACAAAGAAAGAAAGAGTTCGGAAAAACGATGGTAACCATTGAATTTAATGAAAATTCAATATCAGCAGAGTTACAATATCAGATGATGGAGAGCTATTTAACAAGGACAAAAATCATTATGGACACTGCAGTAATCCGAACGACGAGTGCAGATGAGTTAATGGACAATGGTTAAACTAAATAATAACCAACCAGAAAAAGGGGACTGATTTTCTGATACCGACCAAGCACCCCAAAATTCAAAAAGTATGTAAGGACAACTTACTTAATTAATTTAGAAACAATATGATTTAATGTAAGAACAGATTATTACATAATTACTTATAAATAACTGATTTAAAATGAAATAATAGAAATAAT